>CM026393.1:63496252-63531592 GCA_014843695.1 Archivesica marissinica | reverse complement strand
TGACAAACTTCAGACCTTTTCAAACATTTTTACGTAAATAACTCGTTTTGTTAGCTGACCGGCTAAGATTGAACTTTTCGTATAACCTGAAAGTCACCTAACTAATTGTTTTAAACCTTGGGTAGATATAGGTAAGCAATGACAAACTTCAGACCTTTTCAAACATTTTTACGTAAATAACTCGTTTTGTTAGCTGACCGGCTAAGATTGAACTTTTCGTATAACCTGAAAGTCACCTAACTAATTGTTTTAAACCTTGGGTAGATATAGGTAAGCAATGACAAACTTCAGACCTTTTCAAACATTTTTACGTAAATAACTCGTTTTGTTAGCTGACCGGCTAAGATTGAACTTTTCGTATAACCTGAAAGTCACCTAACTAATTGTTTTAAACCTTGGGTAGATATAGGTAAGCAAAGGTTACATTGTAACATATTTGTTTTTCAATTGTAGAAAAGAGAGGTTAGCGTTTGTGTCTGTCAGTTTGGACAATGTTCTGAAGGAACCAGATCCTGAGGTTTGTTATTGCTTTATCTGCAGTATTATATAGAGTCAAGCAGGGTTCCCGCTGTCGGTCGCCAATGGCTCCAATTGCGACAAAAAAGAAATATTGGGGCTACATTTTGTGAATTGGCGAAAATATTTGGCGCAGCTTTTTTGTTTTTGTTTTTTGGCACATACATGACTTCAAATATTTATATGTGAATTATATGGCTCTTAGTTGGCTCCAAGTTGTTTAAATTGGCTCCAGTGTTTTTCAATTGGCGACAAGTGGTGCAGACAAACATTCAGTCAGAGGGAACCCTGGTCAAGTTGATGTTAATCAACCAGCCAATGCAATCACACACTGTGGCAGCTTAGCACATGTGGCTGATAAACTTAGGGCAAAAGTATAGCAAAACAACATATTGTGGAATCTGGAAAACTGGCTGCTTAAAGCAGCATTACATCGTAATAAAGGATGTTTTGGGGAAAATATAAATACTAATCTGTGTGTGTTTACAAAAATCGAAATAGTCGCTCAGAAACGATAAAATTCCAATAAATATAAACCGTCGTATACGCGAATTTGTTTATCAACAAACGAAGTGTAAACACGCACAGCGCGCATGCGTGAAACAACAGAGGATGTAGAAAACAACGTATATATTTTGAACATGAAAGACTATCTATCTACCTTCCTCTAATGTCGAACCCCTCGTGGGGATGTAGAAATGCCCCTAAAAGACTTAGCTAACAGAGGTATGAATCAACATCTCAAGTAATTTAATTAAAAAAGACAACGTGGGACAAATGGGGACGATGCATTCTTAATAAAGCATTCTTCTTCTTCATTCCGAATGTAAACAAGTGTAGACGATGCGTTCCGGTTGTAAACAAATTCGTGACCGATCGATTCGGAATGTCCTACTTTCGGTTTCGAGTTTGTGTTATCGCAAAAAAACACTGTTTACCAATTGAGCATAAGTATACAAAGTATAATGTTAGAATGTGTAGCAGCATTGCTACCCATGCGTAAAATTTGAATTTTTCAAATATCTTTTACTTCATGTAATGCTGCTTTAATGGAGATGAACATTAACACAAGTTTGGCCAAGGAAAGCATTTTAACAGACAGGCCCAGGGCTTGTCCCCTCTAAAAACAGAGGACAATGGAAGATTTAGTCATCAGGCCCATCTGAAAACAGAGGACAATGGAAGATTTAGTCATCAGGCCCATCTGAAAACAGAGGACAATGGAATATTTAGTCATCAGGCCCATCTGAAAACAGAGGACAATGGAAGATGTAGTCATCAGGGCCATCTGAAAACAGAGGACAATGGAAGATTTAGTCATCAGCCCATCTGAAAACAGAGGACAATGGAAGATTTAGTCATCAGGCCCATCTGAAAACAGAGGACAATGGAATATTTAGTCATCAGGCCCATCTGAAAACAGAGGACAATGGAAGATGTAGTCATCAGGGCCATCTGAAAACAGAGGACAATGGAAGATTTAGTCATCAGGCCCATCTGAAAACAGAGGACAATGGAAGATTTAGTCATCAGACCCATCTGAAAACAGAGGACAATGGAAGATTTAGTCATCATGCCCATCTGAAAACAGAGGACAATGGAATATTTAGTCATCAGGCCCATCTGAAAACAGAGGACAATGGAAGATTTAGTCATCAGGCCCATCTGAAAACAGAGGACAATGGAAGATTTAGTCATCAGGCCCATCTGAAAACAGAGGACAATGGAATATGTAGTCATCAGGCCCATCTGAAAACAGAGGACAATGGAAGATGTAGTCATCAGGGCCATCTGAAAACAGAGGACAATGGAAGATTTAGTCATCATGCCCATCTGAAAACAGAGGACAATGGAAGATTTAGTCATCAGACCCATCTGAAAACAGAGGACAATGGAAGATTTAGTCATCATGCCCATCTGAAAACAGAGGACAATGGAATATTTAGTCATCAGGCCCATCTGAAAACAGAGGACAATGGAAGATTTAGTCATCAGGCCCATCTGAAAACAGAGGACAATGGAAGATTTAGTCATCAGGCCCATCTGAAAACAGAGGACAATGGAATATGTAGTCATCAGGCCCATTTGAAAACAGAGGACAATGGAAGATTTAGTCATCAGGCCCATCTGAAAACAGAGGACAATGGAAGATTTAGTCATCAGGCCCATCTGAAAACAGAGGACAATGGAAGATTTAGTCATCAGGCCCATCTGAAAACAGAGGACAATGGAAGATATAGTCATCAGGTCCAGGATCGTACCCAAGACCAGAAATTACGCAAAAATGAAAGTGTTTAACAGCCCCGAGAATCGTGTAGCTTGTGTATATTAGCTGTTTCAGTATTATTATGTTATGTTATATTTATGTTATATTTCGGGTTTTACGCCTGCATCAGCACCATTTTGGGCTATATCGCCGGCGGGCAGTTTACCTAACAACACCTTTCCTGGGCAGGCTCCAGCGGTTAACCAGTACTTGGGTGCACCAACCTCTGTAAGAAACTGCCAACTTTTTCATATAAATGAGACACGGCCTGAGCGGGGCTCGAACCCGTGACCATCAGCGATGATAGGTTACAGTGGTATGCAAGTCAGCGACCTTAACCACTCGACCACGGAGGCGGACACAGTATTATTACCTCAGGCATTGATTGTCATTAGCACATCATGATATTTATGTAATACAGGAAATCACACAAGAAAAAATACGAAAGAAACGAAACTACCGAGAAAGTGGTGACGACTCCAAAGCTGGGAGCAGCAGTGGGACAGGAAGTTCTGACTCTTCCTCCGAATCGGAGAGCTGTTCTGAAGGGGGGAGAACAAAAGTTGCCAAACCTAAATTCATACAGAGAGCATGTAGATCGAAGACGACTGTTAGTTACAGGTTTGAAGAATTTGATGAGTTAATTATGGATGCTATTGAAGAGGACTTGAGCATTCCAAAAGAACCAAAACCTAGAAAGATTAAACCACCAGGTATGTTAAAGCATTTACCTACAGGTTTGAAAACCTGATTAAAGTAGAAGGCAGTATTCTTGTTTGAATCCCTGCCGATGTGTAAAGAAACTACCTGTCATTGTTTGTGGATCACAAAATAATAATGAGCATTTAACTAGCCAATGGCTAAACCCAGGGCTTATCATCGAGCGACATGGGTGAAATAGTCGCCCTAGGGTCCCCTATTTCGCCCACTTTTCCTTCCCTAATTTTTTGTGGACCATTGTAGAGCACTTGTATTTAAATGTAAGAGGTTATACTTGTATTGTGTATTTTAACCATATTTTGCTTAAGTTTAGGCGGAAGTCGTGATAGCGCAATGCGTTCGCTTCAGGTGCGAAAGGTCCGGAGTTCGAGCCCCGCTGGAGCCGTTACGATTGTGCCCTTAGGCAAGGCATTTAAATTCCACGTTGCCTCTTCTCTCTCCCTCGTGTCGATGGATTCCATCAGGAATGAGGTCTCGAGAGTGATTAATATAAGTTGAAAGAGCTTGTTTCGCAATCGAGCTAAAATAAATTTGTATAAACATTAAGTTTAAAAAATGAAACCAATAAGAGACATCGGTCAGTTACTTCCCCTGAATACCTAAAAGTAGGTAGGTGCTATTAAGTGTTTTCCTCTGTTTTTATCGTTGTTTCCTTTGCACAACATGCTAGCAATTTTATTCCACTATCGCTTCTAATGAGTATTAAATTACTCTATCTTCGACAGATCTCATACCGTATATACATTGAGTACTTATTTGTAAATGAATGTTATCAGTTAATTAACACGATTTTGATAAAATCACATTTATCATACCGTAATATCTGGTTAGGGCACAACAGTAAAAACAAAGGATTCTAACTGAAAGGACCTATTCACATTTTGGAATAAATCAGACCTTATCTGCCAAGGGAGGTAATAGAAAATTAGAGATGTCTCTCATTGTGCACTTTCTCACTTCTCCCAAACATTCTGTCATAGGGTGAGCACTGTGAACATGTGTGTTTCTGGTAACACGGCTACCTCTGATCAGGCACATGAGCTTGCAATTTTATCCATAACTCTCTAACCCTGTGAATGGATTTTAAAATGATTCTGAAAATGAAAGTTGACACAACTTGTCAAGTAATGTATCACTGCAAATGTAACCCTTACCTCAGTTGTAGTTTATGGGCATACAGCATTGAAGTGGTACAATTGCAAGATACGTTAAAATGTATTATAATAAATATACCATCAAAACTCTGTTTGGGAAAAATGGCGCAAGCCGGAACTGGTTAAAGGAAGCACAGATTTGGATATAAAAAATGGCTACAAAAAAATAAGAGCCCTGTTTGATGGTGTGATAGAGCACATTTACTCATAGCTTCATATAGAGGTAAGTCTGTAGTTTCTCAGACTTGCATGTTCTATACAGAAAGCTTTTGATTTATTTGTTTGGTTTATTCAAATTTATTTTAACTCGATTGCGAAACAAGTTGTTATAACAACAACTTAAATAACTCTCGTGATCGGGCGGAATCCATCACCACGATGGAGAGAGAAGAGGTAATGTGGAATTTATATGCCTTGCCTAAGGGAACAAACGTAACGGCTCCAGTTGGGCTCAAACTCCGAGCCTTTCGCACCTGTAGCGAACGCGCTACCACTGCGCTATCATGCCTTCCACACTTTTAATTTGTTTGAATTATGAACTACCATACCATCCAGGTCCGCCTCCGTGGTCGAGTGGTTAAGGTCGCTGACTTGTATACCACTGTAACCTATCATCACTGATGGTCACGGGTTTGAGCCCCGCTCAGACCGTGTCTCATTTATATGAAATAGTTGGCAGTTTCTTACGGAGGTTGGTGCACCCAAGTACTGGTTAACCATTGGAGCCTGCCCAGGAAAGGTGTTGTTAGGTAAACTGCCCGCCGTGGATATAGCTCAAAATGGTGCTGATGCAGGCGTAAAACCCGAAATATAACATAACATAACCAAACCATCCAATAGAACCTATTTACCTAGGTATAAACAGAGGAAAAGATATGTCTAACATTCTGGGTGCATCGGATGAAGAGGTAATCAAGAAACCGCAACGTAAGCGTAAACCTCGACTTACAGAGTTAGACGATGATGTTGATGATGACGATGATGATACGGATGATTACCAGCTATCGGAGTAAGTCGGAAATGTTGTAAATACTTGACTCTACTTGTTAGCATTCGTGGAAAGTAGATATAAAGTATAGAAGATAGTAGATAAACATAGATCCACTTTCTTGTGTAAGGGAGACAAGTTAAACTGTAATTTTATTTAAAAATCTCTTAACCCGTTCCCTCATAGAAGCACCTCTTGACGCCAATACCAATATGACATACATTGACAATGTTCATAATAAAGGCCAGAATCACATGTTGTCCCAGTAATATATATGGAGGTGGGATAGAGATGGCGACTACTTATCCACTGCATGATAGCTAAATGGCTGTCGTTTGTATGGAGATATAATAGTATATTAACCTAAATCTCTATGAAGGAAAGGGTTAAATGGCTGTCGTTTGTATGGAGATATAATAGTACATTAACCTAAATCTCTATGAAGGAACGGGTTAAATGGCTGTCGTTTGTATGGAGATATAATAGTATATTAGCCAAAATCTCTATGAAGGAAAGGGTTAACAACCAAACGTTCTGAAGAATAATGTAATGTACACTTAAATCAGTTCTTTACCAACTGCCGAACAATAAACATGTATCAGCCTCCGTCCTAGCATTGCATAGTTGAATTGTTAACATAGGAAAAATCTACCCCACTATGAAAAACAGCTAACAGGGATATGATGTGGAGCGGATAATAGGAAATCGAGCGGATAATTGTATTGGTATTGGTAATGACGTCAAGAGGTGCTTCTATGTGATAATACATATTAACCCTTTCAACACCACAGACCTCTAAATTGGCTTACAAAAAAGAAGTGTAGATCCAGATGAGCCGGCTCATGATGAGCCGTCTCATCAGGATCTGCACTTTTTTCAAGTAATATAACTATTTTTAGAAAAAAAATTACCCATTTTGATAAATGAACTGATCCAAATGTAATTTTGTTATTAATTTATTAGTCTAAAAATATCATGGACCAGTCCATGTCAGTTACTTGGTGTTGAAAGGGTTAATATGATAGCATACATATACATTCATTAATGTTCATCACATCCAGATTTCATATTACATACATATTCATTAATGTTCATCAGATTTCATATTACATACATATTCATTAATGTTCATCAGATCCAGATTTCATATTACATACATATTCATTAATGTTCATCAGATTCATTAATGTTCATCACATCCAGATTTCATATTACATACATATTCATTAATGTTCATCACATCCAGATTTCATATTACATACATATTCATTAATGTTCATCACATCCAGATTTCATATTACATACATATTCATTAATGTTCATCACATCCAGATTTCATATTACATACATATTCATTAATGTTCATCACATCCAGATTTCATATTACATACATATTCATTAATGTTCATCACATCCAGATTTCATATTACATACATATTCATTAATGTTCATCACATCCAGATTTCATATTACATACATATTCATTAATGTTCATCACATCCAGATTTCATATTACATACATATTCATTAATGTTCATCACATCCAGATTTCATATTACATACATATTCATTAATGTTCATCACATCCAGATTTCATATTACATACATATTCATTAATGTTCATCACATCCAGATTTCGTATTACATACATATTCATTAATGTTCATCAGATTTCATATTACATACATATTCATTAATGTTCATCAGATTTCATATTACATACATATTCATTAATGTTCATCAGATTTCATATTACATACATATTCATTAATGGTCATCAGATCCAGATTTCATATTACATACATATTCATTAATGTTCATCACATCCAGATTTCATATGGCTTGTTTCTTAGTTTAAAGGCATTCTTAATATATTCAGCTGTATTTATTAATATATGACTATTTTACTTTTCATAAGAGTAACATATTTATTCAAGGTAGGTAGGTCAATTTATTCTGCCTAAATAAAATAGTATGTTAGTAATGTGTCCAAATTGGTCATGCAGTTAGCATCCTTGGCAACGACCACTACACAGTTTGTTCAAATGGAGACTGGTAACTAGGTCAACTTAAAGCAGCACCATATCGTATGAAATTCAAATTATACGTATGGGTAGCAATGCTGCTACGCATTCTTACATTATAATTTGTATAATTATGTTCAATTAGTAAACAGTGTTTTTTGCGATATAACAAACTGAAACCGAAAGTAGGACTTTCCGAGTCGGTCGGTCACGCACTTGTTTACATTCGGAATGCATCGTCGCCATTTGTCCCACTTTGTCTTTTTTAATTATTGTAATGTAAAAATGTGTTACTACGCTAAATTAATGTTAAGCATTTTTGAACGTATAATTTCTGTATGAAAAGAGTGCTATACAAATCTGGAATAATAATAAAATAGTAATAATTTAATATATTTATAGAGCATCCAACGCTTCTGATGGAACCAAATCTTCGGAACGTTACGAAAGCGAAGGAATGAGTGACGACAGCATTGGTTCGTCATGGAGATACAAGGTGCCACCACGCAAGTCTCGCAGAAAGGGAGGCAGAAATAGACGATACAAGGATGATTTTTGTAGGAATCCTAGTATTCATCTACCTGTAGAGATTGATTTGTTCCAAATTGTTGCAAAAGAAATCAACAAATGTCTGTATATTGTGAGGTATTGTGGATAAATCAGATAGATATGACACTTATAGTGCTTATGGTAGAACAGTCATGCAAAATGTGTGTTTTACATTTATTTATCGTCGCTACCGGTTGCCCATATGAGCGACGCCTCCTGAAGAGATTAGTCATTTTAGATTTTTGGAGGATAGTGCAATGATACAGAGAGAGACCCATTCCAGAGTCTCCTCTGGTACTTTTACGTGCACGGTGTAAAGCACCGACACGAGACCTCGGTTTAACGTCCCATCTGAAAGACTGTTAATTTTATTAGGGTCAGACGTGGGGATCAAACCTGCCATCCCTGGATTACCAGTCCAGCGTGTTACCACTGGACTATATATCCGTCTGTAGCATGCAAAATAGTGAGCAAGGGTTTGTATAGCCTGGGTTCCAGTCTGTCGATTTTTCACTAATTTACTTCTGGCAATATGACAGCCTTGGGAAACTTGATTTCCGAACGTAGAGCCACCTACATTACACCCGTGTTTTCTAGGGTGTTCAATGCTCACGGAAAATATTTTTAACAGACAGGCCCAGGGCTTGTCCCCTCTGAAAATGGACAGGCCCCAATTTAAAATGGACAAGCCCTGATTTAAAGTGGACAGGCCCTGATTAAAAGTGGACAGGACCATTCTTTATATGCATGTTATATCAATATGGGTGACTTGCTAGTATACAGTCCTGGTCTGTGAACTTATATCATCTTCCTGATGAAAGTACTGAGTGGCACAAGGTTTGTGTGAGCTGCTTGCCTGGTGTGCACTTATTGGATCTAACCGGAACTGATCCATACCTGTAGTAAACACATTCTTGTCTGCCAGAATAGGAAATCGCTCACAGTAAATGCAAAAAACAGTTAATGATAGAGGCAGTAACAAAATATACAATTAGCAGAAATCTTGGGACAATTGGCAGTAATCTTGACATTATACTTAGGGTTAAATTTTATCCTCAATTGAAGAGTATTCTTTTCAGCTCTAGTTTACTGCCACCTGTTTTGTGGGATTACTGCCTCTATCCCTAACCATACAAAACATCGTGTGTGTTATTTCATCAAACCGTAGCCAGTGGAAAGTTTCTTTCCACGACGGCTGAAAAACTCTGAATTACTGTCACATTGGTCAATATTATGTTTACATTTTCTACTTTCACTTTCATTTTGGACGCCCCGTGAGAAATTTCAAAATGTTTGTCCACTTCACATCTGTAGAAGTTCCATCTACTCAATTATGCTAATATATCCGATCATATCTCGCCGCTAATCTGCTAATTAATCTGTCTTTCATGCACTGTGCAGACAAAGACCACGCAATTTATTTATGCATATTAATGAAGGTATATCCCCGATACAGCCAACAAGCGAGTCGAATGTTAATGTATCGGGGGTTTCTCAGCATGATTGAGAAATTAGTGAAGTCATTGTTTATTGGGGGCTATAATTTAGGTGTTGCAGTAGCTAATGTGCTGTAAACAGAGGACAAAAGAGGTATAATTGATAGATTTAGTCACCAGGCCCGAGAATGTTTATGAGTGTCGTCTCCGAGACCGGAAATCACACGACATTAAAACGCGACATCAAAATTTTTCTACGGGCCCGAGATTCTTTTAGTCACAGGCCCACGGAGAGACAGGCCCAACTTGTATTTTGAGGGGCATCGGGCTGTCCTATTTTTCGAGCACTTGTGTTGATTGAAGAACGACATCTCTTATCTGCAAGATACGATCGCTAAAAATAGAAACAGAATTTTTTTTGGAAATCACCAAACAGACACAGTTATTCATGATCATTTCCGAATATACACGAATGGAGCATTCGTAGTCTCATTTACATTGCATAATTTTGTCAACATATAATTTCACGTTTCTGCGTTATATCGATGAGATGGTGGATTTGATCTATTACGTTTATGTGGTAATGGATAGATTCGGTGTAATTGAAGGAAGGACGACTTTAAAATCTTGAGTAAATATGTCAAATCAGACGCACACTCTACTTTTAAAAACTATTTACTGTTCCGTCGACCCGTAAAAAAATGGCGTCCAATTATACAGTTTTATCAATATTGCAGTTCCTCGCTATCGATTCAAGTGTGTCATTAATTAAGTCACATGCTAATAGGCCTATTAATAGGATTAACGATAATCAATAATTACACGGAATACCCCCAAGTTTCCCTAGGCGTTGATATTATCAGAAACTCAATACGACCCAACTAATGGTCTCAGTGTTAATATATATTTATATGACTGACCAGGCAAGATATATCAACACCTGTTCCCCGGCTAGGGTTTGTTTATCAAGGAACAGAATAGAATCACATATAACCCATCATTACCTAAATACAGTCAAACCTGTGCTAAAGGCCACCTCCGAATAAAGGCCGCATATGAAAAACCTGTCTCTAAAGACGACCATTTTTATCTCCCGTCGAGCCATTTTCAATGCATTTTAACCCTCTATTGAGAGGCCACCTGCCAACAAAGGCCACTTTTTTGACTTTCCCGAGGGTGGTCTTTATAGACAGGTTTGACTGTATAATCAATGTATAGAAACTTAAATATTAGTAATAGAAAAGTAAATATAAAATAGAAGTTATGTTTTTATGTTAGTTTTCTGTATGGCATAACAAAGGTAATAAAGTGATGAACTAAATTTCTAATTGACAACAGACAATTCGATCAGATTGACCTGACTTTTAAAGGCTCTATAATGACTGTTTTGGCAAACAAAATGGTGAAGGACTTTTATAGGATATCTTGTGACATGTATAAAATATTAGGTATTCATTTCAGTTGTGGGCAGTGATTTTGAGAGTGAAGACGAACTGACAAGAAAATCGAAACGACGATCTAAGCGAGGAGCTGTCAACTACAGAGAAATAAACAGTGATGATACTGAGGTGGAGGACAATGAGGAATCGTTCCATTCATCCGACTTGAGTGATTCTGATTTTGAAACAATGCGTAGGAAAAAGAGTGTGAAATATAAAAAATCGGAAAGTAAGGATGGACTAAGAACGGGAAAGAGACAGAGGATTCGGAGGGTATCATCGTCTTCTGGTAGTTCTGAGGCGGATTCTGATGGTTCTACACCAAGAAAGAAGAAGGGAAAGAAGCCACCATCTAAGACTGCCAGGTATGTTATTATGTTTGGTTTAAACATATTTTGTAATATACGGTACATTGAGAAATATACAGAAACATACGTTTATATCGTGCTATATGGATTGGTTTAAACATATTTATTTATCAGGGTACATGTAATATACATTGAGAAATATACAGAAACATACATTTATATCGTGATATATGGATTGGTTTAAACATATTTATTTATCAGGAAACATGTAATATACATTGAGAAATATACAGAAACATACATTTATATCGTGATATATGGATTGGTTTAAACATATTTATTTATCAGGATACATGTAATATACATTGAGAAATATACAGAAACATACATTTATATCGTGATATATGGATTGAACTGAAAGCTAAAAGTTATTATGTTTGTTGTTTTAACTTCCCATTAAAGCGACATTACATCGCAAAAAGCAAATTAAAAAAATGCATTTGTTCACGTATAAATGAATTGCTACTACAAATTCTTCCGAATACATTCGAACACTAACATTGAATCATTAAACAGTGTTTTTGTGGATTGAAAGTAGGATTTCATATAGCGGGCATCCATGCTCATGAAATGATGTTTGTTTGTCATCGGAGTCAACACCAAATGCGAGATAATGTCGTTTAGAGATAATTTAACTAAGACTAGTCTACAAATAAATATGCATAGGCACACATGTAAGATATAACGGTAAATCTGTACCATAAATCGTGTTATTCAGGATACACGAGTAGTATTACGCATGGCTGTTTACATTATTTTGTTATGTCAACAAACCGCGTATACGAAGTTTGTTAATTAGTTGAAATACTCAGTATTTGAGGCAAATATTTGTGAAAAAATTATACCATATAATAGGAAATTACATTCTGTTTTCACTGATGTAGTGTTGCTTTAACACCATTACTGCTACAGCTGTCCCAGAAACAGGGGAGGCTGATACTGTCTGGTCTAGCGCTGCATGGTTACATATACACAAGTGTTTGGAGTGCAAGATTACGTATATATGAAACATCTAGTATTTGGATCCGTATACTCAAATATATGGGCTCTGGAATCAGTCCGCCTCTGTGGTCGAGTGGTTAAGGTCGCTGACTTGTATACCAATGTAACCTATCATCACTGATGGTCACGGGTTCGAGCCCCGCTCAGGTAGTGTCTCATTTATATGAAAAAGTTGGCAGTTTTTTGGTTTAAGCATATTTATTCGATAATAATATACATTACATATACATTGTATACAAAACGAAAATGGATTAAATCGGAAGCTTAAAGCTTATTGAGGTTTTCTCCATTGCATATATAATGTTGTGCACAAATGGCGATTAAGAGATAAACATATAATATAGTAATACCAAAATATATAATAAGTTTTTATATGGCAGTTTTTTACGGAGGTTGGTGCACCCAAGTACTGGTTAACCGTTGGAGCCTGCCCAGGAAAGGTGTTGTTAGGTAAACTGCCCGCCGGCGATATAGCCCGAAATGGTGCTGATGCAGGCGTAAAACCCGAAATATAACATAATAACATAAATGGACTCTGGAATCCTTGTATTACACATGTACTACCATAATCATGTTAATTAGGCCCCTAAGATTTTGTTACTTTCATGTGTAAACAACATAGAAGACCTCAAATTATAATCTTGTTCAAAATACTAAGTGTTGTAAATACTAGAACAACTCGTGGAAGTCGTGATAGCGCAGTGGATGCGCGTTCGTGTCAGGTGCGAAAGGTCTGGAGTTCGAGCCCTGCTGGAGCCGTTATGATTGTGCCCTTAGGCAAGGCATTTAAATTCCACGTTGCCTCTTCTCTCTCCCCCGTGGCGATGGATTCCATCAGGAATGATGTCTCGAGAGTGATTAATATAAGTTTAAATAACTTGTTTCGCAATCGAGCTAAAATAAATTTGTATAAATAAACTAAATACTAGACTAGTTTGTCTTTTCAATAAATCTATTGTGGTGGGGGGTGGATCAAACCATCGACAGTTAACTTGGTGAAAGTTAAAGCGATCGCAAAAAGCAATCGATGCATTTTGTTTTACGTATAAATGCATTTCTACTACAAATTCTTCCGAATACATTCAAACACTAACAATGAATCAATAAACAGTGTTTTTGTGGTTTACAAACTGTCAAAAGTGAAAGTAGCTTTTCATATAACGTTCATCCACGCATCCATAACATCCTGAATTGACGTTTGTTTGTCATTGGAATCAATACTAAACGCATGATACTAAGATTAGTCTACAAATAAATCTGCATTGGCACACATGTGAGATATAACGGTAAATCTGTACCATAAATAGTGCTATTCAGGATACATTCGTATTATGCATGAATGTCAACCTATTTTACATTATTTTGTTATGTCAACAAACCGCTTATACGGCGTTTGTTTTTTTTGCTGAAATATTGTTTTTGAGGCAAATATTTGGAAAACAATTAGACCATATAATAGGAAATTACATTGTGTAGAAATTTGCTTTTTCACTGATGTAGTGTCGCTTTAATCTTTCATGCACCCATCAATGATCACATATGTACATCTATGTTCATTAACCCATTCAACACCAAGTAACTCACATGGACTGGTCCATGATATTCATAAACCAATAAATGAATCAGAAAATCACATTTGGACAAGTTCATTTATCAAAATGGGTAATTATGTCTAAAAATAGTCATATCACTGGCAAAAAGTGCAGATCCTGATGAGACGGCTCATCATGAGCCGGCTCATCTGGATCTACACTTTTTGTAAGCCTATTTAGAGGTCTGTGGTGTTGAAAGGGTTAACAAATGTAAAGGTGTAGACCCAAAACTGAGTCACGGTAGTTAATGCTGTTTCACTTCAGTGCGCTAAAATTGCATTGCCTTGAATTTTGTAACTGTACAGTTTATATAATTTTTGCTGCACATAAATATTCCCCACCCTTACTTGCTAATCCCCTCCCACAAATGTGCTGTAATATATACATTTCTTATCAATTCTGGTAGAATTGGTCTTGCCATTATTTGGAATGAAGCTATATCTAATACATTACAATGTAGTGTAGTTTGTGTAATCTTATACTTGATAATCATTTTTTGCAAGATGTCTGACCAGTTTCTATAAATAGGATGGCACTTATAATATTTTGCATCATTCAATTCTTATCTCTGCATGAATTTCATCAATGCATTAGAGCATTGACACAAGCACACACCACACCACACCACACCACACCACCTCAACACACCACATCACACCAAGACCACACCACACCACACCTAAACACATCACACCACACCACACCACACCTCGACACAACACAACACAACACAACACAACACACATTTGTTTCTCTTTAAAATTATACCATAGAGATAACTTCATAACATATATTTTGGTTTTTGAGCGTATTTCGTTTTCAGTATGTCCATCCTGTTTTAAATCTTACTTTCATAATACTCGTCTATTTGACTTTCATCTCCAGCAGTCAGCTTAAATGTCTTCTGACATCTCATTTGCTATTTTACAGATATGACTCTGATGAATCTGATGATGAATCTAAGAAGTTAAAACCAAAGAAATCCAAGAACATGAAATTACGAATTTCTGACGGTTCTGAATCCGAAGCCAAGGAAAGTGAAGTATCTGAATCATCTGAAACAGAAGTCAGTGAATCTGATGTTAAAATACCAAAAGTTGGACAAAAGAAAAAATATGCATTAAAATCTGATTCTGATAGTGAAGGAGAAAGTGATGAGGAGAAAGATGCAATGAATGAGTCTCAAGACACAAATACAACAAGGGACTCTGAAAGTGGATGGGAGGAAATAGGAATTGGTAGTGGAGAAGAATTGGGAAGTACTGTCAATGATGAAGTTGAAAATGTAGTCGTAGCACAAAAAGAGACACAATCTGAAGGAAAGAAGAAATCTCCCACTAAAGGAAGAAATGCAAGTCCTAAGAAGAAAAAACTGTCAGATAAAGCTATAGAAAATGAGCAGAAGCTGCAGGGAGATGTGAATAAAACAGTTGAAGAAGGTGGTATTGAAAGAGATGATTCTGCTGAACACAAAATAGAATCTGATGTTGCTGGAACTACTGATGAACATAATGACTATGTTGGATCTCCTAAACCTTCAGATAATTCTATTGGAAATCCTAAAGAAACTAATAGTTATGTTGGAAATCCTAATGAAATTGATAGTTTTGTTGGAAATCCTAAAGACCTTGATAGTTCTGCTGGAACTATTAAAGAACAAGATATTACTGTTGGAAATACAGAGTGTGTCGTTGCTCCTGTAAGTGGAACTGTACCATTAAAGAAAAAGAGGGGACGGAAACCTAAAACAGTAACGAAAACAGTTGATTGTGATAGTACCACTACACCAGAGGTAACACCAAAAAAGCGTGGAAGAAAGCCAAAACCAAAGCCAGAAGCTGGTGATGAAACACCAGTTAAGAAGAAAAGAGGACGTAAACCAAAGTCTGAATCTGCTGCAGTTGTAACAATTGATAATAAAGAACTAGAGCATAATGATACGACATCAGATAATATTGTCAGCGAAGTAAACAAAACAGACAATACTACTGAAAACAAGGATGATGAATCTTTAAAATCAGAAAAGCTAGTTGTGAATATAAAGATTGAGAACGATTCCTCAATAACTGTTGAAAAGTACAAGGACGATAGTCCTTTATCAGCAAGAAACAAACAAAATGCACCAGTTGGTGTGGTAAAACCAGAAGTAAGACAGGGAGTTATTGTGGAAAATAAACAAGTAACTGACAATAGACTTAATGAAAATAGAGCTGAAAACCCTATGAATCCTTTGCAAGGAATGAAGGAGTTAGCAATGGGGAATCAGAATGTGCCAGGGCAACACCAGAGCAGTTTCACCCCATATTCTCAGTCTAATTTTGCAAATCCTAACATGCCAGGTTTTATGGGTCCACAGGGTTTCCAGAATTATCCGCATCCAGGTCCACCTTATGGCCAGGGTGGACCAGGGCCAAACCAGCCATACCAAGGTCCTCCAGGCATGCCACCTGGTGCCCAACCACAGTATTCACCAAACCAAAGACCTATATCTCCAAACAGTTACCAGCAGCACAGTTCTTTCATGGGTCCTGCACAGCAGGGCCCACCACCAGCTTACTATCAGGGTAATTACAGACAACCTATGGGACGCGCGGATGGATTTGCACCACCTGGCCCTCATGGGCCCCAAAGTCCAACTTTCCAACAGGGACAATATCCTCCGAACTACTCTCCACAAGGTCTCTACCAAGGCCCAAGACCGGGATATCCAGAACACCCTGGCCCCTACCAAATAGGCCCACAAGGTCCTATGCCCCATCCGCAAGGTGGTCATGGTCACTACCCAGGCATGCCATATAGTTACATGCCATCATCGCATGGGCATCAGAGACCGTCTTTCGGCCCTGCTGGACCGTCACAGAGCACGAGCCCTAATCAGATAATGAGACCCCAATCCAGACAGACAGGGTCTACAAACAACCTGCCACAACAAAGGTCCAGTCCAATCACAAGGGTCGAAGGGCCGTGTGAGACTCCAAATAGGGGTTTTATGATGGACAATATTCTGAAACCCAGTGCAGAAGTACCATCTAATGATGTAGAAGATAGTGCTGATGTGTCCGACATGGATAGATATACGTCATTTCTATGTAAGACTCCAGTCTCTGAGTAAGCGTTAATTAAAGGTGGTCCAACTTACTACAGACAAAAGTGTTAGGTCTCTACTATGGTGGAATGCTACTATTAAGTGATGGGCAACACGTTATTACCATTTGTTCAGTTTTTCATTTTATAGTAATTGTTTTAGCAAATTCTATAGAGCTGTATATAGTGCTAATCATTCAAGATATGGAGATGCAGCGGAGAGGGTTATAAGCCGAAAACGATCCAATATGTAAAATATTGGTACTGTCTTCGCCGCTACGTGCCTCGTTTTAGGCTTATATCTTACTTAAAACACACACTTATATAACAAAATCCTACTAAATAAATTTGTTAATTTCGTATATTTACGTGTGGGAATTAATATAATACTCTCGCCTTTTGACAGCAGTTCAATATTAATAATAATGGACTGCAAGTACAAAGGTATGACGTGAGGACAGCGTTTTAAGATAAAATATGATTATATGCTATATTGCAAAATAAACAATATTTGTAATTAATTATCAAGTAATCAAGTACTTAATTCTTGTATAGATTAAATATCAAAAGTATTTACAAAGTTGTCCGCCTCCGTGGTCGAGTGGTTATGGTCGCTGACTTGTATACCACTGTAACCTATCATCACTGATGGTCACAGGTTCGAGCCCCGCTCAGGCCGTGTCTCATTTATATGAAAAAGTTGGCAGTTTCTTACGGAGGTTGGTAATTTGCCCGCCGGCGATATAGCCCGAAATGGTGCTGATGCAGGCGTAAAACTCGAATTATAACATAATAATTTACAAAGTCCTTTGGGGGGTGGGGGGCTGAGTGGTTGTTCATTTCAAATCACTTGCCCCTGATCACTGAATGTTCAATGCATGTAATGACAGTCATATGATAAGTACCGTAGTACTAGCAGGGTAATAAAACAGACGGATCTGTAGTCCAGTGGTAACACGCTGGACTGGTAATCCAGGGATCGCTGGTTCGATCCCCTCGTCTGATCCTAATAAAATTAACAGTCTTTCAGATGGGACTTACCCCTAACCGAGGTCTCGTGTCGGTGCTGTACACCGTGCAAGTAAAAGAACCAGAGGAGATATTGGAATGAGTCTCTGTCTGTATCATTGCACTATCCTCCAACAATCTAAAATGACTAATCTCTTCTGGGGGCTCATATGGGCAACCGGTAGCGACGATAAATAAACATAAAACACACACAGTGTAATAAAGAAAGTTCATGTTGAGCACCTGTATAGATATGACACGAGTTTCAAAAAGTTGGTGGAAAGGTTGTTGTAATTAAAAAACAGTCTAGATTGTATCTTATCAATTTATAATTAGCCATGCCTACACTAATTATTAAAGTTCATACTTACAGTGAAACCTGTGTTAGTGGTCACCTCTATTAAGCAGCCAACCTGTATTAAGCAGCCACTTTCCAGATTCCCAATATGTTGTTTTATTATATATGTGGCCTCTGTTAAGCAGCCACCTGTGCTAAGCAGCCACTTTCTGTGATTCCCTTGGCTGGCTGCTTAAGACAGGTTTGACGGTATACATATCTTTTTTCTATGTTTTTTTTTTATTATTTGAGGTCATTCGGAGTGCGTAATCTCATTTTATTGTCCCTCGTCATAGACGGAATAGTGGTCCGGGAGCATCCTCTATCTTCCTTGCAAACTATGTACATATATATTAACTGTCCATACTCGCCTATTAGACGATTTATTTTCCCACCAGATTATAGCCTCAAAGTAGCTTCCCGTCTTATAAGTGATTATTTTTGGGGACAACATGTGTTTTAAATGGCATCCATAATTATGATTATGAAACCCCACAGATAGGCGAGTATGACTGGTCAGGGATCATTCTAGAGGGCGAAATTGTCGCCCTAGGGACCCTGACTTCGCCCTCTGGGGGCCCCACTTCTCCCTAAAAAAAAAAAAATATATATATATATACCGGTATATATTTTTTGGTTTTTACGATATTCAAACAAAATGTTGTCTAGTAAGATACACTGGCCCATTATAAAGCACTCCTATTCAAATGTTGTATTTAATGGTTGTACTGTGCATTTTAACCCTATTTTGCAGAAGTATATTAAAGAACACCATTTAAGGATGCGATCACGCGCTTTCTCACTTCTCCCAAAAATTCTGACCTAGAATGAACCCTGATGGTACATGTGACAGTTGTTGTTTGTTTGTTAATTATTATTTTTTAAATGGCATCCATAATTATTATTATGAAACCCCACAGATTTCAGGACCACAGTAAGTGGGTCGTCTTGTAGGCAAGATTGCCTTATAGGCGAGTATGAATTGTACATGTGACAGTTGCTGCTTGTTTGTTAATTATTATTGCATACCGTAATTGAATATATTCATTTACATTTGCATTTTAATATGCATGAAGTGTACATGTCTATGCAAAATGCTTCTATATATATAATAATTACGTGACCAGGGATGTCGGCTATATTTGAGGCTGGCACCCAGTGGGTAACCCATTTTATTTCTTGTTATAAACATATAATATGCAAAATGCATACAATTATTGTCATGGTTATATAAATTAAATACAAATGTAAAAATATTATACACTATTTACATTAACAGTTATACATAACGTAATTGAAGCATACACATTTTTTTTACAGATTCTTTTTATAACTTTTATGTGTATAAGGGGTATTGTTTGGGAGGGTGTTGTAGAAAAGGGGACATGAGAGAAACAAAACATGGGGGATTCCATCTCATCTATGTTAGAACATAATTATAGAAAGGGGACATGAGAGAAACAAAACATGGGGGATTCCATCTCATCTATGTTAGAACATAATTATAGAAAGGGGACATGAGAGAAGCAAAACATGGGGGATTCCATCTCGTCTATGTTAGAACATAATCATAGCAATATTTGCAACACATACACGCAAAATGTTAATTTATACAAATTTATTTTAGCTCAGTCGACTGTTCCGCAATCAAGCTAAAATAAATTTGTATAAACAAAGAGGTGTTTCTATTAGGGAAAGTGTTAAAACAAGCTATGTTTTTGTCATAATTGCTCAGATTACCAGTCCAGCGTGTTAATCACTGGACTACAGATCCGTCTGTTTTATTACCCTGCTAGTACTACCGTTATATAACCACATTGAACGTGTGGGTTTTACGTTTATTTATCGTCGCTTAGTAAAGAGATGTATTGTTAAATCAGCGGCCCCATTAGCGCAGCAGTGGTTAGCGCGTTCGTTTCTCACCAATGCAAACCCACCAGATCGGACAGGTGGGTTTTCTCCTGGTACTCCGGTTTCCTCCCACACGAATGACCACATTTACGCTTTCATCTGCGTGTGTGTGTTTTACTGGTAATCCAGGGATCGCAGGTTCGATCCCCCATCTGACTCTAATAAAATTAACAGTCTTTCAGATGGGACATTAAACCGAGGTCTCGTGTCGGTGCTGTGCACCGTGCAGGTAAAAGAACCAGAGGAGACTCTGGAATGGGTCTATGTCTGTATCATTGCACTATCCTCTAAAATTCTAAAATGACTAATCTCTTCAGGAGGCGTCGCTCATATGGACAACCGGTAGCGACGATAAATAAACGTAAAACACACATTTTGCAGTATTTTGAGCAAACTAATAATAACCATATATTATCATTATTCATGTATCATCTTATTTGATACATTTTACTATTGTCGTGGAAGTCGTGATAGCGCAGTGGATGCGCGTTCGCTTCAGGTGCGAAAGGTCCGGAGTTCGAACCCCGCTGGAGCCGTTACGATTGTGTCCTTAGGCAAGGCATTTAAATTCCACGTTGCCTCTTCTCTCTCCTTCATGGCGATGGATTCCATCAGGAATGAGGTCTCGAGAGTGATTTATATAGTTGAAAGAACTTATTTCGCAATCGAGCTAAAATAAATTTGTATAAAATAATGAATTGCTGTATAAGCAGACGGAATAAAATGAAATGAAAATAGTTTAATGATCATATGGAACAAAATGCATTTAATGAAAATATTTTAATGATATTGTACGATCGTTAGTTGCGCTCCCAATATTATAAAACACCAGATGACTGATTAGGAATTTTGTTGAGTGTATTATTATTATTTCAGTTAAAACCCCTATTAATAAAATGAAACTTTAACTTTTGTAACAGTCCACGATTGGTCATTCTGTAATGTGTTGTTAGCCCACCCTCACTATGTACTGGATGACCCTCATATTAGTAAAATTTGAATATGCAGATTTGAAGCTGAAATAAAAACATTCCATTTTTGTATGACCTTTCGAGAAGTCTATTATTAGAGATTTGTAATTGTAAGTTAATGCATTTTGTAAGCAGAATACGGAATTTGTGAATGTAATTTCACATCGTAGTGTAAGGGAGATAACAAATGTATACATTGTAGTGTAAGGGAGATAACAAATGTATACATTGTAGTGTAAGGGAGATAACAAATGTCCACATCGTAGTGTAAGGGAGATAACAAATGTTCACATCGTAGTGTAAGGGAGATAACAAATGTATACATTGTAGTGTAAGGGAGATAAGAAATGTCCACATCGTAGTGTAAGGAGATAACAAATGTATACATTGTAGTGTAAGGGAGATAACAAATGTATACATTGTAGTGTAGGGAGATAACCCGTAGTGTAAGGGAGATAACAAATGTCCACATCGTAGTGTAAGGGAGATAACAAATGTATACATCGTAGTGTAAGGGAGATAACAAATGTATACATCGTAGTGTAAGGGAGATAACAAATGTATACATTGTAGTGTAAGGGAGATAACAAATGTATACATTGTAGTGTAAGGGAGATAACAAATGTATACATGATAGTGTAAGGGAGATAACAAATGTATACATTGTAGTGTAAGGGAGATAACAAATGTATACATGATAGTGTAAGGAAGATAACAAATGTATACATTGTAGTGTAAGGGAGATAATAAATGTATACATTGAGTGTAAGGGAGATAACAAAGTCTTCCTTATTATTATTATGCTGCAAGGAATATATGAGAATAGATGTATTCGAATTACTTATCATTTCTACGTCATGTATTAGTTATATGGAGTCAGGTGAGTGGTGGAAAAACAATTATGATATATATCTGATTTTATTACAGCTTTCTTATTTTTGATAATTTGTTTTAATTGTTTTATTTGTATTCTGTAATAGTATTCGGATATTGAGACATTCGAACACATATTCATTGCCATCACTGCATCAAATGTCATATGCAAATGTATTATTATATTTTTACGTGTGTGTGTTTTACGTTTATTTATCGTCGCTACCGGTTGCCCATATGTGCGACGCCTCCTGAAGAGATTAGTCATTTTAGATTTTTGGAGGATAGTGCATGATACAGACAGAGACCCATTCCAGAGTCTCCTCTGGTTCTTTTACGTGCACAGTGTAAAGCACCGACATGAGACCTCGGTTTAACGTCCCATCTGAAAGACTGTTAATTTTTATTAGGGTCAGATGGGGGGGGGATCGAACCTGCAATCCCTGGATTACTAGTCCAGCGTGTTACCACTGGACTACAATCGTCTTTCAGATGGGACGTTAAACCGAGGTCTCGTGTCGGTGCTATACAACGTGTTACATATATTTTTATGCCAGTGTTACAATGCATTTAAACTGCGCTTATTATAGAATATTCCACTGTTAAGATAGAATAGTCCATTATAGAGAATAGGGTTTTTACCCTGTAGCACATTCGTATCATTATTTGAGATGTCGAAGGTATATGTATCGATTACAGAAAATTGGGATAATACCTGTACACTCGCGTATGTATGTATGTTCCATTAATGTCAAACCCCTTGCGGGGACCTAGACATGTTTTCTTTGGCAGGCTTAGCCGACCTAAGTGGTTAACCAATACTAATCAATGTGTGTGAGGTGCCTTGCTCAATGACATTACATACGTTGCCTGACCGAGTATCGAACCCGGGACCGTTCGATTCCAAATCCGACGCTCTACCACTGGACCACGGAGGCCACTGGACCACGGACGTGTATTAGTGCATTCCATGTAGCATGCCTGAGCAAGGGGTTTTGTTTGTTGTTTTTTTATTATTTAAAGTCGCACCAACCGCTTAGGTCATATGGCGACCGTAATACGATATTATTGGTGGAGGAAGACCCCGGTATTGCAAGCACTGATTGGCACCCGGGTAGACCCTTCAACCTACCGCAAGGCAGTTGGATAGCTTCCTGACATGAAATAATTTTACACACCCAGTGGGATTTCGAACCTACCGAGGCCTCGGTGATCGAGTTGTTACGCTCAACTGTAGGTTCGAATCCCACTTATGGTGTCGAATTCTTTCATGTGAGGAATCTATCCAATTGGCTTGTGTAACTTGGTGGTTTTACATGGGTGTGTGTGCGTGCCTGAAATATTGCTCGACGGGGCACCCGTGGCCTTCCTCCACCAATAACAGCTGGAGAGTCGCCATGCGAGCTAAGCTGTGTGTGCTACTTTAAGCCAAAATTGAGGAAAATAAATGCCCACTTTTGGAACGTTGGTCTGTCAGATCCATGCTATCTCCATATCTTTTAAACCGATCAGCCTGTTTTAAAATACCTCGCAACGGGTTACTGTGTTACAAACCATTAAACAACTGTCTCCTGATGTTGCCAATAAAATCTCAGTTTTTAAATTAATTTTGATTATGCTATGTTTATTTATCGTCTCCTACTGTTTAACCTCCTACTGTTTAACCTCCTACTGTTTATCCTCCTACTGTTTAATCTCCTACTGTTTAACTGCCTACTGTTTAATCTCCTACTGTTTAACCTCCTACTGTTTATCCTCCTACTGTTTAATCTCCTACTGTTTAACCTCCTACTGTTTATCCTCCTACTGTTTAATCTCCTACTGTTTAACTGCCTACTGTTTAATCTCCTACTGTTTAACCTCCTACTGTTTACCTCCTACTGTTTAATCTCCTACTGTTTAACCTCCTACTGTTTATCCTCCTACTGTTTAATCTCCTACTGTTTAATCTCCTAATCTCCTACTGTTTATCCTCCTACTGTTTAATCTTCTACTGTTTAATCTCCTACTGTTTAATCTCCTACTGTTTAATCTCCTACTGTTTAATCTCCTAACCTCCTACTGTTTATCCTCCTACTGTTTAACCTCCTACTGTTTAACCTCCTACTGTTTAATCTCCTACTGTTTAACCTCCTACTGTTTATCCTCCTACTGTTTAATCTCCTACTGTTTAACTGCCTACTGTTTAATCTCCTACTGTTTAACCTCCTACTGTTTATCCTCCTACTGTTTAATCTCCTACTGTTTAACCTCCTACTGTTTATCCTCCTACTGTTTAATCTCCTACTGTTTAACTGCCTACTGTTTAATCTCCTACTGTTTAACCTCCTACTGTTTATCCTCCTACTGTTTAATCTCCTACTGTTTAACCTCCTACTGTTTATCCTCCTACTGTTTAATCTCCTACTGTTTAATCTCCTAATCTCCTACTGTTTATCCTCCTACTGTTTAATCTTCTACTGTTTAATCTCCTACTGTTTAATCTCCTACTGTTTAATCTCCTACTGTTTAATCTCCTAACCTCCTACTGTTTATCCTCCTACTGTTTAATCTTCTACTGTTTAATCTCCTACTGTTTAACCTCCTACTGTTTAATCTCCTACTGTTTATCCTCCTACTGTTTAATCTCCTACTGTTTAATCTCCTACTGTTTAACCTCTTACTGTTTGACCTCCTACTGTTTAATCTCCTACTGTTTAACCTCCTACTGTTTGACCTCCTACTGTTTAATCTCCTACTGTTTATCCTCCTACTGTTTAATCTCCTACTGTTTAACTGCCTACTGTTTGACCTCCTACTGTTTAACCTCCTACTGTTTAATCTCCTACTGTTTAATCTCCTACTGTTTAACCTCCTGCTGTTTAACCTCCTACTGTTTGACCTCCTACTGTTTGACCTCCTACTGTTTGACCTCCTACTGTTTGATCTCCTACTGTTTAATCTCCTACTGTTTAATCTCCTACTGTTTAACTGCCTACTGTATAACCACCTACTGTTTAATCTCCTACTGTTTAATCTCCTACTGTTTAATCTCCTACTGTTTAACCTCCTACTGTTTAATCTCCTACTGTTTAACCTCCTACTGTTTAATCTCCTACTGTTTAACTGCCTACTGTATAACCACCTACTGTTTAACCTCCTACTGTTTAATCTCCTACTGTTTAATCTCCTACTGTTTAATCTCCTACTGTTTAACCTCCTAC
Source organism: Archivesica marissinica (assembly GCA_014843695.1). Lineage (NCBI taxonomy): Eukaryota > Metazoa > Mollusca > Bivalvia > Venerida > Vesicomyidae > Archivesica > Archivesica marissinica. The sequence continues at coordinate 63,506,151 of CM026393.1, read as the reverse complement.
TGTTTAACCTCCTACTGTTTAATCTCCTACTGTTTAATCTCCTACTGTTTAATCTCCTACTGTTTAATCTCCTACTGTTTAATCTCCTACTGTTCAATCTCCTACTGTTTAATCTCCTACTGTTTAACTGCCTACTGTATAACCACCTACTGTTTAATCTCCTACTGTTTAACTGCCTACTGTATAACCACCTACTGTTTAACCTCCTACTGTTTAATCTCCTACTGTTTAACTGCCTACTGTATAACCACCTACTGTTTAATCTCCTACTGTTTAATCTCCTACTGTTTAACCTCCTACTGTTTAATCTCCTACTGTTTAATCTCCTACTGTTTAATCTCCTACTGTTTAATCTCCTACTGTTTAATCTCCTACTGTTTAACCTCCTACTGTTTAACCTCCTACTGTTTAATCTCCTACTGTTTAATCTCCTACTGTTTAATCTCCTACTGTTTAACCTCCTACTGTTGAATCTCCTACTGTTTTATCTCCTACTGTTTGGCCTCCTACTGTTTAACCTCCTACTGTTTAATCTCCTACTGTTTAATTGCCTACTGTTTAACCTCCTACTGTTTAACCTCCTACTGTCACATTTGATCTTTTGGAGGAAAATGCAAGGTACTGAAGATGCTCCAATCCCAGAAGCATCCCTGGTTCCTTTACATCCCCTGTGTATAGCACCTATACTTGAGACCCTTGTGGAAGTCGTGATAGTGCAGTGGATGCGCGGTCGCTTCAGGTGCGAACGGTCCGGAGTTCGAGCCTCGCTGGAGCCGTTGCGATTGTGCCCTTAGGCAAGGCATTTAAATTCCACGTTGCCTCTTCTCTCTCCCTCGTGGCGATGGATTCCATCAGGAATGAGGTCTCGAAAGTGATTAATATAAGTTGAAATAACTTGTTTCGCAATAAAACTAAAATAAATGTGTATAAACTATACTTGTGACCCAGTGTATAACAGTGATACATGATACCCGGTGTATAGCACCGATACATGAAACCTGGTGTATAGCACCGATACATGAAACCTGGTGTATAGCACCGATACATGAAACCTGGTGTATACACGGTGTATAGCACCGATACATGAAACCTGGTGTATAGCACCGATACATGAAACCTGGTGTATAGCACCGATACATGAAACCTGGTGTATAGCACCGATACATGAAACCTGGTGTATAGCACCGATACATGAAACCAACCTGGTGTATATCACCGATACATGAAACCTGGTGTATAGCACCGATACATGAAACCTGGTGTATAGCACCGATACATGAAACCTGGTGTATAGCACCGATACATGAAACCTGGTGTATATCACCGATACATGAAACCTGGTGTATAGCACCGATACATGAAACCTGGTGTATAGCACCGATACATGAAACCTGGTGTATAGCACCGATACATGAAACCTGGTGTATATCACCGATACATGAAACCTGGTGTATAGCACCGATACATGAAACCTGGTGTATAGCACCGATACATGAAACCTGGTGTATAGCACCGATACATGAAACCTGGTGTATATCACCGATACATGAAACCTGGTGTATAGCACCGATACATGAAACCTGGTGTATAGCACCGATACATGAAACCTGGTGTATAGCACCGATACATGAAACCTGGTGTATATCACCGATACATGAAACCTGGTGTATAGCACCGATACATGAAACCTGGTGTATAGCACCGATACATGAAACCTGGTGTATAGCACCGATACATGAAACCTGGTGTATATCACCGATACATGAAACCTGGTGTATAGCACCGATACCTGGTGTATAGCACCGATACATGAAACCTGGTGTAAGCACCGATACATGAAACCTGGTGTATAGCACCGATACAAACAAACACAATGAAACCTGGTGTATAGCACCGATACATGAAACCTGGTGTATAGCACCGATACATGAAACCTGGTGTATAGCACCGATACATGAAACCTGGTGTATAGCACCGATACATGAAACCTGGTGTATAGCACCGATACATGAAACCTGGTGTATAGCACCGATACATGAAACCTGGTGTATAGCACCGATACATGAAACCTGGTGTATAACACCGATACATGAAACCTGGGTATACACGATACATGAAACCGGTATACACCGATACATGAAACCTGGTGTATACACCGATACAGAAACCTGGTGTATACACCGATACAGAAACCTGGTGTATAACAGATACATGAAACCTGGTGTATAGCACCGATACACGAAACCTGGTGTATAGCACCGATACATGAAACCTGGTGTATAGCACCGATACATGAAACCTGGTGTATAGCACCGATACATGAAACCTGGTGTATAGCACCGATACATGAAACCTGGTGCATAGCACCGATACATGAAACCTGGTGTATACACGATACATGAAACCTGGTGTATAGCAGCGATACATGAAACCTTGTGTATAGCACCGATACATGAAACCTGGTGTATAGCACCGATGCATGAAACCTGGTGTATAGCACCGATACATGAAACCTTGTGTATAGCACCGATACATGAAACCTGGTGTATAGCACCGATACATGAAACCTGGTGTATAGCACCGATACATGAAACCTGTGTGTATAATGAATGCGTTATTTGTGCACTGTAGCTACTACAAACCTAATGGTTCTCCCCTGTCATATGAGTGTAACGTGCTGCAGATCGCATCACATTTATTTGGCTTACACAACCCTATTTACTATTGTAGGGATGACACCGTGGTTGAGTTGTCAGATTCGTTATTATCCCCGCCCATTTTGGTGTCTTCCATCTGTCCGTATGTGCTTCCGGAGCCAGTTCTCAGTACCAATTTGTGGAATTTTATGAGACTTAAAATAAATATATATCGTCATAGGTTGGCGTGCACATGTACTATTCTTTGTGATTGACCTAGTAATACCAGAGGTACCTGCTACCTAGTAATACCAGAGGTACCTGCTACCTAGTAATACCAGAGCTACCTGCTACCTAGTAATACCAGAGGTACCTGCTACCTAGTAATACCAGAGGTACCTGCTACCTAGTAATACCAGAGGTACCTGCTACCTAGTAATACCAGAGGTACCTGCTACCTAGTAATACCAGAGGTACCTGCTACCTAGTAATACCAGAGGTACTACCTGCTACCTAGTAATACCAGAGGTACCTGCTACCTAGTAATACCAGAGCTACCTGCTACCTAGTAATACCAGAGGTATTGCTACCTGCTACCTAGTAATACCAGAGCTACCTGCTACCTAGTAATACCAGAGGTATTGCTACCTGCTACCTAGTAATACCAGAGGTACCTGCTACCTAGTAATACCAGAGGTACCTGCTACCTAGTAATACCAGAGGTACCTGCTACCTAGTAATACCAGAGGTACCTGCTACCTAGCAATACCAGAGGTACCTGCTACCTAGTAATACCAGAGGTACCTGCTACCTAGTAATACCAGAGGTATTGCTCTTTAATTCCCCAGTTTGGCGGGCAATATCAAAACAACAAATTTGCTTGTTGCTAAGCAACACGTTGCCATGGGGATGTGGGTTCGAAAATCAGCTTTTGTCTATGTGTTGAACTTTTGTCTATGTGTCTGAACGATTTACATTATTATCTGTATTTCATATTGAATGTACCATACATAATTATCACATAGGTATGCATTTGAATACAATCTACATAGAGTGGTGGCACCTATGCTCGGCGTATTCCTATGCTCGGCGTATTCCTATGCTCGGCGTATTCCTATGCTCGGCGTATTCCTATGCTCGGCATATTCCTATTCTCGGCGTATTCCTATGCTCGGCGTATTCCTATTCTCGGCGTATTCCTATGCTCGGCGTATTCCTATGCTCGGCGTATTCCTATGCTCGGCGTATTTTCATCCGTATTTAAAATATTTATATAGTTCTAGGCTAATTTCGCTGACAAGAGCTGAAGCATGGTTCAATAGCATTCCATTGAGTGTATCGGTAGGCTGATGCACCTGTCACGTGACTGGTCCAGCAGACAAATATAAACAAGCAAATCATTGGGAGAATATTTCCACTGAAACTGTTACGGTGTATGAGAAATTCAGGTAGCTATCCGAATTAAAAAAATATACACCTAACCCGAAAAATAGTTTCTATACCATTTCTGATTAAGACCAATAAATGTTTTTACTCAATGATGTACTATATCAAAATAAGATATTCAACAAGTTATGATGGATAAATAAAAAATAACAAGTACACCGTGCATAGGTGCCCTGAAGTCTTCAGTTCCGCATATAAACGGGTACCGACCGACACCGTTGCGATAGCTGTATTGAGCAGCACGGTCACGTGATGAAGCTAAAACTGTCGACAAGTGTGATTTGAAAGTTGTTTTCACGACTTAAGAAAATAATAATATACGGCAAGTGCAATTAACATTTTATACTGGTCATTATATGTGGGATTTACGCCGAGCATAGGTTCCACCACTCTACTCATTGTAACATGTGTAAACTACACATATATCCATGGTAACTGTATATTTTAATTATTCACATTAGTCATGCTATATGATTTCATTCTATTAGTTTATACAAATTTATTTTAGCTCGATTGCAAAACAAGTTCTTATGACTTGTATTAATCACTGTCGAGACCTCATTCCTGATGGAATCCATCACCACGAGGGAGAGAGAAGAGGCATGTGGAATATGGATACAATCGTAACGGCTCCAGCGGGGCTCGAACTCCAGGCCTTTTGTACATGAAGCAAGCGCGCTACCACTGAGCTATCACGACTTCATTCTATTATAATTTAGGAACACATTAGTCTTCGATTGTTTATGTTAAGTTGTGGATATCGTAGAGGCATTAAACTGTTCTGATCTCTGTGTATGTGATAATCTGTGGGGAAATCCAGTGGTAGAGCGGTCATGTATGTTATTGCCAAGAGAGAGGGGTGGGAGACATTGATTTTGTATTGTCTGTCCATCTATCTGTCTGTGCCATTGTTTAACCCATTCAACACCAAGTAACTGACATGGATTGGTGCATGATATTTTCAGACCAATAAATTAATAAGAAAATTACATTTGGACCAGTTCATTTATCAAAATGGGTAATTTTTGTCTAAAAATAGTAATATTACTAGCAAATACTGCAGATCCTGATGAGACGGCTCGTCACGAGCCGGCTCATCTGGATCTACACTTTTTTATAAGCCTATTGAGAGGCCTGTGGTGTTGAAAGGTTTAAACTGCTGTACATATGGACAATATTTCAAACTGCAGTGGTTGTGAATCGTAAGCGTAAAGCAGTGAGAGTATTTTATTTCACTGTTTCTAACCAGTCATGAATATTTCTCCTTGTGATTCTTTACATTATGTGTTGCCGACGTGTATCGAGGGATGCACATGTTTCCTCAAGAGTTTGCGCTTTGTGATTCTTTACGTTATGTGTTGCCGACGTGTATCGAGGGATGCGCATGTTTCCTCAAGAGTTTGCGCTTTGTGATTCTTTACGTTATGTGTTGCCGACGTGTATCGAGGGATGCGCATGTTTCCTCAAGAGTTTGCGCTTTGTGATTCTTTACGTTATGTGTTGTGGACGTGTATCGAGGGATGCGCATGTTTCCTCAAGAGTTTGCGCTTTGTGATTCTTTACGTTGTGTTTCCGACGTGTATCGAGGGACGCGCATGTTTCCTCAAGAGTTTGCGCTTTGTGATTCTTCACGTTTTGATTCGTCGGACTGCAGTTTGTGGTGATATGGACACATGTTGTTTTTTTTATTGTATTGAACCACTGTGTTGTGTGTGTTTTTTTTATATTAAAATTAAACTAGATTATATTAGAAAAGTCATGTTTTTTGGCATCTGTGAAAGTGTGAATAATTACTGTAATTAATGTATACTTCGAATCTCTTTTGTTGAACAAAGTCTTGTGATTTTTGCATCTCTATGGCACCGTCTTGAATTTGAATTACTCGGTAAACGTCTTGAATTACTTGGTAAACGTCTTGAATTACTTGGTAAACGTCTTGAATTACTTGGTAAACGTCTTGAATTACTTGGTAAACGTCTTGAATTACTTGGTAACCGTCTTGAATTACTCGGTAACCGTTAGTTTAAACAATATTTATTTCTTTGAATAAACATACAGTCAAACCTGTCTTAAGCAGTCACCCAAGGGAATCATAGAAAGTGGCTGCTGAGCACAGGTGGCTGCTTAATACAGGTCAAATGTATAATAAAACAGCATATTAGGAATCTGGAAACTGGCTGCTTAATAGAGGTTGGCTGCTTAATAGAGGTGACCACTAACACAGGTTTGACTGTAGTCAAGTATAAATATTATGTACATACATGTAGGATTGAGGAGAAAGCATACTGTTGATATGGTTACCACGGTAAACATTCTCATTTAGATCAAATATAATATCTTTTAGCAAAGATAGTTTGTCAGTGTAAACATGTACCTCAGTGTACCAAGAAAATACACAGGAGAAAATATGTTCTAGGTTGTTGTGTCTCTTCTAGATGTTTCAATTTTTTGTCGTAATTGATTGTCATTAATGATGTATTAGATCTTAAATTTGTGTATATGGTATAAACTTTGTGTTGTAATTGATTGTCATTAATGATGTACTAGATCTTAAATTTGTGTATATGGTATAAACTTTGTGTCGTAATCATTAATGATGTACTAGATCTTAAATTTGTGTATATGGTATAAATTTTTATCAGTGTACATTTTTCTACCAAAACCACCTCTTTTTTTCTATTAAAGTCGATGATAGCATACATGTACTTGTTAGTTTGTATTTTGTCTTGCCGTGGATCGTGAATATATATCATGTATAAATATACCATGGTAATGTATAAATATACCGTGGTAATGTATATATGTACCGTGGTAATGTATAAATATACCGTGGTAATGTATATATGTACCGTGGTAATGTATATATATACCGTGGTAATGTATAAATATACCGTGGTAATGTATAAATATACCGTGGTAATGTATATATATACCGTGGTAATGTATATATGTACCGTGGTAATGTATAAATATACCATGGTAATGACCATAATAAAATTAACAGTCTTTCAGATGGGACGTTAAACCGAGGTCTCGTGTCGGTGCTTTACACCATGCACGTAAAAGAACCAGGGGAAATTCTGGAATGGGTCTCTGTCTGTATCATTGCACTATCCTCCAAAACTCTAAGATGACTAATCTCTTCAGGAGGTGTCACTCATATAGGCAACCGGTAGCGACGATAAATAAACGTAAAACACACGCATAACATCTATAAAATGGGAATCCCTGATAATAGTATGCATGTGTGTGTCTTCGCAGGATCTCGGATACTCTTTGGCTGTCGTCATTCATTCTTATATCTTATATAACTATTATAAACGGTGGTCTGGCGAATATAATTCAACTTGGTTGTAAACTTCAACCAAGCTGTTGGCCCTCTGTTTTCTATTAATTACCATACTTTGTAGACTCGAAACCATATCCGTAAATACGGAAATCTTGTTCATACTTGTGACACTACATTAGTGAAAGCGCACATTTCTACAGAATGTATTTTCCTATTATATGTTATAATTTATTTTCGAAATATTTGCCTCAATATTTGCCTCAAATACTGAGTCTTCTCAACTAATAAGCACACGTCGTATACGAGGTTTGTTAACAAAATAATGTAAACATCCATGCGTAATACTACTCGTGTATCCTGAATAACACGATTTATGGTACAGATTTACCGTTACATCTCACATTTGTGACTATGCATATTTATTTGTAGACTATTCTTAGTTAAATTATCTCTAAACGATATTATCTCCCGTTTAGAATTGACTCCGATGACAAACAAACGTCAATTCAGGGGCGTGGATGACCGTTATATGAAATCAAACTTTCAATCCACATAAACACTGTTTATTGATTCAATGTTAGTGTTCGAATGTATTTGGAAGAATTTGTAGTATAGCAATGGATTTATACGTGAAAAAATGCATTTTATTTGCTTTTTGCGATGTAATGTCGCTTTAATAGTCGGAGTGTAAATACAGGAAAATACGTGTACAACGAGAAAGGCCAAAACGTGTGACTGTTTACTTACCACATCCGGCTTCAAAACTAAATGTTGTTCATAAACACATGTATAATAGTCGAAGTTCTCTGTTGTGTGTGTGTTTTACGTTTATTTATCGTCACTACCAGTTGCCCATATGAGCGACGCCTCCCGAAGAGATTAATCATTTTAGATTTTTGGAGGATAGTGCAATGATACAGACAGAGACCCATTCCAGAATCTCCTCTGGTTCTTTTACGTGCACGGTGTAAAGCACCGATACGAGACCTCGGTTTAACGTCCCATCTGAAAAGACTGTTAATTTTATTAGGGTCAGACGGGGGATCGAACCGGCGATCCCTGGAGTACCAGTCCAGCGTGTTACCACTGGACTATATATCCGTCTGTGAGTATCTCTGCTCTTAGCTGAATGCATATTTATAGTATTTCGTCTGCTCACAATTAGCTTCAACTCATGCTCACTGAACTGTAGCCAATTGCTCAATGTCTCATTTACTGTAATTGGGAGGGAGCAGTCATATATATAGATCCCCCGTCTGACCCTAATAAAATTAACAGTCTTTCAGATGGGACGTTAAACCGAGGTCTCGTGTCGGTGCTTTACACCGTGCACGTAAAAGAACCAGAGGAGATTCTGGAATGGGTCTCTGTCTGTATCATGCACTATCCTCCAAAATCTAAAATAACTAATCTCTTCAGGAGGCGTCGCTCATATGGGCAACCGGTAGCGACGATAAATAAACGTAAACTAAAAAAAAAAAAAAATATATATACAGCCTATAACAGAACAAATGAATACTGTTTAATCTAAACTAAATTAACTATATCAAAGTTAGCCGTCACCATATACCTCTGTATGGACTTCTAATGAACTATTGGTATTTGACATGAAATAATTGCAGTTGCATCTGTGTCAATACTATTAAAATATCGCTGAAACAAAATCCAAGATGGCCGCCGTGAATATTCAAACCGTGGTATGGAACTATGTACAGGTATCTCGCTATGCAATATTGTTTCGTATAAAGTTGTTTAAACAAGAAATATATTTCTCCACCAAGTGTAGTGGAGAAGGCAACAACCTCATGTCTCTAGCTAAGTTCTACTCGTCCAACCCCGGACGTCTGCCTGCGAAGAAAACTAAGTCAGCTAAAATAGACCCAACGGTATGTTCTTGGAAGTATGTCATTATTTCTTCGCAGTGCCCACTCGCGTAACGTGCACGTCTCGTAAGGTAATAATAGACCAAAAAAAATGCTGAATCAAGATGGCCACCGCCAATTATCACGGCGACCACAACTCTCACGATTAACAGACGGATATGTAGTCAAGTGGTTAACAAGTTGGACTGGTAATCAAGGGATCGAAGGTCTGAACAGTCTTTCAGATGGGACGTTAAACCGAGGTCTCGTGTCGATGCTTTACACCGTGTACGTAAAAGAACTAGAGGAGTCTCTGGAATGGGTCTCTGTCTGTATTATTGCAATATCCTCCAAAAATCTAAAATGACTAATCTCTTCAGGAGGCGTCTCTCATATGGGCAATAAATAAGCGTAAAACACACACACTCGCACGATTAATATCATCCATTATTTAACAAGCCCGGACAATAACCACATTGTCCATCACATGAACTAGTTATCCCGATATCATAGTGAGAAAGTTGGTTTTCACGACGACAGTCATCTTTGAGATTATTTAAGCTTTCTGATATATCGTCGACCTCGACTGCTACACTATTTGATCCACTAATCGTTACAAAGTCTGTAATCATAAACACATATATATTTGATTTGTATTAGTATCCT
>CM026393.1:63428860-63495252 GCA_014843695.1 Archivesica marissinica | reverse complement strand
GAGTTGCATTTTCTCAGACAAAAGAAATCGTCCCAGGATGTGTGAATAAACCATGTTAATTGACACTCTGCCATATAATCGGATAATTACAGTAGATGCTAAGGTAGGTAGTGTTTAATTATGATGTCAAAACTGTTTTGAAATATTACGAACACATTGCAACAACAACCACCCACATGTATCTTAAATTTTTAAATAACTGCTCAATATTACCAAAAAGTACTATTTAAAGTACGATTTTTATTATATTATCCTTAAAATGCCAATTTGAGATTTTGATAGAATTATATCGAATATCTTACTGACCGAATATTCGAATAGTAAAATGGCTATTCATTGCCATCCCTAGTGCCATCCCTAGTGCATCATATATAGGAATCGGAGGTTTGTTTTTTGTTTTCATGCTTGAGGAAATAGCTTTAATAACCGCTCTAAACTAAACACCCCTCCAATCTGAATTCCTCCTCTTGGCCGGCTGCCGTTCAGTTTAGAGAGGTTTCACTGTATTGTCACCCTGATTTATAGTTAATAATTGTCTATTAATTGTAGCTATTTCCTTGAATTAAACACTGTGTCAATATTTATAGAGCATATTTCTGGATGTATGTGTCAGTATTTATAGAGCATATTTCTGGATGTATGTGTCAATATTTATAGAGCATATTTCTGGATGTATGTGTCAATATTTATAGAGCATATTTCTGGATGTATGTGTCAATATTTATAGAGCATATTTCTGGATGTATGTGTCAATATTTATAGAGCATATTTCTGGATGTATGTGTCAATATTTATAGAGCATATTTCTGGATGTATGTGTCAATATTTATAGAGCATATTTCTGGATGTATGTGTCAATATTTATAGAGCATATTTCTGGATGTATGTGTCAATATTTATAGAGCATATTTCTGGATGTATGTGTCAATATTTATAGAGCATATTTCTGGATGTATGTGTCAATATTTATAGAGCATATTTCTGGATGTATGTGTCAATATTTATAGAGCATATTTCTGGATGTATGTGTCAATATTTATAGAGCATATTTCTGGATGTATGTGTCAATATTTATAGAGCATATTTCCGGATTCATAAGCACAGTAAAATACTAAATAAATGTTGTAAAAAGTCTTACAATTAATACATATCTTTCTTATTAATAAATACATGTATTTTCCATTGAGCTGATATGTCTGGGGAGGAATACTCCAGGTGACCTCCAAGCATCATTTTAGATAATTGGTGCGGGCCGTTGTCTTCTGATGCGGGCCCTTGTCTAATATTATTAATATTTGTGGCCCAAACCATTTGTATTTTCATGCTATGAATTGTATCTTTACGTGTATGACATGAACTATTGATTTACAATAAAATATGATACGGGCGGGCACTCTGGTTAGAACCACTGACTTGCAAGCCAGCTTCCTCACATGAAGGAATTTGATAACCCAGTGGGATTTGAACCTATAGCTGGGCAGATAGAGATAGCAATATATAGATAACATGCACAAGACATGTAGACACAATATACATGAAAAAGAATATAGTGCTTAAACATTACTTGTCCAATTTATATGCTCACTTTTTCTTCTGTGGTAAATTCTGTGTTGCTGCTTGCGCTCCATTAAAAGCACTTTACAATGATTTCCGCAAATAATTGTTAACGTCTACAAGAAGTCTTCATTCTATTGTATTTATCTTCCTTAGATAGTCATTTCCCTCCTACTATATTAATCATATTGTGGTGGTGTTTTACGTTTATTTATCGTCGCTACCAGTTGCCCATATGAGCGACGCCTCCTGAAGAGATTAGTTATTTTAGATTTTGGAGGATAGTGCAATGATACAGACAGAGACCCATTCCAGAGTCTCCTCTGGTTCTTTTATGTGCACGGTGTAAAGCACCGACACGAGACCTCAGTTTAATGTCCCATCTGAAAGACGGTTAATTGTATTAGGGTCAGACGGGGGATCGAACCTGTGATCCCTGGATTACCAGTCCAGCGTGTTACTACTGGACTACATATCCGTCTGTTAATCATATTGTATTGCTCTTTGACATATATTTAAGTACAAATTATATAAAAGGAAAGGTATGCATTTAAAAAGCCAAAGGGTTGAACACCAATTCTTGCATCATTAAAGATTGTCCTCCTATCATATAATGTCTAGTTCAGTAATTTATTTTGACTTCATTCTTTTACTGGCTTCCCTGTTGATAGGTAGATCTAGCCTGGGTGGCAGTCTGTCGATTTTTAACTTCTGGGAAAATGATATGATCAGAAACTCAAGACGGCCCAATTAATAGTCTCGGTGTTAAAATATATTTATTCAGAAAACTCAAGACGGCCCAATTAATAGTCTCTGTGTTAAAATATATTTATTTGACTGACCAGGCCAAATATATCGACGCATGTTCCCAGGCTAAGGTAGATCATATTGTAACAGACTGAACTTTTAGACAAATCTGTAGGCCTATATATCGAGTTATATTCCCCTTTATGGATAAAATTCTATTTATAAATTCCCACCAACAATATCACATGATTCAGTTTCAATCAATCAAAGCTCAGTTGTGTTCAGTGTTGGACAATGACACACCTGTACATTTGTTTTATTTGGTTTTTAATATAGTTTAAAATAAATGGATATTATGGAAGGTTAGTATCTATTTAGGGTGTTGAACAATAAATTGTATGTTTCAGTTAACTGATTCCTGATTTATTTATTTACGTAACAGTTGAATGAATAGGGTTTAAAGCTAGCAGTGTTGTGCGTGTTATCTTTGTCTCTTATAAACTACACACTATTATGACTATATTCTCTAAACTTTACACACTGTTTAATATGCATTGTTCCTCCTAACTTACAGCACCAGGCTATCACTGTGTAGATTCAGGAGTGTGGTGAAGTTGAATCCCTTAGACTGGTAAGTTTGTCATGTATTGATAATGGCCACTAGACACCTCTACATGTATAATTTGGCATAGGAACTAATGATGAAAGTAATGTTGACTGTGCTCATATGTTCATAATTCATGACATGTATTGTATATGTGAGTGGTGTACCAGAGATATAACAACACTCACATATACAATACATGTATATACAGTTAAATGTATATACGATTGTTTAATCAAATATCTAAAGTACCGTATACTCAATGTGTACTTTCACGCTGTTTGCTACGGGTTGTTAAAGTTTGTAACGGTTATGTCGTTCATACATCTAGTATATCTAAATAAACAGAGATTGGAACCCTCGAACAGTAGTCCGGTTATATGTTTTTACCTAGAAATCATACTATAACAATATTATTAGAGGAACTGTTCCCGGATATAAAATGTCCTTTCGCATTCACCTAATTAATAGTGTGGAAACAATTGTGATTTCTACAACTAGTAAACATTCTGAGACACATTTAACCGGAAGTGTCGTTTCCAAAATGGCAGCGCTCTGTGATTTGGTTTCGGTTGGGATCATTGGTTGGTGGATTTCAGACGTTTTATTTGTTAATGTTGCATAATAATGAGAGCAAGATAAGTGTGTTAATAGCTATGAGCATGTCCAGCAATTGCCATGAATGTCAATTATTATATCATTTGGTTATAATGAAATTAGAGTTAACTTCCGGTCAATAATCCTCCCATTTTTACGGTAAGAAGTAGCCGGATAGTTCATAATTCGGATTTAACTAATATATAGATAATTCGCCAACTTCAAAAATGTAAACGCATAATAATTAGCACATTTGAACTAACTGCTAAGCACACAATAAATTGACCCGAACCATGCATGCACAAGAATGCATGTAATTTAAGGCACAAAGCACTATCCAAATGTTAGTTCTACATATAAGACCTCTACATAATTTATTCGATCTGTTAAATCAAGGTCTTGCTGAAGCTCATTTTCGAATAGCACTCTCCGCTCTGATCCGATAGCGGGATTTATGACCAAGATTTTGACGTTTTCCCGACTTGAACGGTTATATGGTCAACATCCCTGATAGTGATATCAGCCGGCGCCTATTTTCGGCCTTTGTTTATTCACCTGATTTTTGTTTACACCCGGTACGTGAATGACGTCATTTCTATTTAAAACAGCTGCTTTGGTACTTATGGTGTTCACATATTACTTATCAAAGAGCAAACTGCGGGTAAAGCAGATACATTTTCACATTTTATTTGAAAGTATGCAAATGTTGATATTTTCCTTAATCCCATTTATGTGTAGCTTAAAAATCCCTTAAACAGAGGTCAATATAAAGAAATATGTGTTTGTTTTTGTAAAATGAGAATTGCATCGTCTGCTCAGGAAGGTCATGTGATAGTTATGCGACAATGTCATAATGCACATTTTACAGGTCAATTCAAATATAGTGTTCGTCTTACAGCTTTTTAACATTTTTTCTTCAAACATACTATTGTTCAAGATATTTAATATTTATGCTAATTCAGTTTCATCCATTTATTTTCATATCCAACCTGGTGTCTATATTCACCAAGTGCACTGACAAATGCATGTCAGGTTGTTGAGGACATGGGTTTGCCAGTACAATCGGCAGCAAGACAGTTTGGTGTGCCATGCCACTCTTCACATTAAGTAACAATTCTCTCCATGTCACAACTTACCTCATATTGAAGAGTAATCGTAATTTGTTGGTTGTTAAATTCCTCCGTTTCGAGTACCAATTATTACTATGCCCAATGTTAGCTTTTTGGAACTTAACTGTAATCAACATTTCTGTTACATGAATTTTCAAGGTCGGCCAATAATATGTACTTTTTTCGCCGCCATGTTGAAATCACAAGCGAGTGAAAGTGTATTTTATTTTGAACATTTGTATGCAATCTCAGTTTAGACAATTGCATTAAATGCAAAAATGATCATTTTACTTAGTAATATTATTCCACTTGCCGTAAAAGAGACTGACTAGAAGACATTCACTGAAAAGCAATAGACAGCCGATTACCGGTACGCCAATGGTAAATTTGTGCATTGGTGTTAAGAATAATCATAAATATAGATATAAACACCGTTTGAAATATATTGTCTTACCTTTGTGCATACAATTTTGCTGTTTGAAATCGACAGGTATGATTCTCCACTGTTTCTGTGCAATGGCCGGGCGTCTTCACAAAAGAAATCCAAATGAATTATTTGTTAGTATCATTGACGGACCGGTTTTCAATACCATAAGCACTGTTGCTCTGCTATATGTAAGCAAGCATGGAAGGTAATCCCAAACATCCATTACCGTCAAATTATATCATTTCCATTTATCCATATCGTACATAAAATAATGACTATCAAAACAACAAATTGTAGTCAACTAAGCATAACGGGTAACAGCCAGCCGACATTTAAAATATTGACCTATTATCGATACCTCTAAAATGAAGAGTATCCTTGTATAGTTACTGTGATTAAAAAACTACAACATGATAAAATAACTATGGGGTCACTCTGGAACTGTATTCAAATTTGACAGTTTATATCTCAGTGTAGTTATCATGGTAGGGACATATGAATTCATCATGCGTCTGAACATAGTCTAATTATTTGGACTATCCAAATGTTTGCACCAAAATTTCCGGAGGTACATAACACTGACCCCCTAATATGAAAATAGGCACGTATTACTGGGCAAAGGTCCAGCTGATGTGGAATCAGAAAAACACCATCATGACGGGCACATGAATCTTTTTAATATGACATATACTTGTGCAGAGCTAATTCCGCCTCCGTGGTCGAGTGGTTACGGTTGCTGACTTGTATAACACTGTAACCTATCATCACTGATGGTCACGGGTTCGAGCCCCGCTCAGGCCGTGTCTCATTTATATGAAAAAAAGATGGCAGTTTCTTACGGAGGTTGGTGCACCCAAGTACTGGTTAACCGCTGGAGCCTGCCCAGGAAAGGTGTTGTTAGGTAAACTGCCCGCAGGGATCAGTTTAGCGGGCGATGTGGGCGAATTCGTCCTCTGGAGGCACCACTTCTCCCTAAATTTTTTTTGGTTTTTACGATTTTCAAACAAAGTTTTGTCTAGTAAGATACACTGGCCCATTATAAAGCACTCCTTCTATTCAAATGTTGTATTTAAAGGTTGTACTGTGCATTTTAACCCTATTTTGCAGAAGTATATTCAAGAACACCATAATGCATTTAAGGAAGCGATCACGCGCTTTCTCACTTCTCCCAAAAATTCTGACCTAGAATGAACCCTGATCTTATATATAATAAATATAACTATTTTCCCACAATTCAACACCTGTTTTCCGGTAGTCTATTTAGATATCCCTACCCAAATCCCCATCTTTCCACAGCTTACAATAATGACTGTCACCATCAGTGCAATGTGGTTATTATTTCAGAAAAGGACATAAATAATGATGTTTTATGGACTTGGTCGTATCCTACGGTAACCGAGGAACAGAGGACGTTGTTCATGAGAAAATCTTGTCTCGGTCAGAATGAACAATTTGTGGAGTTTTTGTACAGTCAGCTTGCACGACAGTGGTATTACATCTTTACTCACAAAGTTCTTGACATGGATAACATACCAAAGGTACGCAATCTACATTATATGATTCAATAGTAACATTATTTGTATGTATGCATGTTCCATTAATGTCAAACCCCTTGCGGGGACCTAGACATGTTTTCCGGGGCAAGCTTAGCCGACCTAGGTGGTTAACCAGTACTAAGCAATGTGTGTGAGGTGCCTTGCTCAATGACACTAACATACGTGGCCTGACCGAGTATCAAACCCGGGACCGATCAATTCCAAATCCGACACTCTACCACTGGACCACGGATGCCACTATTTCACAGTGTAAGTGGATGGGATAAATTAATATAATAACTTTTGTCCAAATATGTAGGAATTGCTAATTTAAACTGTCTGAAGCTTAAGCCACAGTCAATCCTGACACTGTGTCATACATTGCTGTTCACCTACAACCAATAGGCGGTGTTTGATACAAGTTTGTGTGCAATCGCATACAACTATATGTGTATATAAGCCACAGTCAATCCGGACACTGTGTCATACATTGCTGTTCACCTACAACCACTAGGCGATGTTTGATACGAGTTTGTGTGCAATCACATACAACTATATGTGTATATAAGCCACAGTCAATCCGGACACTGTGTCATATATTGCTGTTCACCTACAACCACTAGGCGATGTTTGATACGAGTTTGTGTGCAATCACATACAACTATATGTGTATATAAGCCACAGTCAATCCGGACACTGTCATACATTGCTGTTCATCTACAACCACTAGGCGATGTTTGATACGAGTTTGTGTGCAATCACATACAACTATATGTGTATATAAGCCACAGTCAATCCGGACACTGTGTCATACATTGCTGTTCACCTACAACCACTAGGCGATGTTTGATACGAGTTTGTGTGCAATCACATACAACTATATGTATATATAAGCCACAGTCAATCCGGACACTGTCATACATTGCTGTTCATCTACAACCACTAGGCGATGTTTGATACAAGTTTGTGTGCAATCGCATACAACTATATGTGTATATAAGATGTAAGATATGTGGTAGGTCATCATACAATTGGTAGTCAGTTTAAACTTTATTTATTATACAATGATTGTGTAGCAAGTTTTAATAATTTATATTAATCATTATCGTTGGCGTGGATGAAAGCTTAATTAGTAGTATGTGTGATCGTGCGCGCACAAACGATTGGAGAAGATCGATCGCAAGATCAATTGTAGGTAATTGTGCAACTAATGGTTGTGATCAATGATCGATTGTGCTATCATGGCGATCTGAGACTGCTTGCACAATGGATCATAGTAAGTCACGAGATGGATTGCTCTATCAGTAAAATGTGCATCATCACGTACATATATCACCATCAGTAGTACACACATCTCAACGACCACACTTCGTCAGCTTGTCTCCTCAGAAGGGAAAGGATCATGGTCAAATCTGATGCCGGGGAGGACGAGACTCACCCAGTGATTGTAGACGCCATTATGAACATGCCACCCGAACCAACCAAAACTGCAGATGATGAAATATGCTTGGCCAAGAAAAACACCCATTTTCTGTCATATGATCATCGTCAGTACCAAGAACTTTCAAGAGGAAAGATCAAAATCTGATGGTGCATCCAATGCGTGACTGGTGGTATGACCATTTAAGACCTGTCTTATGACCTCTCAGGTCAGAAGTTTTAAACATGACTATCTTGCCTTGACCTCTGCAATCAGTCATGCTCTGATTTACCGTGATTCAAAAACTGTTCACACACAGAGCAGTCGTAACCTGGTTGTAGGCCTGGTGTAATAAATTAAATAGTGTTAAGTTACATGGGGTAAATATCTTTACTCCTAAAATTGGAGAGAGAAGTTATTATTTGTGTTATTACATGCTGGTTTAAAGGTACACACATCATTTTAAAGGTACAAGGCTTTTCTTTGATCTTATTGGCCAAAGATTTCAACCCAGAAAAGTATGAAGCCTTGAGTCGCATCCTGTGTCAGCGGTTCTGTAAAACCGGGTCCCCAGCATCCATTCTCGAAGTGTACTTGGCAGTTGCTACAAAGGGACAGTGCAATAGCGAGGAAAATGGGAAATTTTCAACGCAGGATTATCAATTGAAACATGCTTATGCAAATTCAAACCTGACAGGTACCGTTTACATGTGTATTTTTTAAAAGTATAATTATGCAATTCCAACCTCTTTTAACCCATTCAACACCAAGTAACTGCCATAGACTGGTCCATGACATTTTTAGACCAATTAAATTAATAAGAAAATTACATTTGGATCAGTTCATTTATCAAAATGGGTAAATTATTTTTTAAAAATTGTAATATTACTGGCAAAAAGTGCAGATCCTGATGAGACGGCTCGTTACGAGCCGGCTCAACTGGATCTACACTTTTTGTAAGCCTATTGAGAGGTCTGTGGTGTTGAAAGGGTTAAATATGGTTTGGTTTCGTCCTTGTACATGTAGAAAGGTATTTCTTCCCTTCCCATGGAAAGAAATGGATTTTTAATGGGGAAAAATCAAATTAAACTGTGTAAACAATGCAACGTCATGCCCCACCAAAAACTGTGAAGATAGATATGTGTATATATACACAATTTATGTACTGTATAAAAATTATATGAAATACAAAATCATATGTATGCCTATGGTCAGCATAATTATTTTCTGTGTCATGTTCTATTTATTGGTATTATAAAGATATTTGGTGCATGTCCTATTTATATGTATTATAAAATATTTTGATGTAATGATCAATTTGTAGGTATTATAGATATATATGTGTGTGGGTGGGGTATTTATTTATTTATAGTCGCTACCAGTTGCCCAAACCTGCAATAGATAAAAGTCCAGCATGTTAACCACTGGATACTGATCCACTACATAAGTTTGATGTAATATTCTATTTATAGGTATTATTGAGATGTTCGATGTCATATTCTATTTATAGGTATTAGATGTTTGATGTCATAGTCTATTTATAGGTATTAGATGTTTGATGTCATAGTCTATTTATAGGTATTAGATGTTTGATGTCTTGTTCTATTTATTGGTATTATTGAGATGTTCGATGTCTTGTTCTATTTATAGGTATTATTGAGATGTTCGATGTCTTTTTCTATTTATAGGTATTATTGAGATGTTCGATGTCTTGTTCTATTTATAGGTATTATAGAGATGTTTGGTGTAGAGACTATTCTGATATATACTGCTTTGTTACTGAAGAAGAGGATAGCGGTATATTTTGCACCACATTCCTTACAAGATTTGCTACAGTTTACCAGGTATTTATTGATAACTATAATAGTAATGGTGAAACATAACGGGAAAGATGGCAACATATAGAGGATGAACTGTAAATGATTGTAAGATGGGGGCCCACAATGATTATCCGATATAATGATGCATCATGATACTTGCCAACAATCTGATTCATGAGTCACTTGTCATAGACCAGGTTCTATGCTGTTTGCTATTCGGACAGTGGAGCTAAACACTGGGCAGAATAGCAAACAACATAGATCTATATCTGATGCATTGTTACAGATGCAGTATTACGCCGTGGCTGATCTGAATCTATGTTGTTTGCACATTCCTTCAGCATTTTAAGGGTTAAAAAATGTGAAGTGGATAGACTGTGAAGTGGATAGACTTCACTCTATGCAACATGTGTTGTGTGCAGCACACAGACTTGGTCTTCAAAGGTACATTTGTATCATATTATACTGTCTGGAGCATATGTGTATTGTGTCTGGGGCATATGTGCATTGTGTCTGGAGCATATATACATTGTGTCTGGAGCATTGTGTATGGTGCATTGTGTCTGGAGCATATGTGCATTGTGTCTGGAGCATATGTGCATTGTGTCTGGAGCATATGTGCATTGTGTCTGGAGCATATATGCACGAACGATGTAATTTTGTTTATAGTCGCCACCGCATAAATGCATTTGGGCGACTGTATTTTCTAAGATGGTTATGTCCTAAGGTGATTCTTCTTGTCTAAGGTGATTCTTCTTATCCTAAGGTGATTCTTCTGTGGTGGTTATTCGATGATGATTATACGTGTTCTGTGATGATTATTCCTATGCTTCTATGATGATTATTCCTGTTCTTCTACGTTGATTAGTTCGGTATTCTCTGAAGGTTCTGTATTCTGTGTGGCTTATGAAGACGTCATCAGGTGGTTACTTCTTTCTGTGCCGGCCAGGTTGACAAGGCCTGGTCTGTACGTGGTCCTTTGTAGGGCCACACTCCTCACTGTTGGTCACCCCGCAGCAGCATTAATACGGATCTGACAGTTAGACATCTGGTCGTCGATTGTCGCAAACGAGTCTACTAAACTCCGGTGTAGCTCGGGGGAGCGTGGATCCACGACTGTTGCCGCTCCCTCAGGTCCGCCGTCTCGTCTATCCGCCAGAAAAAAGTGTCGAAAGTCGGCGAAGATATAGTGGTTCAGTGCCCACTATCTAGAAGAGCTGGTGGATCTGTCCTGATGTGCCGTGGCCGTGAGTCCACATGCTGGCGAGCCTCCCCTTCACAAGATCGACGACCAGAAGATCCCAGAATCCTACGCTGCTGCTGCGGAATGTGCCCCGGTCACGACGTGCACGTCGTGAGGAGATCGACCGGGGCATATATGCATTGTGTACGGGGCATAATTATATACATTGTGTCTGGAGCATATATACATTGTGTCTGGAGCATATGTACATTGTGGCTGGAGCATTGTGTCTGGAGCATATATGCATTGTGTACGGGGCATAATTATATACATTGTGTCTGGGGCATATGTGCATTGTGTCTGGAGTATATGTGTATTGTGTCTGGGGCATATGTGTATTGTGTCTGGAGCATATGTGTATTGTGTCTGGAGTATATATACATTGTGTCTGGGGCATATATACATTGTGTCTGGAGCATTGTGTCTGGAGCATATATGCACTGTGTACGGGGCATAATTATATACATTGTGTCTGGAGCATATATACATTGTGTACGGGGCATAATTATATACATTGTGTCTGGAGCATATATACATTGTGTCTGGGGCATATATACATTGTGTCTGGAGCATATATACATTGTGTCCGGGGCATATATATATTGTGTCTGGAGCATATATACATTGTGTCCGGGGCATATATACATTGTGTCTGGAGCATATATACATTGTGTCCGGGGCATATATACATTGTGTCTGGAGCATATATACATTGTGTCCGGGGCATATATACATTTTGTCTGGAGCATACATTGTGTCTGGAGCATATATACATTGTGTCGAGCATATGTGCATTGTGTCCGGGGCATATATACATTGTGTCCGGGGCATATATACATTATGTCTGGAGCATATGTGCATTGTGTCTGGAGCATATATACATTGTGTCTGGGGCATATATACATTGTGTATGGGCCATATATACATTGTGTCCGGGGCATATATACATTGTGTCCGGGGCATATGTGCATTGTGTCCGGGGCATATATACATTGTGTCCGGGGCATATATACATTGTGTCCGGGGCATATATACATTGTGTCTGGAGCATATATACATTGTGTCTGGAGCATATATACATTGTGTCTGGAGCATATGTGCATTGTGTCCGGGGCATATATACATTGTGTCCGGGGCATATATACATTATGTCTGGAGCATATGTGCATTGTGTCTGGAGCATATATACATTGTGTCCGGGGCATATATACATTGTGTCCGGGGCATATGTACATTGTGTCCGGGGCATATGTACATTGTGTCCGGAACATATGTGCCTTCTAATAAAGAATTTACTGCATTGTGGAAATACACTCTAATGTATTCTGATTTCACAGTACAGCTGTGTTTTGCTACTGGACAATAGTTTGCTTGATTTTCAGATCATTACCAGCATTTGTATGGCACCGTCAAAACTGGAACATTGTTCACCCGTACGTAGAACTAGATGATGCGGAGGTGAACCAGTTAAAGTCAAACAATCACTATGTAGCTGGCTTTACAGATGCTACGATAGAGTCTAGGTAAGTTAGAGGTTAAAGGTCAGAGGAAAGGGTATCTTATCCAATTATTTTCCTGTATTATATAGCTACGCCTTGCTAGCTGAAAAATCGTACATGACTTACTTCCCTTGGCAACTCTTCATTGTGTGTTTTTCACTTTATATTAGGGATGGCAATGAATAGCGATTTTACTATTCGAATATTCGGTCGGGAAGGTATTCGAATATTCAATATAATTCTTCAAAAACTCAAAATCACTCAAATTGGCATTTTTGTATATCTATATTGTTATCCAAAAATACAACTATCTTTGAATTGATATGAATATCGAGATGGACGAGAGTCTGAATATATCTCAATATAACTTTTATAGATGGATTTGGATGAAATAGGGTGGATTTGGGTAAATCATACTGGCATGCCGCCATATTGAAAATTATGAAATCGCCGAATTTAGCGTTGTAATTAAATTATAAAATAAAAAGTACAATAATAATGCTGAATTGTTGAAAAACAAAATTGTGGGTCATTAAAATACAGCTTCCTTGTTAAATAAGTACACACCTATATTGTTTAAACAAACATTATGTAGCATGATTTATGGGTGCTACTACACCTGGCTGCCAATATAGCCAATAATAAATCATTGGGTCTTCTTTCCAGGTGTGACTTTGTATTTGTTTCCAAGAATATCTTGTATGGTGTACTTTGTGCCCAGGACTGACTTTACGGTGTATTTTGTTTTCAGGAGTTGCATGTACGGAGCATTTTGTTTCCAATAGTACCTTTTATGTTGTATTTTGATTCCAGAGTGACTATACGATATATTTCCAGAAGTGACTCATCATGGGCTTTCCGGTTTTCGTGCCTCAAAGGTTTGTCGGTGAATAACTTGTAGTCAGTCTCTTTTACAGCAGCTGAATTAAATAGTACTACATAAAGTGATCATACTTGCAATTATTGTGCTTGTCTAAGCTCTGAATGTGCAACATTTTGAAAATAAAATAGAATTTCACTCCCATGTGAATTCAACATGGCGTCGAAAAACATACCTGGGCCCGAGGTTATAAAACTTTTCTCAGATCTCAAGCTCAAGAAATTTGATTGGTTATTTGCTCTTGGCTGAACCAATTAGAAGCTCGAGACCGAGTGAGATTGGAGAAAAGTTTTATAACCTCCAGGCCTGTTTTCGGACCACCAATAAAAATTCATGTAAGGGAAATAATGATCAGTTAGGTTCCAAATATCTAATTAATTAACAATGGGTGTAGCATAGTAATTATTCTTACTTGCAACGGAGGAATACAACACCAATAAACTATACTCCTCAATATGAGGTATGTCTTGACACGGAGAGAAATGTCACTTAATGCGGGGTGGCACACCATACTGTCTGGCTGCTGTTTGTACTGGCAAACCCACACTGCTGTTTGTACTGGAAAACCCACACTGCTGTTTGTACGGGCAAACCCACACTGCTGTTTGTACGGGCAAACCCACACTGCTGTTTGTACTGGCAAACCCACACTGCTGTTTGTACTGGCAAACCCCAACTGCTGTTTGTACTGGAAAACCCACACTGCTGTTTGTACGGGCAAACCCACACTGCTGTTTGTACTGGCAAACCCACACTGCTGTTTGTACTGGCAAACCTACACTGCTGTTTGTACTGGCAAACCCACACTGCTGTTTGTACTGGCAAACCCACACTGCTGTTTGTACTGGCAAACCCACACTGCTGTTTGTGCTGGCAAACCCACACTGCTGTTTGTACTGGCAAACCCACACTGCTGTTTGTACTGGCAAACCCACTGCTGTTTGTATTGGCAAACCCACATTGCTGTTGTACTGGCAAACCCACCTGCTGTTTGTACTGGCAAACCCACTGCTGTTTGTACTGGCAAACCCACACTGCTGTTTGTACTGGCAAACCCACACTGCTGTTTGTACTGGCAAACCCACATTGCTGTTTGTACTGGCAAACCCACACTGCTGTTTGTACTGGCAAACCCACACTGCTGTTTGTACTGGCAAACCCACATTGCTGTTTGTACTGGCAAACCCACATCTCTAACAGCCTGACATATTTGAGTGCACTTGGTGAATAGAGCCGCAGATTGGAGCTGTACAATAAAGATGAGTCCGCCTCAGTGGTCGAGTAGTTAAGGTCGCTGACTTGTATACCACTGTAACCTATCATCACTGATGGTCACGGGTTAGAGCCCCACTCAGACCGTGTCTCGTTTATATGAAAAAGTTGGCCGTTTCTTACGGAGGTTGGTGCACCCAAGTACTGGTTAACCGTTGGAGCCTGCACAGGAAAGGTGTTGTTAGGTAAACTGCCTGCCGGCGATATAGCCCGAAATGGTGCTGATGCAGGCGTAAAACCCGAAATATAACATAAAAATATAACATAACAATAGAGATGAAATTGAATTTTTTTTTTTTAGCATAATGGTAAATAGCCTAGACAATAATATATTTGTACTGACCTGTAGAATGTGTTTTATGGTATTGTCACGTGACTATCATGTGGCCTTCCTCAGCAGACAATCACATTACTCATTTTACAAAAACAAATGCCTATTTCTCTATATTTACGTCTGTTTACCACTTCTTAGGCTACACATAAATGGGATGAATGAAAGCACCTGCTACTGATGGGGGTTACATCATTTGCATTCTGGAAGTAAACAATATCATGTGAAGATCCGGAAACCTGTGAGGTATGAAAACAGGGCTATTGTTGTTGTATTTTGTTTCTAGGAGGAACTTGTATGGTGTATTTTATTTCCTGGAGTGACTTGTACAGTGTATTTTGTTTCCAGGAATAATTTGTACAGTGTATTTTGTTTCCAGGAGTTATTTGTACAGTGTATTTTGTTTCCAGGAATAATTTGTACAGTGTATTTTGTTTCCAGGAGTTATTTGTACAGTGTATTTTGTTTTCAGGAGTGACATGTACAGTGTATTTTGTATCCAGGAGTTATTTGTACAGTGTATTTTGTTTCCAGGAATAATTTGTACAGTGTATTTTGTTTCCAGGAGTTATTTGTACAGTGTATTTTGTTTCCAGGAATAATTTGTACAGTGTATTTTGTTTCCAGGAGTTATTTGTACAGTGTATTTTGTTTTCAGGAGTGACATGTACAGTGTATTTTGTATCCAGGAGTTATTTGTACAGTGTATTTTTTTCAGGAATATTTGTACAGTGTATTTTGTTCCAGGAGTTATTTGTACAGTGTATTTTTTTCCAGGAATATTTGTACAGTGTATTTTGTTTCCAGGAGTGATTGTACAGTGTATTTTGTTTCAGGATTATTTGTACAGTGTATTTTGTTTTCAGGAATTATTTGTACAGTGTATTTTGTTTCCAGGAGTTATTTGTACAGTGTATTTTGTTTCCAGGAGTTATTTGTACAGTGTATTTTGTATCCAGGAGTTATTTGTACAGTGTATTTTGTATCCAGGAGTTATTTGTACAGTGTATTTTATTTCCAGGAATTATTTGTACAGTGTATTTTGTTTTCAGGAGTTATTTGTACAGTGTATTTTGTTTTCAGGAATTATTTGTACAGTGTATTTTGTTTTCGGAGTTATTTGTACAGTGTATTTTGTTTCCAGGAGTGACTTGTACAGTGTATTTTGTTTTCAGGAATTATTTGTACAGTGTATTTTGTTTCCAGGAGTGACTTGTACAGTGTATTTTGTTTTCAGGAATTATTTGTACAGTGTATTTTGTTTCCAGGAGTTATTTGTACAGTGTATTTTGTTTCCAGGAGTTATTTGTACAGTGTATTTTGTCTCCAGGAGTTATTTGTACAGTGTATTTTGTTTCCAGGAGTTATTTGTACAGTGTATTTTGTTTCCAGGAGTTATTTGTACAGTGTATTTTGTATCCAGGAATTATTTGTACAGTGTACTTTATTTCCAGGAATTATTTGTACAGTGTATTTTGTTTCCAGGAGTTATTTGTACAGTGTATTTTGTATCCAGGAATTATTTGTACAGTGTACTTTATTTCCAGGAATTATTTGTACAGTGTATTTTGTATCCAGGAGTTATTTGTACAGTGTATTTTATTTCCAGGAGTTATTTGTACAGTGTATTTTGTTTTCAGGAATTATTTGTACAGTGTATTTTGTTTCCAGGAGTTATTTGTACAGTGTATTTTGTTTCCAGGAGTGACTTGTACGATGTATTTGTGAATGGAACTGCTGCCCAGATCAGTTTGGCACCGCATGCTAAAGGTATAGATGATATTTGTGTTTATTACGCCACAAGCCACAAATACATATTTCGTTGATCACTCGATGAGTTTTCTTTCATTTATTGGGGTGCATAAAAGAAAAGGGACTGCAGCACAAATAAGATTAACACATTGATCTTAAGCAACTGTTTCAAACTGGTAACACACGCAGGTACATACACACACAGGTACATACACACACAGGTACATACACACGCAGGTACATACACACGCAGGTACATACACACGCAGGTACATACACACGCAGGTACATACACACGCAGGTACATACACACGCAGGTACATACACACGCAGGTACACACACACGCAGGTACACACACACGCAGGTACACACACACGCAGGTACACACACACGCAGGTACATACACACGCAGGTACATACACACGCAGGTACATACACACGCAGTACATACACACGCAGGTACATACACACGCAGGTACATACACACCAGGTACATACACACGCGGTACATACACACGCAGGTACATACACACGCAGGTACATACACACGCAGGTACATACACACGCAGGTACATACACCGCAGGTACATACACACCAGGTACATACACACGCAGGTACTACACACGCAGGTACATACACACG
Source organism: Archivesica marissinica (assembly GCA_014843695.1). Lineage (NCBI taxonomy): Eukaryota > Metazoa > Mollusca > Bivalvia > Venerida > Vesicomyidae > Archivesica > Archivesica marissinica. The sequence continues at coordinate 63,477,818 of CM026393.1, read as the reverse complement.
CAGGTACATACACCGCAGGTACATACACACGCAGGTACATACACACGCAGGTACATACACACGCAGGTACATACACACGCAGGTACATACACACGCAGGTACATACACACGCAGGTACATACACACGCAGGTACATACACACGCAGGTACATACACACGCAGGTACATACACACGCAGGTACATACACACGCAGGTACATACACACACAGGTACACACACACGCAGGTACACACACACGCAAGCAGGTACATACACACACACACACGCACATGCAGGTACACACACACACGCAAGCAGGTACATACACACACTGGTAAACAAACTTGACATGTTGAGCCTCATAATATTTGTTCATACCTGTAGGTCAGGCTGACACTTTCTTTATTGGTTGATTTGAGTTCTGATTGGATGAATTAGGTCCAATAGATCAGATTCAACCTTTCTGAATGGTTTAGCCTGTCCCTAATTTTTGGTTCAACCTTCTGATTGGTCGTACCGGGTCCCAATCTCGGGGGTTGAGCACCTTTTTGTCTGATTTGTTAAGTCTTGTCTAAATCGCTACTTCAACATTGGTGATTGGTTGAACCAAATTCAAATCTCTGCTATAGCCTTCCTGATTGGTTGAGCTAGGTCCATGATTCAGTTTAGCCTTTCCCGGTCTCGGATATAACCTTTCTTCTGATTGGTTAATTTATATCTGAATTTTATATGCAACTAATCTTATAGCTCCAGCTTCAGCTTTGAACAAAGTAATATTTATAACTGATCACTTGTTTCTGTGTTGAATATTTCAGATGCTCTTGCCATGGGCAAACTTCACAAAGACATTGCTATGTTCATGGTGAAACTGACTGAAGATTTAACAACCAATCAACAGCAGGTTATCAAGGTATGTGTATACAGGTGTACTGGCAGCATTTGGATATACACTTGATCTAAAGCATCCAGCAGGTTATCAAGGTATGTGTATACAGGTGTACTGGCAGCATTTGGATATACACTTGATCTAAAGCATCCAGCAGGTTATCAAGGTATGTGTATACAGGTGTACTGGCAGCATTTGGATATACACTTGATCTAAAGCATCCAGCAGGTTATCAAGGTATGTGTATACAGGTGTACTGGCAGCATTTGGATATACACTTGATCTAAAGCATCCAGCAGGTTATCAAGGTATGTGTATACAGGTGTACTGGCAGCATTTGGATATACACTTGATCTAAAGCATCCAGCAGGTTATCAAGGTATGTGTATACAGGTGTACTGGCAGCATTTGGATATACACTTGATCTAAAGCATCCAGCAGGTTATCAAGGTATGTGTATACAGGTGTACTGGCAGCATTTGGATATACACTTGATCTAAAACATCATTGTAATGCATATATTAACGTGTGGTAAAGATTTGAGATGTTCTAAACCTGGCCTGAACAATGAGAATGGCTCACATTTATATCTGTTTCAGTAACTTGCATGCAGCCACCTGTGCACACATGTTTTGCATGGGAGATTTTAAAAGACACCTGCAATTTTCACATGTGTTAGAAACCGGTGTATGTACATTCCACATTCCGCATGTAAATCATATTGATGAGACATAAACATAATATAATTCTGTTTTTTGTAACATTGGCGAGGGCCTAATTGCTAATGGTAATATGTTTGTTGCGGGAAGTTGAAAGTTGTTGACCTCATGACTGCCGTGTTCTTTTTTTAAACTTTATTTATTTTACAACAATTGCGAAGAAAGTTTTTAACAACTTATATTAATCACTCTCGTTGGCGCGGATAAAAGCGTACATGTGGTCATTTGTGTGGGAGGAAACCGGAGAAAACACCCCTGTCCTATCTGGCGACCATCGTACCATCTCGCATACTTCCCGGTCCGAGGATCGAATCCAGGTTGCATTGGTGAGAAGCAAGCGCGCTAACCACTGCGCTAATCAGACAATTTGTCCTGTTCGGTAACCTCATACCCACAATGATTTATCTCTGATGTGTAGTCTTGTTATTTGAAGGAGGTAGCGAACAGAACGAAGGAGTTGTTGAACAACCTAAAGTCATTGTCGGGGGAAGACGGGTCCATCACACTGGAGAGACTGAAAGAGAGGAAGATGCCTCCTGCCATAGAGAACTTCCTGTTTAGTCTGGCAGCATGCGAGGGACTCGTGAAATTGTGATGCAAGATACGCTCATGTTTATTCTTGTGAGGAGCTCGTGAATCACAGTCCAACCGAAATACTCTGGAACTTCCGTGATTGAAGCACATTTCTTTAAAATTACATCATAACAAACAGCATTAGCTGGAAGCAACCATGTTTATATTTCCAATAGGAGAAAGTCAAACATCACCTGTTTGTTCTTTTTCACATTTCTGTAATGCAAATAATAATGGACATTTGTTTTTGTATTACGGAATATGCCGAAATTAACAATTGATGTTTACCAGATAACCAGTAAACTAAGCAGGTATGCTCTATCTGTTCAGTATTCAGGTGATATGCTCTTCAAGAAATGCGATTCCACGGATAGGTGGAACAGAATCCACGGATAGAAATAGACTTTAGTAACATGTGATATTTAGAGAAGTCTGTGTAAGAATGACACTTGTGAAATTGAGTCTGTTTGTACAATGTGTTATATTTACAGAATGTATGTAAACAGTATGCTGGACATACTGTATTGTATTCCTGTTTGAAAACATAGGTCCATGTTACGTAAATTAACTACCCACTGTGCAAGTTCCAGGGTATCAAAGTATAAATATGTCTTCCACACACACTACAGGAGTAAAGGAGGTAGTTGTGAATACCGTGGGTTGGATTCTATGTCTCAAGTTCCTTTGTGATGTGAGGTTGCTTCCTGTAATAGTCCACTTCATGTTTATATTTACTAATAGGATCAGATGAGCGAGCCAGGCCCACTTGTTATCCAAGGTTTTACCATTATTATTAGGGATGGCAACGAATGGTGATTGTGATATTTGAATATTCGGATGATCTTCCGAACGAATATTCGCACATTTCTCCAACTTTCGATTTCCACTACAGTTAGTACCTGTAAAACAAATGCTTCTCAGTTTGTGTCCCGTCAAATAGACTGCATTAATCATTTAGTGACCCCTGTAAGGTGTGAACAACATGTCATCACCCTCCTTTGTTATTTGGAGCCAAATCGCGATGACATTTCGCACCTTCGGGCACGCATTGGGTCATTCTTTGTTTTCGAAACTTGATTGAAATTTAAACAAACATATATATCCTTTTAAGTTATGATTTAACTGCAATTGATTAAAATTTGATTTGAATTTTTTTTTTAATATTCCAATATGGTTTTAATATTCGAATATTCGGACGTTCGAACGAATATTCGAACATTTGTTGCCATCCCTAATTATTATATAACCATACTATCTCAGGGGGGGGGACCTACGTGGCCTAGTGGTTAAAGTCGTTGACTTCAAATCAATTACCACTCATCGCTGTAGGTTCTAATCCCACTTTGGGTGTGGAATTGTTTCATGTGAGGAAGCTATCCAGCTGGCTTGTGGAAGCTATCCAGCTGGCTTGTGGAAGCTATCCAGTGGCTTGTGGAAGCTATCCAGTGGCTTGTGGAAGCTATCCAGTGGCTTGTGGAAGCTATCCAGCTGGCTTGTGGAAGCTATCCAGCTGGCTTGTGGAAGCTATCCAGTGGCTTGTGGAAGCTATCCAGCTGGCTTGTGGAAGCTATCCAGTGGCTTGTGGAAGCTATCCAGTGGCTTGTGGAAGCTATCCAGCTGGCTTGTGGAAGCTATCCAGCTGGCTTGTGGAAGCTATCCAGCTGGCTTGTGGAAGCTATCCAGCTGGCTTGTGGAAGCTATCCAGCTGGCTTGTGGAAGCTATCCAGCTGGCTTGTGGAAGCTATCCAGCTGGCTTGTGGAAGCTATCCGGCTGGCTTGCGATAGGTTGGTGGTTCTACCCAGGTGTCCGTCCGTGCTTGCACGACTGCTCGGATGGGCACCTGGGTCTTCCTCCGCCAATAATAGCTGGAGAGTCGCCGTATGACCTAACCTGTTGCGGCTTTAAATCACAAAAACAAAACGAAGCATTCTATTCCAGTCAGATGTGATATTTGTCACTATAACTGAGTTATTGGTCCTGAATTGTGATATTTGTCACTATAACTGAGTTATTGGTCCTGAATTGTGATATTTGTCACTATATAACTGAGTTATTGGTCCTGAATTCAGGGCCCACTGGGCCGAAAAAAGTTGGGGCCACTTATCTGTTTGAAAGATGGGTTGTGTGCGGGAGTTGTCGTCCCCTCCTGGTTTTATTTTTTTTGGTATTTTTATTTGTAAATGGTGAGATTCTAGCCCGTTTTTTTCTGGAAGAAGTATTAATATAGAAATTAGAATGAATGAATGAATGCATACCTGTTAAGGCTAAAAGTTTATTTTACAATATAGCCCTGTGACAATGATTAATAATGGAAGCCAACACAGGATTACATTTCAAATGAACTTTAAGCTCAAAAAGACATGCATACTATTCATTTTTGAAGACAATCCAATGAACTTTTACAACTTTAATTATTTTCTTGGTCATAATTTAAAAATACATCAGAATTACATACATGTACAAGTATCCACTATGTCTAACAAATTGCACAACATTCAGTTCAAAATGCGTCTGTTCTTCTTGGACCACATTACAAATGCCGATTTGAAGTTGAACTTGTCTGGGATGTCAATGGAAATTTTCATCAGGCTGTCTAGGTTTCATTCACTAAGTTCATTTCGGACGTTTAAAACCGAAAGTAGCCATTTTCATATGATTTTGACATGTGACGATTTGGATTTTTTGTTTAAGTTTATTTATAGGCGTTTTGGACAAGTTTCATTCACTTTTTATAGTTGAGGACACGAAAATCATATTTTTCACAACTTTGATCTTATTTGTGAAAAACAACGCCAATAATTATGTACACAAGTTACAGTCATTCGGTCATCCGATCATGTTTACATAATGTCATAATTTCACCTATCAAGTACTGCCGTTTTCATAAAGGACCTCAATTATTAAATCATTCCCATTATACAAAACTGTAAATGTGTGATCATATACCGCTAATTTACAAGTTTGTTTTGATTGCAATTTATGATGGGAATATGCCTCCAGCACATGTACACAGCTGTTTTGACTGTGAATCGATTGTTTCGCCAAACGATAGCGTATATCAGAGCAAATAAATTGTAACCAGTCAAAGATACAATGAACACAGACTGTGTATCGATTTTTCTTTAACTGGAAAGCGCCGTCGTCAATGGTAAATAAAACCAGTCGAGTATGAAAGGTTAAAATATGGCACAAACGTTATTTATGTCGATTTTTTGTGCAATTTTCTGAAAATCGCCAAATTGAAATTTTAGGAGCCATTTCTATCGCAAAATCGCCATTTGGCTCTTGTGGCGACTGACAGCGTGGCCCCTGGAATTGTGATATTTGTCACTATATAACTGAGTTATTGGTCCTGAATTGTGATATTTGTCACTATATAACTGAGTTATTGGTCCTGAATTGTGATATTTGTCACTATAACTGAGTTATTGGTCCTGAATTGTGATATTTGTCACTATATAACTGAGTTATTGGTCCTGAATTGTGATATTTGTCACTATAACTGAGGTATTGGTCCTGAATTGTGATATTTGTCGCTATAACCGAGTTATTGGTCCTGAATTGTGATATTTGTCACTATAACTGAGTTATTGATTGGTCCTGAATTGTGATATTTGTCACTATAACCGAGTTATTGGTCCTGAATTATAGCAGCTTCATATAAAGTGACCTCCAAGAGTTGCACATAAGGAAATCCCACCCTCGGGCTGAAGATGTGTGCAAAAAACGAGGCTCTGCTTAGGTCATCACTACTATTTATTGCCGGTACCAAACCGCCCTGGATCTTGTATAGGTATACCAGCTGGTTTAACGCCGGACGTTGTTGCATGTTAGTTCCCGGTCTTGCAGCCCTCATCCCTCGCTCTGTAGTCCTTGTTGAAACAAGGTGCTTGTTGTTGGATGGCTACAACGTCTTTAGACAAGGGCCGAAACTATGTACAAAAGTTATGTCTTAAGAATGCTAGTACTGCACACCCCAATAAACAATTAAATCCAATTACAGGGTCACCTATCGCCCCAATAAACAATTAAATCCAATTATAGTGTCGCCTATCCCCAATAAACAATTAAATCCAATTATAGTGTGCCCCAATAAACAATTAAATCCAATTATAGTGTCACCCCTAGCCCCAATAAACAATTAAATCCAATTATAGTGTCACCTATCACCCCAATAAACAATTAAATCCAATTATAGTGTTGCCCCAATAAACAATTAAATCCAATTATAGTGTCACCCCTAGCCCCAATAAACAATTAAATCCAATTATAGTGTCACCTATCACCCCAATAAACAATTAAATCCAATTATAGTGTTGCCCCAATAAACAATTAAATCCAATTATAGTGTCACCCCTAGCCCCAATAAACAATTAAATCCAATTATAGTGTCACCTATCACCCCAATAAACAATTAAATCCAATTATAGTGTCGCCCCTAGCCTCAATAAAAAACAATTAAACCAACCGAGTTTTTGATGAAACTTGGCATGGAGTATCATTGTCTACGAAGTCCATTTTTAACTCAATGGTGTTTAAATTGATAACAAACAATATATATATATTTGGAATAAAGCAGAATTATATCTCCCCATAATAGGGGATATTGTGTTTTCCGCCTGTCCGAACAATTACTGTCTAGTGTTTGGCGTTATGCGTCTATAAATGTTTGATCATTATAGCAATGGAATTTTTTGTTAGTTATTGGAATTGATATAATGATCAAAGGAATAGCCACTTAATATACAATTTTCGGTTGTCTGTCCGCATGCATCTGTGAAAATGCGCAAAATAATTTGACCCTACTTTCCAGTGAATATTTAAATGGTTACGTAATGTAGTAAACTGACAGAAAATGAAACACAAAACAAATATTTGCATAGATTTTATTTACGTATCTTCCCATCAACAGTACAGTTGATATAGCTATAACCGTAAACAAAAATCACAGCGATATCACTACACAAAAACAGTTGCATGAAACCACCCCATTCTGGATCCCAGACCCAAGTGACTTTGCTAGTATACATGTATATAGGTCTTGATTTAGGGCACATACAACCTAATTTGAATCCTAAATTGTTCTGGTCTTATTTAGAACGTATAACCGACAGCTACTCAGAATCGAACCAACAGCTACTAGATCATGTAGCTATTTATAATCGAACCAACAGCTACTAGATCATGTAGCTATTTAGAACCGAACCAACAGCTACTAGATCATATAGCTATTTAGAATCGAACCAACAGCTACTCGCTCATATATAGCTATTTAGAACCGAACCAACAGCTACTAGATCATGTAGCTATTTAGAACCGAACCAACAGCTACTAGATCATGTAGCTATTTAGAACCGAACCAACAGCTACTAGATTGTATAGCTATTTAGAACCGAACCAACAGCTACTAGATCATGTAGCTATTTAGAACCGAACCAACAGCTACTAGATTGTATAGCTATTTAGAACCGAACCAACAGCTACTCGCTCATATATAGCTATTTAGAACCGAACCAACAGCTACTAGATCATATAGCTAGAACCGAACCAACAGCTACTAGATCATATAGCTATTTAGAACCGAACCAACAGCTACTAGATCATGTATAGCTATTTAGAACCGAACCAACAGCTACTAGATCATGTATAGCTATTTAGAACCGAACCAACAGCTACTAGATCATGCATAGCTATTTAGAACTGAACCAACAGCTACTAGATCATGTATAGCTATTTAAAACCGAACCTACAGCTACTCGCTCATATATAGCTATTTAGAACCGAACCTACAGCTACTCGCTCATATATATAGCTATTTAGAACCGAACCAACAGCTACTAGATCATATAGCTATTTAGAACCGAACCAACAGCTACTAGATCATGTAGCTATTTAGAACCGAACCAACAGCTACTAGATCATGTAGCTATTTAGAATCGAACCAACAGCTACTCGCTCATGTAGCTATTTAGAATCGAACAAACGGCTACTAGATCATATAGCTATTTAGAATCGAACCAACCGCCACTAGATTGTATAGCTATTTAGAACCGAACCAACAGCTACTAGATTGTATAGCTATTTAGAACTGAACCAACAGCTACTAGATCATATAGCTATTTAGAACCGAACCAACAGCTACTAGATCATGTATAGCTATTTAGAACCGAACCAACAGCTACTAGATCATGTATAGCTATTTAGAACCGAACCAACAGCTACTAGATCATGTATAGCTATTTAGAACCGAACCAACAGCTACTCGCTCATATATAGCTATTTAGAACCAAACCAACAGCTACTAGATCATATAGCTATTTAGAACCGAACCAACAGCTACTAGATCATGTAGCTATTTATAACCGAACCAACAACATGGACCGAACCTTCCATGCATTGAAGTATCATGATGAATTTCATAATGATTATGCATAGCAGTTTATCCACAAATAAAATGATAACTTGCAACAGATAATTATATACGTTTTCTGAAGAATTCCTGAAATGTCAGCAGATTAGTCACAAACAAAATGTTAAACACAAACAATACTAACAAGTCGGCCATCTTGGATTGGACCAATACTAACAAGTCGGCCATCTTGGATTGGACCAAATCATGGACATGTGACTCGATGTTATGTACCATGATTATCCGAAAGATACGTAAAGTGATTTAACCACAAACAAAATGTTAAATGCAAACTATAGTAACAACATGGCGCATAGATCCATAATGGAATTCATGAGTATATGTGAAACAAAACCGGAAACATAATCCATTTACTGTAACAAGTCGGCCATCAATGACAAAAGAAATTGTGCAAGGAAGTGCACATTAACCAATTTAATTCTGGATACCGTTCAAACAGTATTTGCAAAGAACATAGAGCCATATCACCGCCACGGAAAGTGACGTCTGATCAGGCTCTATGCTGTTTGCTATTCAGATAATCTTGCTAAGATACTTAGCTATGTAGCAAACAACATAGATCCTGATCTGCATGCAGCATCATACTGTGGCTGATCTGGATCCATGTTGTTTGCAAAAGCCTTTAAATGTATCCAGAATGAAATTGGTTAATATCCTAAAGTATCATGATGATTTTAAAGATATGTCAAGCTGTTTAGCTTGAAACCTTGAACACAAGATAATGACAAGTTAAAATTATATATTGCTACGAAACTATTATTTTGGATCCAATGACTTTTGTCCTGAATGGCCTTGGCATACAGGCTAAATTACATGATGATATCTCATGCGGTATTCCTAAACATTCAGTCTATTAACCCATTTCATTCTGAATACATTTAAAGGCTTTTGCAAACAACATAGATCCAGATCAGTCGTAGCATGACGCTGCATGCTGATCAGGATCTATGTTGTTTGCTACATATCCAAGTGTCTTAGCAAGATCATAAACAGCATAGAGCCTGATCAGACGGCACGATATATCAATTGTTCGGATAAAACCAAACACTTGTATGTACACACGCCGATACCGGGCTACCCTAGCTGCTGTCGGTGCCGATGCTGGGGGTAAACAGGCTGTTGCCAGGGGCACACACACTGATGCCCGGGGGAGGGGGTATCGCAATAGCTTCCTGCACTATCGTCACAGTGAGTAATATATACAACTATCCACATTTATTTAAACAGCAACATAATACTACATGTACCCATTGTTATTTTATACATAAAAACAATCAAGCAACCCACATTATTTTAAAAATACAATGATCCTCTGTTATTTAAACAGCAAAATAATAATAATTATTTTTTATGCATGAAACCCTTGCAAATATCCACTCTTTAATATGAACAAAATGATGTATTACAAATGCAGCCTTATTTGAACGTCATATACACGATTCATTGAATGAATCCAAGGCAACAATTTAGTACAACCCAGAAGACAGTGATATGCTTCTAAACCTGGGACTATGCTGGGAACCTTCTAAACCTGGGACTATGCTGGGAACCTTCTAAACCTGGGACTATGCTGGGAACCTTCTAAACCTGGAACTATGCTGGGAACCTTCTAAACCTGGAACTATGCTGGCAACCTTCTAAACCTGGGACTATGCTGGCAACCTTCTAAACCGGGGACTATGCTGGCAACCTTCTAAACCGGGGACTATGCTGGCAACCTTCTAAACCGGGGACTATGCTGGCAACCTTCTAAACCTGGGACTATGCTGGCAACCAAGGACCTGTTTCACTGGCGCAGTAAGACGTAACTAAATAAATTAACTTTTAGATTGGTTGGCTGAGTATACTACCCAGTAAAGGCATTCGAATATATAAAACTGACGTACATATTTTCGTGAAACGGGCCCCAGATGTTCAAAACGTCTTGTCGACGTGTACAACAATTCTAGGGTTCCATACCAAGCTTTCGATTTATGCTAGTAAGACAATTGAAAGCATAAAAGAGAAAGCTCATTTATAGACGGAAGGAATTACATAATCAGTCATCCTTTACTGTAAGTAAACATTAACATTAATATATATATATATATATATCAAATTCTTGACTATTCTGGTTAACTATTGTATAATAAAAAACTCTAAATCTGTGTAAATATCGAGGTATTAGGAAATACACCTATGGTCAGACACCACCAATTCAATTTACTCCAACTGAACAGTAGAAAGGTTTAATAATGTAATTGAAAATGAATTGGTGGCGTCCGTCCTTGTGGTTTATTATTGCCATAACACCAAGCTACATAATGCTACATGTTCCTAGATAAAATTTCATAACTTTTCCACAGACCATACAGGATTATGCCGCAAGTTAATCCAGGGCCGATTTATCTTTGACAAATAAGCAAAATGAGCCTCGACCATTGGCTATGATACTGACAAAACTGACACCCAATATCAATTGTGTACTGGTAATTATATTCCAAAATCGCACAAGCTGTTTCCACGATATTTTAAAGATTCAGGTAAAATTAGGCAATCTCATTGGTAGCCATGTTTTTGAAGAACTGGTCGGATTTGCATACATTTGGTAAATGGTGTCACAAACATCATTTGTGTGATAATATTTTGAAATTTGAAATAATTTTCAGGCTTTTTTATAATTCTGGCGCAGTGTCACAACAGAAACCTAATCGCGACAAACACCCTCGGTTATAATGATAAAACCTATGTATTAATTCAAGTAAAACAGAAGATACTGGAAACATGGTACTTTCACAGAAGCACATTTCAAGTTGCATACCAATCGTTATTGTGAAATTGGAACAAAAACAGGTGACAACGATAGTCATATCAATGAATGGGTTTACTAACATAAAATTAACAATGACATTTTTTTTAACTCTAATGTTAGGTTTCATGCTGAAGTTGAACACAATATATAATTATTTTAGTTGCTTAGGAATGCTGAAATGGCACAAAATACAGAGCACCAGAGTACTATAAACATTCAACAGGATACCCGTCGAGCACCACAAACATGACCTAACGCTATATCTCTCTATGTACATTGTAAAACTGTTCTGTATTGTGTTTTAGGCTTTGGTGATATGGCGACTCCAGCTTTCATTGATGGAGGATGACCACGGGTGCCCCTCCGAGCAGTATTTCAGGCACGGATTGGTACCCGAGTAGAACCACCCATCTTCACAAACAATCTGGATAGTTTCCTCACTTGAACGAATTTGACACCTCAGTGAGATTTTGAACCTACAATGGTGAGGGGCAAGTGATTTAGTGTCCACAACCATAACCACGGGGTCCCCCACCCCCACATTGTACAACAGGCACATATAGATCTATAACACAACTTTCAACTGCAAGGCTAGGTGGAGTTTATAATTATGTCAAATTGTGCTGTCGTACAGTAATTTGGTAATAAAATGCAAATGGTGTGTGATTGTATTTCATAATTAATATAAACATTTTATGCTTATAAGAAAACAGTGATATGAACATTGAATTAATTATATATACCAATAAGATGGCCACATCACTCCCCCTCGATAGCCGCGGCTCAATCACAATTCAACTCCTACACAATTGTTTGTAACAATATAACAACCACAACAGAGGCTAAATGTAAAACATGAAGAACATTGCTTTGCAATTACAATATCAATATACTGTTCTTCTCATCACTCCGGTCTCACATTTTAACGCTTTCCTTCATAGAGATTTAGGTCAATATACTATTATATCTCCATACAAACGACAGCTATTTAGCTATCATGCAGTGGATAAGTAGTCGCAATATCTATCCCACCTCCATAGATATTACTGGGACTACACGAGATTCTGGCCTTTATTTTGAACATTGGTAATGGCGTCATGAGGTGCTTCTATGAGGGAAAGGGTTAAGGAACCAACTTTGTTTTTATCTCTTTTTTGTAGAAGGCCACCAGGCAATATTTAGGCCAGATTAGTTTTAATGCGGATCTCGAATACAGTTAAACCTATGTTAGTGGTCAACCTGTATTAACCAGCCAACCTGTATTAAACAGCCACTATCCAGATTCCCAATTTATTGTTTTACTATAAAGCAGCCACTTTCTGTGATTCCCTTGATTGGCTGTTAGACAGGTTTGACTGTACCGTATTTGTGAAGTGTCTAGATAGATTTATACCACGGAATACAGTCGAAATCGGGCCATCTATTCCTTTACTTGTCAATCAGCCAAATTATTTCAATTACGACTAACCTGTTGCCATAGCAACCAGAGATCTGCATGAATCAACTAAAGGTAAGCTAATATAGTATACGGTCCCCTAAGAATTGTTCCTTTTTTTAATCATCATTTTTTTTTAAAAGACGCAGACAAAGTGGTTCCGCTGCCACTCTTGACATTGTGCATGGATATATACACACCTGCACGGTTGTACATGTGCATGGATATATACACACCTGCACGGTTGTACATGTGCATGGATATATACACACCTGCACGGTTGTACATGTGCATGGATATATACACACCTGCACGGTTGGACATGTGCATGGATATATACACACCTGCACGGTTGGACATGTACATGGATATATACACACCTGCACGGTTGGACAAAGACTTGTCACAATACCACACCTTGAGCAGCGAGACCTCAGGTAATGAGACAAGGTTTGAACAAGGAATGTGATCACTGAAATGTACGTGACGGACCAGCTGATAGACTAATTTGACAATTGGAATGCATACCTCTTCTTTGAAGTAAAGGCAGACAACAAAATGATAATGTTTTGTAAATATTATATACAACTATGAACTAACGACTCCATATGTTTTCTACAGTTAGACAATGCATGGTATACAATGCACCATTCTACAACCATCCCACAATAACTGTTTGATGTTATTTTACACAGTACTATTGAAATCTTTGAATGACACAAATACAAGAAAGCAAATCTGTCTATGTATGTCTGTATAATAGAAAGCTAAATTTGACAAAAATGTGTGTTATAATATATATAGTTGAAATATCGAATTGATTAGTATCGAGGATATGAAATAAATGTGAAGCACGTTAGGATACTAGTTAATTCTAATTTTGTGGAAACCATAAATCTTAGAAAAAAAAACGCTTATTGTTAGTATTTTTGAAAATTGACTTAATTCTTCGATAAATAATTTTTTTAAAAGTGAACAAACATTACCAATTGTTTAATGCAGGAACTCAGGCTAATGTTCTAATAATAGAACTTCAGGTCACATGACACGGTTGCTGAATACAGGTCATAAGTATTTACAATGACTTGCAGCATACAGCAGAATGGAATGTACGGCAACATTATCAGCATGTGGTATATTGTGGTGTGAAGCTGTCCCAGAGGGTCTATGGGTACAGTGTATTAGCATGTGGTATATTGTGGTGTGAAGCTGTCCCAGAGGGTCTATGGGTAGTGTATCAGCATGTGGTATATTGTGGTGTGAAGCTGTCCCAGAGGGTCTATGGGTACAGTGTATTAGCATGTGGTATATTGTGGTGTGAAGCTGTCCCAGAGGGTCTATGGGTAGTGTATCAGCATGTGGTATATTGTGGTGTGAAGCTGTCCCAGAGGGTCTATGGGTACAGTGTATTAGCATGTGGTATATTGTGATGTGAAGCTGTCCCAGAGGGTCTATGGGTAGTGTATCAACATGTGGTGTGAAGCTGTCCCAGAGGGTCTATGGGTAGTGTATCAGCATGTGGTATATTGTGGTGTGAAGCTGTCCCAGAGGGTCTATGGGTACAGTGTATCAGCATGTGGTATATTGTGATGTGAAGCTGTCCCAGAGGGTCTATGGGTACAGTGTATCAGCATGTGATATATTGTGATGTGAAGCTGTCCCAGAGGGTCTATGGGTACAGTGTATTAGCATGTGGTATATTGTGGTGTGAAGCTGTCCCAGAGGGTCTATGGGTACAGTGTATCAGCATGTGGTATATTGTGATGTGAAGCTGTCCCAGAGGGTCTATGGGTGTATCAGCATGTGGTATATTGTGATGTGAATCTGTCCCAGAGGGTCTATGGGTAGTGTATCAGCATGTGGTATATTGTGGTGTGAAGCTGTTCCAGAGGGTCTATGGGTGTATCAGCATGTGGTATATTGTGGTGTGAAGGTGTCCCAGAGGGTCTATGGGTGTATCAGCATGTGGTATATTGTGGTGTGAAGCTGTCCCAGAGGGTCTATGGGTACAGTGTATCAGCATGTGGTATATTGTGGTGTGAAGCTGTCCCAGAGGGTCTATGGGTAGTGTATCAGCATGTGGTATATTGTGGTGTGAAGCTGTCCCAGAGGGTCTATGGGTACAGTGTATCAGCATGTGGTATATTGTGATGTGAAGCTGTCCCAGAGGGTCTATGGGTACAGTGTATCAGCATGTGATATATTGTGATGTGAAGCTGTCCCAGAGGGTCTATGGGTACAGTGTATCAGCATGTGGTATATTGTGATGTGAAGCTGTCCCAGAGGGTCTATGGGTGTATCAGCATGTGGTATATTGTGATGTGAATCTGTCCCAGAGGGTCTATGGGTAGTGTATCAGCATGTGGTATATTGTGGTGTGAAGCTGTTCCAGAGGGTCTATGGGTGTATCAGCATGTGGTATATTGTGGTGTGAAGCTGTCCCAGAGGGTCTATGGGTACAGTGTATCAGCATGTGGTATATATATTGTGGTGTGAAGCTGTCCCAGAGGGTATATGGGTACAGTGTATCAGCATGTGGTATATTGTGATGTGAAGCTGTCCCAGAGGGTCTATGGGTAGTGTATCAGCATGTGGTATATTGTGGTGTGAAGCTGTCCCAGAGGGTCTATGGGTAGTGTATCAGCATGTGGTATATTGTGGTGTGAAGCTGTCCCAGAGGGTTTATGGGTACAGTGTATCAGCATGTGGTGTGAAGCTGTCCCAGAGGGTCTATGGGTAGTGTATCAGCATGTGGTATATTGTGGTGTGAAGCTGTCCCAGAGGGTCTATGGGTAGTGTATCAGCATGTGGTATATTGTGATGTGAAGCTGTCCCAGAGGGTCTATGGGTACAGTGTATCAGCATGTGGTGTGAAGCTGTCCCAGAGGGTCTATGGGTACAGTGACCGGGTGCGATAGTTTATTTTTGGTGATTAGATACACAGGATCTCGGGTTATAGTCTCGTCCTAAAGACTTACTATGTAAGGGAAGTATTAGATTGAATGAACAACAACTAGTTCCTTGCATGATGGCAATACAACTCGATCATTAGTTACATAAAAAGAAATCCCGATGGCTAAAATGTTTTCCATATCTGCAACTCTATAGCGGCGCAAAATTTATTTTCTCACCTTTCTTATGCTTTTGATGCACTTTGTGTGTGTTTTACGTTTATTTATCGTCGCTACTGGTTGCCCATGAGCGACGCCTCCTGAAGAGAATAGTTAGGTGTAAAGCACCGACACGAGACCTCGGTTTAACGTCCCATCTGAAAGACTGTTAATTTTATTAGGGTCAGATGGGGGATCGAACCTGCGATCCCTGGATTAACAGTACAGCGTGTTACCACTGAACTACAGATCCGTCTGATGCACTTTACAAATTATACCAATTTATATACACCCCCATCAATGGCGTAAGAATTTACCATAAAGTGATGATGTCATTGGAATGTGACAATTTACTCACATTGATTATGGTTGTCACTTAAAAGTAAACCCCATTTACATGTTATGCTTAGCGGTTTCATTTCTTTAATGCTAAACCTATCCATCCCATACGGGTAAAGATTCAAATAATCTATAACATTAACCATCATAATAAAGGGAAATAATAAATGACAAGATTTAAAGGGAGATCAGTCATTGTGAATAGATGTGGGATGCTTACATACAATGCAAGTGCATTGTGGGTCAAAGGGTAACAATAGTCACGTGAACAATACATGAATTGTAGCGATACGTCATTGATTGCATCATCGATGACGTATTGCTGTTCTCATAATGACGTAACTTCATGTCAATGTTCAAATTTTACCGTTATCCAATGAAATGATCAATTTGGATACAGAAATAAACAGAAACTACAGGACCTGTTCGTGATATCGAATTAACATAAAGTAGTCCCCTTCTCTACCCGGTTAGACGGATTTAACTCACACGCCCAAAAACGGCGCAAAGGTCTATATGTGAGAAAATTAATTCACTACAGAGGTTTCGACTATACATTATGTCAAATTGTCAATGCATACAGATATAAAACAAGGATAAATTCGGCATTGTTAACAGACACTATAAACATAGCGCTGTGCAACAATAATACCCTATATAAATGTATAGTGATGCAACACAAGTGTTACAGCTGCAAATATCACAGAATACATCAACACTGAAGCAACGTCTTAAAGTTGGCATCATGGACAAATCTCAGTCAGTTCTAGATTTATCTCTACTGTCTAAACATAACAGACACTATCACTTCCAGGTGTGATGGATGTTATTTTACAGCCCTTCAGTTATTATGGTGCTATAGAGCCACCCACGAGAGGGGGGGGGGGGGGTAGATACCGAGTAAATCGGGTGCGAAACCATACTCTTGTCTATTATGCCCTCTGGTTCTTCTGGACACCTGTTAATGTGCAGTACACAATACCTCAGTTCACAGTCTCATCGGCAGGACTTGCATGGGAGGGAAATATTAGGAAGCATCTCCAGGTAACAACCATGGAGAGCAACAGTTGTAGAGAATAACAGGTACAGATATCTACCACCGAAACCTCAGAGAATAACAGGTACAGATATCTACCACCGATACCTCAGAGAATAACAGATACAGATATCTACCACCGATACCTCAGAGAATAACAGATACAGATATCTACCACCGATACCTCAGAGAATAACAGATACAGATATCTACCACCGATACCTCAGAGAATAACAGATACAGATATCTACCACCGATACCTCAGAGAATAACAGATACAGATATCTACCACCGATACCTCAGAGAATAACAGATACAGATATCTACCACCGATACCTCAGAGAATAACAGATACAGATATCTACCACCGATACCTCAGAGAATAACAGATACAGATATCTACCACCGATACCTCAGAGAATAACAGATACAGATATCTACCACCGATACCTCAGAGAATAACAGATACAGATATCTACCACCGATACCTCAGAGAATAACAGATACAGATATCTACCACCGAAACCTCAGAGAATAACAGGTACAGATATCTACCACCGAAACCTCAGAGAATAACAGGTACAGATATCTACCACCGATACCTCAGAGAATAACAGGCACAGATATCTACCACAGATATCTCAAGAGAATAACAGGCACAGATATCTACCACCGATACCTCAGAGAATAACAGATACAGATATCTACCACCGATACCTCAGAGAATAACAGGTACAGATATCTACCACAGATATCTCAAGAGAATAACAGGCACAGATATCTACCACCGATACCTCAGAGAATAACAGGTACAGATATCTACCACCGATACCTCAGTGAATAACAGATACAGATATCTACCACAGATACCTCAGAGAATAACAGGTACAGATATCTACCACAGATACATCAGAGAATAACAGGTACAGATATCTACCACCGATACATGATTTAAACATCCACTTAATCTCCAATTAGCTGCTTTAACGATAATGACCAGAATCACATTCATGACTTATACAGCAGTTTATCTACATAATTAGCAGATTAAAGATAACTAGTGATGTTGCTTTGAGAAAAACTTGTACTATCCACTAAGATATTGTTCATCAAAATTGAAATACAAATGCATCAGAAACCGATTCTGAAAACAAGGTCAGTGTGACATTGATGCCAAAAACAATATGTAATAATGAATTTGGGGGCCCTGCAACAGACGTTTAATCATGATTTAACCATAGTATTTGGGGACCCTGCAACAGACTTTTAATCATGATTTAACCAGTAGTATTTGGGGACCCTGCAACAGACTTTTAATCATGATTTAACCAGTAGTATTTGGGGACCCTGCAACAGACTTTTAATCATGATTTAACCAGTAGTATTTGGGGACCCTGCAACAGACGTTTAATCATGATTTAACCAGTAGTATTTGGGGACCCTGCAACAGACGTTTAATCATGATATAACCAGTAGTATTTGAGGACCCTGCAACAGACGTTTAATCATGATTTAACCAGTAGTATTTGAGGGCCCTGCAACAGACGTTTAATCATGATTTAACCAGTAGTATTTGAGGACCCTGCAACAGACGTTTAATCATGATTTAACCAGTAGTATGTGGGGGCCCTGCAACAGACTTTTAATCATGATATAACCAGTAGTATTTGGGGACCCTGCAACAGACGTTTAATCATGATTTAACCAGTAGTATTTGGGGACCCTGCAACAGACGTTTAATCATGATATAACCAGTAGTATTTGAGGACCCTGCAACAGACGTTTAATCATGATTTAACCAGTAGTATTTGAGGGCCCTGCAACAGACGTTTAATCATGATTTAACCAGTAGTATTTGAGGACCCTGCAACAGACGTTTAATCATGATTTAACCAGTAGTATGTGGGGGCCCTGCAACAGACTTTTAATCATGATATAACCAGTAGTATTTGGGGACCCTGCAACAGACGTTTAATCATGATTTAACCAGTAGTATTTGGGGACCCTGCAACAGACGTTTAATCATGATATAACCAGTAGTATTTGAGGACCCTGCAACAGACGTTTAATCATGATTTAACCAGTAGTATTTGGGGGCCCTGCAACAGACGTTTAATCATGATTTAACCAGTAGTTATGCTGAACACAGTGAGAACCTGATAACGAACATTAATATCTCTAGCTACTTCCATTCGATACTCCATTCAACTGCTGCCCGAGTCTCATGTACTCCATCAGACAACCCATGGCCCCAAAATAACCCTGCAAGAAACAAGAACACTAGTCAAATATAAATGCAACTCTTGGTAGCGCATACAGGCATGTTCTATGTAATTCAACCAGCGCTAAATTAACAAGTGAACACATTAACCCAGTTCATTCTGGATACCGTTCAAACAGTATTTGCAAAGAACATAGAGCCAGATCAACCGCCACGCAACATGCCGTCTGATCAGACTCTATGCTGTTTGCTATTTAGATGATCTTGCTAAGACACTTGGCTATGTAGCAAACAACATAGATCCTGATCAGCATGCAGCGTCAGTTAAGACCCGTCTGTCAATATCACCAATTTTATCTCTGATCCAGACATTATTTACACTGCTATAAGGATGTGGTCCTACAGAGCGTACAATGGTCTATTCGTGCGTGGACAAACAATGTGGCATACGAGGGACATTGTACAGTAGAAAATCATCTTTTGAAATGTTTGCGACTGTAACATCATGAAGTTTCGTAGAGCCGATCGTGCATGGACAAATGATGTTGAGGTATCCCAGGGACATCATACTCTAGAAAATCATGTTTGCGACTGTAACATCGTGAAGTTTCGTAGAGCCCATCGTGCGTGGACATACGATGTTGAGGTATCCCAGGGACATCGTACTCTAGAAAATCATCCTTTGAGATGTTCAAAAGATGCTCAACATCGTAGACTATAATATAACAATGTAGATAACTTTCACCTGCCCGCTGTGTTCCGGTAAATACCAGATACTTACAAGACCATCCTGCATTCGCGTGCATCACATCTTTAGGGTATATAAACCAGATATAAAAATATGTTTAACCTCCGGAACACAACCTTTTTCTGTTGATCGATGTTACGATGCTATTTGTTCATGTATGCATTTTCACAAACAGCAGACGCATAAAACATGGTAATTGATTTTGGTTTATTTATTACCCATTATTGACATATTTATTGCAAAACTTGTACAAAGGTGGCTAATTTTATTAACTTTCAACTATTATTAAGATTGCGAAAAATAGCAAAATATAAATGCTCACAAACAAATACAGTAATCTGGTGTTTTATAATATTTGGAGCCAACTAATAAATGTAAATGTAACTATTTTCGGATGTAACTCTTAAGATTGCGAAAAATAGCAAAATATAAATGCTCGCAAACAAATACAGTAATCTGGTGTTTTATAATATTTGGAGCCAACTAATAAATGGAAATATTTTCATAATGTCATTTAATGCATTGTTGTCCAAATGAGTACATGGCTCATTTTTAGGTCCCTAATTTTTGGGAGAAATGAGAAATTGTGTGAAATACACATTAATATCAATATGACCGTTACATACGACATTTGAATAGAAGGAAGCTTTATGAGGGGCAAGTGTATTTCATTGGACAAAATTGTGTAAGGAAATCTAAAAAAGTGACAAGTGGAGCCCCCTTGGGGGAGAATTCAGGGTCCCTAGGTTGCCTAGGGTGCAGTCGCCCTCTAGAATGAACGCTGCAGTACACAGCACTTCATTGCATAAAGATCTGTAATAAAATGTATCAATTATGGTTGATATGAATATTTATATTATTTGGTTATTAGTTTGCTCCTAATACTGTAAATCATTGGGTGACCGATCAGGAATTTATTGAACTTATATGGCCCGCAAAACACACAGACATTATTCCAAAATACTATAACTGTACCTCATGCTCCAGGAAGAGAGCTTTCATTGCACCGTTTGACCAGAATTCCATTGCATAGGCCAACAGCTTCATCGAGACTGTGTTTACACGCAGGAAATTTCCAACAAATACAACACGCTCTATCTTCTGAAAATGAAACGAGTGACCTTTACTTCAGTCCACACAAAAATAGCAGCCATCTTAGATACCCATAATGCATTTCTGTAACAATATAATGTTCTTGTTTACACTCTACAGGATTCATAAGGTTGATAGCTGGAGGAGGATTTTCAGTGCCACTGGAATACACGACTGTTGTCAAGTCTGGTTTTGACGCCATGTTGTTTGTTCAATATTTTGCTTGACAGCGAGTATGAATACATGAAAAACGGTATTCGGCTACGATTGGACAGTACCCATTTGCATAATTACTACATTAGTGAAATAGGAACAATTTGTATTAGCGTTATTACCGGTAAGCCTAGCAGCACTGATGGGCCCTGACACGGTGAAACAAACGTGTAATATAATACCATTTGTCTATTTTAATACAAAATAACAGTAGTGAAAGAAAATTTGTTTGCTGGATTTAAAGTCGCACAAGACCACTTCCAATCAGTATTCAGGAATGGACGGGCACCCAGATAGACATTAACAACTCGGCCAAGTTTATTGACTCGCCCAATTAGTTTTCATCGAAAATATATGCCCTTTTAGAATGTTCATGCATGCTCCAATTTAACATTTTTGAACCTGGCGTGCTTAAATGTTCTAGCTGGAGCAACTGTTATATACATGATTACCAAATCACTCAGTGCATCACAAGAAGCCACCGTACCCACCTCAGTGACAGCACACATTCTTGCTATAGAACCAATATTGTTTGTAATTGTTGTTAGCGTTGCCTTGGCGATATCTTCTTTTGACGCAACCTCACGCTTTTCTTTTAGATTCATCTGCCCAAAACTAAAAGATTGTAAATTTTGGATTATTCTAATCAAATTTCATAAAAATATCACCACAAACGTATTTATATAGCAGGTACAGTCTGTGTTAGTGGTAACTTCTATTAATAAGTCAACCTGTGTTAAGCAGCCAGTTTCCAGATTATCAATAATTTGTTTTATTATATATTTTTCCTCTATTAAGCAGACATGTGTGCTAAGCAACCACATTCTGTGATTCCATTAGCTGGCTGCTTAAGACAGGTTTTACTGTAGTTGTCAGTTGATCATAAACAAGAGAGACGTCTTAGCGCCACTCACCTCAGTCATTCTATATTTAAGTTTGCTATTATAAACACTCCAATGTTGAATAGATTTGGCAGGGGACAAAACAATGAAAGCACATCTCTGTGCTTTCAAAATAATATCAAAATTTGACAAGAGGCAAAATTTAGAAACTGAATATACATCAATGTTCTTTACAAAATAAAAATCCATTTTTTATAAACTTTATTTATTTTACGATTGCGAAACAAGATTTAATAACTTATATTAATCACTCTTATTGGCACGGATGAAAGCGTATACCGGCATGTGGTAATTCGGTGGAAGGAAACCGGAATATCCAGAATGCTCTGGCGATCACCGTACCATCTCGCATACTTCTCGGTCCAAGGTTCGAATCCGGGTTGCATCCAAATTTGTTCGGAAACATAATTTACAACTTGTATACTCATGGTATGCGTTTTATTGGATAATATTTGAAAACACATGTTAAACTGTCTATATAAAGATCGTGAACAGGAACAGCAAATGTTTTGTCTTTGTTGACCGATGGTCTCTAATCGGACGATAAAAAAGCATTGTTAATGGCTTGATGGAAGATTTGAATAGGGGTCGTTAGAAACAGGTGGTCTTTATTCGAGGATAAAAAAGCATTGTTAATGGCTTGATGGAAGATTTGAATAGGGGTCGTTAGAAACAGGTGGTCTTTATTCGAGGATAAAAAAGCATTGTTAATGGCTTGATGGAAGATTTGAATAGGGGTCGTTAGAAACAGGTGGTATTTATTCGAGGATAAAAAAGCATTGTTAATGGCTTGATGGAAGATTTGAATAGGGGTCGTTAGAAACAGGTGGTCTTTATTCGAGGATAAAAAAGCATTGTTAATGGCTTGATGGAAGATTTGAATAGGGGTCGTTAGAAACAGGTGGTCTTTATTCGAGGATAAAAAAGCATTGTTAATGGCTTGATGGAAGATTTGAATAGGGGTCGTTAGAAACAGGTGGTCTTTATTCGAGGATGGTCTCTAACAAGGTTTGACTGGAGATAAATGTCAATAACTGGTTGATACCTGCTAGCTACGATATCCCCTGGTAAATGAAACTTGGTACAGTTGTAATCACCACCGTACATGTCTCTAACCAGCTTGTCTACTTTAGTAGCATCACCTAATACAAGATAGGACACAATACTTCTTATTACACACACATACAGTTGTAATCACCACCGTACATGTCTCTAACCAGCTTGTCTACTTTAGTAGCATCACCTAATACAAGATAGGACACAATACTTCTTATTACACACACATACAGTTGTAATCACCACCGTACATGTCTCTAACCAGCTTGTCTACTTTAGTAGCATCACCTAATACAAGATAGGACACAATACTTCTTATTACACACACATACAGTTGTAATCACCACCGTACATGTCTCTAACCAGCTTGTCTACTTTAGTAGCATCACCTAATACAAGATAGGACACAATACTTCTTATTACACACACATACATTATATGCAATAAAATACTCGTTTTCTATATTTAAAACTGTCCTCAAAAGAAGGGTTAATTGTTAATAGGAAAACAGACCAAAATAGAAATCAGTCTTCAAGCCCGTAACTTTTCAACTTGCTATATCTTCATAGAACTTGAAGCATGTTACAGGCTTTTTTCCTACAAAAACATGAAATGTAACTACATATATTGAGCAGACATACTATGGTACAATTTCAGTACTGGACTACTGGTGTAATATGTGATCCTCA
This sequence comes from Archivesica marissinica, assembly GCA_014843695.1. Classification (NCBI taxonomy): domain Eukaryota; kingdom Metazoa; phylum Mollusca; class Bivalvia; order Venerida; family Vesicomyidae; genus Archivesica; species Archivesica marissinica. Next base: position 63,453,597 of record CM026393.1, on the reverse strand, counting down.
ACCCATCTTATACAAGCTACCTGTAACAGCGTCATTCAAATATATCCAATCTGGAGCCGTTACAATTGTGCCCTTAGGCAACAAGGCATTTAAATTCCACATTGCCTTTTCTCTCTCCCTCGTGGCGATGGATTCCATCAGGAATGAGGTCTCGAGAGCAATTAATATAAGTTTGAAAAGAACTTGTTTCGCAATCGAGCTAAAATAAATTTGTATAATCTATAATACATCCAATCAAACCAAGTATACCGATGTAACTAAAGTCCAACCAATAATCTTGGCATTGAAATCCAAATTTCCTTCCCAGAGTCAGGGTTCATTCTAGGTCAGGGTTCATTCTAGGTCAGGGTTCATTCTAGGTCAGAAATTTTGGGAGAAGTGAGAAAGCGCGTGATCACTTCCTTAAATGGTGTTCTTTAATATACTTCTGCAAAATAGGGTTAAGATGCACAGTACAACCATTAAATACAACATTTGAATAAAAGGAGTGCTTTATAATGGGCCAGTGTATCTTACTAGACAAAATTTCGTATGAAAATCATAAAAACCAAAAAAAAAATTTTTTTTAGGGAGAAGTGGGAGGGCGAAGTCAGGGTCCCTAGGGCGACAATTTCGCCCACATCGCCCTCTAGAATGATCCCTGCAGAGTCCTTCATGAATAACAAAGGCTTGTAATACACCACAATGTTGTACAGTAGGTTGACATATACACGACTTCATTCAGTGGCTGTCATCGATCCCCGGAGACCAGGAACATATAATTATTGAGTTGGTTGTTGACACAGACGTGTGTTTATGGCGTTTATTTATCGTCGCTACCAGGTGCTCATTTGAGCAAAACCTCCTAAATTGTTGGAGGATAGGGCAATGATACAGAGACACATTCCAGAATCTCCTCTGGTTCTTTTACATGCATCGTGTAAAGCATCGCCACCAGACCTCTGTTTAAAGTCCCTGTTGAAAGGCTGTTAATATTATTAGGGTCAGACTGGAGACCGAACATGCGATTCGCAGTCCAATCACTGTTAATCACTGGACTACTTTTACTGGACTACACTGGTATGTCACTTTTTTATGCACTATAGCCTATAGGCTTATAATACATTCAAACCCGTGTTCATGGTCACCTCTATTAAGCAGCCAACCTGCATTAATCAGCCAGTTTCCAGATTCCCAATAGGTTGTTTTTACATTATACATTTGCCCTCTATTAAGCAACCAACCACCTGTGCTAAGCAGCCATTTTCTGCGGTTCCTCAGTTTTTAAGCCTAAAATGACTATTATAAGACCAGACAGCCTATGGCATAAAACATGATTGTGTATAGTGCCTGTGATTGTTGATGACCTTCATCAAAAGGTCCGATATACAATAGCATACCTTCAGCAGCAAGATTTACAGCCTCTTCAAATGTCTCACATCCCGTCAACAAACAGCATAACCCCAGGAATGTACCGCCACCCAAACTGAAATAAAACCATCACCATAGATACACACCGTCACCATACATGCACCGCTTGTAATATGTTCAAATATTTATATAGAACAAAAAACGAAAGATGGGAGTTCACAAAAGGGATATTGTATACTTCTGTGGAGATCTTATAGCCTGGGAACAAACATTGATATATTTTACCTGGTCCGTCGTATTCAGTTTCTGACAATATCATTTTGCCAGAAGTAAAAGTGAAAAATCGACAGACTGGAGGAACCCAGGCTAGAAATCTTACACAATTAGGTATGGGGCCCCCAGAGGGCGAAGTCAGGGGCCTTACGATCACTATTGCAGGCACGGATGGCACCCGAGTAGAACCACCAACCTACCGCAATCCAGCGAGATAGCTTCCTCACATGAACAAATTTGACACACCAACAGTGGTATTCGAACCTACAGTGAGGGGGGGTGTCATTTGAAGTCAACGACCGTAATCACTCGGACGCGGGCATCCCCTAGTGCTGGGTTGATTACTTCCTTAGAAATAAGCAGATGCCTAGGGACGGCAGGAGGACACATCAAATATGAGTCAAACTCGGCTCATGGAGAAGTTTTTTTCACATAAACATACCATTACACTTCAGGGTTCATTCTAGGTCAGAATTTTTGGGAGAAGTGAGAAAGCATGTGATCGCTTCCTTAAATGGTGTTCTTTAATATACTTCTCCAAAATAGGGTTAAAATGCACATTATGACCATTAAATACATTTGAATAGAAGGAGTGCTATATAATGGGCCAGTGTATCTTACTAGACAATGTTTTGTTTGAAAATCGGTTTGTTTTTTTAGGGAGAAGTGGGGCCCCCAGAGGGCAAAGTCAGGGTCCCTAGGGCGACTATTTCGCCCACATCGCCCTCTAGAATGATCCCTGCACTTGGTTGAGTCAACAAATTCTTCCTCATACCATAAACTTTCTCCCAATGTTTTATGTCTATCTTACACTCGGAAACCTCACATTCAGCAGATTCAATAAATGTTTGTGTTTTGGGGTATCAAGGAAGATTGTATCAATGGGTTACATATAGCCTGGGTTCCAGTCTGTCGATTTTTAACTTTTTAACTTCTGGCAAAATGACAGCCTGGGAAAACTGGATTTCCGATCGTAGCGCCATCTACTTCAATAATTAAACGGACAATACCACCAAGCTTCCCCAGGCGTTGATATGATCAGATACTCAATACGGCCTAATTAATAGTCTCGGTGTTAAAATATATTTATTTGACTGACCAGGCAAAATATATCAATGCCTTGTTCCAGGTTAGGTTACATAGGGTGATCAGTAAACTGTTGTTAGGCAACGCTACACGTGAGAAAAAAAATTGAATGCGTACCTTGTTCCGCTAACACGCTTATAATCACTTGGTCCCCGAACTGTCAATATGCTAACACCTGATCCGATATTAACTACTAAATAAGGATATGGATCGCGGAAATCAAACACTTGTTTCTGTGATAGTTTTGCATCGCCCGGATCGCGCCAGTAGTAACACTCGAAGTTTCTATTGTTTCTATCTATATAATGAATTCCTTTTATTAAACAGTCTAGTTCATCAAACTTGTGTAGCTCCAAGTTCACTTCCTGCAATATAAAACATGGTCACACACTTACACAGTATAACTGTCAATATAAAACATGGTCACACACTTACACAGTATAACTGTCAATATAAAACATGGTCACACATTTACACAGTATAACTGTCAATATAAAACATGGTCACACAACACACTTACACAGTATAACTGTCAATATAAAACATGGTCACATTTACACAGTATAACTGTCAATATAAAACATGGTCACACACTTACACAGTATAACTGTCAATATAAAACATGGTCACACACTTACACAGTATAAATGTCAATATAAAACATGGTCACACAACATACTTACACAGTATAACTGTCAATATAAAACATGGTCACAAAACATACTTACACAGTATAACTGTCAATATAAAACATGGTCACACACTTACACAGTATAACTGTCAATATAAAACATGGTCACACAACACACTTACACAGTATAACTGTCAATATAAAACATGGTCACATTTACACAGTATAACTGTCAATATAAAATATGGTCACATTTACATAGTATAACTGTCAATATAAAACATGGTCACACAACACACTTACACAGTATAACTGTCAATATAAAACATGGTCACTCTTACACAGTATAACTGTCAATATAAAACATGGTCACACAACACACTTACACAGTATAACTGTCAATATAAAACATGGTCACATTTACACAGTATAACTGTCAATATAAAATATGGTCACACTTACACAGTATAACTGTCAATATAAAACATGGTCACATTTACACAGTATAACTGTCAATATAAAATATGTTCACACTTACACAGTATAACTGTCAATATAAAACATGGTCACACAACACACTTACACAGTAAACTGTCAATATAAAACATGGTCACATTTACACAGTATAACTGTCAATATAAAATATGGTCACATTTACATAGTATAACTGTCAATATAAAACATGGTCACACAACACACTTACACAGTATAACTGTCAATATAAAACATGGTCACTCTTACACAGTATAACTGATAATATCAAATATGGTCACACAACATACTTACACAGTATAACTGTCAATATAAAACATGGTCACACAACATACTTACACAGTATAACTGTCAATATAAAACATGGTCACACTTACACAGTATAACTGTCAATATAAAACATGGTCACACAACACACTTACACAGTATAACTGTCAATATAAAACATGGTCACATTTACACAGTATAACTGTCAATATAAAATATGGTCACACTTACACAGCATAACTGTCAATATAAAACATGGTCACATTTACACAGTATAACTGTCAATATAAAATATGTTCACACTTACACAGTATAACTGTCAATATAAAACATGGTCACACAACACACTTACACAGTAAACTGTCAATATAAAACATGGTCACATTTACACAGTATAACTGTCAATATAAAATATGGTCACACTTACACAGTATAACTGTCAATATAAAACATGGTCACTCTTACACAGTATAACTGATAATATAAAATATGGTCACACAACATACTTACACAGTATAACTGTCAATATAAAACATGGTCACACAACATACTTACACAGTATAACTGTCAATATAAAACATGGTCACACTTACTTGAAGTTACACAGTATAACTGTCAATATAAAACATGGTCACACAACACACTTACACAGTATAACTGTCAATATAAAACATGGTCACATTTACACAGTATAACTGTCAATATAAAATATGGTCACACTTACACAGTATAACTGTCAATATAAAACATGGTCACATTTACACAGTATAACTGTCAATATAAAATATGTTCACACTTACACAGTATAACTGTCAATATAAAACATGGTCACACAACACACTTACACAGTAAACTGTCAATATAAAACATGGTCACATTTACACAGTATAACTGTCAATATAAAATATGTTCACACTTACATAGTATAACTGTCAATATAAAACATGGTCACACAACACACTTACACAGTAAACTGTCAATATAAAACATGGTCACATTTACACAGTATAACTGTCAATATAAAATATGGTCACACTTACACAGTATAACTGTCAATATAAAACATGGTCACACAACACACTTACACAGTAAACTGTCAATATAAAACATGGTCACATTTACACAGTATAACTGTCAATATAAAATATGGTCACACTTACACAGTATAACTGTCAATATAAAACATGGTCACACAACACACTTACACAGTATAACTGTCAATATAAAACATGGTCACTCTTACACAGTATAACTGATAATATAAAATATGGTCACACAACATACTTACACAGTATAACTGTCAATATAAAACATGGTCACACAACATACTTACACAGTATAACTGTCAATATAAAACATGGTCACACAACACACTTACACAGTATAACTGTCAATATAAAATATGTTCACACTTACACAGTATAACTGTCAATATAAAACATGGTCACACAACACACTTACACAGTAAACTGTCAATATAAAACATGGTCACATTTACACAGTATAACTGTCAATATAAAATATGGTCACACTTACACAGTATAACTGTCAATATAAAACATGGTCACACAACACACTTACACAGTATAACTGTCAATATAAAACATGGTCACTCTTACACAGTATAACTGTCAATATAAACATGGTCACACAACACACTTACACAGTAAACTGTCAATATAAAACATGGTCACATTTACACAGTATAACTGTCAATATAAAATATGGTCACACTTACACAGTATAACTGTCAATATAAAACATGGTCACACAACACACTTACACAGTAAACTGTCAATATTAAACATGGACACACTTACACAGTATAACTGTCAATATGGGAAAATAGGTGCATACATTAGTGTTATGTTATATTTCGGGTTTTACGCCTGCATCAGCACCATTTCAGGCTATATCGCCGGCGGGCAGTTTACCTAACAACACCTTTCCTGGGCAGGCTCCAGCGGTTAACCAGTACTTGGGTGCACCAACCTCCGTAAGAAACTGCCAACTTTTTCATATAAATGAGACACGGCCTGAGCGGGGCTCGAACCCGTGACCATCAGTGATGATCGGTTACAGTGGTATACAAGTCAGCGACCTTAACCACTCGACCACGGAGGCGGACTGCATACAATAGTGTACACAACATGTATACATGCATCCAAGTATTCACGAGTGGCATATCCAAGTATGTGTGAGTGGTATATCCACACATACATGAGTGGTATATCCACACATACATGAGTGGTATATTCACACATACATGAGTGGTATATCCACACATACATGAGTGGTATATTCACACATACATGAGTGGTATATCCACACATACATGAGTGGTATATTCACACATACATGAGTGGTATATCCACACATACATGAGTGGTATATTCACACATACATGAGTGGTATATTCACACATACATGAGTGGTATATTCACACATACATGAGTGGTATATCCACACATACATGAGTGGTATATCCACACATACATGAGTGGTATATTCACACCTACATGAGTGGTATATCCACACATACATGAGTGGTATATTCACACATACATGAGTGGTATATCCACACATACATGAGTGGTATATTCACACATACATGAGTGGTATATCCACACATACATGAGTGGTATATTCACACATACATGAGTGGTATATTCACACATACATGAGTGGTATATTCACACATACATGAGTGGTATATCCACACATACATGAGTGGTATATTCACACATACATGAGTGGTATATCCACACATACATGAGTGGTATATCCACACATACATGAGTGGTATATCCACACATACAAGTGGTATATCCACACACACACAAGTGGTATATCCAAGTATACATGAGTGGTATATCCACACATACATGAGTGGTATATCCACACATACATGAGTGGTATATCCACACATACAAGTGGTATATCCACACACACACAAGTGGTATATCCAAGTATACATGAGTGGTATATCCAAGTATACATGAGTGGTATATCCACACATACATGAGTGGTATATTCACACATACATGAGTGGTATATCCACACATACACAAGTGGTATATCCAAGTACATGAGTGGTATATCCACACATACACAAGTGGTATATCCACACATACACAAGTGGTATATCCACACATACACAAGTGGTATATCCACACATACACAAGTGGTATATCCACACATACATGAGTGGTATATTCACACATACATGAGTGGTATATCCACACATACATGAGTGGTATATCCACACATACATGAGTGGTATATCCACACATACATGAGTGGTATATTCACACATACATGAGTGGTATATTCACACATACATGAGTGGTATATTCACACATACATGAGTGGTATATCCACACATACATGAGTGGTATATCCACACATACATGAGTGGTATATCCACACATACATGAGTGGTATATCCAAGTACATGAGTGGTATATCCACACATACACAAGTGGTATATCCAAGTACATGAGTGGTATATCCAAGTACATGAGTGGTATATCCAAGTACATGAGTGGTATATCCAAGTACATGAGTGGTATATCCAAGTACATGAGTGGTATATCCAAGTACATGAGTGGTATATCCAAGTACATGAGTGGTATTTCCAAGTACATGAGTGGTATATCCACACACACATGAGTGGTATATCCACACACACATGAGTGGTATATCCAAGTACATGAGTGGTATATCCACACATACATGAGTGGTATATCCAAGTATGTGCTAGAACTATATATGTGCCTAGTTATTTCCCTGTACATGTATATTGTTTGAGTAAGTGCTATATCACAAGTTATGGCCCTCATTACGCTCCGTCTATTCAAGCAAATTTCATTTTCAGTACTTTTCGGGTATATCCTAGACAAAGAAATGTATATGTCTCGTATATGATTGCATTTATAGCCGTACAAGAGCTACGGTAAACCTACAGATGGATCTATAGTCCAGTGATAGCAGGGATCGCAGGTTTGATCCCCCGTCTGACCCTAATAAAATTAAGTCTTTCAGATGGGACGTCAAACCGAGGTCTCGTGTCAGTGTTTTACACTGTGCACGTAAAAGAACCAGAAGAGACTCTGGAATGGGTCTCTCTGTATCATTGCACTATCCTCCAAAATCTAAAATGACTAATATCTTCAGGAGGCATCGCTCATATGGGCAACCGGTAGTGACGATAAATAAACGTAAAACACACACGGTAAACCTAAACTGTTAGGCATTTGTTGGTATGGACGGACAGACACGGCCATTCACTTTCCACCATCATGGTTGTAAACGAAAGTCTGGTGTTGCACATTACTTTTAAAAAGAAATTGTGATGAATGGTTTTAACGCTTATCTTGCTAATCGCAACCAAAGTTGCTTTTGCAAACAGCATAGAGCCAGATCTGATGGCACAGAATGTGGCATCTGATCATGCTCTATGCTGTTTGCTATTCGGACAGTGGAGCTTAAACACTTGGCTTTATACAATGTACCGTCGTACTTACTCGACTATAATACAGGATTTTTATCACGAGATTATTGTCTCAAAGTGGCTTCCCGTCTTATCGAGTAATAAACTTATTTTTAATTTTTTTTTAAAAATCAGTTTGTTCCAACTCAATAATTGATGACCTTTGAAATAACTGAAAGGGCGTAACAAAAGCATAGACTTTCACAGCTCTATCTGTAAACTGAACTTGTCAACAGCATATTAGTAAATTCAATGTTGTGCACCAGTGCATTTTTTTATGATTTTGCATAATTTACAGTGCTTTTACGGTGCAATTTGTTTGATATTTCTGCAATTTGTTTGATATTTCTATTCTGCAATTTGTTTGATATTTCTGCAATTTGTTTGATATTTCTGCAATTTGTTTGATCTTTCTTCCGAGTGGTTTCCATTTTCTCAACACGTCTTATAGGCAGGTCTATGCAAAATACCACCGATTTAAGACCAAAGTTGGGGGGTCGTCTTATCGAGATCATCTTATAGGCAACTATGTATGTAGCAAACATAAATCCCAATCAGATGGCTGCTGTGGTTCTATGTTGTTTGCACATTCCTTCCAATTTATTCAGCATTTTAAGGGTTAACATGGAAAATTAAATATTTGTTAATAGCAACACTAGATAGGACATTACCTTTCTAAAATCATAGGACATTACCTTTCTAAAATCATAGGACATTACCTTTCTAAAATCATAGGACATTACCTTTCTAAAATCATAGGACATTACCTTTCTAAAATCATAGGACATTACCTTTCTAAAATCATAGGACATTACCTTTCTAAAATCATAGGACATTACCTTTCTAAAATCATAGGACATTACCTTTCTAAAATCATAGGACATTACCTTTCTAAAATCATAGGACATTACCTTTCTAAAATCATAGGACATTACCTTTCTAAAATCATAGGACATTACCTTTCTAAAATCATAGGACATTACCTTTCTAAAATCATCCTCAAATTTGTATGCACCACCTCCCGTTGCACAAATGGAATTAGCTAAATGTGGAAAATCTTTTGCTTTAGCAAGTTTCATAAAAGACTTCATTTCCGATGTGGGAAATCGTATAAAATGTAGCGATCCAGTGGTTCCACCTATACACTGGTCAGACATTTCAAGGAAGACATCGCGTATACCCGTCTGTCCGTATGTGACATTTCGTGTGAGATATCTCCGAATTGTTGTCAATGTCTCCACTTCCTCCTGGTCAGTGTCGTTGTCACAGGGCTCGAAATATACAAGCTTTGTCAGAGTCCCGCCAATGTCCATCCCAAACCATGGCATCACTGAAATACATACATAACGCACCAACATTTACCAAAGTTGCTTGACATGACCGACCACGGAACTGGAACTAATATGCCAGATTAGTTTAAGTTTTGATTTACAGATGTAAGCAAGGGCTACCTTTGCCAGGTCATGTATTCACCTCTGTCTGTCTGTCTGTCTGTCTGTCTGTCTGTCTGTCTGTCTGTCTGTCTGTCTGTCTGTCTGTCTGTCTGTCTGTCTGTCTGTCTGTCTGTCTGTCTGTCTGTCTGTAGGATTCTGCAAACACGTACAGATGGTTGCTTATGAATTATTTTTTGAGAATCAATCCATTAGTTTATACAAATTTATATTAGCTTGATTGCGAAACAAGTTCTTTCAATTTATAAACTTATATTAATCATTCCCGAGACCTCATTCCTGATGGAATCCATCGCCATGAAGGAGAGAGAAGAGGCATGTGGAATTTAAATGCCTTGCACAATCGTAACGGCTCGAACATCGGACCTTTCGCACCTGAAGCGACCGTGCATCCACTGCGTTATCACGACTTCCATCCAAATCAATCCATTAACACAGAGGGCGAAGTCAGGGTACCTAGGGCGATTAATTCGCCCACATCACCCTCTAGAATGAGCCCTGGTAAGTGGAAGCCGTGATAGCACAGTGTTCGCTTCAGGTGCGAAAGGCCCAGAGTTCAAGCCCCGCTAGAACAATTATGATTGTGCCCTTAGGCAAAGCATCTAAATTATATCCCTCGTGGCGACGGATTCCATGAGGAAAGATGTATTGAGAGTGATTAATATACTTTGTAAGAACTTGTTTCGCAATCGACCTAAAATAAATTTGTATAAACTAAACTATCAAGTACCCTCTAGTCCTAAATGTGCAAATAGCGAAAATTATAATGAAGGCTGTACAGAGATAGTATTTAACCCATTCAACCCCAAGTAACTGACATGGACTGGTGCATGATATTTTCCCCAGTCCATGATATTTTCAGACCAATAAATTAATAAGAAAATTACCTTTGGACCAGTTCATTTATCAAAATGGGTAATTTTATCTAAAAATAGTAATAATTATTACTGGCAAAAAAGTGCAGATCCTGATGAGACGGCTCATCACGAGCCGGCTCATCTGGATCTACACTTTTCATAAGCCTATTTAGAGGCCTGTGGGGTTGAAAGGGTTAAGGGTTATTATATGTTAATCGTATACCCTTTATCTCACATGGGATATTTTGAATCAATAACACCAACAATTTCGGACCTACAGCTCCATTCTTTATTTATGAAAATTTCAGTTGAATTAAGCATGTATTGAGATATTGGACTGTAGGTGGTGATGTAGATTGAGATAATGGTGCATGCTAATCAGGGTTGGCAATTTCCCCGGAAATAAGAGTATTTCCCGGGACGGCGGGAAATACTGCCAATGAATTGAAACATAAAAGATACCTACATGCACACGAGTCAAAACACATCGAGAACCGTAAACAAGAACAATAACAAAGACCTGAACCGTAAACAATAACAAAGACCTATCACAATGAAGCGATAAAATGATTTTATTATTGTTAAACAAAATGTCATCTCCAGAACAATATATTACATAATGTGTAGTTCAGATGCAATAGCATTAGACACATAAACACCAGCTGTTCTTGTTATGGTTTATTCTGCCAGTTTAGTTTCACTCAGTAAACAAAATTTAGTACACTACATTATTTGAATTCACCATACATGTATTGGCTGCCACCATACAATTGCTCATCCTATTATGTAGGTCAGAATGTTTAGGGGAAAGTGAGAAACCATATGATGGCTTCATTAAATGGTATTATATAATAAATGTAAACATATGGTTAAGATTAAGGCCATTAAATGCAACATTTTAATAGGAGTGCTTTACAATCTTCCTGGGTAAATTTTATATATAAATTGTAATTTCTTTAGAGAAGTGGGGCACCCAGGGGAAGAAATCAGGGTTCCCATGGCAACTATTTCGCCCATGTTGTCCTCCAGAATGATCCCTGTCATGGGAAAATGGACACTCAAGACATTTGTCAGAAAAATGGGAAGAAACTGTTAACTAAAATCACACATTTCCCCACCTCTTTACATTACTGTTTAATTTTAAGGGATATTAGGTAAAGCTACATGCATGCCGTTTAAATTTCCATATCATATAGCATAAACATTAATGTTTCAAAGCCCATCACTTTGTTGGTCAAATCATGATATAAACTATTGTTGTGGACTACCGGTATATATGTGAATGATGATGTGAACAATAAGAATTTGTTATCTCATATAAATTATGTGCACTTCTTTAATTGATAGTAAAACAAAACACTGACGTCAAATTTACAGATTATAGAATGTCTTTAATGTAGGCGCAACGTTTCAAACATTCTTTCAAAAACATCTGTCTTATGTCACAGTATAAGCAAGTGACAACTTTCTCAATTTCTCCAGTGGGGTGCCAACCTCGCTTTTTTGCACCTGAAGCAAATGCGCTACCACTGCGCTATCAAGCTATTGTGCCAGTAGTCCAAATATTTAGATTTGAAAAATGTGACATTTTACTATCAAGATTTCGTTCAATATCAAATTGTTCATATGCATGAAATGTACTAACAAAAAATTCATTCAGATTTCTTTTGTGAAGACGCCCGGTCATTGCTCAGAAACTGTGGGAGAATCACACCCGTCGATTTCAAATGGCAAAATCATAGGCACAACGGTAAGACAATATATATTAAACGTTCTTTATAGAGGGGTGGAACCTCGGCGTATTTTCTATTTTCATCCGTATTTAAAATAATGATATAGTTCTAGGCTAATTTCGCTAACAGAGCTGAAGCATGGTTCAATAGCATTCCGTTGAGTGTATCGGTAGGCTGATGCAACTGTCACGTGACTTGTCCAGCAGACGAATATAAACAAGCAAATCATTTGGAGAATATTTCCACCGAAACTGATACAGTGTATGATCCATTCAGGTAGCTATCCGAAATTTAAAAATCTACACCTAACCCGAAAAATAGTTTCTATACCATTTCTGATTAAGACCAATAAGTGTTTTTATTCAATGATGTACTATATCAAAATAAGATATTCCACAAGTTATGGTGGATAAATAACCAGTACGCCGTGCATAGGTGCCCTGAAGTCTTCAGTTCCCCATATAAACTGATGCCGACCGACATCGTTGCGATAGCTGTATTGAGCAGCAAGGTCAAGTGATGAAGATAAAACTGTCAACAATAGTGCTTTGAAAGTTGTTTTCACAACTTAGAAAAATAATAATATACGGCAAGTGCAATTAACATTTTATACGGGTCATTATATGTGGGATTTACGCCGAGCATAGGTTGGTTTAAACAGTATTTATTCCAATAAATTTACATGTATAACACAAAAAATGTTACAAATTACATAAATTGTGAATGGTTTGGATTGGAAAACAAGTTTTCCAAAAACTTATATTAATTCCTCTCCAAAGAGCATAGGTTCCACCACTCTTATCAATATTTATGATTATTCTTAACAACAATGCACAAATTTATAATCGTTCATGTCCGGAAAGCTTCAAAATATTGGTCAGAAATCCAGTCATCGGATCAGGGCGGAAAGTGCTATGCAAAAATGAGCTTGAAAGATAAATATAGGACTATATTCATATAGGACTATTGGGCCAGTGGTTCAAAATTATTGTGTCTATCTATCTTCCTCTAATGTCGAACTCCTCGCAGGGATGTAGACATGTTGTGCCAATGGTTGACTAAGTCTGCCCAGTAAGTCATGTCTAGAGTCTAGAGTCAACGTATCATATCTGTATCCTTGACAGCAAATTGGTCTATGATTTAAAACTTCAAAAAAAGGTACATGCTTACCTGGTTTGTCCAGTCCTGTCGGTGACATCTGATCGTAGTCTGGTCTACTTCCCGCCATAGCTTGAATATATGGATTTATCTCAAAACAAGTTCCTTACTTGTTGTCATATAGGTTCGTAAACCTCTAAACAGCTAAGCCTAAATTCTAAGGCCGATCAACGATTGCTGCTACCGGTCACGTGTGCACAAAATTGGTATATTTCTAAAGCAATTTCTATTAATTTTCAAAAAAGGTCGCTGCTTCAGTTTACGCTAATAATGTTCATAGCGTTGAGGTATTCAAATATAGCATTTCAGACACGAGTACCTTGAAAAACATTGGAAAATCATAAAAGTGGAGTTGTTGTTGTTGTTGTCATTTCAACGGAAATGAACATCTTGTCAAGACAGACTGCTACTATGTTTTATCTACAAAATCTAGCACGTTTTACGCGTTTCGGGCGTCAGTGGTTTCGTATAACTACAGTTCTTATAAATAGCGGATCACTAACGACATATGAGCTGAATACGATGATATGCTTTATATTTTCAAAATAAATGTTGTGGCAAATGATGAACACATTATTCGGCCTTGACTTACCAACATTTTTGGAATAAAACGCCTAGTTTATACACGAGTAATTTGATGACAAAGTTACACGGTCGATTGGTAAATAACGGACCGCTTCGGTCTTTATCGGATCAAAACTTTCCGTTGATCGGGGATCGTCTCAGAAAACGAAATTGACCAACATAACAAAATGAAACACCATTATGTATCACAGGTTTCACTATGGACTAGATCATGTAGATACACTACTATGAATGATTGTTATAAAATATCAAAATACCATCTTTATTTTTCAATCAAAAACAAATCATTTTGCATTTGTAATACGTACTCGACACTGGATCACACAATGAACATTTATAATAATCACATTATAAAAAGCAAAACAGTACACTCTTGAGAAGCAAAATAAAAAAAAAAGTTATATACGATCATACCAGAAATCACAGATGCTACATATGGATTGATCCGTATTGTTATTATATATTATATGTGGCTATAATAAATGCCGATAAACAATTATTCACATAATCAGAGACATATAATACAGTACACGTAGGGTTACTAGTATAGGTCTCTGACATACACTTTGATAAAACCACGCGTATTTAACTGTAGCTAACTAGAGTTCTATGAACTACGTCAGTAACAGGCTTATCATATAAAAGGTCATAGTATTTATTATCATTATCATATAAAATGTCATAGTATTTATTATCATATAAAATGTCATAGTATTTAATATTAAACATAATTTACATTATGCTATCAGCATACCATAGTATCATAACAACCAATAAATCATATAAAGATATAGTGTTTGCTGTAATATGTCTCGATATGACACGATATTCTAAATACGTGTAACATGGATGAAAGATCATGTATGGCTATTGATAAACAATTATTCACATAACCAGAGACATATAATGATGTAATGTCACTTTGAAACAATTGTCATACATGATCCCTCATCCATGTTATTTAGAATATCATGTAACATGGAGATATACTTAGTTGCTTCAGAGTGTGTACATGTTATTCCAATGTAATAATTGCAAGGGATAACAATCCCGCCGCCCTTTCCTGGGTCGCTGGCCACGGTGGAAAGCTTGGACATGGTTCGCCTGTCACTTCAGCATGAACTGTGCCGTCATTATCAAGAATAATTCTACAATAGTTAGCTAATCCACGTGTCCGATTGGCAGATCGGCAATGTCTGACAATCTAAGGTATCTGCTTTGGTCAGTTGCCATCTCATGTAATGTAGACTCATAGGAATCGAATGATGGTAACCAAACAAGGCATGCATCCTTATCCTGTATATTTGTATACTATCTGTCAACAATAAGCCTAGGGTTATCATACAGTTCACATACAGGGTGCTTAATTTTGAACACATGATATCCTTTTATGACGGAGTTTTGTATCTCAATGTTGTGATCTGTCACATTGGATGAAGGACCGGTATCACTGGTACTTGATGAAAGGCCGGGATCACTTCGATTATCGTTCGTTATAGACCCCGTTACAGACCCCTATGTGTCAAACCAGCCTGAAACACAAAGTTTCATAAACCTAACTTGTATTTTTGAAGTCATAGTTGCGCCATCACATGTATTATTACCATGTAGCAGTAAAACTGTTTGAGTGACTAACGACCTATGTATGTTGACGAGTCAATGGTTAAAAGAACTTGCTAAACGCATTCATTGACGGGTCTATTTTTGTCATGGTGGGTTCAACCAGCTATATTTCTTAGGGTTCCGATCAAATTCTTAGCCTTGACATATACGATAAGCACATATTTTCCGAAATATGAGGTTTCAGGACCCCCCCCCCCCACTGGAGTCGCACATTGAATCCCACTACAGACACACGTACAGTACCTTATATATACAGATCTAGTCCCAAAAAAACGCATAATGTGTTGCTATATCAGTTGTTCATGTATTTTTTTCTTCCAAAAGTTGTACTTTACCTAGGATAATTAAGGTCAATTATCTGTTTACCGTTTTCCGTTTTCCTCGTGCGTGTTTTTCCCGCTTCACTGCGTATGTCATTCCGTCCATAAAATTAGCACGTCGTTTAAATATGTCATTTGTAAACAAAGTTGATGACGAGGCGTCGAAAAGGTTCAATTATATAATCAATCATTAAAACATTGTGATTCTTCTGGGAACTTATATAATTTCTTCGCGTTTCTAAGACTGATCCGTTATTCACCAAGATCCGCTATACCCTAAAGAACTGTACTTCTTCGTATACAAGGCAATATAGAGTGAAACATTGTGGTGGATTCGTCTAATAGTATATTATCACGCCTACGCCAATTATGAGATGGGCTGTTGACAAATTAATCAATTACTGGAGAATATATTATTTTTCACACCTTGATTGGTCGGCTCAAACATCTGTGATGCTGGCTTGTATGCCCGTGTTTTATCAGCTTTAGAGCTGAGCCGTGCCATATGTCCAAGCCCTTGTATCATGTATAAATATCATGCTCTTCACATCAATTTCATTACAACCATGGCGTCTATATTTCCATGCGTTTTTTGCTGATTATACAATACAATAAAAAATAGATAAACACTGTAAATTGCATTGTCATTGTATTAATATATGTACTTTTTTTTTATTATGTAATGTTATTGTAAATAATTAAATGCTTTGATGTACAATAAATATATTATTTTAATGACGGTCTATGATTTATTTATTCTCCCCCGTTCACTTTAATTAATCTTGATTAGTGGCTTGAAACCTAGATAGATAATCACTCCTGGTATGGCAAACACACGGCTACATAGTCCCATTCATAATTGTGTCTAATTACCTAAATAGCTAATAATAGCATTAGTATAATGAGCCTGTATAGTGCAGTACTATTAAATCAATTATACGAACCTGTGATTATACGAAACTACCATTAGACGAACAAGAGATTATACGAAACCACCTGAATTCGTCGTTTCCAGTCTATCCGGAAACTGTTCCAGTGAATTACTTTAGGTCAGACACCGCTATTGAAATCTCCATAGGCCACAATTATAACACACAGTGCCATTATATGTAACCCAAAAATAGTTTGGCACAAAAAGACAGTAGTTTTCAAGAGTAGTGTACACCTACTGTAAACTGACTGAAGGTGTAGTAATCTGATGTACACTACCAGAAGGTGGAGTAAATTGATGTACACCTACTGTACACTGCCTGAATGTAGAGTAAGCTGATGTACACTGCCTGCATGTAGAGTAAGCTGATGTACACTGCCTGAATGTAGAGTAAGCTGATGTACACTGCCTGGCTGGACTAAACTGATGTACACCTACTTTACACTGCCTGAATGTAGAGTAAGCTGATGTACACCTACTGTACACTGCCTGACTAAACTGATGTACACCTACTGTACACTGCACGGCAGGAGCAAACTGATGTACACCTACTTTACACTGCCTGAATGTAGAGTAAACTGATGTACACCTACTGTACACTGCCTGGCAGGAGTAAACTGATATACACCTACTTTACACTGCCTGGCATGAGTAAACTGATGTACACCTACTGTACACTGCCTGGCAGGAGTAAACTGATGTACACCTACTGTACACTGCCTGGCAGGAGTAAACTGATGTACACTGTCTGGCAGGAGTAAACTGATGTACACCTACTGTACACTGCCTGGCAGGAGTAAACTGATGTACACCTACTGTACACTGCCTGGCAGGAGTAAACTGATGTACACCTACTGTACACTGCCTGGCAGGAGTAAACTGATGTACACCTACTGTACACTGCCTGGCAGGAGTAAACTGATGTACACCTACTGTACACTGCCTGGCAGGAGTAAACTGATGTACACCTACTGTACACTGCCTGGCAGGAGTAAACTGATGTACACCTACTGTACACTGCCTGGCAGGAGTAAACTGATGTACACCTACTGTACACTGCCTGGCAGGAGTAAACTGATGTACACCTACTGTACACTGCCTGGCAGGAGTAAACTGATGTACACCTATTTGTCAGGTAACACACACATCATACTGACCACTGTCACAGTAATATGAAAGGCATATACAATACAACTAATGAATATTTGCATTTTATTTCCAACAATAAAACTATAATTGGTACACAAATAAGACAATCATGTAAGTTTACAATAGCTATTCAAAGTATTGACTTGTATTTACAAATGATCCGAGGACAGCCGTATACCCCACACCGAAGCTCTGTTTAAACATATAATTAAATAGGGTATTGAAGGTTTTGCTAACATATTCCAAGCTAATATATTAATTAACTAAATTTAATGATAGGATCACAAATTTCAACGAGAGGGTATGAAGGCCCCCTGAATCGCTCACATGACTTTAGTAACCGTGACGATGTGACCTCTGACCTGGCAGAGGTTGTTGTAAAGAATGTTACAGACAAATTTCGAAAACATTTCTGCCATTGATGATTGAAAAGACATCATTTAAATGCAATTGTTGACTGGTTGTCGGATGGTCCTCTCACAAAAGACATCATTTGAATGCAATTGTTGACTGGTGCCAGATGGTCCTCTCACAAAAGACATCATTTGAATGCAATTGTTGACTGGTGCCAGATGGTCCTCTCACAAAAGTTTGCCTGAACCGTAGGATCAGGTGAACAAATAACAACAATGCTTACAATGGGTAGATGAGGGGTGGGATAAACTAAGATAATCCTAATATAATAATATATAATTACATGGTACATTATATCACAGAGTATGGGAAATTAATAATTTTAGTTTTGGCAAGCCAAATCTTGTATTCCGAGCAACAATATTTTGGCCAAATATGCATTTACTGAGGAAGTACTGCAACCAAAGTACATGTACATGTATATCCATTTTTCAATAATAAGTTATATTTCAGATTATATAATATTTTGAAGTTCTGCACTGTTTTTGTGAAATTACTATTACGGTAGTACATGTACTAGAAAATTACCCTCTTTATGGCTATTTATTTACAAAATCAACAATAAATTTGTTTATTATATGCGCATCATAAATCCATCAGAACTACATGTTGTATTCTACTGTGGGATACAAGACCTTGTATCGCATCAGAACTACATGTTGTATTCTACTGTGGGATACAAGACCTTGTATCGCATCACAACTACATGTTGTATTCTACTGTGGGATACAAGACCTTGTATCACATCAAAACTACATGCAGTATTCTACTGTGGGATACAATACCTTGTATCGCATCAGAACTACATGTTGTATTCTACTGTGTGGGATACAAGACATTGTATCACATCACAACTACATGCAGTATTCTACTGTGGGATACAAGACCTTGTATCGCATCAGAACTACATGTTGTATTCTACTGTGTGGGATACAAGACATTGTATCACATCACAACTACATGCAGTATTCTACTGTGGGATACAAGACCTTGTATCGCATCAGAACTACATGTTGTATTCTTCTGTGGGATACAAGACCTTGTATCACATCACAACTACATGTTGTATTCTACTGTGGGATACAAGACCTTGTATCATATCAGAACTACATGTTGTATTCTACTGTGGGATACAAGACCTTATATCACATCACAACTACATGTTGTATTCTTCTGTGGGATACAAGACCTTGTATCACATCAGAACTACATGTTGTATTCTACTGTGGGATACAAGACCTTGTATCGCATCAGAACTACATGTTGTATTCTTCTGTGGGATACAAGACCTTGTATCACATCACAACTACATGTTGTATTCTACTGTGGGATACAAGACCTTGTATCATATCAGAACTACATGTTGTATTCTACTGTGGGATACAAGACCTTATATCACATCACAACTACATGTTGTATTCTTCTGTGGGATACAAGACCTTGTATCACATCAGAACTACATGTTGTATTCTACTGTGGGATACAAGACCTTGTATCGCATCAGAACTACATGTTGTATTCTACTGTGGGATACAAGACCTTGTATCACATCAGATGTTTTCAGAATCCATAGCATAGCTGAAAGCAGATTACTTTTCTCGGTTCTACACAAAAAACATAAACATAATTAAATACATAGTCCAGCTTAAATAAATAGTGTGCACTATAACTAAATCATGCTTAAATATCTTCACAAACACTTCAATTGTCGTTTTAGGGCCTTGGCAGGCCTATAACAGCTGATTTTAGTGTTTTATTTTTTAGACGGATCTGTAGTCCAGTGGTAACACGCTTGACTGGTAATCCATGGATCGCAGGTGCGATCCCCTGTCTGACCCTATAAGTTGCGACTTTAAACCGAGGTCTTGTGTCGGTGCTGTACACCGTGCACGTAAAAGAACCAGAGGAGGCTCTGGAATGGGTCTCTTGTCTGTATCATTGCACTATCCTCCAAAATCTAAAATGACTAATCTCTTCAGGAGGCGTCGCTCATATGGGCAACCGGTAGCGACGATAAATAAACGCAAAACACACAAATTATTTTTAGATATTTCCCCCAAAATTGATATTGTCTGGAAAACACAAGCGCATTGATATGCATATAGCTGTGATGTCACTGCAGTGTAATTACTTGGTATTCAGTACAAACAGGGAAATGATAATTAACGTGACTATTTTGGTAATGTTTTGACATTTAACGAGGGACATATAACACAGTCAAACTTATGTGAAGCAGCCACTTTTGGCTGCTTAGCACATGTGGCTGCTTAATAGAGGGAACATGTATAATAAAACAACAGTTTGGGAATCTGAAAACTGGCTGCTTAACACATGTTGGCTTCCTAGTGGAGGTGACCACTAACACAAGTTTGACTGCATTAAGGGGATTATTTGGTTAGCCTTTGGATACTTGATTTTGTACTGCACTCTCGTGCGGTGATTAAGATCAACCATGATATCTCACTGGAGTTTATCTGTCGAGCTACTATAATACATGTAGTTGTGACATGAGGAATGCATCGAGCTTATGGTACATTTGCATGTTGGTATGAATGATTACTCTCTCTTCATTTGAAGAAAGAAAATACAAACAGGTACTTAAATAGCAACATTGACTAAGTCGAGATATATACCAACCAACTTAGGTTCATAACATGCAAAACCGTGCATGTTGTTAATTATAAAAAGAGCCAGTATAGGGATCAAACCTTCTGGTGGCGATAGACCTCAGGCGCAATTTCAGGCATTGGTAGAACCACCAACCATGGTGTTTTAAAGATGATATATTAATATTTCACTTCAATCATCTCCTTATATGCAGTTTATTTAAATACTTCATTACTGAACCACTTAAAGCTAATATATCATAGTATTGTAAACTGTAAAAACATCCTGTATCTGTCTCTCTGTCTGTCTGTGTGTGTTGTGTCAAGACAAGCATTTAGATAATAAACAGCCCCTTTTTTTCTCACTTTCCCGACCGGTGTATAAATTGAAATTGTCTTCTTGTTCTGAAATAACATAAAACATAATTATCAGGCTCCTAAGATCATACAAGATGGACGTTGATGCTTTTCTGCCAAGTGTTTGATCGTGCCAATGTGTCACTGATATGGGCAACGGGTAGCGACGATAAATAAACGTAAAACAAACACATCAGTTAAATCTGGCAGCAGATAAAGTAGTTATAGCCATGTGTGCTTCTACAAGTGTTTGATCGTGCCAATGTGTGACTAGAAGGCAGCGTGTGTGAAAGTAAAGTGTTTGTTTATTATAGTGTCACCCTAATGTGTGATGATCATTGTTTATTGTAGTGTCACCCCTAATGTGTGATGATCATTGTTTATTGTAGTGTCACCCCTAATGTGTGATGATCATTGTTTATTGTAGTGTCACCCCTAATGTGCGATGATCATTGTTTATTGTAGTGTCACCCCTAATGTGTGATGATCATTGTTTATTATAGTGTCACCCTAATGTGTGATGATCATTGTTTATTATAGTGTCACCCCTAATGTGTGATGATCATTGTTTATTATAGTGTCACCCCTAATGTGTGATGATCATTGTTTATTATAGTGTCACCCCTAATGTGCGATGATCATTGTTTATTATAGTGTCACCCCTAATGTGTGATGATCATTGTTTATTATAGTGTCACCCCTAATGTGCGATGATCATTGTTTATTATAGTGTCACCCCTAATGTGCGATGATCATTGTTTATTGTAGTGTCACCCCTGTAGTGTGAAGATCATTGTTTATTATAGTGTCACCCTAATGTGTGATGATCATTGTTTATTATAGTGTCACCCCTAATGTGCGATGATCATTGTTTATTATAGTGTCACCCCTGTAGTGTGAAGATCATTGTTTATTATAGTGTCACCCTAATGTGTGATGATCATTGTTTATTGTAGTGTCACCCCTAATGTGTGATGATCATTGTTTATTATAGTGTCACCCCTAATGTGTGATGATCATTGTTTATTATAGTGTCACCCTAATGTGTGATGATCATTGTTTATTGTAGTGTCACCCCTAATGTGTGATGATCATTGTTTATTATAGTGTCACCCCTAATGTGTGATGATCATTGTTTATTATAGTGTCACCCCTAATGTGTGATGATCATTGTTTATTATAGTGTCACCCCTAATGTGTGATGATCATTGTTTATTATAGTGTCACCCCTAATGTGTGATGATCATTGTTTATTATAGTGTCACCCCTAATGTGCGATGATCATTGTTTATTATAGTGTCACCCCTAATGTGTGATGATCATTGTTTATTATAGTGTCACCCCTAATGTGCGATGATCATTGTTTATTATAGTGTCACCCCTAATGTGCGATGATCATTGTTTATTGTAGTGTCACCCCTGTAGTGTGAAGATCATTGTTTATTATAGTGTCACCCTAATGTGTGATGATCATTGTTTATTATAGTGTCACCCCTAATGTGCGATGATCATTGTTTATTATAGTGTCACCCCTGTAGTGTGAAGATCATTGTTTATTATAGTGTCACCCTAATGTGTGATGATCATTGTTTATTGTAGTGTCACCCCTAATGTGCGATGATCATTGTTTATTATAGTGTCACCCCTAATGTGCGATGATCATTGTTTATTATAGTGTCACCCCTGTAGTGTGAAGATCATTGTTTATTATAGTGTCACCCTAATGTGTGATGATCATTGTTTATTATAGTGTCACCCTAATGTGTGATGATCATTGTTTATTATAGTGTCACCCTAATGTGTGATGATCATTGTTTATTATAGTGTCACCCCTAATGTGTGATGATCATTGTTTATTGTAGTGTCACCCCTAATGTGTGAAGATCATTGTTTATTATAGTGTCACCCCTAATGTGTGATGATCATTGTTTATTATAGTGTCACCCCTAATGTGTGATGATCATTGTTTATTATAGTGTCACCCCTAATGTGTGATGATCATTGTTTATTATAGTGTCACCCTAATGTGTGATGATCATTGTTTATTATAGTGTCACCCCTAATGTGTGATGATCATTGTTTATTATAGTGTCACCCTAATGTGTGATGATCATTGTTTATTGTAGTGTCACCCCTAATGTGTGATGATCATTGTTTATTATAGTGTCACCCCTAATGTGTGATGATCATTGTTTATTGTAGTGTCACCCCTAATGTGTGATCATTGTTTATTATAGTGTCACCCCTAATGTGTGATGATCATTGTTTATTGTAGTGTCACCCCTAATGTGTGAAGATCATTGTTTATTATAGTGTCACCCCTAATGTGTGATCATTGTTTATTATAGTGTCACCCCTAATGTGTGATGATCATTGTTTATTGTAGTGTCACCCCTAATGTGTGATGATCATTGTTTATTGTAGTGTCACCCCTAATGTGTGATGATCATTGTTTATTATAGTGTCACCCCTGTAGTGTGAAGATCATTGTTTATTATAGTGTCACCCTAATGTGTGATGATCATTGTTTATTATAGTGTCACCCCTAATGTGTGATGATCATTGTTTATTGTAGTGTCACCCCTGTAGTGTGAAGATCATTGTTTATTATAGTGTCACCCTAATGTGTGATGATCATTGTTTATTATAGTGTCACCCCTAATGTGTGATGATCATTGTTTATTATAGTGTCACCCTAATGTGTGATGATCATTGTTTATTGTAGTGTCACCCCTAATGTGTGATGATCATTGTTTATTATAGTGTCACCCCTAATGTGTGATCATTGTTTATTATAGTGTCACCCCTAATGTGTGATCATTGTTTATTATAGTGTCACCCCTAATGTGTGATGATCATTGTTTATTGTAGTGTCACCCCTAATGTGTGATCATTGTTTATTGTAGTGTCACCCCTAATGTGTGATCATTGTTTATTATAGTGTCACCCCTAATGTGTGATG
>CM026393.1:63396556-63427860 GCA_014843695.1 Archivesica marissinica | reverse complement strand
CCAATATGATGACTAGAATGATGACATAGATTTCAATATTGATAATAATAATATTGTAAACTGATGTACACCTACTGTACACTGCCTGGCAGGAGTAAACTGATGTACACCTACTGTACACTGCCTGGCAGGAGTAAACTGATGTACACCTACTGTACACTGCCTGGCAGGAGTAAACTGATGTACACCTACTGTACACTGCCTGGCAGGAGTAAACTGATGTACACCTACTGTACACTGCCTGGCAGGAGTAAACTGATGTACACCTACTGTACACTGCCTGGCAGGAGTAAACTGATGTACACTGCCTGGCAGGAGTAAACTGATGTACACCTATTTGTCAGGTAACACACACATCATACTGACCACTGTCACAGTAATATGAAAGGCATATACAATACAACTAATGAATATTTGCATTTTATTTCCAACAATAAAACTATAATTGGCACACAAATAAGACAATCATGTAAGTTTACAATAGCTATTCAAAGTATTGACTTGTATTTACAAACGATCCGAGGACAGCCGTATACCCCACACCGAAGCTCTGTTTAAACATATAATTAAATAGGGTATACTAATATTGATATGTGTACTGAAAAATCAAAGGTCAATAAAATAATTGAGTCTGGCCGCTTTTAGTGTTTCGGTTCGAAGACGGGAAGCAAACACCTTTTTTATTAAGAGTTTTTAGACCCTATCTATTCAATTATCTTCATGTAAGTCACTTGTCTAATTGTTACACACTAAGTACTTCATAAAAGATTCGATATATACTGATATTCATAATTGGTTACGTCACATAGCACATCTCTCCACAATTATGCTTTGTACTGTTCATTTTATTTGTTCGCAATTACCCTTGGTATTGATTGATCACTCTGAGTTGATGAACTGATTGAATTACAGCAATGCACTTGACAGAAACAGACTGGAAAAACTTTAGAATCTTCAAAGGTCAAAATGCCATCAAAAAGCAATGTGACGATGAAATGCACAACTAGACTTTTCAATGCAAGGACCCTGTGACTATGACCTTTGACCCCAAGTTTAATAGGGGTAATCTACTGCCACGACCAGTATTAACTTAGCCTTTAAGTTTGAGCACCAAACACAGTATCGTTCAACGGTCATTAAGTAAATCAAAATCAAAGACCAATATGTGTTTGGAGACTGTAGGTGATAGAGCTGCAGGAACTAGATGTGTTTGGAGACTGTAGGTGATAGAGCTGCAGGAACTAGATGTGTTTGGAGACTGTAGGTGATAGAGCTGCAGGAACTAGATGTGTTTGGAGACTGTAGGTGATAGAGCTGCAGGAACTAATATGTGTTTGGAGACTGTAGGTGATAGAGCTGCAGGAACTAGATGTGTTTGGAGACTGTAGGTGATAGAGCTGCAGGAACTAGATGTGTTTGGAGACTGTAGGTGATAGAGCTGCAGGAACTATATGTGTTTGGAGACTGTAGGTGATAGAGCTGCAGGAACTAGATATGATGGACAGACAGATGGATGGAGACTGTAGGTGATAGAGCTGCAGGAACTAGATGCGATGGACAGACATATGGATGGAGACTGTAGGTGATAGAGCTGCAGGAACTAGATGCGATGGACAGACAGATGAATGGAGACTGTAGGTGATAGAGCTGCAGGAACTAGATGCGATGGACAGACAGATGGATGGAGACTGTAGGTGATAGAGCTGCAGGAACTAGATGCGATGGATGGAGACTGTAGGTGATAGAGCTGCAGGAACTAGATGTGATGGACAGACAGATGGATGGAGACTGTAGGTGATAGAGCTGCAGGAACTAGATGCGATGGACAGACATATGGATGGAGACTGTAGGTGATAGAGCTGCAGGAACTAGATGCGATGGACAGACATATGGATGGAGACTGTAGGTGATAGAGCTGCAGGAACTAGATGCGATGGACAGACATATGGATGGAGACTGTAGGTGATAGAGCTGCAGGAACTAGATGTGTTTGGAGACTGTAGGTGATAGAGCTGCAGGAACTAGATGTGTTTGGAGACTGTAGGTGATAGAGCTGCAGGAACTAGATGTGTTTGGAGACAGTAGGTGATAGAGCTGCAGGAACTATATGTGATGGAGAGACAGATGGATGGAGACTGTAGGTGATAGAGCTGCAGGAACTAGATGCGATGGACAGACAGATGGATGGAGACTGTAGGTGATAGAGCTGCAGGAACTAGATGTGATGGACAGACAGATGGATGGAGACTGTAGGTGATAGAGCTGCAGGAACTAGATGCGATGGACAGACATATGGATGGAGACTGTAGGTGATAGAGCTGCAGGAACTAGATGCGATGGACAGACATATGGATGGAGACTGTAGGTGATAGAGCTGCAGGAACTAGATGCGATGGACAGACATATGGATGGAGACTGTAGGTGATAGAGCTGCAGGAACTAGATGTGTTTGGAGACTGTAGGTGATAGAGCTGCAGGAACTAGATGTGTTTGGAGACTGTAGGTGATAGAGCTGCAGGAACTAGATGTGTTTGGAGACAGTAGGTGATAGAGCTGCAGGAACTATATGTGATGGAGAGACAGATGGATGGAGACTGTAGGTGATAGAGCTGCAGGAACTAGATGCGATGGACAGACATATGGATGGAGACTGTAGGTGATAGAGCTGCAGGAACTAGATGCGATGGACAGACATATGGATGGAGACTGTAGGTGATAGAGCTGCAGGAACTAGATGCGATGGACAGACAGATGAATGGACGTTTTAGTATTGCACTATGTGGATCTTGTTTCTTAGTTAAGCCCTGAAACCTTTTCTTCACAGAATAACATTATTGTTCGCTTCTGCTTTATTTATCGTTTGGTGAAGCTCCTTAACCAGTAATTTTAATGAACAAATGGACATGGCAAAACAATAAAAAAAACAATGGGGGAGAGATATAAATATGACCCCCCCCCTCCCCCACAACAATTACCACATTTATACTTTCATCCGTGCCAACACGAGTGATTAATATAAGTTGCTAAATCTTGTTTCGCAATCGTTATAAACATAAAGTTTAAACACACACAACTCATGTGCGTTATGGGGAGAATAGAAACTACCTGTATACTCCCGGACAATTGCTTCTCTTTTCTCTAGTACATCACTGGCTATCTGTTGGAACAGCTCCACTGTTCAAAAAGAAGAATTATATTTATAGTATAAATAATGTATAAACAATGGCTACAGTGACCCTAGTATCTTCCTCCAATATTTACAGTTGCTACATGTATCTGCATGCCACATGGAAACTATCTAGCATGCACTACAAATACGTTGTTCAACACTCAGTGAAATATGGTGATAGATGAAGTATGACAGGTGAAGAAAACAATTTAGGGCCAGTAGGGGACACTGATGCCAGCAGCGCATATGGGTCACCGATATCAGTAGCTAGTAGGGTAAACTGATGCCAGGGGCAAGTAGGGGATACTGATGCAAATGACAAGTAGGGGATGCTGATGCAAAGGACAAGTAGGGGATGCTGATGCAAAGGGCAAGTAGGGGATGCTGATGCAAATGACAAGTAGGGAATACTTACGCAAAGGACAAGTAGGGGATACTGATGCAAAGGACAAGTAGGGAATACTGATGCAAAGGATAAGTAGCGAATACTGATGCAAAGGACAAGTAGGGGACACGGATGCCAAGGACACGTAGGGAATGCTGATGCAAAGGACAAGTAGGGGATACTGATGCAAAGGACAAGTAGGGGACACTGATGCAAAGGACACGTAGGGAATGCTGATGCAAAGGACAAGTAGGGGATACTGATGCAAATGACAAGTAGGGGATGCTGATGCAAAGGGCAAGTAGGGGATGCTGATGCAAATGACAAGTAGGGAATACTTACGCAAAGGACAAGTAGGGGATACTGATGCAAAGGATAAGTAGCGAATACTGATGCAAAGGACAAGTAGGGGACACTGATGCCAAGGACATGTAGGGAATGCTGATGCAAAGGACAAGTAGGGGATACTGATGCAAAGGACAAGTAGGGGACACTGATGCAAAGGACAAGTAGGGGATACTGATGCAAATAATAAGTAGGGGATGCTGATGCAAAGGACAAGTAGGGGATGCTGATGCAAAGGACAAGTAGGGGATACTGATGCAACGGACAAGTAGGGGATGTTGATGCCAGGGCGAGTAGGGGACACTGATGCAAAGGACAAGTAGAGGATGCTGATACAAAGGACAAGTAGGGGATGCTAATGCAAAGGACAAGTAGGGGATGCTGATGCAAAGGACAAGTATGGGATGCTGATGCAAAGGACAAGTAGGGGATGCTGATGCAAAGGACAAGTAGGGGATGCTGATGCAAAGGACAAGTAGGGGATACTGATGCAAAGGACAAGTAGGGGACACTGATGCAAAGGACAAGTAGGGGATACTGATGCAAATAATAAGTAGGGGATGCTGATGCAAAGGACAAGTAGGGGATGCTGATGCAAAGGACAAGTAGAGGATGCTGATGCAAAGGACAAGTAGGGGATGCTGATGCAAAGGACAAGTAGGGGATGCTGATGCAAAGGACAAGTAGGGGATGCTGATGCAAAGGACAAGTAGAGGATGCTGATGCAAATGACAAGTAGGGGATGCTGATGCAAAGGGCAAGTAGGGGATGCTGATGCAAAGGACAAGTAGAGGATGCTGATGCAAAGGACAAGTAGGGGATGCTGATGCAAATGACAAGTAGGGGATGCTGATGCAAAGGACAAGTAGGGGATGCTGATGCAAATGACAAGTAGGGGATGCTGATGCAAAGGACAAGTAGGGGATGCTGATGCAAAGGACAAGTATGGGATGCTGATGCAAAGGACAAGTAGGGGATGCTGATGCAAAGGACAAGTAGGGGATGCTGATGCAAATGACAAGTAGAGGATGCTGATGCAAAGGACAAGTAGGGGATGCTGATGCAAAGGACAAGTAGGGGATACTGATGCAACGGACAAGTAGGGGATGTTGATGCCAGGGCGAGTAGGAGATACTGATGCAAAGGACAAGTAGGGGACACTGATGCAAAGGACAAGTAGAGGATGCTGATGCAAAGGACAAGTAGGGGATGCTAATGCAAAGGACAAGTAGGGGATGCTGATGCAAAGGACAAGTATGGGATGCTGATGCAAAGGACAAGTAGGGGATGCTGATGCAAAGGACAAGTAGGGGATGCTGATGCAAAGGACAAGTAGGAGATACTGATGCAAAGGACAAGTAGGGGACACTGGTGCAAAGGACAAGTAGGGGACACTGATGCAAAGGACAAGTAGAGGATGCTGATACAAAGGACAAGTAGGGGATGCTAATGCAAAGGACAAGTAGGGGATGCTGATGCAAAGGACAAGTATGGGATGCTGATGCAAAGGACAAGTAGGGGATGCTGATGCAAAGGACAAGTAGGGGATGCTGATGCAAAGGACAAGTAGGGGATGCTGATGCAAATGACAAGTAGGGGATGCTGATGCAAAGGACAAGTAGTGGATGCTGATGCAAAGGACAAGTAGGGGATGCTGATGCAAAGGACAAGTAGGGGATGCTGATGCAAAGGACAAGTAGGGGATGCTGATGCAAATGACAAGTAGAGGATGCTGATGCAAAGGACAAGTAGGGGATGCTGATGCAAAGGACAAGTAGGGAATACTGATGCAAAGGACAAGTAGGGGATGTTGATGCCAGGGCGAGTAGGAGATACTGATGCAAAGGACAAGTAGGGGACACTGATGCAAAGGACAAGTAGAGGATGCCGATACAAAGGACAAGTAGGGGATGCTAATGCAAAGGACAAGTAGGGGATGCTGATGCAAAGGACAAGTATGGGATGCTGATGCAAAGGACAAGTAGGGGATGCTGCTGCAAAGGACAAGTAGGGGATGCTGATGCAAAGGACAAGTAGGAGATACTGATGCAAAGGACAAGTAGGGGACACTGGTGCAAAGGACAAGTAGGGGATGCTGATGCAAAGGACAAGTAGGGAATGCTGATGCCAGGGCGAGTAGGGGACACTGATGCAAAGGACAAGTAGGGGACACAGAATCTAGTGTGCTTGTATCACTCACCGACGCCAGGGGCCAGTAGGGTAAACTGATACCAGTGTGCTTGTATCACTCATCCATGCTAGGGGCAAGTAGGGGACACTGATGCCAGCGGCAAGTAGGGGACACAGATTCCAGTGTGCTTGTATCACTCATCCATGCTAGGGGCAAGTAGGGGACAGTGATGCCAGGGATGAGTAGGGGGCACTAATGCCAATGACAATCAGGGGATACTAATGCCAGGGACGAATTAAGAGATGCTGAAGTCAGGAGCGTATAAGTGAAACCGATGCCTGAAGTGAGTAGCGGACAACAATGCAAAGGGCAAGTAGGGGTCAATGTCATGTGGAGAATAGGGGAAATATATGCAAGTACAGAAAACTCATTATGTGAAAGGAAATATTTCTTTTTACCTATATTTTCCCCAGTAAGACTAGATGTTTCATAAAGCTGTGATTGAAAATCTGAAAGTAGAAACACATGCAATTTAACCCATTCAACCCCAAGTAACTGACATGGACTGGGGCATGATGTTTTTAGACCAATAAATTAATAAGAAAATTACCGTTGGACCAGTTCATTTATCAAAGTGGGTAATTTTATCTAAAAATAGTAATAATTATTACTGGCAAAAAGTGCAGATCCTGATGAGATGGCTCGCCACGAACCGGTTCATCTGGATCTACACTATTTTGTCAGTCTATTTAGAGGCCGGTAGTGTTGAAAGGGTTAAACCAAACAAGACCTGGGTTATTCCTGGTATGTGGCCAATCACTACATTAATAGCTTGTTATATTATATAGGTATCTGCAGCACAGACTGTCATATATGTTGATATAAACACATTAAGGGTATCTGCAGCACAGACTGTCATATATGTTGATATAAACACATTAAGGGTATATGCAGCACAGACTGTCATATATGTTGATATAAACACATTAAAGGTATCTGCAGCACAGACTGTCATATATGTTGATATAAACACATTAAGGGTATATGCAGCACAGACTGTCCTATATGTTGATATAAACACATTAAAGGTATCTGCAGCACATACTGTCATATATGTTGATATAAACACATTAAAGGTATCTGCAGCACATACTGTCATATTTGTTGATATAAACACATTAAAGGTATCTGCAGCACATACTGTCATATGTGTTGATATAAACACATTAAAGGTATCTGCAGCACATACTGTAATATATGTTGATATAAACACATTAAAGGTATATGCAGCACAGACTGTAATATATGTTGATATAAACACATTAAAGGTATATGCAGCACATACTGTCATATATGTTGATATAAACACATTAAAGGTATCTGCAGCACATACTGTCATATATGTTGATATAAACACATTAAAGGTATTGCAGCACATACTGTCATATATGTTGATATAAACACATTAAAGGTATCTGCAGCACATACTGTCATATATGTTGATATAAACACATTAAAGGTATCTGCAGCACAGACTGTAATATATGTTGATATAAACACATTAAGGGTATATGCAGCACAGACTGTCATATATGTTGATATAAACACATTAAAGGTATCTGCAGCACATACTGTCATATATGTTGATATAAACACATTAAAGGTATCTGCAGCACATACTGTCATATATGTTGATATAAACACATTAAAGGTATCTGCAGCACATACTGTCATATATGTTGATATAAACACATTAAAGGTATCTGCAGCACATACTGTCATATATGTTGATATAAACACATTAAAGGTATCTGCAGCACATACTGTCATATATGTTGATATAAACACATTAAAGGTATCTGCAGCACAGATTATCAAATATGTTA
The DNA here is from genome assembly GCA_014843695.1 of Archivesica marissinica. Taxonomy (NCBI): domain Eukaryota; kingdom Metazoa; phylum Mollusca; class Bivalvia; order Venerida; family Vesicomyidae; genus Archivesica; species Archivesica marissinica. The sequence goes on along the minus strand of CM026393.1, from coordinate 63,419,944 downwards.
TATAGTAAGGCTATTATATACACATTAAAGGTATCTGCAGCACAGATTATCAAATACGATATAAACACATTATCTGCAGCACAGATCATAGAGTATATTCAGAGCAACCTACAATATGTTTGAGTTACAAGGAGAAAACCACCATAATCAAATCACTTACATGAGTCAGACAGGAGAAGGATTTGAACCACCTCCTCAACCGGGTATAGCAATTGAATATAGTGATACTCAAATCAGGGCACAACAAGCTGAATGCGCACATGTCCATGCGGTGAGGTATATCAGACTACAGAGCATGTGTCCCACATATGTAACGGGCACAATCAGGACACAACAAGCTGAATGCGTGCATGTCCATGCGGTGAGGTATATCAGACTACAGAGCATGTGTCCCAAATATGTAACGAGCACAATCAGGAACGCCAAGTGATCGGAAACTACACTCCTGAAGAAACTTCATGAGGGCGCGTTCATGATCTGAGACATTTCATCTTGATTGGTGGCCTGGTAGTGTAGGGGCAAACGATAAGAAGAAGATTACCAGGTATTGATAATGACCTAGGCCAGGGGGTGCGTATAATCTATGGGTGCGCTACAGATATAAATACATTAACAGTCTACGTAGCCATAATGGCTTGCATCATCTGTAGTTTGAAACTCATTCAAGATACCTGCAGCTAATGGCTTGGACATTCTCAGACATTAAAGGTACCTGCAGCTAACGGCTTGGACATTCTCAGACATTAAAGGTACCTGCAACTAATGGCTTGGACATTAAAGGTACCTGCAACAAACGGCTCTGACATTCTCAGACATTAAAGGTACCTGCAGCTAACGGCTCGGACATTCTCAGACATTAACGGTACCTGCAGCTAACGGCTCGGACATTCTCAGACATTAAAGGTACCTGCAGCTAACGGCTCGGACATTCTCAGACATTAAAGGTACCTGCAGCTAACGGCTCTGACATTCTTAGATCCACTTCTCGTTTACTTGGATAGTCATCCACAATATCTTTCTTCGTGCCACACAGATAGATTTTGCAGTCCTGAAATAACCTGCTACTCGTCAACAACTGTACAATATTTAAAGCTATCTCAACTCCACAAACATTGTTCTTGAATATTTACTTGTCTCCACACATTTATTACCAGATGGTACTATATACAAACACTTAGAAAGACAGAATTTATTAATGTTAACAGAACTTCTCTAAACCAGTCCATATGTAAATTAGATACAACACAATCCTCTAAACCAGTCCATATGTAAATTAGATACAACATAATCATCTAAACCAGTCCATATGTAAATTAGATACAACAGAATCCTCTAAACCAGTCCATATGTAAATTAGATACAACAGAATCCTCTAAACCAGTCCATATGTAAATTAGATACAACAGATTAATCTAAACCAGTCTGTATGTAATTCAGATACAACAGAATCGTCAACAATTCCATATATGTGTAACACAGAATCACTCTAATCTGGTCTATATGGAAGCCAGATATACATTTGTATAAATCTCCAAACCAGTCCAATTGATCTCTCCACAGCACAACATTCCTAAACAAAGAGAGGTATCTACGGTAAGTCTGCATGAAGTTCCACACACATTTCTGAGAGTATGTGTGCAGATATAAATTCAAATTGATTACCGCTTGAGTAGCTGTAAGCTCTCCTGCCCAAAACCTTGATTTGTCAAAACTGCTTTTGTCTGTAATATCGTAACACAGTATACACGCAACAGCTCCCCTGTAATACATCCGCGTCATTGATTCATATCTCTCGTGTCCAGCAGTATCCTAAATGATATAAATAGTGCATTATGGGTGAATTATCTCACTTGTGGACTTTGTATGTTTGTTTGTTTTTGGGGTTTAAACAGCCTAGGTCATATACTGTATCGCTTTATATGGAAACTGTTGCTATGACATCATACAGTTAACAGAAATGGCGGCGGAGCCTATGTCGTCTACCTAATTTAGTAATCTTAAACTGTTGTACAAGATTCGTTTTTTGGCTTAAAAGTATTATGATAACATTTCAGAAAAGGTATAAATGTGCTTAAACGATTGCAGGCCATACGAACGCTGTTCCTTCATTCGAGATAAGTCGAGAATAAATTGGCGGCCATCTTGAATCAGAGTTGTAGATAATTCAAAAATAAATGTTCATCATGACGACCATCTTGAATTTCAGATTGGATCAATTTTAGCTATTCGCAATTTTGTGGTCGGTCCGATCTGCCACAAATATGTTCAAGATTGACAAAGCGGTTTCAAAGGAAATGTCAATTGAAGAAATGAGGAAGAATATACAGACAGCTGCCTACTCATTTAGATAGTGCAGTGGTAGCACGGTAACTTCAGGTGTGAAAAGCCTGGAGTTCGAGCCCCGCTGGAGCAGTTACGATTGTAGGCAAGGCATTTAAACTCCAGGTTGCCTCTTCTCTCTCCCTCGTGGCGATGGATTCCATCAGCAATGAGTTCTAGAGTGTTGTAAGAACTTGTTTCACAATTGAGCTAAAATAAATTTGCAGAAACCAAAGGAGGAGATAGTTTGTTTGTCAAGTCATATGCATAATACCAATACAGCAGTTGTGTTAGTATTAGGGATGGCAACGAATGGTGATTGTGATATTCGAATATTCGGATGATCTTCCGAACGAATATTCGCAAATTTCTCCAACTTTCGATTTCCACTACAGTTAGTACCTGTAAAACAAATGCTTCTCAGTTTGTGTCCCGTCAAATAGACTGCATTAATCAATTAGTGACCCCTGTAAGGTGTGAACAACATGTCATCACCCTTCTTTGTTATTTGGAACCAAATCGCGATGACATTTCGCACCTTTGGGCACGCATTGGGTCATTCTTTGTTTTCGAAACTTAATTGATTGAAATTTAAACAAACATATATATCCTTTTAAGTTTTTTTTAATATTCGAATATGGTTTTAATATTCGAATATTCGGATGTTCGTTGCCATCCCTAGTTAGTATATTTGTGTTTCATGTTTAAAGTCGCACCGACAGTTTAAATGATATGCTGACTCACCAGCTATTATTGATGAAGGACGGCCTGGGAAGAACTATGTTTGTATGACATTGAGCATGTTGAAGACATTTATGTTTGCAAACTGCGTCAGTTAGGGGAACACTTGTGTCAAACCATAGAATATCAGTAATTACCCATACTCCCAGCACTATAGACTTTCTGCCCACTATCACTTTCTTCGAGCCAAAAGCAGCACCTATAGTCTGAAATAATATAAACACACATAACAAGGGTTCCCGCTGTCTATCGCCAATGGCGCCAAAAAACAAATACTAGCGCTAAATTTTGTGAATAAGAGAAAATATTTTAAAACATTTGGCACATCATGTTTTATATGTGAAGTATATGGCTCTTAATTGGCTCCAGTTTTTTTCAATTTGTGACAGAAATGGCTCAGACAAAAATTCAGACAGAGGGAACCATGGTAACGTTATTGAATACAAATATTACTACAATATACGAAGAACAATTATTACCTGAGCGAATGAAAACCAGGTGCGGATACAGATTGTGACATAGGGAGTAGGGAGGGTGTGTTGGTTAGGGAGTTCTGGTGGCATACTTCCAAAGAACAAAATTGAGGGAGCATTGCACAGTGTTCCCAATTCAAATATCACCCATATACAGATGAAAATTGTGGTTTTATATTGCAATTAACGAGCGAGCGGAAATATTTTGCAAAATTCTAATATAATAAATAGGGTACTCAGTGTGATTTGTGGCCCATATTGAACCTATGCTTGACAAATTGAGGTGGGGGAGTGCCAAGTTCACCCTCCTTAAACCCACCCATGAAAACTACAAATAAATCTTGAATAATCTAGGCATACAATGAAATAACTATACATCAGCAGGGTTCATTCTAGGTCAGAATGTTTGAGAGAAAAGAGCGTGATCGCTTCCTTAAATGGTGTTCTTTAAATATACTTCTCCAAAATAGTGTTAAAATGCACAGTACAACCATTAAATACAACATTTGAATAGAAGGAGTGCTTTATAATGGTATCTTACTAGACAAAGTTTTGCTTGAAAATCGTAAAAACCAACAACAAAAAATTGAGGGAGAAGTGCCCCCCCCCAGAGGGCGATGTCAGCAACTATTTCGCCCACATCGCCCTCTAGAATGATCCCTGCATCAAGAGAGAGATCAGATAATCTACATAAGTAGTTTATACTTCCTTCTCAACAATATTAACTCACTGTAGATCACAGGGATTCGGCACATTTGGGGGTACTAGTATATACTTAAATATATATACTAGTACCCCCAAATGTGCCGAATCCCTGTGCTGTAGATAAGAAGAAATTTAATATTTTCCAATTTGAACTTAAAAGTTCATCATTGTACAACATATATATACATAAAAGCATTCACGTGAAAATAAATCTATTGAATATGAGAACAATTATACCATATAATAGGAAAATACATTCTGTAGAAATTTGTGTTTTCACCGATGTAGTGTTGCTTTAAGTATATGAGTCAGGCCTCGACAAATTTTTAATTTCTTACTCGTCCTACTGGGCGAGTGATGCCACTGTTCCACTCGTCCAGATTAGACTATCACTCGTCCCATGTATTTTAGGAAAATTAAAAATCGTCAGAATTGCACTTTAATTTATTAATAAATGCAATTATGTGGCAGCATAAACACATTAAAATATCCTCGGTGATTTCCCATTATCACGCCTGGTAATCATTCCGAAGAAAGTAAAACGGATATTATTTTATTTTGTTCCTTCGATTTATATTGGATATTTAGCTGAAATTTTCACTCGTCAGACTGGGCAAGCGACTTGGAATTTCTACTCGTCCAGATCGAAAAGTCACTCGTAAATACGAGCGGACAAGTGGATTTGTCGAGCCCTGTGAGTACGACAATATGGACTCTGATTTAAAGTATCTTGTAGAAATCCAAATAAAGGAGGTGAAGAATGTATAACTATATAAAAATATTAAAACTAAAATATTATGTAAGCTGAATGTAACAACATAACTACCTATGACATATAACTGACTGTGACCTTGGGGATAACGGCTTGATATGTTATGAGTTGTGCATGCAATCTCATTCAAGTGAGCATTTACATGAAATATCAAAATACGACCATTCTGACCTCTAACTGTGTCCTGACCGTGTAAGTGAACAATATGTGATGAATTAGTATGCAAATATATGCACACTCACTGATTGCAACGTTACATGACATAGACGCAATGTAACTGTTTTAACCTTTGATGTCATGGAGGAAATCTTCGTTGTTTTCAACAGAAACTAGTCTATGGCACCTATACAATACCCTAATTTTTTGGAGTTCAAATACAAGTAAATGTGTTTATAACTATAACATCATAACCGTAAATACAAGTAAATGTGTTTATAACATCATAACCTTAAATACAAGTAAATGTGTTTATAACATCATAACCTTAAATACAAGTAAATGTGTTTATAACATCATAACCTTAAATACAAGTAAATGTGTTTATAACATCATAACCGTAAATACAAGTAAATGTGTTTATAACATCATAACCGTAAATACAAGTAAATGTGTTTATAACATCATAACCTTAAATACAAGTAAATGTGTTTATAACATCATAACCGTAAATACAAGTAAATGTGTTTATAACATCATAACCGTAAATACAAGTAAATGTGTTTATAACATCATAACCGTAAATACAAGTAAATGTGTTTATAACATCATAACCGTAAATACAAGTAAATGTGTTTATAACATCATAACCGTAAATACAAGTAAATGTGTTTTATAACATCATAACCGTAAATACAAGTAAATGTGTTTATAACATCATAACCGTAAATACAAGTAAATGTGTTTATAACATCATAACCGTAAATACAAGTAAATGTGTTTATAACATCATAACCGTAAATACAAGTAAATGTGTTTATAACATCATAACCGTAAATACAAGTAAATGTGTTTATAACATCATAACCGTAAATACAAGTAAATGTGTTTATAACATCATAACCGTAAATACAAGTAAATGTGTTTATAACATCATAACCGTAAATACAAGTAAATGTGTATAACATCATAACCTAATGTGTTTATAACATCATAACCGTAAATACAAGTAAATGTGTTTATAACATCATAACCGTAAATACAAGTAAATGTGTTTATAACATCATAACCGTAAATACAAGTAAATGTGTTTATAACATCATAACCGTAAATACAAGTAAATGTGTTTATAACATCATAACCGTAAATACAAGTAAATGTGTTTATAACATCATAACCGTAAATACAAGTAAATGTGTTTATAACATCATAACTGTAAATACAAGTAAATGTGTTTATAACATCATAACCTTAAATACAAGTAAATGTGTTTATAACATCATAACCTTAAATACAAGTAAATGTGTTTATAACATCATAACCGTAAATACAAGTAAATGTGTTTATAACATCATAACTGTAAATACAAGTAAATGTGTTTATAACATCATAACCTTAAATACAAGTAAATGTGTTTATAACATCATAACCGTAAATACAAGTAAATGTGTTTATAACATCATAACCGTAAATACAAGTAAATGTGTTTATAACATCATAACCGTAAATACAAGTAAATGTGTTTATAACATCATAACTTAAATACAAGTAAATGTGTTTATAACATCAAAACAAAAAAAACATAACCGTAAATACAAGTAAATGTGTTTATAACATCATAACCGTAAATACAAGTAAATGTGTTTATAACATCATAACCGTAAATACAAGTAAATGTGTTTATAACATCATAACCGTAAATACAAGTAAATGTGTTTATAACATCATAACCGTAAATACAAGTAAATGTGTTTATAACATCATAACCTTAAATACAAGTAAATGTGTTTATAACATCATAACCTTAAATACAAGTAAATGTGTTTATAACATCATAACCTTAAATACAAGTAAATGTGTTTATAACATCATAACCTTAAATACAAGTAAATGTGTTTATAACATCATAACCTTAAATACAAGTAAATGTGTTTATAACACCATAACCTTAAATAAAGGGGCAGTTATGCCTATAAAGGGACATTTTCCATAAGTTCCAGCTAGCCTAGTACTAGTATCAATAGTGCATTCAAAATGAACATTGACAGTACTCTGTACCTACCTAGTGGCTGTACAATTTATTATTAGTATATTTCCAAGAACCTGGAGCCCTGTACAATTTTCTAGAGCTTACATAATGCAGCTTTATACTTACATTCTGGTACGGGAGGTTTGGATCAAACCTTTCATGAATAAACTTGTTAACAAGACATGTTTTTCCTACGTATGATTTGCCGAGCAACACGACCTTGGCATCTACTCTACTCATGATTCCACTTGGTACACCGCAACCTTACATGTTCTGTAAAATATAAATAACCAGAAGGATGTCACCATTGTATAAAACATGCTATGTACAACTGACAAGGGTCAACATTTTTATCAGGCTTACTGGTTCCTCTATTACATGAGGGTACCCAATGGTTCAAGTAGCCACACTGAGTCGAATGAATTCCTCAGTTATTTTCACATATGTTATTTTACCTAGCTGAATGCCTCAGTTATTTTCATATGTGTTTTTTTACATAGCTGAATGCCTCAGTTATTTTCAGATGTTTTTTTTACATAGCTGAATGCCTAAGTTATTTTCAGATGTGTTTTTTACCTAGCTGAATGCCAGTTATTTTCAGATGTTTTTTTTACCTAGCTGAATGCCACAGTTATTTTCAGATGGTTTTTTTACCTAGTTGAATGCTTCAGTTATTTTCAGATATGGTTTTTTTACCTAGCTGAATGCCACAGTTATTTTCAGATATGGTATTTTTACCTAGCTGAATGCCACAGTTATTTTCAGATATGGTTTTTTTTACCTAGCTGAATGCCACAGTTATTTTCAGATATGTTGTACCACCTATAGATTAGATAACATGTACGAGACAAGTGTACACAAAACATACATGAAAATGAACATAAAACTTACTAATCAAATATCCAAATCTACAATACTATCCTATATTTGTTGACGGTGCGCTTATATGATCACTGCTCTCAGTTGATGTCAATTACAAGATGTCACTGTTTTAGACTTGTATCTAGCCACTGCATGTGTAAATATTATCAACGTGAACGTTTTCAGACTCAAGCTGTCAGAGACGTGATATGCGACGTCTATTATGACACCACTTTCGGTCGTCCAAACACAACGTTCTAGCGCCATTTAGCGTACACTACTACACTTGCATCGTTTTCTATCATAAAACACTTTCCAGCCTTTGCTTGCTTTGTAAATGATCGAATACTAGTTCATTTATGAACAAAGAAAGCTATAGTGGCTAGCGCCACTCTTGATATAATGCTTTCAATATTCATTCTGTGACACATATTATATATATAAATCGATCATACACTGAACAAACAAGTATCATATTCCTTCAACCCTTTATTGGCTTTCCCCATTGATAGGTACTAGGTAGTGCCTACTTCATATTAATGATATTACATACATCATACATACATCCATGTTGAGAGTGGCAAATCCTCTAACTTCTATAACCCCCACTTGTTTGTGTACTCAGAGTTTCACTGTGAATGTATTTATATATAATCTCTTCTTCTGCTATAGTACTGACATCAATCTGGTGAATACTCATATTACATCCGGTTTAAAAGTGTATATGTATATTGCGGTTAAAAACGTCGAGTACGAGTCTATCGGAGAGTAATTGGCTGCACTTCCCTCTTGAAACTGTTGATGGTAGGGCAGATTACGACTGTCTGAGGAGGGGACACCAAAGTCTGATGGTGTCACGAAAAAATGACTTCTGATAGCAGAGAATCCTGGTAGTCCTATGTATAAGACCTCTACATAAAATTATTTTCGATCTGTTATTTTGAAAAATGCCGTGATAGTAAAATGTTAGAGTGGTGGAACCTATGCTCGGCGTATTCCTATGCTCGGCGTATTTTTCCATTTACATCCGTATTTAAAATATTTAAATAGTTTTAACCTATTTTCGCTGACAGAAGTGAAGCATGGTTCAATAGCATTCCGTTGTGCGTACCGGTAGCCTAATGATACTGTCACCTGACTGGTTCAGTAGCCGAATATAAACAGACAACTTGTTGGGAATTTTTTTCCACCGAAATGTGCGGTTTATGGGCATTTCAGGTGGCTATCCGGATTGGAAAAAAAATGTACAAATAACCAGAAAAAAGTTTCTTATGAGTTGTAATATTGTTAGTTATTGATGTTACTAAGTCAAAATAATATATTCAACATTTACCCATGCATAAATAAAAAAATTCATGTACGCCGTGCATAGGTGCCCTAAAGTATCTAGTTCCCCATGGAAACAGGTGCCGTTGCGATAGCTGTATTTAGTCGCATGGTTACGTAATGAAGCTAAATTTTTCAACAACTATTTTATGTTCACGACTTAAGAAAATAATAATATACGGCAAGTGCATTTAACTTATTTTATAGGCCATGATATGTAGGATTTACGCCGAGCATAGGTTCCACCACTCTACATTTTTCAAGTCTAAAAATTTGGACTAAGAATCCTGGCAAAAGGTACTAGGTATGACATTATGTGGCTTCACAGATGTGATCCGTGTGAGGTAGGGACATCTACCAGGTGATATACAATACAGTATGTACATCATGGTAACCGTGGTCTGTGCTCTACGTTCTTGTAGTGTTGGCCACTGGAGTTGTTGTAGTATGGTTGTCACAGTGCTGGTCCTCTGGTAGTTGGAGAACACCATTTGTGCCGTTCTATGCTGCACCATCTCCAGCTTGCTGGTGTTAATTTCAGTGAAAGTAACTTGTATTAACTGGGCAATAGACGTTATTCAACACAGCTGTTGAAGTGTCCGAATTTCGTCATCTCCGCCTTATAAGTTATAGTAAATTTACGTTTCTTATACATCAAGGCTGAAAACCAGAATTAATTATGTGGTATATTATTCATGACATATAATTTACCTCATTTAATTTGTTTTAGGGAGACTGAACTTGTGAAATCAAGACGAAAGTATTCAAATCAAGTTTTAGTTCCGTTTTCGTTATTCCGTACAGAGTTTGTTCCCTTGATATGGCATTGTCTAATTTTTTACATGGGTTTGCCTGGGCTTAGACTAAAACGCAGACGCTTATGCAGACGATATGTAATGTATAGGAAAACGCAGACAACAAAGGTATATAGTGATATTGGAAAACGCAGACAAAAGGAACATCTAGGAAAAACCCAGACCAATTGAACATAGAACACATGTATCTGTTTTAATGCAGACACATTGATTATATAGAGAAAACGCAGACGAGTTGAACATAATAATAGTGTGTGTTTATAACGTTTATTTATCGTCGCTACCGGTTGCCCATATGAGCGATGCCTCCTGAAGAGATTAGTCATTTTAGATTTTTGGAGAATAGTGCAATGATACAGAAAGAGACTCATTCCAGAGTCTCCTCTGGTTCTTTTGCGTGCACGTGTAAAGCACCGACACGAGACCTTGGTTTAACGTCCCATCTGAAAGACTGTTAATTTTATTATGGTCAGACCAGAACCTGCGATCCCTGGATTACCTATCCAGCGTGTTACCACTGGACTACATATGGATCCGTCTGTAATAATAATAGTAAAATTGTTTTATTTGTTTTATAGAGAACATGAAGACAAGTTGAAAATAGACTAAAATTGTTTTATTTATCTGTGTTAATGCACAGACACATTGAATATATAGAGAAACGCAGATGAGTTGAACATATAGTAAATTGTTTTATTGCAGACATATTGAATATATAGTGAAAACGCAGACGAGTTGAACATATAGTAAAATTGTTTTACTGCAGACACATTGAATATATAGAGAAACGCAGACAAATTGTTTTACTGCAGACAATAGCCGGATGAGAGTGCTATGACATGAGTCTGTATAGCCGGATGAGAGTGATATTACGTTGCGTCTGTATAGCCGGATGAGAGTGCTATGACGTTGAGTCCGTATAGCCGGATGAGAGTGCTATTACGTTAAGTCCATATAGCCGGGTGAGAGTGCGATTACGTTGAGTCTGTATATCCTGGTGATAGTGCTATGACGTTTAGTCCGTATAGCCGGATGAGAGTGCTATGACGTTTAGTCCGTATAGCCGGATGAGAGTGCTATGATGTTTAGTCCGTATAGCCGGATGAGAGTGCTATGACGTTTAGTCCGTATAGCCTGATGAGAGTGCTATGACGTTTAGTCCGTATAGCCGGGTGAGAGTGCTATGACGTTTAGTCCGTATAGCCGGATGGGAGTGCTATGACGTTGAGTCCGTATAGCCGGATGAGAGTGCTATGACATGAGTCCGTATAGCCGGATGAGAGTGCTATGATGTTTAGTCCGTATAGCCGGATGGGAGTGCTATGACATTGAGTCCGTATAGCCGGATGACAGTGCTATTACGTTGAGTCAGTATAGCCAGGTGAGAGTGCTATTACGTTGAGTCTGTATAGCCGGGTGAGAGTGCGATTACGTTGAGTCTGTATATCCTGGTGATAGTGCTATGACGTTGAGTCCGTATAGCCGGATGAGAGTGCTATGACGTTTAGTCCGTATAGCCGGATGAGAGTGTTATTACGCTGAGTCCGTATAGCCGGATGAGAGTGCTATGACGTCGAGTCCGTATAGCCGGATGAGAGTGCTATGACGTTTAGTCCGTATAGCCAGATGAGAGTGTTATTACATTGAGTCCGTATAGACGATGAGAGTGCTATGACATTGAGTCCGTATAGCCGGATGACAGTGCTATTACATTGAGTCAGTATAGCCAGGTGAGAGTGCTATTACGTTGAGTCCGTATAGCCGGATGGGAGTGCTATGATGTTGAGTCCGTATAGCCGGATGAGAGTGCTATGACATGAGTCTGTATAGCCTGATGAGAGTGTTATGACGTTTAGTCCATATAGCCGGATGAGAGTGCGATTACGTTGAGTCCGTATAGCCTCGTGATAGTTCTATGACATTGAGTCCATATAGCCAGATGAGAGTGCTATTACGTTGAGTCCGTATAGCCTGATGAGAGTGCTATGACGTTGAGTCCATATAGCCGGATGAGAGTACTATGACATGAGTCAATATAGCCGGATGAAAGTGCCATTAATTTGAGTCCGTATAGCCGGATGAAAGTTCTATGAACCGAGCCCTTATAGCCGGAGGAGTGATATAATGTGAGCCTGTTTTATTTTTGTGCTATTAAAATAATACCAATCAATAAATTCATCATAAATTGTCATTTAGTTTCTGGTAACCTCTGGCGTGATGTGAAAGTCCGTAAGTTAATACCAATCAATAAAACATTGATAAATTGTAATTTAGGTAACCTCTGGCGTGATGTGAAAGTCCGTAAGTTAATACCAATCAATAAATCAATCATAAATTGTAATATAGGTAACCTCTGGCGTGATGTGAAGGCCTGTAAGTTAATACCAATCATTTTATCGAATTGTTTTTCCTATTTCTAATGCACTTTTAAAATCCAACTTCGGCACCAAATGAGCACCCAGTGTCAGTGTTAATTCCACTAACTAATATGTCTCTTAGCATTACTTCCAAAACAAAGGTTGTCGCATTTGTGATTCTAATATCGTTACTAAGCAAGTGCAAGCATTCAACTACATGTACATAAGTACCAAATAGTACGACTCAAAATCTCTAATTCGTCTCTTTCAGCTAATACATCATCACATTTACTATTGTCACATTCTATTTCTCCTTGATAGCACTACTATTTGTATCTGATGTGTAACACTCCGGACCCGGATAGCCATTATCGATGAGTGGCGGAGTGGTTTGTCATGATCACTGGATGGAACGGGTTTGAGCCCTCTGAATTAAATAATCGGTTAGATATCCATGGAGCTCTATTCCTTCTGCTCTTCCTATTACTACTTGTTAGGTGGTTCATGTTGTTCACTGTTCGTGTAACATTCACATACTTCACTAGCACCACCATCTATATTAATTCCTGCATCACCGTCTGTGTCTCATTTATATGAAAAAGTTGGCAGTTTCATACGGAAGTTGTTGGTGCGCTAAGTACTGGTTAATCGTTGGAGCCTGCTCAGGAAAGGTGTTGTTAGGTAAACTGCCCGTCGTTCATATGGGCAACCGGTAGCTACGTTTAAATAAATTTAAATAAACAAATATGTACACTTGACCACTACCTATCACAAGTACTATCCTACATTCTGTGGTTTTCGAAGGGGTGGTCGTGAGTGGGCTAGGTGTATGATCCACCCAGGCCACGATGGAGAGTCATACTTAGTGTTTCTAAGCAGCTATGATACCAGGCTACATACGTATACCTGGTCTTATGGGGTCACATCGCCTACTTTGCTCGCTATTCAGTACCAAAGAGGCCCTGAACCGTAATTCTGTGGTTTTCGAGGGGTGGTCGTGAGTTGACTAAGTGTAGGGTGCACCCAGGCCAAGATGGAGAGTCATACTTGGTGTTTCTAAGCAGCTATGATACCAGGCTACATACGTATACCTGGTCTTATGGGGTCACATCGCCTACTTTGCTCGCTATTCAGTACCAAAGAGGCCCTGAACCGTAATTCTGTGGTTTTCGAGGGGTGGTCGTGAGTTGACTAAGTGTAGGGTGCACCCAGGCCAAGATGGAGAGTCATACTTGGTGTTTCTAGGCAGCTATGATACCAGGCTACATACGTATACCTGGTCTTATGGGGTCACATCGCCTACTTTGCTCGCTATTCAGTACCAAAGAGGCCCTGAACCGTAATTCTGTGGTTTTCGAGGGGTGGTCGTGAGTTGACTAAGTGTAGGGTGCACCCAGGCCAAGATGGAGAGTCATACTTGGTGTTTCTAAGCAGCTATGATACCAGGCTACATACGTATACCTGGTCTTATGGGGTCACATCGCCTACTTTGCTCGCTATTCAGTACCAAAGAGGCCCTGAACCGTAATTCTGTGGTTTTCGAGGGGTGGTCGTGAGTTGACTAAGTGTAGGGTGCACCCAGGCCAAGATGGAGAGTCATACTTGGTGTTTCTAAGCAGCTATGATACCAGGCTACATACGTATACCCGGTCTTATGGGGTCACATCACCTACTTTGCTCGCTATTCAGTACTAAAGAGGCCCGGAACAGTAATTCTGTGGTTTTCGAGGGGTGGTCGTGAGTTGACTAAGTGTAGGGTCCATCATGTGAACAAACATGCTGGAAGCTTGTTAGCTCACATAGACCACCATGTGAACAAACATGCTGGAAGCTTGTTAGCTCACACAGACCACCATGTGAACAAACATGCTGGAAGCTTGTTAGCTCACACAGACCACCATGTGAACAAACATGCTGGAAGCTTGTTAGCTCACACAGACCACCAGGTGAACTAACATGCTGGAAGCTTGTTAGCTCACACAGACCACCATGTGAACAAACATGCTGGAAGCTTGTTAGCTCACACAGACCACCAGGTGAACTAACATGCTGGAAGCTTGTTAGCTCACACAGACCACCATGTGAACAAACATGCTGGAAGCTTGTTAGCTCACACAGACCACCAGGTGAACAAACATGCTGGAAGCTTGTTAGCTCACACAGACCACCATGTGAACAAACATGCTGGAAGCTTGTTAGCTCACACAGACCACCAGGTGAACTAACATGCTGGAAGTTTGTTAGCTCACACAGACCACCATGTGAACAAACATGCTGGAAGCTTGTTAGCTCACACAGACCACCATGTGAACAAACATGCTGGAAGCTTGTTAGCTCACACAGACCACCATGTGAACAAACATGCTGGAAGCTCGTTAGCTCACACAGACCACCATGTGAACAAACATGCTGGAAGCTCGTTAGCTCACACAGACCACCATGTGACCAAACATGCTGGAAGCTCGTTAGCTCACACAGACCACCATGTGAACAAACATGCTGGAAGCTCGTTAGCTCACACAGACCACCATGTGAACAAACATGCTGGAAGCTCGTTAGGTCACACAGACCGCCATGTGAACAAACATGCTGGAAGCTTGTTAGGTCACACAGACCACCATGTGAACAACCATGCTGGAAGCTCGTTAGGTCACACAGACCGCCATGTGAACAAACATGCTGGAAGCTCGTTAGGTCACACAGACCACCATGTGAACTAACATAGGATAATGATTGGGATGTCAGCTTTGTAGTGAAACACTGCTAAAAATCTATAGTTTGGAATACATTTATTATTGGGGAGCAGGGTTGGTAACGGTGTCCACAGTACAGGTGTTGATAGTTGTAGCGGTGTAAATAGCATCCAATGTTACTGTTATCAGTACTATAAAATCAAATGAACAGATTGGTTACCGTACAAGTGAGATGATTGGATTTGACTATACAAGATGATCGGATTGGTTACTGCACACGAGATAATCGGATTGGTTACTGTATTAGAAGTGAGATGATTGGATTGGATACTGTACAAGTGAGATGGTCGGATTGGTTATTGTACACGAGATAATATGATTGGTTACTGTATTAGAAAAGTGCGATGATTGGATTGGATACTGTACAAGTGAGATGGTCGGATTGGTTACTGTACAAGTGAGATGGTCGGATTGGTTACTGTACAAGTGAGATGGTAGGATTGGTTACTGTACAAGTGAGATGGTAGGATTGGTTACTGTACAAGTGAGATGGTCGGATTGGTTACTGTACAAGTGAGATGGTCGGATTGGTTACTGTACAAGTGAGATGGTTGGATTGGTTACTGTACAAGTGAGATGGTAGGATTGGTTACTGTACAAGTGAGATGGTCGGATTGGTTACTGTACAAGTGAGATGGTCGGATTGGTTACTGTACAAGTGAGATGGTAGGATTGGTTACTGTACAAGTGAGATGGTCGGATTGGTTACTGTACAAGTGAGATGGTAGGATTGGTTACTGTACAAGTGAGATGGTCGGATTGGTTACTGTACAAGTGAGATGGTCGGATTGGCTACTGTACAAGTGAGATGGTAGGATTGGTTACTGTACAAGTGAGATGGTCGGATTGGTTACTGTACAAGTGAGATGGTAGGATTGGTTACTGTACAAGTGAGATGGTCGGATTGGTTACTGTACAAGTGAGATGGTCGGATTGGTTACTGTACAAGTGAGATGGTAGGATTGGTTACTGTACAAGTGAGATGGTTGGATTGGTTACTGTACAAGTGAGATGGTTGGATTGGTTACTGTACAAGTGAGATGGTAGGATTGGTTACTGTACAAGTGAGATGGTCGGATTGATTACTGTACAAGTGAGATGGTCGGATTGGATACTGTACAAGTGAGATGGTCGGATTGATTATTGTACAAGTGAGATGGTCGGATTGGCTACTGTACAAGTGAGATGGTCGGATTGGCTACTGTACAAGTGAGATGGTTGGATTGGCTACTGTACAAGTGAGATGGTCGGATTGGTTACTGTACAAGTGAGATGGTAGGATTGGTTACTGTACAAGTGAGATGGTAGGATTGGTTACTGTACAAGTGAGATGGTAGGATTGGTTACTGTACAAGTGAGATGGTAGGATTGGTTACTGTACAAGTGAGATGGTAGGATTGGTTACTGTACAAGTGAGATGGTCGGATTGGCTACTGTACAAGTGAGATGGTCGGATTGGCTACTGTACAAGTGAGATGGTGGATTGGCTACTGTACAAGTGAGATGGTTGGATTGGCTACTGTACAAGTGAGATGGTCGGATTGTACTGTACAAGTGAGATGGTCGGATTGGTTTGTACAAGTGAGATGGTCGGATTGGCTACTGTACAAGTGAGATGGTATTGGCTACTGTACAAGTGAGATGGTCGGATTGGTTACTGTACAAGTGAGATGGTCGGATTGGTTACTGTACAAGTGAGATGGTCGGATTGGCTACTGTACAAGTGAGATGGTCGGATTGGCTACTGTACAAGTGAGATGGTTGGATTGGCTACTGTACAAGTGAGATGGTCGGATTGGTTACTGTACAAGTGAGATGGTAGGATTGGTTACTGTACAAGTGAGATGGTAGGATTGGTTACTGTACAAGTGAGATGGTCGGATTGGTTACTGTACAAGTGAGATGGTCGGATTGGCTACTGTACAAGTGAGATGGTCGGATTGGTTACTGTACAAGTGAGATGGTCGGATTGGTTACTGTACAAGTGAGATGGTCGGATTGGCTACTGTACAAGTGAGATGGTCGGATTGGCTACTGTACAAGTGAGATGGTCGGATTGGTTACTGTACAAGTGAGATGGTTGGATTGGCTACTGTACAAGTGAGATGGTTGGATTGGTTACTGTACAAGTGAGATGGTCGGATTGGTTACTGTACAAGTGAGATGGTCGGATTGGTTACTGTACAAGTGAGATGGTCGGATTGGTTACTGTACAAGTGAGATGGTTGGATTGGTTACTGTACAAGTGAGATGGTTGGATTGGCTACTGTACAAGTGAGATGGTTGGATTGGCTACTGTACAAGTGAGATGGTCGGATTGGTTACTGTACAAGTGAGATGGTAGGATTGGTTACTGTACAAGTGAGATGGTAGGATTGGTTACTGTACAAGTGAGATGGTAGGATTGGTTACTGTACAAGTGAGATGGTAGGATTGGTTACTGTACAAGTGAGATGGTCGGATTGGTTACTGTACAAGTGAGATGGTTGGATTGGTTACTGTACAAGTGAGATGGTCGGATTGGTTACTGTACAAGTGAGATGGTAGATTGGTTACTGTACAAGTGAGATGGTAGGATTGGTTACTGTACAAGTGAGATGGTTGGATTGGTTACTGTACAAGTGAGATGGTTGGATTGGTTACTGTACAAGTGAGATGGTCGGATTGGTTACTGTACAAGTGAGATGGTCGGATTGGTTACTGTACAAGTGAGATGGTCGGATTGGCTACTGTACAAGTGAGATGGTTGGATTGGCTACTGTACAAGTGAGATGGTTGGATTGGCTACTGTACAAGTGAGATGGTCGGATTGGTTACTGTACAAGTGAGATGGTCGGATTGGTTACTGTACAAGTGAGATGGTCGGATTGGCTACTGTACAAGTGAGATGGTTGGATTGGCTACTGTACAAGTGAGATGGTCGGATTGGTTACTGTACAAGTGAGATGGTCGGATTGGTTACTGTACAAGTGAGATGGTCGGATTGGCTACTGTACAAGTGAGATGGTCGGATTGGCTACTGTACAAGTGAGATGGTTGGATTGGCTACTGTACAAGTGAGATGGTCGGATTGGTTACTGTACAAGTGAGATGGTAGGATTGGTTACTGTACAAGTGAGATGGTAGGATTGGTTACTGTACAAGTGAGATGGTAGGATTGGTTACTGTACAAGTGAGATGGTTGGATTGGCTACTGTACAAGTGAGATGGTTGGATTGGCTACTGTACAAGTGAGATGGTCGGATTGGTTACTGTACAAGTGAGATGGTCGGATTGATTACTGTACAAGTGAGATGGTCGGATTGGCTACTGTACAAGTGAGATGGTCGGATTGGCTACTGTACAAGTGAGATGGTCGGATTGGTTACTGTACAAGTGAGATGGTTGGATTGGCTACTGTACAAGTGAGATGGTTGGATTGGTTACTGTACAAGTGAGATGGTCGGATTGGTTACTGTACAAGTGAGATGGTCGGATTGGTTACTGTACAAGTGAGATGGTCGGATTGGTTACTGTACAAGTGAGATGGTTGGATTGGTTACTGTACAAGTGAGATGGTTGGATTGGCTACTGTACAAGTGAGATGGTTGGATTGGTTACTGTACAAGTGAGATGGTCGGATTGGCTACTGTACAAGTGAGATGGTCGGATTGGCTACTGTACAAGTGAGATGGTTGGATTGGCTACTGTACAAGTGAGATGGTCGGATTGGTTACTGTACAAGTGAGATGGTAGGATTGGTTACTGTACAAGTGAGATGGTAGGATTGGTTACTGTACAAGTGAGATGGTAGGATTGGTTACTGTACAAGTGAGATGGTTGGATTGGTTACTGTACAAGTGAGATGGTAGGATTGGTTACTGTACAAGTGAGATGGTAGGATTGGTTACTGTACAAGTGAGATGGTTGGATTGGTTACTGTACAAGTGAGATGGTTGGGTTGGCTACTGTACAAGTGAGATGATTGGATTGGTTACTGTACAAGTGAGATGGTCGGATTGATTATTGTACAAGTGAGATGGTCGGATTGGCTACTGTACAAGTGAGATGGTCGGATTGGCTACTGTACAAGTGAGATGGTTGGATTGGCTACTGTACAAGTGAGATGGTTGGATTGGCTACTGTACAAGTGAGATGGTCGGATTGATTACTGTACAAGTGAGATGGTCGGATTGATTACTGTACAAGTGAGATGGTCGGATTGGCTACTGTACAAGTGAGATGGTCGGATTGGCTACTGTACAAGTGAGATGGTTGGATTGGCTACTGTACAAGTGAGATGGTCGGATTGGTTACTGTACAAGTGAGATGGTTGGATTGATTACTGTACAAGTGAGATGGTCGGATTGGCTACTGTACAAGTGAGATGGTCGGATTGGCTACTGTACAAGTGAGATGGTTGGATTGGCTACTGTACAAGTGAGATGGTCGGATTGGTTACTGTACAAGTGAGATGGTCGGATTGGTTACTGTACAAGTGAGATGGTAGGATTGGTTACTGTACAAGTGAGATGGTAGGATTGGTTACTGTACAAGTGAGATGGTAGGATTGGTTACTGTACAAGTGAGATGGTAGGATTGGTTACTGTACAAGTGAGATGGTCGGATTGGTTACTGTACAAGTGAGATGGTCGGATTGGTTACTGTACAAGTGAGATGGTTGGATTGGTTACTGTACAAGTGAGATGGTTGGATTGGTTACTGTACAAGTGAGATGGTCGGATTGGTTACTGTACAAGTGAGATGGTCGGATTGGTTACTGTACAAGTGAGATGGTCGGATTGGCTACTGTACAAGTGAGATGGTCGGATTGGCTACTGTACAAGTGAGATGGTCGGATTGGTTACTGTACAAGTGAGATGGTCGGATTGGTTACTGTACAAGTGAGATGGTCGGATTGGCTACTGTACAAGTGAGATGGTCGGATTGGCTACTGTACAAGTGAGATGGTTGGATTGGCTACTGTACAAGTGAGATGGTCGGATTGGTTACTGTACAAGTGAGATGGTAGGATTGGTTACTGTACAAGTGAGATGGTCGGATTGGTTACTGTACAAGTGAGATGGTCGGATTGGTTACTGTACAAGTGAGATGGTCGGATTGGCTACTGTACAAGTGAGATGGTCGGATTGGCTACTGTACAAGTGAGATGGTTGGATTGGCTACTGTACAAGTGAGATGGTCGGATTGGTTACTGTACAAGTGAGATGGTCGGATTGGTTACTGTACAAGTGAGATGGTCGGATTGGCTACTGTACAAGTGAGATGGTCGGATTGGTTACTGTACAAGTGAGATGGTTGGATTGGTTACTGTACAAGTGAGATGGTTGGATTGGTTACTGTACAAGTGAGATGGTCGGATTGGTTACTGTACAAGTGAGATGGTCGGATTGGTTACTGTACAAGTGAGATGGTCGGATTGGTTACTGTACAAGTGAGATGGTTGGATTGGTTACTGTACAAGTGAGATGGTTGGATTGGCTACTGTACAAGTGAGATGGTTGGATTGGTTACTGTACAAGTGAGATGGTCGGATTGGCTACTGTACAAGTGAGATGGTCGGATTGGCTACTGTACAAGTGAGATGGTTGGATTGGCTACTGTACAAGTGAGATGGTCGGATTGGTTACTGTACAAGTGAGATGGTAGGATTGGTTACTGTACAAGTGAGATGGTAGGATTGGTTACTGTACAAGTGAGATGGTAGGATTGGTTACTGTACAAGTGAGATGGTTGGATTGGTTACTGTACAAGTGAGATGGTAGGATTGGTTACTGTACAAGTGAGATGGTAGGATTGGTTACTGTACAAGTGAGATGGTTGGATTGGTTACTGTACAAGTGAGATGGTTGGATTGGCTACTGTACAAGTGAGATGGTTGGATTGGTTACTGTACAAGTGAGATGGTCGGATTGATTATTGTACAAGTGAGATGGTCGGATTGGCTACTGTACAAGTGAGATGGTCGGATTGGCTACTGTACAAGTGAGATGGTTGGATTGGCTACTGTACAAGTGAGATGGTTGGATTGGCTACTGTACAAGTGAGATGGTCGGATTGATTACTGTACAAGTGAGATGGTCGGATTGGCTACTGTACAAGTGAGATGGTCGGATTGGCTACTGTACAAGTGAGATGGTCGGATTGGTTACTGTACAAGTGAGATGGTCGGATTGGTTACTGTACAAGTGAGATGGTCGGATTGGCTACTGTACAAGTGAGATGGTCGGATTGGCTACTGTACAAGTGAGATGGTTGGATTGGCTACTGTACAAGTGAGATGGTCGGATTGGTTACTGTACAAGTGAGATGGTAGGATTGGTTACTGTACAAGTGAGATGGTTGGATTGGTTACTGTACAAGTGAGATGGTCGGATTGGTTACTGTACAAGTGAGATGGTCGGATTGGTTACTGTACAAGTGAGATGGTTGGATTGGTTACTGTACAAGTGAGATGGTCGGATTGGTTACTGTACAAGTGAGATGGTTGGATTGGTTACTGTACAAGTGAGATGGTCGGATTGGTTACTGTACAAGTGAGATGGTTGGATTGGTTACTGTACAAGTGAGATGGTCGGATTGGTTACTGTACAAGTGAGATGGTCGGATTGGTTACTGTACAAGTGAGATGGTCGGATTGGTTACTGTACAAGTGAGATGGTTGGATTGGTTACTGTACAAGTGAGATGGTTGGATTGGCTACTGTACAAGTGAGATGGTCGGATTGGTTACTGTACAAGTGAGATGGTCGGATTGGTTACTGTACAAGTGAGATGGTCGGATTGGTTACTGTACAAGTGAGATGGTAGGATTGGTTACTGTACAAGTGAGATGGTTGGATTGGTTACTGTACAAGTGAGATGGTTGGATTGGTTACTGTACAAGTGAGATGGTAGGATTGGTTACTGTACAAGTGAGATGGTAGGATTGGTTACTGTACAAGTGAGATGGTTGGATTGGTTACTGTACAAGTGAGATGGTAGGATTGGTTACTGTACAAGTGAGATGGTTGGATTGGCTACTGTACAAGTGAGATGGTCGGATTGGTTACTGTACAAGTGAGATGGTCGGATTGGTTACTGTACAAGTGAGATGGTCGGATTGGCTACTGTACAAGTGAGATGGTTGGATTGGCTACTGTACAAGTGAGATGGTCGGATTGGTTACTGTACAAGTGAGATGGTAGGATTGGTTACTGTACAAGTGAGATGGTAGGATTGGTTACTGTACAAGTGAGATGGTAGGATTGGTTACTGTACAAGTGAGATGGTAGGATTGGTTACTGTACAAGTGAGATGGTAGGATTGGTTACTGTACAAGTGAGATGGTTGGATTGGTTACTGTACAAGTGAGATGGTTGGATTGGCTACTGTACAAGTGAGATGATTGGATTGGTTACTGTACAAGTGAGATGGTCGGATTGATTATTGTACAAGTGAGATGGTCGGATTGGCTACTGTACAAGTGAGATGGTCGGATTGGCTACTGTACAAGTGAGATGGTTGGATTGGCTACTGTACAAGTGAGATGGTTGGATTGGCTACTGTACAAGTGAGATGGTCGGATTGATTACTGTACAAGTGAGATGGTCGGATTGGTTACTGTACAAGTGAGATGGTCGGATTGGCTACTGTACAAGTGAGATGGTCGGATTGGCTACTGTACAAGTGAGATGGTCGGATTGGTTACTGTACAAGTGAGATGGTCGGATTGGTTACTGTACAAGTGAGATGGTCGGATTGGCTACTGTACAAGTGAGATGGTCGGATTGGCTACTGTACAAGTGAGATGGTTGGATTGGCTACTGTACAAGTGAGATGGTCGGATTGGTTACTGTACAAGTGAGATGGTAGGATTGGTTACTGTACAAGTGAGATGGTAGGATTGGTTACTGTACAAGTGAGATGGTCGGATTGGTTACTGTACAAGTGAGATGGTCGGATTGGTTACTGTACAAGTGAGATGGTCGGATTGGTTACTGTACAAGTGAGATGGTAGGATTGGCTACTGTACAAGTGAGATGGTCGGATTGGTTACTGTACAAGTGAGATGGTTGGATTGGTTACTGTACAAGTGAGATG
>CM026393.1:63372653-63395556 GCA_014843695.1 Archivesica marissinica | reverse complement strand
ATATATGTATGTAGGTGAGTGTATATATATGTATGTAGGTGAGTGTATATATATGTATGTAGGTGAGTGTATATATAGGTGAGTGTATATATATGTATGTAGGTGAGTGTATATATATATGTATGTAGGTGAGTGTATATATATATATATATGGGTGAGAGTATATATATATGTATGTAGGTGAGTGTATATTATGTTGTAGGGAGTGTATATTATAGGTGAGTGTATATATATGTATGTAGGGAGTGTATATCTTAATATAGTATGTAGGTGAGTGTATATATATGTCGTAGGTGAGTTATATATATATGTATGTAGGTGAGTGTTATATATATGTATGTAGGTGAGTGTATTATATGTATGGGTGAGAGTGATATTAGGTGAGTGTATATATATGTATGTAGGTGAGTTATATAATATATGTATGTAGGTGAGTGTATATATATATGTATGTAGGGAGTGTATATATATATGTATATAGGTGAGTGTATATTATATGATATAGGTGGTGTATATATATATGTATGTAGGTGAGTGTTATATATGTATGTAGGTGAGTGTATATATAGGTGAGTGTATGTGTAGGTGAGTGTATTTGTATGTGAGTGTATGTGTAGGTGAGTGTAGGTGTAGGCAAACGTATTGAGCAGGCCATTCTAAAATTGAAAGCAAATTTAATTTTAAAAGTGACCATTCCAACTTTTCCGTTTCATCCATTATTTCTCAGTTCAAATGTGAGAAGAAATTATAACGAGTATTTATTAATTTCGACAAATTAAAATGTGTGTATATTCATTTCACAGAAACGTTTGCAAGGCGTGACTTACGAAACCAGTTACCATGCTTCAACACCAATGGCAGGGTTACTTAAGAAATCCATACAAGCAGAAACAAAGAAAGAAAACACAGAAATCAGAGGTAAATACTTTTAATATTATAAAAATATATATAAACGATATGCTACGGTGATACGGAATCGTGATACACTGATATATGCTACGGTGATAAGGAATAGCGATACACCGATATATGCTACAGTGATAAGGAATAGCGATACACCGATATATACTACGGTAATAAGGAATCGTGATACACCGATATATGTTACGGTAATAAGGAATCGTGATACACCGATATATGCTACGGTAATAAGGAATCGTGATACACCGATATATGTTACGGTAATAAGGAATCGTGATACACCGATATATGCTACGGTAATTAGGAATCGTGATACACCGATATATGCTATGGTAATAAGGAATCGTGATACACCGATATATGCTACGGTAATAAGGAATCGTGATACACCGATATATGCTACGGTAATAAGGAATCGTGATACACCGATATATGCTACGGTAATAAGGAATCGTGATACACCGATATATGCTACGGTGGTAAGGAATCGTGATACACTGAGATATGCTACGGTAATAAGGAATAGTGATACATCGAAATATGTTACGGTAATAAGGAATCGTGATACACCGATATATGTTACGGTGGTAAGGAATAGTGATACACCGAGATATGCTACGGTAATAAGGAATAGTGATACACCGAGATATGCTACGGTGGTAATGAATCGTGATACGCCGAGATATGCTACGGTGGTAATGAATCGTGATACGCCGAGATATGCTACGGTGGTAAGGAATCATGATGCACCGATATATGATATTCTAAGGAATCTTGATTCACCGAGATATGCTAAGGAATCGAAATGCAGTGAAATATGCTAATATGAACAAGAAATCATTATAGAATAAATATTGTAAAAATAAGAACAACGTAATGTTGTCCTAACTCGTAAGAAGCTTTGATAATACAATGAACTAAATAAATATAACACTACAGTCAAACCTGTGTTAGTGGTCACCTCTATTAAGCAACCAACCTGTATTAAGCAGCCAGTTTCAAGATTCCCGATATGCTAGTTTACTATACAGTTGACATCTATTAAGCAGCCACCTGTGCTAAGCAGCCACTTTCAGTGATTCCCTTGACTGGCTGCTTAAGACAGGTTTGACTGTATACGAAATATACAGAGAAACAAAACCATATTAGTAGATACAAATATGGGCTATATATATATACTTACCCAACAACATGTGTCTG
The DNA here is from genome assembly GCA_014843695.1 of Archivesica marissinica. NCBI lineage: Eukaryota > Metazoa > Mollusca > Bivalvia > Venerida > Vesicomyidae > Archivesica > Archivesica marissinica. The sequence goes on along the minus strand of CM026393.1, from coordinate 63,393,435 downwards.
AAGCTGAACTGGTTATCCAGGGATCGCAGGTTCGATCCTCCGCCTGACCCTAATAATATTAACAGTTTTTCAGATGGGACTTTCAACCCGAGGTCCCGTGTCGTGTTTTACACCCGTGCACGTAAAAGAACCAGAGGAGACTCTAGAATGGGTATATGTCTGTATAATTGCACTATCCTCCAAACATCTAAAATGACGAATCTCTTCAGGAGGCGTCGCTCATATGGGCAACCGGTAGCGACAATAGATAAAAGTAATACACACACATTTGTCTGAGGGTGTGACAGTGTATTGTTCCATGTAAACCTTAGTAAACCTCGTGCGACGACAAATTCTTATCTAACGGTCTTCAAAAACAAAGAATGTCTTGAGTTTTTATTTCTGAAAAATAAAACACATCGGAAATAAACTTTCAAAGGATAACACCGTCTGCATGGCATTTAATGATTACGTCATTATTTCTTCTATTTCAGGTGGATGTGTACGACAGTTTGTCAACTGGATTCAGCGAACTTTCCGCAGCCGAGCAACCAGCTTGAGAAAATAAATATAAACTGCATAATAATATCATTAATAACTTAGCATTTTTCTAACTATTTATATAATAAAATATGTTAGTTTTTTGGCAAAAAATCTTATAATTATTGTGTTACATTCTGAATTTGTCAGTGACAAATTACTCCCACCGGATGCCTTAAACAAATGTCTTTCATTTTATATCTTCAACTACAAATACATGGCAATACATATATTTATATCCATTTTATGTAACAATATAGCATACCCAATACACAACACATATAATGAAATATACAGTGAAGTACAATGTATCTCACAGTATCCCCCGATACACAACACCTAGAATGAAATACAGTGAAGTACAAGGTATCTCACAATATCCCCCGATACACAATACATATAATGGAATACCCAGTGAAGTACACGGTATCTCACAATATCCCCCGATACACAACACATATAATGGAATACACAGTGAAGTACAAGGTATCTCACAATATCCCCCGATACACAATACATATAATGGAATACACAATGAAGTACAAGGTATCTCACAATATCCCCCGATACACAATACATAGAATGGAATACACAGTGAAGTACAAGGTATCTCACAATATCCCCCGATACACAATACATATAATGGAATACACAGTGAAGTACAAGGCATCTCACAATATCCCCCGATACACAATACATATAATGGAATACACAATGAAGTACAAGGTATCTCACAATATCCCCCCGATACACAATACATATAATGGAATACACAATGAAGTACAAGGTATCTCACAATATCCCCCGATACACAATACATATAATGGAATACACAATGAAGTACAAGGTATCTCACAATATCCCCCGATACACAATACATAGAATGGAATACACAGTGAAGTACAAGGTATCTCACAATATCCCCCGATACACAATACATAGAATGGAATACAGAGTGAAATACAAGGTATCTCACAATATCCCCCGATACACAATACATAGAATGGAATACACAGTAAAGTACAAGGCGGCTCACAATATCCACGAATGCACCAAACATACAATGGCATGCACCCAGTAAAGTACAAACTACATGTAGGTATCTCGCCACCCGATTAGCGTAGTGGTAGCACGCTCGCTTCTCGCCAATGCCGGGTTCGATCCTCGAACCGGGAAGTATGCGAGATGGTCGCCAGATCGGACAGGTGGGTTTTCTCCGGGTACTACGGTTTCCTCCCACACGAATGACCACGTTTACGCTTTCTTCCGCGCCAACGAGAGTGATTAATATAAGTTGTTAAAACTTGCTTCGCGATCGTTGTAAAATAAATAACGTTTAAAAATAGGTATCTCGCCATGTCCTCCAAAACGCCACATATAGTGACGTACAAGGCATGTATTCGTGTATATTGTATATATAGTATGCATACTGCATTATCCTACATGCGTATGGTCAAATATGTATTAGATTGGGCATTATCGCTCGATACATGTATAAGAACCATATCAAAACAGTAGTCAGTAAGTTGATACCCTCTATTTATGTATGCCCGCAACACCTGGTGTGGCATCCGTGGTCCAATGATCCAGTGGTAGAGCGTCGGATTTGGAATACATCGGTCCCGGTTCGATACTCGCTCAGGCCACGTATGTAGTGTCATTGAGCAAGGCACCTCACGCACATTGCTTAGTACTGGTTAACCACTTAGGTCGGCTAAGTTTGTCCAGGAAAACATGTCTATGTCCCCGTAAGGGGTTTGACATTAATGGAACATACATACATACACCTCTCCTGTCAGTTAATAGCACATGTGTGTCACGCACAGCATGTCGCTGTCTGTCCTTAGAGCATGTGTACCATACAACATCTACAAATATGTGCATATAGGAGGTGTGTCCTATATACAGTATGTGCATAGGAATGCAAAGGGCAAGCCTTTGGAGGCATGCAGTGGTACATGCTGCGGTTGCAGCCGTGAAGACATTTCATGCAGGGACTAATACACGTGCGAGGGAGGCTGCATCTGCTACAGTCGTTTCACCAGCAATCAGTATGATATGGAGGATGACGACGAGGTGCTAGACTGAATAAACATACAACATACATTGACTGTAACCTATCTATAGCTATGCATAAGAACAATTTAGTAGATATTGTGGAGCATGCTGTAATGGAGAAATATGTTACTGACTGGTCCACCTCTATTAACAGTGTGCCTGGTGTTTCTGGACGTCGTCGCAATAAGCTTAGAACCTACTGTACATTTAAATTTCAAACAGAATTATATTGTAAAAGGATCTGGTGGTGGTACTCCAAGGTGGCGGGACTCCAATACTGAAGCATACTAGGAAATGATCTAGTGGTGTACCCCCATTTTTTCATAATGACTAGGGAATGGCTTGGCGGGGTAACCCAGTGCGCATGCTTAAATAGATTTAGGGATGGTCCTGGTGGACTACCCTATTGCTTCCATAGGCTAGAGAAGGGCCTGGTGGGGCACCTCAGTATTTAATTAGACTAGCTGGTGAAGTACACATTACTTACATAGTGTAAGGAAGGGTCCGGTTGGGTATCTATTTATTTTGTTAGTAAGTGCTTCAATAGATTCAGGGAATGTGCAAAATATATGAAACACAAACAATATTTGCACGAAATGTTATTATTGTCATACATAAATAGTAATGTATTATATAAATACATTAATCTATTTAATATAAGACATCATTGATTTACCATACTATATATTTACCAACTTCAATTTTGTATGTTTGGTTTTGTGTTTTGTTGTGTCTGTTGACCTTCTCCTTGTTAGAAATAAAGAACTATTTTGCTTTAATTATAAGACACATATCAGATAAATATTATATGTATTTACACATAGATATAAATATAAATGGCTGTGGGAGCTCATTTGTATAAAATGTATGCTTTATGTTTGCACTGTTCGCTAACTGTATATAATATGTATATATGTCCTCATGGGCTTGACAGCCTATTGGAATTTAATAAAATAAACTAAAACTAAACTATTTGTCTTATGCATATCGTCTGCTATCATTTTCGGGCCTATAAATATCAATTCTATTTTCGCACGGGAATGACTAATTATCGGGACTGATTGCACAAGTGGCCAGTCGTGTAATTTTAAAAGGCCGAAATCGTTTGATGTGCGGACAATCTTAATAATATTAGGTAACGTAACAGATGTTACGGCGTCTGTAAGTCTACATGACCATCGCTGCTCTGTATATAAGAAACGAACTTTATTATCCAAATTAGATACATTAAGGTGACGTCCAAGGAACGGATTGTTGTGTGATCTCGAAAATAAGATACAGAATTAACTGTTTCTATGATACGTATAAGAGTATAGACATTAAGAGAAAGATAACTTATGAAAGTTAATTGCGTATTTAAAAATAAATACGAGTTATAAGATTATTCAGTCGAGATAAGGAGCATGTATAGTTCCGGTGAATATAATCTATTATTGTGAGACGAAGGTTATTGAAGCGGAAACATTGAAGAGATTGTATGAAGAGAGTAATTACGGATTAAAGAGATTAGAGCTGATTGGGACAATTAGCAATAAACAACTAAATTCTGACTTAAATCAAATAATAATTGAATTAAGCAGTCTGATCGTCTCAGTAACACTTGGGTTTAAGGCCCTTTGGTGGTTAAATGTTCCACGATGTCCGCTCTCCGACTGAAGTAAGTATTATCCAATCTTCTTCAAGCATGGTCACACTGTTTAGTAACATAATATCTAAGGGCAAGTTCGATAAACAGTCTGATCGTATCATTAACATCTCAGTGATGGCCATCGAGTAATTATTACCGTTCTGTGACCAAACTTTGGTGTGGTACATCAGCAACTGTGTTACAATCTCTTGTTATATTAGAGAAGAGACTGGCGGGACACCCGGTACTTAAATACTCTACGGAATGCCTCTATGGGACACCTCAGTACTTAAATAGACTCAGATTCTAACAACAAGATCAAAGGACGTCTTTGACTTAAGTACAGTCAAACCTGTGCTAAAGTCCACCTCCGAATAAAGGTCGCATATGAAAAACCTGTCTCTAAAGACCACCATTTGTCTCTCCCGTCGAGCCATTTTCAAATCATTTTAACCCTCTGTTGAGAGGCCACATGCCAACAAAGGCTACTTTTTTACTTTCCCTAGGGTGACCTTTATAGACAGGTTTGACTGTATACCAATCAATCATACGTCGTACATACAGTTACAATACATGTATATGATTTACAGTTGAGCAGTGCTACAAAAACGATGCGTTCTTTTATATATGTTTGTAGTTCCTAAAATAAACTAGTGTAGGTAACGATTCGATAACATGAAGTATTTTATTGGAACTATATGGATGTAATCTACAATATTACTACAATAGGCAGGTAGTGAAAATCGGGAAGTGCTTGCAGTAGGCCTAATCAATCATTCAATAAACCAACCAACTAACCAACAAAACAATCGATACTCCGCTGCAGGATCAGTGTAATGTATCACTTGACCCCCCCCCCAGATAATGTTGACCCACATCACCCTTCTCCAGCCTATAAAGCACTGGGTACCCACGATACCACTAGCGGGTCAGTGGTCCAGTGGCAATACGCTGGATTCGTAATCTAGGGATTGTAGGTTCGATCCCCCACTACACCATACTAAAATGACTAATATCACGTTTTAGAACCAGATGAGTATCTGGAATTGGGCTCTGTTTGTATCATTGCACTATCCTCCAAAACCTAAAATGACTAATCTCTTCAGGAGGCGACGCTCATGTGGGCAACCGATAGCGACGATAAATAAACTCAAATACGCATATAACCTTCCTGTTCTTAATGCATTGTGTATCTACTTACCAGGCCATTCTCAAGAACTATAAGCATTAAGTACTATATATTTAGCAACAGACCATTCCCAAAACCTATGTAAGCGATTAGTACCGTAACAGGACCCCGCCTGTTTAAGTATTGTGTACCACACCAGACCATTGTCAGCCTAATAAAGCACTGGGGGTAATGTATCAGGCCCTTCCCCCAGCCTATTTAAGCGCCTACCAGGAGCATTGCCAACATATTAAAGCAATGGAGAACCCCATCAGGACCATTTCAGCCAATTTAAGTACTGGAGTATTCCACCGTGTCCTTCTCCATCCTATTTAAATACTGGGTTACCCCCCCCCCCACACAAGACCCGTTCTTTGTCAATTTAGGTTCTGGGTACCCCACCAGGTCTGTCCGTAGCTAGTCTATTTAAATACTGGGGTACCACATCAGGCCGTTCCACACCAAACCATTCACCAGCCTATTTAACCATTTGGGTACCCGACCAAACCATTCATAGCCACTTGTAGCACTAGGATACCCATCAGGTCCTTCCGAGCCTATTAAATCACTGTGGTGCCGTATCAGGTCCTTCATTCACCCTACTGAAGCATTGGGTACCTACCAGGACCTTGTTTGCCTGTAAAGTACTGGAGTACCCACCAGGTCCTTCCCCCAACAATTTATAAGTACAGCGTACCCCACCACACAATTGCTAGCCTATTAAAGCACTAGGGTAGTCACTAGGCCCTTCACACAGCCTATTTAAGTATTGATGGTCCATATAAAGCCCTCCCGCAGCCTATTTAGACACTATCCTTGGTACAACACGATCATTATATTGTCGCTGTACCACAGTACACTGGTCAGGCCTTTCCTCCACAGTCTATGACTATTTATGTACTAGAGTACCGTACTCTACGCGGCCCTGCCCTGCACATATTTTAGCACAGAATTAACCACAAATCACATATAATGCAGGGGCAGTGACTGACAGGGGCGTAGCTAGAGTCATTCCGATGCGCAGGCCGAAAAGGCTAGGGGGTCCGGGGACATGGTCTTCTGGGAAATGTTTAAGTTATAGAACATCTGTTGTGCATTTTGGTACGTATATTTGGGCATACATTGTGAGACAAAATTAATTCATTTCACTATGCCAAGGCCTAATTCCATAACGGTAGCTACGCCAATGACTACATGCAGCTGACCAAGGGTGGTCATAAAATACATCAGGTTTGAATATGTGGTCACCAATGAACTTAATGAATGTCAATATATGACCTTGCAGTGGGGGGGGGGGGTAATTTCCTACGAGGGGAGTCAACATTTTACGAGGGGAGTCGTATATTTTACAGAGGGGAGTCACTTTGTTACAGCGAATAATGACCGGGGGTCACTTTCTGATGGAGGTCACAAATAAACGTTACACCGGATCGGGAACACATGAATAGATGTTTGACATAAATGTAAAATAGAATAAATACTCCATACAATTTGTCAATCAAGTATACACAGACTGTGTTTTTGTTTTCAAGAAAGTAAACTGAAATACAGTTTAAAAATTGAAAACCCGTCAAATATTTCCCCACAATGCAATAGAAAATTTATTTACATTTTGGTGAGAAAAAATAAACCATTCTTTGACTCTTTCCTTAGCACATGATTCTTTAGAATATATTATCAATGCAATATGTTCATACAATATATTTCCCAACATCTGAATATACATTTGCGTTGTATGTTAGCCTTGGTCAGTTCAATAATCCTGATGAAATGTTCCAAACAATACAATAATAGTGGGTGGGGTACCAGCGAATGTTATCGTTAATGATAGAAGCAGTAACGAAATATACAATTGGCAGTAATCTGGGCATTAGGGTTAGGGCTAAATTTGATCTTCAATTGAAGAGTATTCTACTGTTCAGCTTTAGTTTACTGCCACCTGTTTTGTGGGATTATCCTGGGTATACCGGTATTAAACCGGTGACATAATGATAAGCAATAGCTAGTGTATTTTTGTTCCAAAACGAGGCTGTGCAAATAATGTTCACTCCCAATTAAGCATACTCATATTTATTTTATTGTATGCAATATTAGTTAGTAAGAAATAAATCATAATTAAATCAAAAACAAAGTGAAAGCAACAGTACATGCCTCCATCTTTTATTTACGCGGTGATACCAATAACCGGTGACGATGTAAATTTCACCTCACAAGTTTATACCAGTAGCAATAAATGCCATATAAGGCAATCATGTGACGTCACATGAGTAGCGGGCACCTTACAAATGCAGCCGATAGATAACAAATCCATTGAAATTCACCTAAATATTGACAACATGAACAAAAACTTATGAGTGTAAGAGGAAAAAACAAGTTTTGAATAAATTACGGTAAATTTACCCGTAGAAATGACATTTCAGCTAGTTTTTGCTATGGACAGTTGCAGAAATCCTACGGAAATTGTCAATAGTAAGCACAAAATGAACATGTGCGGTTCATTTGGAATTATTCTGATATCACCGCTTATTAGTATTCACCGATATTAGGGTCATTGGGATACTATCTATCTTCCGCTAATGTCGAACCCCTCGCGGGGACGTAGACATGTTGCGCGTCAAAAACCGCAAAGAAGTTAAAAGTATGAGTAGTTAAAAGTATAATTTAAGAAGGTAATGAAAATAAGTTGTGGTAAAAGTTTAAAAGCAGCTGCGCAGAACAACTAGGGACTGGCATGTTCAATATGGCAAACTGCCGTATTGAATTGCTCTATGGTAGGGAGATGGACAATGTCAGGAGGGAGGTGGTTCCAATGGTAGATTGTTCTTGGAAAAAAGGAAAACTTGTAGTAGTCTGTAGTTGCTGTAATTAACCTATAGCTTAAGGAATGGCAATGGCGAGCAGGACGGGAGAGGGGAACTAGGTAATTTTCAATGGGAATAGCAACAAGATCATTATGAATTTTATACATAAGGGATAACCTATTGTCAATACGCCGTTGATCTAGTCTGAGTAGATTTAGGGAATGTAGCATGTCTGTAACACTAGAGGTACGATAGAAGTCAGCCTTTATCCAACGGGCTGCTCTTTGCTGGACACCTTCAATTTGGTCTATCAATGTTTGGGTATGGGGCGACCAGATCTCGGAGCCATATTCAAGCTGGGGTCTCACTAGTGTCTGGTAAGCCATGGACTTAAGGGGTTCAGATTTGACCTGGAGGTTTCTACGTAAAAATCCTAATGTTTGGTTTGCTTTCTTTGTTGACCTTTTTATGTGAGTGTCCCACGACAGGTTATTTGAGATATCCACGCCAAGGTATTTGGCTGAGGTGACCGACTCAAGTAGGACTCCATGGAGTTTATATTTGCTGGGAATAGGATGTTACTGCCTCTATCCCCAACCAAATTTTATTGGCAGCAATTGAAATTCCCACAAGCAAGAGTCCCGGTTTCGATACTCTTGTCAAGGAACGCATGTGGTGTCATTTAGCACGGCATATCACACACATTGCTTAGTACTGGTTAACAGCTAAGGTTGGCTACGTTCGCCCAGGAAAACATGTAGGTCCCTGCAAGAGGTTTGACATTAATGGAACATACATTAGCCTGTCCAGGAAACATGTCTAGGTCTGCAATGGGGTTTGATATTAGCAGAGATTATTGGAACATACATACATACAAGAAAATTATACTCATTATTTACTTGATCGATAATTATGCTTCAGAATAAGTATGCATGTTCCATTAATGTCAAACCCCTTGTTTTCCTGGGCAGGCTTAGCCGACCTAAGTGATTAACCAGTACTAAGCAATGTGTGTGAGGTGCCTTGTTGCTCAATGACGCTACATACGTGGCCTGTCCGAGTATCGAACCCGGGACCGTTCGATTACAAATCCGACGCTCTATCACTGGACCACAAACGCCACAATATACAGTAGGCAAATAGATTACCATATTTATCGTCATGACTGACATTAGAGTTAAGCACACTATATAACTGTCATTGATGTTATATCCCTAACACACTCCACAACATAATATACTCAGAGAAATAAGTTTAGCAAGTTTTTCAGGGTACTGATAGGTTTATATGTACAGTGGTATATATACATGTAATGTGTTAATTATGACCGTCTGGCCCTACACAATAGATCCCCAGTACATGTTTCCGCATCAGTTGTTTTGCTACGTCAAAACTGCTAATTATTGTTAAACCATGGAGAGCACGTGCAGCACGAAATCTTACCTGTGTGGAATCTTAAAACCAACACAATCTTGTCATTTGTATACCATAACCAAATTAACCGCTTTAAAATTTGGAAATTATTCAATGGGGCGTGCTCCAGGAATGACGTTAGGTCGACGTCAAATGGCTATTGGCATGTTAAATGCTGGTGTGACGGCAAGGGAAGTTGCACGACAATTTAACGTTCATGAATCGACTATTAGTCATCTAAACACTAGATATCAACGAACAGGGGATGTAAAAGATATGCCACGTTCGTGCCGACCAAGAAAAACGACGTTGGCGGAAGACCGTTATATTGTTGTGACGTCAACGTCGCAGGTTAGCTGATCATGTCAGGAATGCAACCGGCACACAAGTTTGTAACAGGACCGTCCGCAATAGACTTCGCGCTGCCAGACTTCATGCACGCCGGCCTCACGTTGGGATACCGTTAACGCAACGTCATCGACAGGATCGGGTCACTTGGGCAAGACTTCATCATAGATGGAACTGTGCTCAGTGGAATGACGTTCTTTTTACGGACGAACCAAGATTTAACCTTTCCTTTGCTGATGGAAGGTTACGTGTATGGAGACGAACGGGTGAACGATTTGATCTGCAAAACGTCATTCAACATGATCGTTATGGTGGGGGCAGTGTGATGGTATGGGCGGGAATTTGTCACCGTGGTAAAACTAAACTTGTTACTGTTGCTGGGAACCTTATTGCAGTGCGATATTGCAACGAGATGCAGTGCAAGTGGTGCCAGTGGTTGTACCTTTTTTACGATATGCACAACTTTTTCAACAGGATAACGCTCGCCCACACACTGCCAGGCACACCCAGGATGTTCTCAGGCGTAACAATATCGCCGTTCTTCCCTGGCCGTCCAAATCGCAGACCTTTCGCCCATTGAACACATGTGGGACCACCTAGGACGGAAGATAAGAGAACGTAATGATGTTATAAACGTACGTGACCTTGAGCGAGCGTTGCATGAAGAATGGCGCCGAATCCCTCTACAAGTTGTAAGGAAGCTTATCAACAGCATGAGACGACGATGTGCGTCTGTACTTGCTGTTAACGGAGGACATACTCGATATTGACACATTTGTGACTTTCCTTTGAACCCTACCATTTTCAGCGTGACGGATTACAGAGGAAATAAAGTATTTTTTCAATGAAATTGTTGAATTTAAATTAGAATTAAATGATTGAAGATTTAAGAACTTGAGATTTTGTTCAATTTAGTATAAATTTAACTAATTTTAGCATTTTATACCAACTTGCAAAACTTATTTCCTTCAGTATACTAAAGACAACTGATGCCGTTAAGCATACTAAGGTGTTACAATTAGTAAAGATTTAAACTGGCCTCCCCATACAAACATGCATCTGCTCTAAAGCTACTAATATCTCCTATTCATTAAAAGGAACGTGAAGATTAGTAAAACGGTCAAAGAAAAAGCTCAACCATCTGGCACCCCTGACAAAAGTCTCTTACTTATAAAGCAGAAAAAGTGCAAAGATCAGCTGCATGTGATTCTGCAATGACTATAACTATACAAGCAGTGTAGCAAAAATTATTAACTCCCTGAACTGGCAAACACTTTAATATCGACGCATACAATCATCAGTCGTATACCTATACAAAATCAGAAATAACTTGGTATGTGTCGACTACAATCACCTAACTTCTACAAGGAACCTAAACTACTTCATTCCGCAGTCCCAAACCCAGTACCATATTAAATCTTTTTCCCCACGAACATTATGTCATTGAAATGGCCTCCCCCCAATTATGTACAGTCCAGCCCCAGCATGACCATTTTTGCTGAGCTACAGGCCACTGCCACTGTGACATGATAAAGCATTGTAATAATATATTTAACATTTATTAAATGCAGCACATACATGTATGTAAATAACAACATTTTACATACGAAACTGTGATAAAAAAATGGCAGATGTAATAATGGTGTAGCAGGTTCATTCTCGATCAGCGTAGATAAAAGAAGAATCATCTTAGAATCAACAATAAGCACCTTTGAGGATTAACCTACTTAGAAGACGACTAACCTACTTAGAAATATTCAGACGCCCAAATGCTGTAGTGCAGGGGCGACCTTAAACAAGTGTATCTCATTCATTCTAGATCAGAATTTTTGGGAGAAGTGAGAAAGCTTGCGATCTTAAATGGTGTTATTTAATAAATTTAAATAAAATATGGTTAAAATGCACAGTATGACCATGAAATATAACATTTGAATAGAAGGAGTGCTTTATAATGGACAAGTGTATCTTACTGGACAAAATTTTGTATGAAAATTGTAAAAATATATATATATTTGACAATTTTTTTTTTTAGGGAGAAGGGCCCCCACAGGACGAAGTCAGGATCCCTAGGGCGACTATTTCGCCAACATCGCCCTCTAAAATGATCCCTCGTGTAGTAATGAACTGATACTCGATTAAATAGTCTGCTGTATTCTGTTGAATTTAAAATTTAAATAAATTTGTACCTGTGTGAACATATTGTAGGTCTACTGTCACGGTAAACACCGTCAACTAACTTTATCGATTGTTTGTACACGGCGGTACGTCATTGATCGGGTAAATTTGGCAAATGAAAGTCGCACTTCGGCGACAAGCTGACGCTTTGACATAACGAGTGTGAAATACTGCCCATTTATACAGAAAGCACCAAATAATGAATTTTATATAAAGAAAAATTTGACTAACGAAATTTGATATAAACGGAGCCAGTTATATGTAAAGTGATAGTATCTGAAACGGGACTTTGACCCAACTTTGAGATAACCGGAGAATTTCGCATAACCGACTTTGATATAACGGATGTAGACTGTATGATTGTTCCATTAATGTCAAGCCCCTTGCGGGGACCTAGACATGTTTTCCTGGGTAGACTAGACCGAGATGCCTCAATGACACCACATACGCACCGAGTATCGAATCCGGGACTCGTTGAATCGAAATCCGACACTACCACCGACGCCACAAGAGGGCGAAGTAGTCACATTATTGTTTTCGTAGATTAACCAACAATAGACACCTGTTTGTTTGCCGTGTCATTTGACAGTCTCGAAATACCGGGGCTTTCGCTATCGATCGCATGGCCATTTCCAATAAAATCAAGAATTATGAATATATTTTTTGCAAATTTGAGCAAATTATCTTCCACAGGAATTTTAACATTTCATTATGATATAAGCGACTTCATTTTACTGTGTATTTAGTTTAATCATATTTTATTGAATTTATCATACATGTACAGTAGCAGCAATACATAATACAACATTAAGTAATAACAACTACAAAGCATGATAAAACAAAAGGGTTGGACCACAAGTTTTTCCAACATTAGTTAAACGGCCCGTCCCTAACGTCAGAATAATGTTTGATTAAACTAAATGACGGGTTTTTATTGAAAATAATTACAAGATAATGATTTTTAAAAAATCCTGATTTGAAAAAAACAAATTGAAATAAAAAAATATATAATAACTTGAGACTTCATCCCCCAAACCCACCCGCTGCTACCCCATGCCACCCAAGATAATGATGTACAAGAGCCTCTCTCGATAAGTATTTTATTGTACAATATGTGATATATAAGTGGGCGTATGTGTATGTACATTATCTCCATATAATTAGTGCTTTGTTCCCTTTATATACAGTCCCTAAAATACTGTGTATATATATTGCATGCATGAACATCGATAAACAACATAGAGATAGATGATCTAAAGCACTCATTAATTCATTAACATGCAGCCAAGCATTCACAACTACCAAGCATTCTCAATCATGCTGGACTGTCTGCCAAGCATTCACAATCATATATCATGCAGCCAAGCGATCACAATCATATAGCATGCAGCCAAGAATTCACAATCATATAGCCTGCAGCCAAGTATGATATATCATGCAGCCAAGAATTCACAATCATATACCATGCAGCCAAGTATGATATATCATGCAGCCAAGCATTCACAATCATATATCATGCAGCCAAGCGATCACACTCATATATCATGCAGCCAAGAATTCACAATCATGTATCATGCAGCCAAGAATTCTCAATCATATATCATACAGCCAAGCATTCTCAATCATATATCATGCAGCCAAGCATTCACAATCATGTAGCATGCAGCCAAGCGATCACACTCATATATCATGCAGCCAAGAATTCACAATCATGTATCATGCAGCCAAGAATTCTCAATCATATATCATACAGCCAAGCATTCTCAATCATATATCATACAGCCAAGCATTCTCAATCATATATCATACAGCCAAGCATTCTCAATCATATATCATGCAGCCAAGCGTTCACAATCATGTAGCATGCAGCCAAGCATTCACAATCATATAGCATGCAGCCAAGCATTCACAATCATATATCATGCAGCCAAGCATTCACAATCATGCAGCCAAGCGTTCACAATCATATATCATGCAGCCAAGCATTCACAATCATGCAGCCAAGAATTCACAATCATGCAGCCAAGCGTTCACAATCATATATCATGCAGCCAAGCATTCACAATCATGCAGCCAAGCGTTCACAATCATATATCATGCAGCCAAGCGTTCACAATCATGTAGCATGCAGCCAAGCATTCACAATCATATAGCATGCAGCCAAGCGTTCACAATCATATATCATGCAGCCAAGCATTCACAATCATATATCATGCAGCCAAGCATTCACAATCATATATCATGCAGCCAAGCATTCACAATCATATAGCATGCAGCCAAGCGTTCACAATCATATATCATGCAGCCAAGCGTTCACAATCATATAGCATGCAGCCAAGCGTTCACAATCATATAGCATGCAGCCAAGCGTTCACAATCATATATCGTGCAGCCAAGCGTTCACAATCATATGGCATGCAGCCAAGCGTTCACAATCATATATCATGCAGCCAAGCGTTCACAATCATATACCATGCAGCCAAGTGTTCACAATCATATATCATGCAGCCAAGCGATCACAATCATATATCATGCAGCCAAGCGTTCACAATCATATATCATGCAGCCAAGCATTCACAATCATGCAGCCAAGCGTTCACAATCATATATCATGCAGCCAAGCGTTCACAATCATATAGCATGCAGCCAAGCATTCACAATCATATATCATGCAGCCAAGCGATCACAATCATATATCATGCAGCCAAGAATTCACAATCATATATCATGCAGCCAAGCGATCACAATCATATATCATGCAGCCAAGCATTCACAATCATGCAGCCAATCATTCACAATCATATATCATGCAGCCAAGCATTCACAATCATATATCATGCAGCCAAGCATTCACAATCATATATCATGCAGCCAAGCATTCACAATCATGCAGCCAAGCATTCACAATCATATATCGTGCAGCCAAGCGATCACACTCATATATCATGCAGCCAAGCATTCACAATCATGCAGCCAAGCATTCACAATCATGCAGCCAAGCATTCACAATCATATATCATGCAGCCAAGCATTCACAATCATATATCATGCAGCCAAGCGTTCACAATCATATATCATGCAGCCAAGCATTCACAATCATGCAGCCAAGCATTCACAATCATATATCATGCAGCCAAGCATTCACAATCATGCAGCCAAGCGTTCACAATCATATATCATGCAGCCAAGCATTCACAATCATGCAGCCAAGCATTCACAATCATATATCATGCAGCCAAGCATTCACAATCATATATCATGCAGCCAAGCATTCTCAATCATGCTGGACTGTCTGCCAAACATTCACAATCATATATCATGCAGCCAAGCGTTCACAATCATGCAGCCAAGCATTCACAATCATATATCATGCAGCCAAGCGATCACAATCATATAGCATGCAGCCAAGAATTCACAATCATATAGCCTGCAGCCAAGTATGATATATCATGCAGCCAAGAATTCACAATCATATACCATGCAGCCAAATATGATATATCATGCAGCCAAGCATTCACAATCATGTAGCATGCAGCCAAGCGATCACACTCATATATCATGCAGCCAAGAATTCACAATCATGTATCATGCAGCCAAGAATTCTCAATCATATATCATACAGCCAAGCATTCTCAATCATATATCATACAGCCAAGCATTCTCAATCATATATCATACAGCCAAGCATTCTCAATCATATATCATGCAATCAAGCGTTCACAATCATGTAGCATGCAGCCAAGCATTCACAATCATATAGCATGCAGCCAAGCATTCACAATCATATATCATGCAGCCAAGCATTCACAATCATGCAGCCAAGCGTTCACAATCATATATCATGCAGCCAAGCATTCACAATCATGCAGCCAAGAATTCACAATCATGCAGCCAAGCATTCACAATCATATATCATGCAGCCAAGCATTCACAATCATGTGGCCAAGCGTTCACAATCATATATCATGCAGCCAAGCGTTCACAATCATATATCATGCAGCCAAGCGTTCACAATCATGTAGCATGTAGCCAAGCATTCACAATCATATAGCATGCAGCCAAGCGTTCACAATCATATATCATGCAGCCAAGCATTCACAATCATATATCATGCAGCCAAGCATTCACAATCATATATCATGCAGCCACGCATTCACAATCATATAGCATGCAGCCAAGCGTTCACAATCATATATCATGCAGCCAAGCGTTCACAATCATATAGCATGCAGCCAAGCATTCACAATCATATAGCATGCAGCCAAGCATTCACAATCATATAGCATGCAGCCAAGAATTCACAATCATATAGCCTGCAGCCAAGTATGATATATCATGCAGCCAAGAATTCACAATCATATACCATGCAGCCAAGTATGATATATCATGCAGCCAAGCATTCACAATCATATATCATGCAGCCAAGCGATCACACTCATATATCATGCAGCCAAGAATTCACAATCATGTATCATGCAGCCAAGAATTCTCAATCATATATCATACAGCCAAGCATTCTCAATCATATATCATGCAGCCAAGCATTCACAATCATGTAGCATGCAGCCAAGCGATCACACTCATATATCATGCAGCCAAGAATTCACAATCATGTATCATGCAGCCAAGAATTCTCAATCATATATCATACAGCCAAGCATTCTCAATCATATATCATACAGCCAAGCAGTCTCAATCATATATCATACAGCCAAGCATTCTCAATCATATATCATGCAGCCAAGCGTTCACAATCATGTAGCATGCAGCCAAGCATTCACAATCATATAGCATGCAGCCAAGCATTCACAATCATATATCATGCAGCCAAGCATTCACAATCATGCAGCCAAGCATTCACAATCATATATCATGCAGCCAAGCATTCACAATCATGCAGCCAAGAATTCACAATCATGCAGCCAAGCGTTCACAATCATATATCATGCAGCCAAGCATTCACAATCATGCAGCCAAGCGTTCACAATCATATATCATGCAGCCAAGCGTTCACAATCATGTAGCATGCAGCCAAGCGTTCACAATCATATAGCATGCAGCCAAGCATTCACAATCATATAGCATGCAGCCAAGCGTTCACAATCATATAGCATGCAGCCAAGAATTCACAATCATATAGCCTGCAGCCAAGTATGATATATCATGCAGCCAAGAATTCACAATCATATACCATGCAGCCAAGTATGATATATCATGCAGCCAAGCATTCACAATCATATATCATGCAGCCAAGCGATCACACTCATATATCATGCAGCCAAGAATTCACAATCATGTATCATGCAGCCAAGAATTCTCAATCATATATCATACAGCCAAGCATTCTCAATCATATATCATACAGCCAAGCATTCTCAATCATATATCATACAGCCAAGCATTCTCAATCATATATCATGCAGCCAAGCGTTCACAATCATGTAGCATGCAGCCAAGCATTCACAATCATATAGCATGCAGCCAAGCATTCACAATCATATATCATGCAGCCAAGCATTCACAATCATGCAGCCAAGCATTCACAATCATATATCATGCAGCCAAGCATTCACAATCATGCAGCCAAGAATTCACAATCATGCAGCCAAGCGTTCACAATCATATATCATGCAGCCAAGCATTCACAATCATGCAGCCAAGCGTTCACAATCATATATCATGCAGCCAAGCGTTCACAATCATGTAGCATGCAGCCAAGCATTCACAATCATATAGCATGCAGCCAAGCGTTCACAATCATATATCATGCAGCCAAGCATTCACAATCATATATCATGCAGCCAAGCATTCACAATCATATATCATACAGCCAAGCATTCACAATCATATAGCATGCAGCCAAGCGTTCACAATCATATATCATGCAGCCAAGCATTCACAATCATATAGCATGCAGCCAAGCGTTCACAATCATATAGCATGCAGCCAAGCATTCACAATCATATAGCATGCAGCCAAGCATTCACAATCATATAGCATGCAGCCAAGAATTCACAATCATATAGCCTGCAGCCAAGTATGATATATCATGCAGCCAAGAATTCACAATCATATACCATGCAGCCAAGTATGATATATCATGCAGCCAAGCATTCACAATCATATATCATGCAGCCAAGAATTCACAATCATGTATCATGCAGCCAAGAATTCTCAATCATATATCATACAGCCAAGCATTCTCAATCATATATCATGCAGCCAAGCATTCACAATCATGTAGCATGCAGCCAAGCGATCACACTCATATATCATGCAGCCAAGAATTCACAATCATGTATCATGCAGCCAAGAATTCTCAATCATATATCATACAGCCAAGCATTCTCAATCATATATCATACAGCCAAGCATTCTCAATCATATATCATACAGCCAAGCATTCTCAATCATATATCATGCAGCCAAGCGTTCACAATCATGTAGCATGCAGCCAAGCATTCACAATCATATAGCATGCAGCCAAGCATTCACAATCATATATCATGCAGCCAAGCATTCACAATCATGCAGCCAAGCATTCACAATCATATATCATGCAGCCAAGCATTCACAATCATGCAGCCAAGAATTCACAATCATGCAGCCAAGCGTTCACAATCATATATCATGCAGCCAAGCATTCACAATCATGCAGCCAAGCGTTCACAATCATATATCATGCAGCCAAGCGTTCACAATCATGTAGCATGCAGCCAAGCGTTCACAATCATATAGCATGCAGCCAAGCATTCACAATCATATAGCATGCAGCCAAGCGTTCACAATCATATAGCATGCAGCCAAGAATTCACAATCATATAGCCTGCAGCCAAGTATGATATATCATGCAGCCAAGAATTCACAATCATATACCATGCAGCCAAGTATGATATATCATGCAGCCAAGCATTCACAATCATATATCATGCAGCCAAGCGATCACACTCATATATCATGCAGCCAAGAATTCACAATCATGTATCATGCAGCCAAGAATTCTCAATCATATATCATACAGCCAAGCATTCTCAATCATATATCATGCAGCCAAGCATTCACAATCATGTAGCATGCAGCCAAGCGATCACACTCATATATCATGCAGCCAAGAATTCACAATCATGTATCATGCAGCCAAGAATTCTCAATCATATATCATACAGCCAAGCATTCTCAATCATATATCATACAGCCAAGCATTCTCAATCATATATCATACAGCCAAGCATTCTCAATCATATATCATGCAGCCAAGCGTTCACAATCATGTAGCATGCAGCCAAGCATTCACAATCATATAGCATGCAGCCAAGCATTCACAATCATATATCATGCAGCCAAGCATTCACAATCATGCAGCCAAGCATTCACAATCATATATCATGCAGCCAAGCATTCACAATCATGCAGCCAAGAATTCACAATCATGCAGCCAAGCGTTCACAATCATATATCATGCAGCCAAGCATTCACAATCATGCAGCCAAGCGTTCACAATCATATATCATGCAGCCAAGCGTTCACAATCATGTAGCATGCAGCCAAGCATTCACAATCATATAGCATGCAGCCAAGCGTTCACAATCATATATCATGCAGCCAAGCATTCACAATCATATATCATGCAGCCAAGCATTCACAATCATATATCATACAGCCAAGCATTCACAATCATATAGCATGCAGCCAAGCGTTCACAATCATATATCATGCAGCCAAGCATTCACAATCATATAGCATGCAGCCAAGCGTTCACAATCATATAGCATGCAGCCAAGTGTTCACAATCATATATCGTGCAGCCAAGCGTTCACAATCATATGGCATGCAGCCAAGCGTTCACAATCATATATCATGCAGCCAAGCGTTCACAATCATATACCATGCAGCCAAGTGTTCACAATCATATATCATGCAGCCAAGCGATCACAATCATATATCATGCAGCCAAGTGTTCACAATCATATATCATGCAGCCAAGCATTCACAATCATGCAGCCAAGCGTTCACAATCATATATCATGCAGCCAAGCGTTCACAATCATATAGCATGCAGCCAAGCATTCACAATCATATATCATGCAGCCAAGCGATCACAATCATATATCATGCAGCCAAGCATTCACAATCATATATCATGCAGCCAAGCATTCACAATCATGCAGCCAAGAATTCACAATCATGCAGCCAAGCGTTCACAATCATATATCATGCAGCCAAGCATTCACAATCATGCAGCCAAGCGTTCACAATCATATATCATGCAGCCAAGCGTTCACAATCATGTAGCATGCAGCCAAGCGTTCACAATCATATAGCATGCAGCCAAGCATTCACAATCATATAGCATGCAGCCAAGCGTTCACAATCATATAGCATGCAGCCAAGAATTCACAATCATATAGCCTGCAGCCAAGTATGATATATCATGCAGCCAAGCATTCACAATCATATATCATGCAGCCAAGCGATCACACTCATATATCATGCAGCCAAGAATTCACAATCATGTATCATGCAGCCAAGAATTCTCAATCATATATCATACAGCCAAGCATTCTCAATCATATATCATGCAGCCAAGCATTCACAATCATGTAGCATGCAGCCAAGCGATCACACTCATATATCATGCAGCCAAGAATTCACAATCATGTATCATGCAGCCAA
>CM026393.1:63338677-63371653 GCA_014843695.1 Archivesica marissinica | reverse complement strand
GTATATATATATGTATGTAGGTGAGTGTATATATATGTATGTAGGTGAGTGTATATATAGGTGAGTGTATGTGTAGGTGAGTGTATTTGTATGTGAGTGTATGTGTAGGTGAGTGTAGGTGTAGGCAAACGTATTGAGCAGGCCATTCTAAAATTGAAAGCAAATTTAATTTTAAAAGTGACCATTCCAACTTTTCCGTTTCATCCATTATTTCTCAGTTCAAATGTGAGAAGAAATTATAACGAGTATTTATTAATTTCGACAAATTAAAATGTGTGTATATTCATTTCACAGAAACGTTTGCAAGGCGTGACTTACGAAACCAGTTACCATGCTTCAACACCAATGGCAGGGTTACTTAAGAAATCCATACAAGCAGAAACAAAGAAAGAAAACACAGAAATCAGAGGTAAATACTTTTAATATTATAAAAATATATATAAACGATATGCTACGGTGATACGGAATCGTGATACACTGATATATGCTACGGTGATAAGGAATAGCGATACACCGATATATGCTACAGTGATAAGGAATAGCGATACACCGATATATACTACGGTAATAAGGAATCGTGATACACCGATATATGTTACGGTAATAAGGAATCGTGATACACCGATATATGCTACGGTAATAAGGAATCGTGATACACCGATATATGTTACGGTAATAAGGAATCGTGATACACCGATATATGCTACGGTAATTAGGAATCGTGATACACCGATATATGCTATGGTAATAAGGAATCGTGATACACCGATATATGCTACGGTAATAAGGAATCGTGATACACCGATATATGCTACGGTAATAAGGAATCGTGATACACCGATATATGCTACGGTAATAAGGAATCGTGATACACCGATATATGCTACGGTGGTAAGGAATCGTGATACACTGAGATATGCTACGGTAATAAGGAATAGTGATACATCGAAATATGTTACGGTAATAAGGAATCGTGATACACCGATATATGTTACGGTGGTAAGGAATAGTGATACACCGAGATATGCTACGGTAATAAGGAATAGTGATACACCGAGATATGCTACGGTGGTAATGAATCGTGATACGCCGAGATATGCTACGGTGGTAATGAATCGTGATACGCCGAGATATGCTACGGTGGTAAGGAATCATGATGCACCGATATATGATATTCTAAGGAATCTTGATTCACCGAGATATGCTAAGGAATCGAAATGCAGTGAAATATGCTAATATGAACAAGAAATCATTATAGAATAAATATTGTAAAAATAAGAACAACGTAATGTTGTCCTAACTCGTAAGAAGCTTTGATAATACAATGAACTAAATAAATATAACACTACAGTCAAACCTGTGTTAGTGGTCACCTCTATTAAGCAACCAACCTGTATTAAGCAGCCAGTTTCAAGATTCCCGATATGCTAGTTTACTATACAGTTGACATCTATTAAGCAGCCACCTGTGCTAAGCAGCCACTTTCAGTGATTCCCTTGACTGGCTGCTTAAGACAGGTTTGACTGTATACGAAATATACAGAGAAACAAAACCATATTAGTAGATACAAATATGGGCTATATATATATACTTACCCAACAACATGTGTCTGAAGCTGAACTGGTTATCCAGGGATCGCAGGTTCGATCCTCCGCCTGACCCTAATAATATTAACAGTTTTTCAGATGGGACTTTCAACCCGAGGTCCCGTGTCGTGTTTTACACCCGTGCACGTAAAAGAACCAGAGGAGACTCTAGAATGGGTATATGTCTGTATAATTGCACTATCCTCCAAACATCTAAAATGACGAATCTCTTCAGGAGGCGTCGCTCATATGGGCAACCGGTAGCGACAATAGATAAAAGTAATACACACACATTTGTCTGAGGGTGTGACAGTGTATTGTTCCATGTAAACCTTAGTAAACCTCGTGCGACGACAAATTCTTATCTAACGGTCTTCAAAAACAAAGAATGTCTTGAGTTTTTATTTCTGAAAAATAAAACACATCGGAAATAAACTTTCAAAGGATAACACCGTCTGCATGGCATTTAATGATTACGTCATTATTTCTTCTATTTCAGGTGGATGTGTACGACAGTTTGTCAACTGGATTCAGCGAACTTTCCGCAGCCGAGCAACCAGCTTGAGAAAATAAATATAAACTGCATAATAATATCATTAATAACTTAGCATTTTTCTAACTATTTATATAATAAAATATGTTAGTTTTTTGGCAAAAAATCTTATAATTATTGTGTTACATTCTGAATTTGTCAGTGACAAATTACTCCCACCGGATGCCTTAAACAAATGTCTTTCATTTTATATCTTCAACTACAAATACATGGCAATACATATATTTATATCCATTTTATGTAACAATATAGCATACCCAATACACAACACATATAATGAAATATACAGTGAAGTACAATGTATCTCACAGTATCCCCCGATACACAACACCTAGAATGAAATACAGTGAAGTACAAGGTATCTCACAATATCCCCCGATACACAATACATATAATGGAATACCCAGTGAAGTACACGGTATCTCACAATATCCCCCGATACACAACACATATAATGGAATACACAGTGAAGTACAAGGTATCTCACAATATCCCCCGATACACAATACATATAATGGAATACACAATGAAGTACAAGGTATCTCACAATATCCCCCGATACACAATACATAGAATGGAATACACAGTGAAGTACAAGGTATCTCACAATATCCCCCGATACACAATACATATAATGGAATACACAGTGAAGTACAAGGCATCTCACAATATCCCCCGAACACAATACATATAATGGAATACACAATGAAGTACAAGGTATCTCACAATATCCCCCGATACACAATACATATAATGGAATACACAATGAAGTACAAGGTATCTCACAATATCCCCCGATACACAATACATATAATGGAATACACAATGAAGTACAAGGTATCTCACAATATCCCCCGATACACAATACATAGAATGGAATACACAGTGAAGTACAAGGTATCTCACAATATCCCCCGATACACAATACATAGAATGGAATACAGAGTGAAATACAAGGTATCTCACAATATCCCCCGATACACAATACATAGAATGGAATACACAGTAAAGTACAAGGCGGCTCACAATATCCACGAATGCACCAAACATACAATGGCATGCACCCAGTAAAGTACAAACTACATGTAGGTATCTCGCCACCCGATTAGCGTAGTGGTAGCACGCTCGCTTCTCGCCAATGCCGGGTTCGATCCTCGAACCGGGAAGTATGCGAGATGGTCGCCAGATCGGACAGGTGGGTTTTCTCCGGGTACTACGGTTTCCTCCCACACGAATGACCACGTTTACGCTTTCTTCCGCGCCAACGAGAGTGATTAATATAAGTTGTTAAAACTTGCTTCGCGATCGTTGTAAAATAAATAACGTTTAAAAATAGGTATCTCGCCATGTCCTCCAAAACGCCACATATAGTGACGTACAAGGCATGTATTCGTGTATATTGTATATATAGTATGCATACTGCATTATCCTACATGCGTATGGTCAAATATGTATTAGATTGGGCATTATCGCTCGATACATGTATAAGAACCATATCAAAACAGTAGTCAGTAAGTTGATACCCTCTATTTATGTATGCCCGCAACACCTGGTGTGGCATCCGTGGTCCAATGATCCAGTGGTAGAGCGTCGGATTTGGAATACATCGGTCCCGGTTCGATACTCGCTCAGGCCACGTATGTAGTGTCATTGAGCAAGGCACCTCACGCACATTGCTTAGTACTGGTTAACCACTTAGGTCGGCTAAGTTTGTCCAGGAAAACATGTCTATGTCCCCGTAAGGGGTTTGACATTAATGGAACATACATACATACACCTCTCCTGTCAGTTAATAGCACATGTGTGTCACGCACAGCATGTCGCTGTCTGTCCTTAGAGCATGTGTACCATACAACATCTACAAATATGTGCATATAGGAGGTGTGTCCTATATACAGTATGTGCATAGGAATGCAAAGGGCAAGCCTTTGGAGGCATGCAGTGGTACATGCTGCGGTTGCAGCCGTGAAGACATTTCATGCAGGGACTAATACACGTGCGAGGGAGGCTGCATCTGCTACAGTCGTTTCACCAGCAATCAGTATGATATGGAGGATGACGACGAGGTGCTAGACTGAATAAACATACAACATACATTGACTGTAACCTATCTATAGCTATGCATAAGAACAATTTAGTAGATATTGTGGAGCATGCTGTAATGGAGAAATATGTTACTGACTGGTCCACCTCTATTAACAGTGTGCCTGGTGTTTCTGGACGTCGTCGCAATAAGCTTAGAACCTACTGTACATTTAAATTTCAAACAGAATTATATTGTAAAAGGATCTGGTGGTGGTACTCCAAGGTGGCGGGACTCCAATACTGAAGCATACTAGGAAATGATCTAGTGGTGTACCCCCATTTTTTCATAATGACTAGGGAATGGCTTGGCGGGGTAACCCAGTGCGCATGCTTAAATAGATTTAGGGATGGTCCTGGTGGACTACCCTATTGCTTCCATAGGCTAGAGAAGGGCCTGGTGGGGCACCTCAGTATTTAATTAGACTAGCTGGTGAAGTACACATTACTTACATAGTGTAAGGAAGGGTCCGGTTGGGTATCTATTTATTTTGTTAGTAAGTGCTTCAATAGATTCAGGGAATGTGCAAAATATATGAAACACAAACAATATTTGCACGAAATGTTATTATTGTCATACATAAATAGTAATGTATTATATAAATACATTAATCTATTTAATATAAGACATCATTGATTTACCATACTATATATTTACCAACTTCAATTTTGTATGTTTGGTTTTGTGTTTTGTTGTGTCTGTTGACCTTCTCCTTGTTAGAAATAAAGAACTATTTTGCTTTAATTATAAGACACATATCAGATAAATATTATATGTATTTACACATAGATATAAATATAAATGGCTGTGGGAGCTCATTTGTATAAAATGTATGCTTTATGTTTGCACTGTTCGCTAACTGTATATAATATGTATATATGTCCTCATGGGCTTGACAGCCTATTGGAATTTAATAAAATAAACTAAAACTAAACTATTTGTCTTATGCATATCGTCTGCTATCATTTTCGGGCCTATAAATATCAATTCTATTTTCGCACGGGAATGACTAATTATCGGGACTGATTGCACAAGTGGCCAGTCGTGTAATTTTAAAAGGCCGAAATCGTTTGATGTGCGGACAATCTTAATAATATTAGGTAACGTAACAGATGTTACGGCGTCTGTAAGTCTACATGACCATCGCTGCTCTGTATATAAGAAACGAACTTTATTATCCAAATTAGATACATTAAGGTGACGTCCAAGGAACGGATTGTTGTGTGATCTCGAAAATAAGATACAGAATTAACTGTTTCTATGATACGTATAAGAGTATAGACATTAAGAGAAAGATAACTTATGAAAGTTAATTGCGTATTTAAAAATAAATACGAGTTATAAGATTATTCAGTCGAGATAAGGAGCATGTATAGTTCCGGTGAATATAATCTATTATTGTGAGACGAAGGTTATTGAAGCGGAAACATTGAAGAGATTGTATGAAGAGAGTAATTACGGATTAAAGAGATTAGAGCTGATTGGGACAATTAGCAATAAACAACTAAATTCTGACTTAAATAAATCAAATAATAATTGAATTAAGCAGTCTGATCGTCTCAGTAACACTTGGGTTTAAGGCCCTTTGGTGGTTAAATGTTCCACGATGTCCGCTCTCCGACTGAAGTAAGTATTATCCAATCTTCTTCAAGCATGGTCACACTGTTTAGTAACATAATATCTAAGGGCAAGTTCGATAAACAGTCTGATCGTATCATTAACATCTCAGTGATGGCCATCGAGTAATTATTACCGTTCTGTGACCAAACTTTGGTGTGGTACATCAGCAACTGTGTTACAATCTCTTGTTATATTAGAGAAGAGACTGGCGGGACACCCGGTACTTAAATACTCTACGGAATGCCTCTATGGGACACCTCAGTACTTAAATAGACTCAGATTCTAACAACAAGATCAAAGGACGTCTTTGACTTAAGTACAGTCAAACCTGTGCTAAAGTCCACCTCCGAATAAAGGTCGCATATGAAAAACCTGTCTCTAAAGACCACCATTTGTCTCTCCCGTCGAGCCATTTTCAAATCATTTTAACCCTCTGTTGAGAGGCCACATGCCAACAAAGGCTACTTTTTTACTTTCCCTAGGGTGACCTTTATAGACAGGTTTGACTGTATACCAATCAATCATACGTCGTACATACAGTTACAATACATGTATATGATTTACAGTTGAGCAGTGCTACAAAAACGATGCGTTCTTTTATATATGTTTGTAGTTCCTAAAATAAACTAGTGTAGGTAACGATTCGATAACATGAAGTATTTTATTGGAACTATATGGATGTAATCTACAATATTACTACAATAGGCAGGTAGTGAAAATCGGGAAGTGCTTGCAGTAGGCCTAATCAATCATTCAATAAACCAACCAACTAACCAACAAAACAATCGATACTCCGCTGCAGGATCAGTGTAATGTATCACTTGACCCCCCCCCCAGATAATGTTGACCCACATCACCCTTCTCCAGCCTATAAAGCACTGGGTACCCACGATACCACTAGCGGGTCAGTGGTCCAGTGGCAATACGCTGGATTCGTAATCTAGGGATTGTAGGTTCGATCCCCCACTACACCATACTAAAATGACTAATATCACGTTTTAGAACCAGATG
The DNA here is from genome assembly GCA_014843695.1 of Archivesica marissinica. Lineage (NCBI taxonomy): Eukaryota > Metazoa > Mollusca > Bivalvia > Venerida > Vesicomyidae > Archivesica > Archivesica marissinica. The sequence continues at coordinate 63,364,800 of CM026393.1, read as the reverse complement.
AGTATCTGGAATTGGGCTCTGTTTGTATCATTGCACTATCCTCCAAAACCTAAAATGACTAATCTCTTCAGGAGGCGACGCTCATGTGGGCAACCGATAGCGACGATAAATAAACTCAAATACGCATATAACCTTCCTGTTCTTAATGCATTGTGTATCTACTTACCAGGCCATTCTCAAGAACTATAAGCATTAAGTACTATATATTTAGCAACAGACCATTCCCAAAACCTATGTAAGCGATTAGTACCGTAACAGGACCCCGCCTGTTTAAGTATTGTGTACCACACCAGACCATTGTCAGCCTAATAAAGCACTGGGGGTAATGTATCAGGCCCTTCCCCCAGCCTATTTAAGCGCCTACCAGGAGCATTGCCAACATATTAAAGCAATGGAGAACCCCATCAGGACCATTTCAGCCAATTTAAGTACTGGAGTATTCCACCGTGTCCTTCTCCATCCTATTTAAATACTGGGTTACCCCCCCCCCCACACAAGACCCGTTCTTTGTCAATTTAGGTTCTGGGTACACCACCAGGTCTGTCCGTAGCTAGTCTATTTAAATACTGGGGTACCACATCAGGCCGTTCCACACCAAACCATTCACCAGCCTATTTAACCATTTGGGTACCCGACCAAACCATTCATAGCCACTTGTAGCACTAGGATACCCATCAGGTCCTTCCGAGCCTATTAAATCACTGTGGTGCCGTATCAGGTCCTTCATTCACCCTACTGAAGCATTGGGTACCTACCAGGACCTTGTTTGCCTGTAAAGTACTGGAGTACCCACCAGGTCCTTCCCCCAACAATTTATAAGTACAGCGTACCCCACCACACAATTGCTAGCCTATTAAAGCACTAGGGTAGTCACTAGGCCCTTCACACAGCCTATTTAAGTATTGATGGTCCATATAAAGCCCTCCCGCAGCCTATTTAGACACTATCCTTGGTACAACACGATCATTATATTGTCGCTGTACCACAGTACACTGGTCAGGCCTTTCCTCCACAGTCTATGACTATTTATGTACTAGAGTACCGTACTCTACGCGGCCCTGCCCTGCACATATTTTAGCACAGAATTAACCACAAATCACATATAATGCAGGGGCAGTGACTGACAGGGGCGTAGCTAGAGTCATTCCGATGCGCAGGCCGAAAAGGCTAGGGGGTCCGGGGACATGGTCTTCTGGGAAATGTTTAAGTTATAGAACATCTGTTGTGCATTTTGGTACGTATATTTGGGCATACATTGTGAGACAAAATTAATTCATTTCACTATGCCAAGGCCTAATTCCATAACGGTAGCTACGCCAATGACTACATGCAGCTGACCAAGGGTGGTCATAAAATACATCAGGTTTGAATATGTGGTCACCAATGAACTTAATGAATGTCAATATATGACCTTGCAGTGGGGGGGGGGGGTAATTTCCTACGAGGGGAGTCAACATTTTACGAGGGGAGTCGTATATTTTACAGAGGGGAGTCACTTTGTTACAGCGAATAATGACCGGGGGTCACTTTCTGATGGAGGTCACAAATAAACGTTACACCGGATCGGGAACACATGAATAGATGTTTGACATAAATGTAAAATAGAATAAATACTCCATACAATTTGTCAATCAAGTATACACAGACTGTGTTTTTGTTTTCAAGAAAGTAAACTGAAATACAGTTTAAAAATTGAAAACCCGTCAAATATTTCCCCACAATGCAATAGAAAATTTATTTACATTTTGGTGAGAAAAAATAAACCATTCTTTGACTCTTTCCTTAGCACATGATTCTTTAGAATATATTATCAATGCAATATGTTCATACAATATATTTCCCAACATCTGAATATACATTTGCGTTGTATGTTAGCCTTGGTCAGTTCAATAATCCTGATGAAATGTTCCAAACAATACAATAATAGTGGGTGGGGTACCAGCGAATGTTATCGTTAATGATAGAAGCAGTAACGAAATATACAATTGGCAGTAATCTGGGCATTAGGGTTAGGGCTAAATTTGATCTTCAATTGAAGAGTATTCTACTGTTCAGCTTTAGTTTACTGCCACCTGTTTTGTGGGATTATCCTGGATATACCGGTATTAAACCGGTGACATAATGATAAGCAATAGCTAGTGTATTTTTGTTCCAAAACGAGGCTGTGCAAATAATGTTCACTCCCAATTAAGCATACTTATATTTATTTTATTGTATGCAATATTAGTTAGTAACAAATAAATCATAATTAAATCAAAAACAAAGTGAAAGCAACAGTACATGCCTCCATCTTTTATTTACGCGGTGATACCAATAACCGGTGACGATGTAAATTTCACCTCACAAGTTTATACCAGTAGCAATAAATGCCATATAAGGCAATCATGTGACGTCACATGAGTAGCGGGCACCTTACAAATGCAGCCGATAGATAACAAATCCATTGAAATTCACCTAAATATTGACAACATGAACAAAAACTTATGAGTGTAAGAGGAAAAAACAAGTTTTGAATAAATTACGGTAAATTTACCCGTAGAAATGACATTTCAGCTAGTTTTTGCTATGGACAGTTGCAGAAATCCTACGGAAATTGTCAATAGTAAGCACAAAATGAACATGTGCGGTTCATTTGGAATTATTCTGATATCACCGCTTATTAGTATTCACCGATATTAGGGTCATTGGGATACTATCTATCTTCCGCTAATGTCGAACCCCTCGCGGGGACGTAGACATGTTGCGCGTCAAAAACCGCAAAGAAGTTAAAAGTATGAGTAGTTAAAAGTATAATTTAAGAAGGTAATGAAAATAAGTTGTGGTAAAAGTTTAAAAGCAGCTGCGCAGAACAACTAGGGACTGGCATGTTCAATATGGCAAACTGCCGTATTGAATTGCTCTATGGTAGGGAGATGGACAATGTCAGGAGGGAGGTGGTTCCAATGATAGATTGTTCTTGGAAAAAAGGAAAACTTGTAGTAGTCTGTAGTTGCTGTAATTAACCTATAGCTTAAGGAATGGCAATGGCGAGCAGGACGGGAGAGGGGAACTAGGTAATTTTCAATGGGAATAGCAACAAGATCATTATGAATTTTATACATAAGGGATAACCTATTGTCAATACGCCGTTGATCTAGTCTGCGTAGATTTAGGGAATGTAGCATGTCTGTAACACTAGAGGTACGATAGAAGTCAGCCTTTATCCAACGGGCTGCTCTTTGCTGGACACCTTCAATTTGGTCTATCAATGTTTGGGTATGGGGCGACCAGATCTCGGAGCCATATTCAAGCTGGGGTCTCACTAGTGTCTGGTAAGCCATGGACTTAAGGGGTTCAGATTTGACCTGGAGGTTTCTACGTAGAAATCCTAATGTTTGGTTTGCTTTCTTTGTTGACCTTTTTATGTGAGTGTCCCACGACAGGTTATTTGAGATATCCACGCCAAGGTATTTGGCTGAGGTGACCGACTCAAGTAGGACTCCATGGAGTTTATATTTGCTGGGAATAGGATGTTACTGCCTCTATCCCCAACCAAATTTTATTGGCAGCAATTGAAATTCCCACAAGCAAGAGTCCCGGTTTCGATACTCTTGTCAAGGAACGCATGTGGTGTCATTTAGCACGGCATATCACACACATTGCTTAGTACTGGTTAACAGCTAAGGTTGGCTACGTTCGCCCAGGAAAACATGTAGGTCCCTGCAAGAGGTTTGACATTAATGGAACATACATTAGCCTGTCCAGGAAACATGTCTAGGTCTGCAATGGGGTTTGATATTAGCAGAGATTATTGGAACATACATACATACAAGAAAATTATACTCATTATTTACTTGATCGATAATTATGCTTCAGAATAAGTATGCATGTTCCATTAATGTCAAACCCCTTGTTTTCCTGGGCAGGCTTAGCCGACCTAAGTGATTAACCAGTACTAAGCAATGTGTGTGAGGTGCCTTGTTGCTCAATGACGCTACATACGTGGCCTGTCCGAGTATCGAACCCGGGACCGTTCGATTACAAATCCGACGCTCTATCACTGGACCACAAACGCCACAATATACAGTAGGCAAATAGATTACCATATTTATCGTCATGACTGACATTAGAGTTAAGCACACTATATAACTGTCATTGATGTTATATCCCTAACACACTCCACAACATAATATACTCAGAGAAATAAGTTTAGCAAGTTTTTCAGGGTACTGATAGGTTTATATGTACAGTGGTATATATACATGTAATGTGTTAATTATGACCGTCTGGCCCTACACAATAGATCCCCAGTACATGTTTCCGCATCAGTTGTTTTGCTACGTCAAAACTGCTAATTATTGTTAAACCATGGAGAGCACGTGCAGCACGAAATCTTACCTGTGTGGAATCTTAAAACCAACACAATCTTGTCATTTGTATACCATAACCAAATTAACCGCTTTAAAATTTGGAAATTATTCAATGGGGCGTGCTCCAGGAATGACGTTAGGTCGACGTCAAATGGCTATTGGCATGTTAAATGCTGGTGTGACGGCAAGGGAAGTTGCACGACAATTTAACGTTCATGAATCGACTATTAGTCATCTAAACACTAGATATCAACGAACAGGGGATGTAAAAGATATGCCACGTTCGTGCCGACCAAGAAAAACGACGTTGGCGGAAGACCGTTATATTGTTGTGACGTCAACGTCGCAGGTTAGCTGATCATGTCAGGAATGCAACCGGCACACAAGTTTGTAACAGGACCGTCCGCAATAGACTTCGCGCTGCCAGACTTCATGCACGCCGGCCTCACGTTGGGATACCGTTAACGCAACGTCATCGACAGGATCGGGTCACTTGGGCAAGACTTCATCATAGATGGAACTGTGCTCAGTGGAATGACGTTCTTTTTACGGACGAACCAAGATTTAACCTTTCCTTTGCTGATGGAAGGTTACGTGTATGGAGACGAACGGGTGAACGATTTGATCTGCAAAACGTCATTCAACATGATCGTTATGGTGGGGGCAGTGTGATGGTATGGGCGGGAATTTGTCACCGTGGTAAAACTAAACTTGTTACTGTTGCTGGGAACCTTATTGCAGTGCGATATTGCAACGAGATGCAGTGCAAGTGGTGCCAGTGGTTGTACCTTTTTTACGATATGCACAACTTTTTCAACAGGATAACGCTCGCCCACACACTGCCAGGCACACCCAGGATGTTCTCAGGCGTAACAATATCGCCGTTCTTCCCTGGCCGTCCAAATCGCAGACCTTTCGCCCATTGAACACATGTGGGACCACCTAGGACGGAAGATAAGAGAACGTAATGATGTTATAAACGTACGTGACCTTGAGCGAGCGTTGCATGAAGAATGGCGCCGAATCCCTCTACAAGTTGTAAGGAAGCTTATCAACAGCATGAGACGACGATGTGCGTCTGTACTTGCTGTTAACGGAGGACATACTCGATATTGACACATTTGTGACTTTCCTTTGAACCCTACCATTTTCAGCGTGACGGATTACAGAGGAAATAAAGTATTTTTTCAATGAAATTGTTGAATTTAAATTAGAATTAAATGATTGAAGATTTAAGAACTTGAGATTTTGTTCAATTTAGTATAAATTTAACTAATTTTAGCATTTTATACCAACTTGCAAAACTTATTTCCTTCAGTATACTAAAGACAACTGATGCCGTTAAGCATACTAAGGTGTTACAATTAGTAAAGATTTAAACTGGCCTCCCCATACAAACATGCATCTGCTCTAAAGCTACTAATATCTCCTATTCATTAAAAGGAACGTGAAGATTAGTAAAATGGTCAAAGAAAAAGCTCAACCATCTGGCACCCCTGACAAAAGTCTCTTACTTATAAAGCAGAAAAAGTGCAAAGATCAGCTGCATGTGATTCTGCAATGACTATAACTATACAAGCAGTGTAGCAAAAATTATTAACTCCCTGAACTGGCAAACACTTTAATATCGACGCATACAATCATCAGTCGTATACCTATACAAAATCAGAAATAACTTGGTATGTGTCGACTACAATCACCTAACTTCTACAAGGAACCTAAACTACTTCATTCCGCAGTCCCAAACCCAGTACCATATTAAATCTTTTTCCCCACGAACATTATGTCATTGAAATGGCCTCCCCCCAATTATGTACAGTCCAGCCCCAGCATGACCATTTTTGCTGAGCTACAGGCCACTGCCACTGTGACATGATAAAGCATTGTAATAATATATTTAACATTTATTAAATGCAGCACATACATGTATGTAAATAACAACATTTTACATACGAAACTGTGATAAAAAAATGGCAGATGTAATAATGGTGTAGCAGGTTCATTCTCGATCAGCGTAGATAAAAGAAGAATCATCTTAGAATCAACAATAAGCACCTTTGAGGATTAACCTACTTAGAAGACGACTAACCTACTTAGAAATATTCAGACGCCCAAATGCTGTAGTGCAGGGGCGACCTTAAACAAGTGTATCTCATTCATTCTAGATCAGAATTTTTGGGAGAAGTGAGAAAGCTTGCGATCTTAAATGGTGTTATTTAATAAATTTAAATAAAATATGGTTAAAATGCACAGTATGACCATGAAATATAACATTTGAATAGAAGGAGTGCTTTATAATGGACAAGTGTATCTTACTGGACAAAATTTTGTATGAAAATTGTAAAAATATATATATATTTGACAATTTTTTTTTTTAGGGAGAAGGGCCCCCACAGGACGAAGTCAGGATCCCTAGGGCGACTATTTCGCCAACATCGCCCTCTAAAATGATCCCTCGTGTAGTAATGAACTGATACTCGATTAAATAGTCTGCTGTATTCTGTTGAATTTAAAATTTAAATAAATTTGTACCTGTGTGAACATATTGTAGGTCTACTGTCACGGTAAACACCGTCAACTAACTTTATCGATTGTTTGTACACGGCGGTACGTCATTGATCGGGTAAATTTGGCAAATGAAAGTCGCACTTCGGCGACAAGCTGACGCTTTGACATAACGAGTGTTAAATACTGACTATTTATACAGAAGGGACCAAAAAATTTGATATCACGAAAAATATGACTTAACATAATTTGATATAAACGGAGCCTGTTATATGTAAAATGATAGTATCTGAAACGGGACTTTGACCCGGCCTCGAGATAACCGGTCAATTTGACATAACCGACTTTGATATAACGATTGTAGACTGTATGATTGTTCCATTAATGTCAAGCCCCTTGCGGGGACCTAGACATGTTTTCCTGGGTAGACTAGACCGAGATGCCTCAATGACACCACATACGCACCGAGTATCGAATCCGGGACTCGTTGAATCGAAATCCGACACTACCACCGACGCCACAAGAGGGCGAAGTAGTCACATTATTGTTTTCGTAGATTAACCAACAATAGACACCTGTTTGTTTGCCGTGTCATTTGACAGTCTCGAAATACCGGGGCTTTCGCTATCGATCGCATGGCCATTTCCAATAAAATCAAGAATTATGAATATATTTTTTGCAAATTTGAGCAAATTATCTTCCACAGGAATTTTAACATTTCATTATGATATAAGCGACTTCATTTTACTGTGTATTTAGTTTAATCATATTTTATTGAATTTATCATACATGTACAGTAGCAGCAATACATAATACAACATTAAGTAATAACAACTACAAAGCATGATAAAACAAAAGGGTTGGACCACAAGTTTTTCCAACATTAGTTAAACGGCCCGTCCCTAACGTCAGAATAATGTTTGATTAAACTAAATGACGGGTTTTTATTGAAAATAATTACAAGATAATGATTTTTAAAAAATCCTGATTTGAAAAAAACAAATTGAAATAAAAAAATATATAATAACTTGAGACTTCTCATATATCATGCAGCCAAGCATTCACAATCATATAGCATGCAGCCAAGCGTTCACAATCATATAGCATGCAGCCAAGCATTCACAATCATATAGCATGCAGCCAAGCATTCACAATCATATAGCATGCAGCCAAGAATTCACAATCATATAGCCTGCAGCCAAGTATGATATATCATGCAGCCAAGAATTCACAATCATATACCATGCAGCCAAGTATGATATATCATGCAGCCAAGCATTCACAATCATATATCATGCAGCCAAGAATTCACAATCATGTATCATGCAGCCAAGAATTCTCAATCATATATCATACAGCCAAGCATTCTCAATCATATATCATGCAGCCAAGCATTCACAATCATATATCATGCAGCCAAGAGATCACACTCATATATCATACAGCCAAGAATTCACAATCATATATCATACAGCCAAGAATTCTCAATCATATATCATACAGCCAAGCATTCTCAATCATATATCATACAGCCAAGCATTCTCAATCATATATCATACAGCCAAGCATTCTCAATCATATATCATGCAGCCAAGCGTTCACAATCATGTAGCATGCAGCCAGCATTCACAATCATATACATGCAGCCAAGCATTCACAATCATATATCATGCGCCAAGCATTCACAATCATGCAGCCAAGCATTCACAATCATATATCATGCAGCCAAGCATTCACAATCATGCAGCCAAGAATTCACAATCATGCAGCCAAGCGTTCACAATCATATATCATGCAGCCAAGCATTCACAATCATGCAGCCAAGCGTTCACAATCATATATCATGCAGCCAAGCATTCACAATCATGTAGCATGCAGCCAAGCGTTCACAATCATATAGCATGCAGCCAAGCATTCACAATCATATAGCATGCAGCCAAGCGTTCACAATCATATAGCATGCAGCCAAGAATTCACAATCATATAGCCTGCAGCCAAGTATGATATATCATGCAGCCAAGAATTCACAATCATATACCATGCAGCCAAGTATGATATATCATGCAGCCAAGCATTCACAATCATATATCATGCAGCCAAGCGATCACACTCATATATCATGCAGCCAAGAATTCACAATCATGTATCATGCAGCCAAGAATTCTCAATCATATATCATACAGCCAAGCATTCTCAATCATATATCATGCAGCCAAGCATTCACAATCATGTAGCATGCAGCCAAGCGATCACACTCATATATCATGCAGCCAAGAATTCACAATCATGTATCATGCAGCCAAGAATTCTCAATCATATATCATACAGCCAAGCATTCTCAATCATATATCATACAGCCAAGCATTCTCAATCATATATCATACAGCCAAGCATTCTCAATCATATATCATGCAGCCAAGCGTTCACAATCATGTAGCATGCAGCCAAGCATTCACAATCATATAGCATGCAGCCAAGCATTCACAATCATATATCATGCAGCCAAGCATTCACAATCATGCAGCCAAGCATTCACAATCATATATCATGCAGCCAAGCATTCACAATCATGCAGCCAAGAATTCACAATCATGCAGCCAAGCGTTCACAATCATATATCATGCAGCCAAGCATTCACAATCATGCAGCCAAGCGTTCACAATCATATATCATGCAGCCAAGCGTTCACAATCATGTAGCATGCAGCCAAGCATTCACAATCATATAGCATGCAGCCAAGCGTTCACAATCATATATCATGCAGCCAAGCATTCACAATCATATATCATGCAGCCAAGCATTCACAATCATATATCATACAGCCAAGCATTCACAATCATATAGCATGCAGCCAAGCGTTCACAATCATATATCATGCAGCCAAGCATTCACAATCATATAGCATGCAGCCAAGCGTTCACAATCATATGCATGCAGCCAAGTGTTCACAATCATATATCGTGCAGCCAAGCGTTCACAATCATATGGATGCAGCCAAGCGTTCACAATCATATCATGCAGCCAAGCGTTCACAATCATATACCATGCAGCCAAGTGTTCACAATCATATATCATGCAGCCAAGCGATCACAATCATATATCATGCAGCCAAGCGTTCACAATCATATATCATGCAGCCAAGCATTCACAATCATGCAGCCAAGCGTTCACAATCATATATCATGCAGCCAAGCGTTCACAATCATATAGCATGCAGCCAAGCATTCACAATCATATATCATGCAGCCAAGCGATCACAATCATATATCATGCAGCCAAGCATTCACAATCATATATCATGCAGCCAAGCATTCACAATCATCAGCCAAGAATTCACAATCATGCAGCCAAGCGTTCACAATCATATATCATGCAGCCAAGCATTCACAATCATGCAGCCAAGCGTTCACAATCATATAGCATGCAGCCAAGCATTCACAATCATATAGCATGCAGCCAAGCATTCACAATCATATAGCATGCAGCCAAGAATTCACAATCATATAGCCTGCAGCCAAGTATGATATATCATGCAGCCAAGAATTCACAATCATATACCATGCAGCCAAGTATGATATATCATGCAGCCAAGCATTCACAATCATATATCATGCAGCCAAGAATTCACAATCATGTATCATGCAGCCAAGAATTCTCAATCATATATCATACAGCCAAGCATTCTCAATCATATATCATGCAGCCAAGCATTCACAATCATGTAGCATGCAGCCAAGCGATCACACTCATATATCATGCAGCCAAGAATTCACAATCATGTATCATGCAGCCAAGAATTCCAACATATATCATACAGCCAAGCATTCTCAATCATATATCATACAGCCAAGCATTCTCAATCATATATCATACAGCCAAGCATTCTCAATCATATATCATACAGCCAAGCATTCTCAATCATATATCATACAGCCAAGCATTCTCAATCATATATCATGCAGCCAAGCGTTCACAATCATGTAGCATGCAGCCAAGCATTCACAATCATATAGCATGCAGCCAAGCATTCACAATCATATATCATGCAGCCAAGCATTCACAATCATGCAGCCAAGCATTCACAATCATATATCATGCAGCCAAGCATTCACAATCATGCAGCCAAGAATTCACAATCATGCAGCCAAGCGTTCACAATCATATATCATGCAGCCAAGCATTCACAATCATGCAGCCAAGCGTTCACAATCATATATCATGCAGCCAAGCGTTCACAATCATGTAGCATGCAGCCAAGCGTTCACAATCATATAGCATGCAGCCAAGCATTCACAATCATATAGCATGCAGCCAAGCGTTCACAATCATATAGCATGCAGCCAAGAATTCACAATCATATAGCCTGCAGCCAAGTATGATATATCATGCAGCCAAGAATTCACAATCATATACCATGCAGCCAAGTATGATATATCATGCAGCCAAGCATTCACAATCATATATCATGCAGCCAAGCGATCACACTCATATATCATGCAGCCAAGAATTCACAATCATGTATCATGCAGCCAAGAATTCTCAATCATATATCATACAGCCAAGCATTCTCAATCATATATCATGCAGCCAAGCATTCACAATCATGTAGCATGCAGCCAAGCGATCACACTCATATATCATGCAGCCAAGAATTCACAATCATGTATCATGCAGCCAAGAATTCTCAATCATATATCATACAGCCAAGCATTCTCAATCATATATCATACAGCCAAGCATTCTCAATCATATATCATACAGCCAAGCATTCTCAATCATATATCATGCAGCCAAGCGTTCACAATCATGTAGCATGCAGCCAAGCATTCACAATCATATAGCATGCAGCCAAGCATTCACAATCATATATCATGCAGCCAAGCATTCACAATCATGCAGCCAAGCATTCACAATCATATATCATGCAGCCAAGCATTCACAATCATGCAGCCAAGAATTCACAATCATGCAGCCAAGCGTTCACAATCATATATCATGCAGCCAAGCATTCACAATCATGCAGCCAAGCGTTCACAATCATATATCATGCAGCCAAGCGTTCACAATCATGTAGCATGCAGCCAAGCATTCACAATCATATAGCATGCAGCCAAGCGTTCACAATCATATATCATGCAGCCAAGCATTCACAATCATATATCATGCAGCCAAGCATTCACAATCATATATCATACAGCCAAGCATTCACAATCATATAGCATGCAGCCAAGCGTTCACAATCATATATCATGCAGCCAAGCATTCACAATCATATAGCATGCAGCCAAGCGTTCACAATCATATAGCATGCAGCCAAGTGTTCACAATCATATATCGTGCAGCCAAGCGTTCACAATCATATGGCATGCAGCCAAGCGTTCACAATCATATATCATGCAGCCAAGCGTTCACAATCATATACCATGCAGCCAAGTGTTCACAATCATATATCATGCAGCCAAGCGATCACAATCATATATCATGCAGCCAAGTGTTCACAATCATATATCATGCAGCCAAGCATTCACAATCATGCAGCCAAGCGTTCACAATCATATATCATGCAGCCAAGCGTTCACAATCATATAGCATGCAGCCAAGCATTCACAATCATATATCATGCAGCCAAGCGATCACAATCATATATCATGCAGCCAAGCATTCACAATCATATATCATGCAGCCAAGCATTCACAATCATGCAGCCAAGAATTCACAATCATGCAGCCAAGCGTTCACAATCATATATCATGCAGCCAAGCATTCACAATCATGCAGCCAAGCGTTCACAATCATATATCATGCAGCCAAGCGTTCACAATCATGTAGCATGCAGCCAAGCGTTCACAATCATATAGCATGCAGCCAAGCATTCACAATCATATAGCATGCAGCCAAGCGTTCACAATCATATAGCATGCAGCCAAGAATTCACAATCATATAGCCTGCAGCCAAGTATGATATATCATGCAGCCAAGCATTCACAATCATATATCATGCAGCCAAGCGATCACACTCATATATCATGCAGCCAAGAATTCACAATCATGTATCATGCAGCCAAGAATTCTCAATCATATATCATACAGCCAAGCATTCTCAATCATATATCATGCAGCCAAGCATTCACAATCATGTAGCATGCAGCCAAGCGATCACACTCATATATCATGCAGCCAAGAATTCACAATCATGTATCATGCAGCCAAGAATTCTCAATCATATATCATACAGCCAAGCATTCTCAATCATATATCATACAGCCAAGCATTCTCAATCATATATCATACAGCCAAGCATTCTCAATCATATATCATGCAGCCAAGCGTTCACAATCATGTAGCATGCAGCCAAGCATTCACAATCATATAGCATGCAGCCAAGCATTCACAATCATATATCATGCAGCCAAGCATTCACAATCATGCAGCCAAGCATTCACAATCATATATCATGCAGCCAAGCATTCACAATCATGCAGCCAAGAATTCACAATCATGCAGCCAAGCGTTCACAATCATATATCATGCAGCCAAGCATTCACAATCATGCAGCCAAGCGTTCACAATCATATATCATGCAGCCAAGCGTTCACAATCATGTAGCATGCAGCCAAACATTCACAATCATATAGCATGCAGCCAAGCGTTCACAATCATATATCATGCAGCCAAGCATTCACAATCATATATCATGCAGCCAAGCATTCACAATCATATATCATACAGCCAAGCATTCACAATCATATAGCATGCAGCCAAGCGTTCACAATCATATATCATGCAGCCAAGCATTCACAATCATATAGCATGCAGCCAAGCGTTCACAATCATATAGCATGCAGCCAAGTGTTCACAATCATATATCGTGCAGCCAAGCGTTCACAATCATATGGCATGCAGCCAAGCGTTCACAATCATATATCATGCAGCCAAGCGTTCACAATCATATACCATGCAGCCAAGTGTTCACAATCATATATCATGCAGCCAAGCGATCACAATCATATATCATGCAGCCAAGTGTTCACAATCATATATCATGCAGCCAAGCATTCACAATCATGCAGCCAAGCGTTCACAATCATATATCATGCAGCCAAGCGTTCACAATCATATAGCATGCAGCCAAGCATTCACAATCATATATCATGCAGCCAAGCGATCACAATCATATATCATGCAGCCAAGAATTCACAATCATATATCATGCAGCCAAGCGATCACAATCATATATCATGCAGCCAAACATTCACAATCATGCAGCCAATCATTCACAATCATATATCATGCAGCCAAGCATTCACAATCATATATCATGCAGCCACGCATTCACAATCATATATCATGCAGCCAAGCATTCACAATCATGCAGCCAAGCATTCACAATCATATATCGTGCAGCCAAGCGATCACACTCATATATCATGCAGCCAAGCATTCACAATCATGCAGCCAAGCATTCACAATCATGCAGCCAAGCATTCACAATCATATATCATGCAGCCAAGCATTCACAATCATATATCATGCAGCCAAGCGTTCACAATCATATATCATGCAGCCAAGCATTCACAATCATGCAGCCAAGCATTCACAATCATATATCATGCAGCCAAGCATTCACAATCATATATCATGCAGCCAAGCATTCTCAATCATGCTGGACTGTCTGCCAAACATTCACAATCATATATCATGCAGCCAAGCGTTCACAATCATGCAGCCAAGCATTCACAATCATATATCATGCAGCCAAGCGATCACAATCATATAGCATGCAGCCAAGAATTCACAATCATATAGCCTGCAGCCAAGTATGATATATCATGCAGCCAAGAATTCACAATCATATACCATGCAGCCAAATATGATATATCATGCAGCCAAGCATTCACAATCATGTAGCATGCAGCCAAGCGATCACACTCATATATCATGCAGCCAAGAATTCACAATCATGTATCATGCAGCCAAGAATTCTCAATCATATATCATACAGCCAAGCATTCTCAATCATATATCATACAGCCAAGCATTCTCAATCATATATCATACAGCCAAGCATTCTCAATCATATATCATGCAATCAAGCGTTCACAATCATGTAGCATGCAGCCAAGCATTCACAATCATATAGCATGCAGCCAAGCATTCACAATCATATATCATGCAGCCAAGCATTCACAATCATGCAGCCAAGCGTTCACAATCATATATCATGCAGCCAAGCATTCACAATCATGCAGCCAAGAATTCACAATCATGCAGCCAAGCATTCACAATCATATATCATGCAGCCAAGCATTCACAATCATGTGGCCAAGCGTTCACAATCATATATCATGCAGCCAAGCGTTCACAATCATGTAGCATGCAGCCAAGCATTCACAATCATATAGCATGCAGCCAAGCGTTCACAATCATATATCATGCAGCCAAGCATTCACAATCATATATCATGCAGCCAAGCATTCACAATCATATATCATGCAGCCAAGCATTCACAATCATATAGCATGCAGCCAAGCGTTCACAATCATATATCATGCAGCAAAGTGTTCACAATCATATAGCATGCAGCCAAGCGTTCACAATCATATAGCATGCAGCCAAGCGTTCACAATCATATATCGTGCAGCCAAGCGTTCACAATCATATGGCATGCAGCCAACCGTTCACAATCATATATCATGCAGCCAAGCGTTCACAATCATATACCATGCAGCCAAGTGTTCACAATCATGCAGCCAAGCGTTCACAATCATATATCATGCAGCCAAGCGTTCACAATCATATAGCATGCAGCCAAGCATTCACAATCATATATCATGCAGCCAAGCGATCACAATCATATATCATGCAGCCAAGAATTCACAATCATGCAGCCAAGCGTTCACAATCATATATCATGCAGCCAAGCATTCACAATCATGCAGCCAAGCATTCACAATCATATATCATGCAGCCAAGCATTCACAATCATGCAGCCAAGCATTCACAATCATGCAGCCAAGCATTCACAATCATATATCATGCAGCCAAGCGATCACACTCATATATCATGCAGCCAAGCATTCACAATCATGCAGCCAAGCATTCACAATCATATATCATGCAGCCAAGCATTCACAATCATATATCATGCAGCCAAGCATTCACAATCATGCAGCCAAGCATTCACAATCAATATCATGCAGCCAAGCATTCACAATCATATATCATGCAGCCAAGCATTCACAATCATGCAGCCAAGCATTCACAATCATATATCATGCAGCCAAGCTCACAATCATGCAGCCAAGCATTCACAATCATGCAGCCAAGCATTCACAATCATATATCATGCAGCCAAGCATTCACAATCATGCAGCCAAGCATTCACAATCATATATCATGCAGCCAAGCGTTCACAATCATATCATGCAGCCAAGCATTCACAATCATGCAGCCAAGCATTCACAATCATATACATGCAGCCAAGCATTCACAATCATGCAGCCAAGCATTCACAATCATATATCATGCAGCCAAGCATTCACAATCATGCAGCCAAGCATTCCAATCATGCAGCCAAGCGTTCACAATCATGTATCATGCAGCCAAGCATTCACAATCATATATCATGCAGCCAAGCGTTCACAATCATATATCATGCAGCCAAGCATTCACAATCATGCAGCCAAGCATTCACAATCATATATCATGCAGCTAAGCATTCACAATCATGCAGCCAAGCGTTCACAATCATATATCATGCAGCCAAGCATTCACAATCATGCAGCCAAGCGTTCACAATCCTATATCATGCAGCCAAGCATTCACAATCATATATCATGCAGCCAAGCATTCACAATCATGCAGCCAAGCATTCACAATCATATATCATGCAGCCAAGCGTTCACAATCATATATCATGCAGCCAAGCATTCACAATCATATATCATGCAGCCAAGCGTTCACAATCATATATCATGCAGCCACGTGTTCACAATCATATAGCATGCAGCCAAGCATTCACAATCTTGCAGCCAAGCATTCACAATCATATAGCATGCAGCCAAGCGTTCACAATCATATAGCATGCAGCCAAGCGTTCACAATCATATAGCATGCAGCCAAGCGTTCACAATCATGCAGCCAAGTGTTCACAATCATATATCATGCAGCCAAGCGTTCACAATCATGCAGCCAAGCGTTCACAATCATATATAATGCAGCCAAGCGTTCACAATCATATAGCATGCAGCCAAGCATTCACCATCATATATCATGCAGCCAAGCGTTCACAATCATATAGCATGCAGCCAAGCATTCACAATCATGCAGCCAAGCGTTCACAATCATATATCATGCAGCCAAGCATTCACAATCATATATCATGCAGCCAAGCATTCTCAATCATGCTGGACTGTCTGCCAAACATTCACAATCATATATCATGCAGCCAAGCGTTCACAATCATATATCATGCAGCCAAGCATTCACAATCATATATCATGCAGCCAAGCGATCACAATCATATAGCATGCAGCCAAGAATTCACAATCATATAGCCTGCAGCCAAGTATGATATATCATGCAGCCAAGAATTCACAATCATATACCATGCAGCTAAGTATGATATATCATGCAGCCAAGCATTCACAATCATATATCATGCAGCCAAGCGATCACACTCATATATCATGCAGCCAAGAATTCACAATCATGTATCATGCAGCCAAGAATTCTCAATCATATATCATACAGCCAAGCATTCTCAATCATATATCATGCAGCCAAGCATTCACAATCATGTAGCATGCAGCCAAGCGATCACACTCATATATCATGCAGCCAAGAATTCACAATCATGTATCATGCAGCCAAGAAT
Source organism: Archivesica marissinica (assembly GCA_014843695.1). Classification (NCBI taxonomy): domain Eukaryota; kingdom Metazoa; phylum Mollusca; class Bivalvia; order Venerida; family Vesicomyidae; genus Archivesica; species Archivesica marissinica. Next base: position 63,347,070 of record CM026393.1, on the reverse strand, counting down.
TCTCAATCATATATCATACAGCCAAGCATTCTCAAGCATATATCATACAGCCAAGCATTCTCAATCATATATCATACAGCCAAGCATTCTCAATCATATATCATGCAGCCAAGCGTTCACAATCATGTAGCATGCAGCCAAGCATTCACAATCATATAGCATGCAGCCAAGCATTCACAATCATATATCATGCAGCCAAGCATTCACAATCATGCAGCCAAGCGTTCACAATCATATATCATGCAGCCAAGCATTCACAATCATGCAGCCAAGAATTCACAATCATGCAGCCAAGCGTTCACAATCATATATCATGCAGCCAAGCATTCACAATCATGCAGCCAAGCGTTCACAATCATATATCATGCAGCCAAGCGTTCACAATCATATATCATGCAGCCAAGCGTTCACAATCATGTAGCATGCAGCCAAGCATTCACAATCATATAGCATGCAGCCAAGCGTTCACAATCATATATCATGCAGCCAAGCATTCACAATCATATATCATGCAGCCAAGCATTCACAATCATATATCATGCAGCCAAGCATTCACAATCATATAGCATGCAGCCAAGCGTTCACAATCATATATCATGCAGCAAAGTGTTCACAATCATATAGCATGCAGCCAAGCGTTCACAATCATATAGCATGCAGCCAAGCGTTCACAATCATATATCGTGCAGCCAAGCGTTCACAATCATATGGCATGCAGCCAACCGTTCACAATCATATATCATGCAGCCAAGCGTTCACAATCATATACCATGCAGCCAAGTGTTCACAATCATGCAGCCAAGCGTTCACAATCATATATCATGCAGCCAAGCGTTCACAATCATATAGCATGCAGCCAAGCATTCACAATCATATATCATGCAGCCAAGCGATCACAATCATATATCATGCAGCCAAGAATTCACAATCATATATCATGCAGCCAAGCGATCACAATCATATATCATGCAGCCAAGCATTCACAATCATGCAGCCAAGCATTCACAATCATATATCATGCAGCCAAGCATTCACAATCATGCAGCCAAGCATTCACAATCATATATCATGCAGCCAAGCGATCACACTCATATCATGCAGCCAATCATTCACAATCATGCAGCCAAGCATTCACAATCATATATCATGCAGCCAAGCGTTCACAATCATATATCATGCAGCCAAGCATTCACAATCATGCAGCCAAGCATTCACAATCATATACCATGCCGCCAAGCATTCACAATCATGCAGCCAAGCATTCACAATCATATATCATGCAGCCAAGCATTCACAATCATGCAGCCAAGCATTCACAATCATATATCATGCAGCCAAGCATTCACAATCATGCAGCCAAGCATTCACAATCATGTACATGCAGCCAAGCGTTCACAATCATGTATCATGCAGCCAAGCATTCACAATCATATATCATGCAGCCAAGCGTTCACAATCATATATCATGCAGCCAAGCATTCACAATCATGCAGCCAAGCGTTCACAATCATATATCATGCAGCCAAGCATTCACAATCATATATCATGCAGCCAAGCATTCACAATCATGCAGCCAAGCATTCACAATCATATATCATGCAGCCAAGCGTTCACAATCATATATCATGCAGCCAAGCGTTCACAATCATATATCATGCAGCCAAGCGTTCACAATCATATATCATGCAGCCACGTGTTCACAATCATATAGCATGCAGCCAAGCATTCACAATCATGCAGCCAAGCGTTCACAATCATATAGCATGCAGCCAAATGTTCACAATCAGATAGCATGCAGCCAAGCGTTCACAATCATATAGCATGCAGCCAAGCGTTCACAATCATATAGCATGCAGCCAAGCATTCACCATCATATAGCATGCAGCCAAGCATTCACAATCATATATCATGCAGCCAAGCGTTCACAATCATATAGCATGCAGCCAAGCATTCACAATCATGCAGCCAAGCGTTCACAATCATATATCATGCAGCCAAGCATTCACAATCATATAGCCTGCAGCCAAGCATTCACAATCATATAGCATGCAGCCAAGCGATCACAATCATATAGCATGCAGCCAAGCGTTCACAATCATATAGCATGCAGCCAAGCATTCACAATCATATAGCATGCAGCCAAGCGTTCACAATCATATAGCATGCAGCCAAGCGTTCACAATCATATAGCATGCAGCCAAGCGTTCACAATCATATAGCATGCAGCCAAGCATTCACAATCATGCAGCCAGGCGTTCACAATCATATAACATGCAGCCAAGCGTTCACAATCATATAGCATGCAGCCAAGCGTTCACAATCATGCTAGACATTACATTTGCGATCATGCTAGATTATAGAATATGGAGAGCTGTGCTTCTCACTAGGAGGTCATTGTAGCAGTTTGTGTAAGTTACTGTCAAAATTGAAATGCGTATCGAGATAATCACTTCATGTACAATAAAATCCATCTAATCCGGACTTCTTCCGGACTTCTTCCGGACTTCTTCCGGACTTCTTCCGGACATGACAAAGATTCCAGCTTCGTGGGGTTCAGGATTAGAGGGTTTTTAAATATTTAATACATTTACAACTTACCACGATGTACAGTACAACATATGAACACGAAAATAAAGCAAACATTATACACTAGTACAAAAAAGACATGTACATGTCAGTTTATATGGAGGTGCTGTCAATTGCTATGTATTGTATCCAAATTACAGGTTCCGGATTAGAGGTTGTTTTATTACAATGAAACTAGCAGAGAAAAATTCGGGACACGAGAATATGTCCTGTTTGGAGGGGATTCCAGATTAGAAGGTTGTCCGGATTAGACGGGTTTTACTGTATTTGATTGATAATTCACACAAGACTTGTCACTCATCAGCTCAGTATTAGTCTGTAATAAACACCGATAAAGTAATAATATAGAAACAAAGTACACATGTCATAAGTCAGCGTTGGACACTCGCACTCGCCATGGCGATAACGTTTTTAGACTGGCGAGAAACTTTTACTACGCACTCGACATCGTGGCGAGATGTCTTTTTTTTTTTTTTTTACACTTTTAAATTTTTTTTTTATACTTTATTTATTTTACGATTGCGAAGCAAGTTTGAACAACTGATATTAATCACTCTCGTTGGCTCGGATGTAAGCGTATATGTGGTCATTCATGTGGGAGGAAACCGGAGTACCCGGAGAAAACCCACCTGTCCGATCTGGCGACCATCGTACCATCTCATCTCATAGTATTGAGTTGGTACGATGTCTTATTTGATAGCCCTTGGCGAGTTTGTTGAAGTTCATACTCGCCTGAACCAGGACACACAGTATCTTCGCCATTTTAGGCGCTTTTTCTCATCGAATTAACAAAATATCAAATATTTGTGTCTACTTAAAACAGATTTAGTGGGGGGGCATGCCCCCAGATCCCCCTAGCATAGCAATTGCCTGCGGCACATGCATCCGGTGGCAAAGCCACCGGACAGAACCACATTCACTAGCCTGTACCATCTATTTTTGGCCGGAACTAATTCTTAAGTACAGGCCAAAAATTGGCCTGTACAATTTCATCTTGGCCGGTACCTTTTCTCAAGTACAGGCCAAGTTGGCCGGAACATATTGAAACGAGTGTCCAACACTGTAAGTATGTTGAAATATGAAATGATTTATGAATATATTCTGTGTTTCCATCTCCTGGCTTTATATCTTCAGGTTGTTGTCCATGTTTGTGTCGACCTTCAGACTTGTGAGCAGTGCTGCTATTGTTAGATTGTATAAGTGACGGCCCCATTTCTCTCCTAACGTTTGCACCATACTGGACAGGATACGCCTCCCAGGCCCCAGAATGCCCTCCCAGCCCCTCCCCAATCACATGGAGAGGGATCCTGGGATGCAAGGGTGAGTTACATTTATACTTAAATCCTTCGCAAGATAGAATTAATTGTACAGTGTATGAGTGTATGTAGACTAGTTTAAGCATAATAGATGGCTGACGGTTACAATCAGTGCAAGATAGAATTAATTGTACAGTGTATGAATGTATGTACACTAGTTTAAGCATAATAGATGGCTGACGGTTACAATCGGTGCAAAATAGAATTAATTTTACAATCAGTGCAAGATAGAATTAATTGTACAGTGTATGAGTGTATGTAGACTAGTTTAAGCATAATAGGTGGCTGACGGTTACAATCAGTGCAAGATAGAATTAATTGTACAGTGTATGTACACTAGTTTAAGCATAATAGGTGGCCGACAGTTACAATCAGTGCAAGATAGAATTAATTGTACAGTGTATGAGTGTATTTACACTAGTTTAAGCATAATAGGTGGCTGACGGTTACAATCAGTGCAAGATAGAATTAATTGTACAGTGTATGAGTGTATGTACACTAGTTTAAGCATAATAGATGGCCGACGGTTACAATCAGTGCAAGATAGAATTAATTGTACAGTGTATGAGTGAGTGTATGTACACTAGTTTAAGCATAATAGGTGGCTGACGGTTACAATCAGTGCAAGATAGAATTAATTGTACAGTGTATGAGTGTATTACACTAGTTTAAGCATAATAAATGGCTGACGGTTACAATCATGCAAGATAGAATTAATTGTACAGTGTATGAGTGTATGACACTAGTTTAAGCATAATAGATGGCCGACAGTACAATCATGCAAGATAGATTAATTGTACAGGGTATGAGTGTATGTACACTAGTTTAAGCATAGATGGCTGATGGTTACAATCAGTGCCAGATAGAATTAATTGTACAGGGTATGAGTGTATGTACACTAGTTTAAGCATAATAGGTGGCTGACAGTTACAATCAGTGCAAGATAGAATTAATTGTACAGTGTATGAGTGTATGTACACTAGTTTAAGCATAATAGATGGCTGACGGTTACAATCAGTGCAAGATAGAATTAATTGTACAGGGTATGAGTGTATGTACACTAGTTTAAGCATAATAGGTGGCTGACAGTTACAATCAGTGCAAGATATAATTAATTGTACAGTGTATGAGTGTATGTACACTAGTTTAAGCATAATAGATGGCTGACGGTTACAATCAGTGCAAGATAGAATTAATTGTACAGGGTATGAGTGTATGTACACTAGTTTAAGCATAATAGGTGGCTGACAGTTACAATCAGTGCAAGATAGAATTAATTGTACAGTGTATGAATGAGTGTATGTACACTAGTTTAAGCATAATAGGTGGCTGACGGTTACAATCAGTGCAAGATAGAATTAATTGTACAGTGTATGAGTGTATGTAGACTAGTTTAAGCATAATAGATGGCTGATGGTTACAATCAGTGCAAGATAGAATTAATTGTACAGTGTATGAGTATATGTAGACTAGTTTAAGCATAATAGGTGGCTGACGGTTACAATCAGTGCAAGATAGAATTAATTGTACAGTGTATGAGTGTATGTAGACTAGTTTAAGCATAATAGATGGCTGACGGTTACAATCAGTGCAAGATAGAATTAATTGTACAGTGTATGAGTGTATGTAGACTAGTTTAAGCATAATAGGTGGCTGACGGTTACAATCAGTGCAAGATAGAATTAATTGTACAGTGTATGAGTGTATGTACACTAGTTTAAGCATAATAGGTGGCTGACGGTTACAATCAGTGCAAGATAGAATTAATTGTACAGTGTACGAGTGTATGTAGACTAGTTTAAGCATAATAGATGGCTGACGGTTACAATCAGTGCAAGATAGAATTAATTGTACAGGGTATGAGTGTATGTACACTAGTTTAAGCATAATAGGTGGCTGACAGTTACAATCAGTGCAAGATAGAATTAATTGTACAGTGTATGAATGAGTGTATGTACACTAGTTTAAGCATAATAGGTGGCTGACGGTTACAATCAGTGCAAGATAGAATTAATTGTACAGTGTATGAGTGTATGTACACTAGTTTAAGCATAATAGATGGCTGACAGTTACAATCAGTGCAAGATAGAATTAATTGTACAGGGTATGAGTGTATGTACACTAGTTTAAGCATAATAGGTGGCTGACAGTTACAATCAGTGCAAGATAGAATTAATTGTACAGTGTATGAGTGTATGTACACTAGTTTAAGCATAATAGATGGCTGACAGTTACAATCAGTGCAAGATAGAATTAATTGTACAGGGTATGAGTGTATGTAGACTAGTTTAAGCATAATAGATGGCTGACGGTTACAATCAGTGCAAGATAGAATTAATTGTACAGTGTATGAGTGTATGTAGACTAGTTTAAGCATAATAAATGGCTGACGGTTACAATCAGTGCAAGATAGAATTAATTGTACAGTGTATGAGTGTATGTACACTAGTTTAAGCATAATAGATGGCCGACAGTTACAATCAGTGCAAGATAGAATTAATTGTACAGGGTATGAGTGTATGTACACTAGTTTAAGCATAATAGATGGCTGATGGTTACAATCAGTGCAAGATAGAATTAATTGTACAGGGTATGAGTGTATGTACACTAGTTTAAGCATAATAGGTGGCTGACAGTTACAATCAGTGCAAGATAGAATTAATTGTACAGTGTATGAGTGTATGTACACTAGTTTAAGCATAATAGATGGCCGACAGTTACAATCAGTGCAAGATAGAATTAATTGTACAGTGTATGAGTGTATGTACACTAGTTTAAGCATAATAGGTGGCTGACAGTTACAATCAGTGCAAGATAGAATTAATTGTACAGTGTATGAGTGTATGTACACTAGTTTAAGCATAATAGGTGGCTGACGGTTACAATCAGTGCAAGGTAGAATTAATTGTACAGCGTATGAGTGTATGTACACTAGTTTAAGCATAATAGGTGGCTGACAGTTACAATCAGTGCAAGATAGAATTAATTGTACAGTGTATGAATGAGTGTATGTACACTAGTTTAAGCATAATAGGTGGCTGACGGTTACAATCAGTGCAAGATAGAATTAATTGTACAGTGTATGAGTGTATGTAGACTAGTTTAAGCATAATAGATGGCTGATGGTTACAATCAGTGCAATAGAATTATTGTACAGTGTATGAGTATATGTAGACTAGTTTAAGCATAATAGTGTGCTGACGTTACAATCAGTGCAAGATAGATTAATTGTACAGTGTATGAGTGTATGTAGACAGTTTAAGCATAATAGATGGCTGACGGTTACAATCAGTGCAAGATAGAATTAATTGTACATGTATGAGTGTATGTAGACTAGTTTTAAGCATAATAGGTGGCTGACGGTTACAATCAGTGCAAGATAGAATTATTGTAAGTGTGTATGAGTGTATGTATACTAGTTTAAGCATAATAGGTGGCTGACGGTTACAATCAGTGCAAGATAGAATTAATTGTACAGTGTATGAGTGTATGTACACTAGTTTAAGCATAATAGATGGCTGTCGGTTACAATCAGTGCAAGATAGAATTAATTGTACAGTGTATGAGTGTATGTAGACTAGTTTAAGCATAATAGATGGCTGACGGTTACAATCAGTGCAAGATAGAATTAATTGTGCAGTGTATGAGTGTATGTAGACTTTTAAGCATAATAGATGGCTGACAGTTACAATCAGTGCAAGATAGAATGTAATTGTACAGTGTATGATGTATGTGGACTAGTTTAAGCATAATAGATGGCTGACAGTTACATCAGTGCAAGATAGAATTAATTGTACAGGGTATGAGTGTATGTACACTAGTTTAAGCATAATAGTGGCTGACGGTTACAATCAGTGCAAGATAGATTAATTGTACAGTGTATGAGTGTATGAGTGTATGTAGACAGTTTAAGCATAAATAGATGGCTGACGGTTACAATCAGTGCAAGATAGAATTAATTGTACAGGGTATGAGTGTATGTACACTAGTTTAAGCATAATAGTTAGCTGACAGTTACAATCAGTGCAAGATAGAATTAATTGTACAGTATATTAGTGTATGTAGACTAGTTTAAGCATGATAGATGGCTGACGGTTACAATCAGTGCAAGATCGAATTATTGTACAGTGTATGAATGTATGTACACTAGTTTTAAGCATAATAGGGTGGCTGACGGTTTACAATCAGTTGCAAGATAGAATTAATTGTACAGTGTATGAGTGTATGTACACTAGTCATTAAGCATAATAGGTGGCTGACGGTTACAATCAGTGCAAGATAGAATTATTGTACATGTATGAGTGTATGTAGACTAGTTTAAGCATAATAGATGGCCGACAGTTACAATCAGTGCAAGATAGAATTAATTGTACAGGGTATGAGTGTATGTACACTAGTTTAAGCATAATAGGTGGCTGACGGTTACAATCAGTGCAAGATAGAATTAATTGTACAGGGTATGAGTGTATGTACACTAGTTTAAGCATAATA
>CM026393.1:63252188-63337677 GCA_014843695.1 Archivesica marissinica | reverse complement strand
TAGTTTAAGCATAATAGGTGGCTGATGGTTACAATCAGTGCAAGATAGAATTAATTGTACAGTGTATGAGTGTATGTACACTAGTTTAAGCATAATAGGTGGCTGACAGTTACAATCAGTGCAAGATAGAATTAATTGTACAGTGTATGAGTGTATGTAGACTAGTTTAAGCATAATAGGTGGCTGACGGTTACAATCAGTGCAAGATAGAATTAATTGTACAGTGTATGTACACTAGTTTAAGCATAATAGGTGGCCGACAGTTACAATCAGTGCAAGATAGAATTAATTGTACAGTGTATGAGTGTATGTACACTAGTTTAAGCATAATAGGTGGCTGACGGTTACAATCAGTGCAAGATAGAATTAATTGTACAGTGTATGAGTGTATGTACACTAGTTTAAGCATAATAGATGGCTGACGGTTACAATCAGTGCAAGATAGAATTAATTGTACAGTGTATGAGTGTATGTAGACTAGTTTAAGCATAATAGGTGGCTGACAGTTACAATCAGTGCAAGATAGAATTAATTGTACAGTGTATGAGTGTATGTACACTAGTTTAAGCATAATAGATGGCCGATGGCTACAATCAGTGCAAGATAGATTTAATTGTACAGTGTATGAGTGTATGTAGACTAGTTTAAGCATAATAGATGGCTGACGGTTACAATCAGTGCAAGATAGAATTAAGTGTACAGTGTATGAGTGTATGTACACTAGTTTAAGCATAATAGATGGCCGACAGTTACAATCAGTGCAAGATAGAATTAATTGTACAGGGTATGAGTGTATGTACACTAGTTTAAGCATAATAGGTGGCTGACAGTTACAATCAGTGCAAGATAGAATTAATTGTACAGTGTATGAGTGTATGTACACTAGTTTAAGCATAATAGATGGCCGATGGCTACAATCAGTGCAAGATAGATTTAATTGTACAGTGTATGAGTGTATGTAGACTAGTTTAAGCATAATAGATGGCTGACGGTTACAATCAGTGCAAGATAGAATTAAGTGTACAGTGTATGAGTGTATGTACACTAGTTTAAGCATAATAGATGGCCGACAGTTACAATCAGTGCAAGATAGAATTAATTGTACAGGGTATGAGTGTATGTACACTAGTTTAAGCATAATAGGTGGCTGACGGTTACAATCAGTGCAAGATAGAATTAATTGTACAGTGTATGAGTGTATGTACACTAGTTTAAGCATAATAGATGGCTGACGGTTACAATCAGTGCAAGATAGAATTAATTGTACAGTGTATGAGTGTATGTACACTAGTTTAAGCATAATAGATGGCCGACAGTTACAATCAGTGCAAGATAGAATTAATTGTACAGGGTATGAGTGTATGTACACTAGTTTAAGCATAATAGATGGCTGACGGTTACAATCAGTGCAAGATAGAATTAATTGTACAGGGTATGAGTGTATGTACACTAGTTTAAGCATAATAGGTGGCTGACAGTTACAATCAGTGCAAGATAGAATTAATTGTACAGTGTATGAGTGTATGTACACTAGTTTAAGTATAATAGATGGCTGACAGTTACAATCAGTGCAAGATAGAATTAATTGTACAGGGTATGAGTGTATGTACACTAGTTTAAGCATAATAGATGGCTGACAGTTACAATCAGTGCAATATAGAATTAATTGTACAGTGTATGAGTGTATGTAGACTAGTTTAAGCATAATAGGTGGCTGACGGTTACAATCAGTGCAAGATAGAATTAATTGTACAGTGTATGTACACTAGTTTAAGCATAATAGGTGGCCGACAGTTACAATCAGTGCAAGATAGAATTAATTGTACAGTGTATGAGTGTATTTACACTAGTTTAAGCATAATAGGTGGCTGACGGTTACAATCAGTGCAAGATAGAATTAATTGTACAGTGTATGAGTGTATGTACACTAGTTTAAGCATAATAGATGGCCGACGGTTACAATCAGTGCAAGATAGAATTAATTGTACAGTGTATGAGTGTATGTAGACTAGTTTAAGCATAATAGGTGGCTGACAGTTACAATCAGTGCAAGATAGAATTTGTGTGTTAATTGTACAGTGTATGAGTGTATGTAGACTAGTTTAAGCATAATAGATGGCCGACGGTTACAATCAGTGCAAGATAGAATTAATTGTACAGTGTATGAGTGTATGTACACTAGTTTAAGCATAATAGATGGCTGACAGTTACAATCAGTGCAAGATAGAATTAATTGTACAGGGTATGAGTGTATGTACACTAGTTTAAGCATAATAGATGGCTGACAGTTACAATCAGTGCAAGATAGAATTAATTGTACAGGGTATGAGTGTATGTACACTAGTTTAAGCATAATAGGTGGCTGACAGTTACAATCAGTGCAAGATAGAATTAATTGTACAGTGTATGAGTGTATACACTAGTTTAAGCATAATATGGCCGATGGCTACAATCAGTGCAAGATAGAATTAATTGTACAGTGTATGTAGACTAGTTTAAGCATAATAGATGGCTGACGGTTACAATCAGTGCAAGATAGAATTAATTGTACAGTGTATGAGTGTATGTAGACTAGTTTAAGCATAATAGATGGCCGACAGTTACAATCAGTGCAAGATAGAATTAATTGTACAGGGTATGAGTGTATGTACACTAGTTTAAGCATAATAGGTGGCTGACAGTTACAATCAGTGCAAGATAGAATTAATTGTACAGTGTATGAGTGTATGTACACTAGTTTAAGCATAATAGATGGCTGACAGTTACAATCAGTGCAAGATAGAATTAATTGTACAGGGTATGAGTGTATGTACACTAGTTTAAGCATAATAGGTGGCTGACAGTTACAATCAGTGCAAGATAGAATTAATTGTACAGTGTATGAGTGTATGTACACTAGTTTAAGCATAATAGATGGCCGACAGTTACAATCAGTGCAAGATAGAATTAATTGTACAGTGTATGAGTGTATGTACACTAGTTTAAGCATAATAGGTGGCTGACAGTTACAATCAGTGCAAGATAGAATTAATTGTACAGTGTATGAGTGTATGTACACTAGTTTAAGCATAATAGGTGGCTGACGGTTACAATCAGTGCAAGATAGAATTAATTGTACAGGGTATGAGTGTATGTACACTAGTTTAAGCATAATAGGTGGCTGACGGTTATAATCAGTGCAAGATAGAATTAATTGTACAGTGTATGAGTGTATGTACACTAGTTTAAGCATAATAGGTGGCCGACAGTTACGATCATTGACTTCAAATCACTTGCCTGTTACCTCTGTAGGTTCTAATCCAGCTGGGGTATTGAATTCTTTAAAGTGAGGAAGCTATCCAGCAATTTTGAGCAGCAACATTGACCTGTCAATCAATCTCTGACCTGTCAATCAATCTCTGACCTGTCAATCAATCTCTGACTGGATGATTTTACTATATCCACCTGTTAATTTATTCACGAGCGATTTCTATGATTGACAGCTGATTTTGGCAAGGTGTTATCATTTGATCTTATATAATTGGAATGTTACTGGGTGATGCCTTCGCTGTACAATAATGTGAAGTATAATTTCCCCGTGGAATGCTGTACGCGCTGACGTAATAAGCATCTTTGATTAGTGCATGTAAACCCCCAGATACCACACACTTTAATTATATTTGCTGCAAACAAGTGCTTATTAATTACACCTACATATTGTATTTATTGCAAACAACTAAATATTCACAAGTGATCTTGGACAATTGTTTGAGAGTGACCAGTAGTCTGTCTTGATATTGCAGTGATTTTGTCATGCACACTTTGTCAGAGGTAAACATTCTTTGGGGGGAATGCTAATAAATGAGATGATATTCCGCGATCCAAAGCATTTTTTATCAAATCAACATGTTTTATAATTTACCTGTGCAACATTGAACATAATCTTCCGTGGTGGTCATTACGTCCGCGGTGTGGGTTGGTGGCCGTCCGTGGACAGAAATTTTTTGACCGTGGAAATTGCATCCACGGGGTTTCACGGATTATGAAAAGTAATGTTGCACATTGTGCTGAAACATAAAGTTTCTGTGCATCTAATAGATACAAACATACAGCTGCTGTGCATCTAATAGATACAAACATACAGCTGCTGTGCATCTAATAGATACAAACATAAAGTGTATGTGCATATAATAGATACAAACATACAGCTACTGTGCATCTAATAGATACAAACATACAGCTACTGTGCATCTAATAGATACAAACATACAGCTGCTGTGCATCTAATAGATACAAACATACAGCTGCTGTGCATCTAATAGATACAAACATACAGCTACTGTGCATCTAATAGATACAAACATACAGCTGCTGTGCATCTAATAGATACAAACATACAGCTGCTGTGCATCTAATGGATACAAACATACAGCTGCTTTCAACCAACCTCTCCGGAACTTCTGTGTATCTAATAGATACAAACATACAGCTGCTGTGCATCTAATAGATACAAACATACAGCTGCTGTGCATCTAATAGATACAAACATACAGCTGCTGTGCATCTAATAGATACAAACATACAGCTGCTTTCAACCAATCTCTCCGGAAATTCTGTGCATCTAATAGATACAAACATACCAGGGTTCATTTTTGGTCCAAATTTTAGGGAGAAGTCACTTCTCCCTCCAACCAAAATAGGGAGAAGTCACACCAACTCAGGGAGAAGTGAGGGAGAAGTGTTGATTTCCTCGCAACAACACAAATTTACAGTTATAATACTTGCCAAGTACTGGAAAGTTTTGTTGTCGTGAGACAAGTCAATCAGGAACTGAACTATGCTATATGTTATAATTATATAAGGATATGACAAAGTAATTGACACAACACAGGAGATGGTCAAATTAATTTGGCATACAATTATTTAATGACATATATAGAGCCTAATTCAGTTGTTATATGTATCATGAAACCCAGGGGCGAGTAAAAAACATTTTACTCTACATTCTATATGAAATAGATGAATATAGGGGAAACAACTCTTTTTTTAGAAATATGAAAGAAAATACAAGCAATGGTTGAACAATATTTTATTTAGTATAAATGATAAATACCATACTCATGATTATTACTAAACCTCATTAAAATAAATAAAAAATATCGGTCCACAAAACATAACATGTCGGGTAATTACGGTATTCGGACAGTAGTGCATAATCAAGCGAGACCCGATTAAATACACAATAGGCACCAATTTAATCCTATAAGCGCTTACGGGAGAGTAATGTTTATCACAGGTAGTTTGATCGGACCAATGACACACACAAAAACGGAGCAATATAAACATTTGTTTACCCCACAAACTATATATTGTTTATATTGCTAAGTTTTGTGTGTGCCATTGGTCCGATTAAACATTACTCTCCCCTGCAGCTAATGACCTGTGTGGCCTTCGCGTGTAATCTGATAAGAGACGCGATCATGTTTTGATAGCATGATGAAAGACACGCGTGTCTATATTTAGCACAAATGCTGTCTGTTAACACTGGGCAGTATATTGATTTTCTGTGCACAAGAAAAACGGCACTAACAATTTGCTGATCGCGAAATTAGTCTGCAGTTTTTAAATATTGCATTACAAAAAAAACAACATAAAATGTACAGTCAATTTGCATGTTTAGATAGATGGCAATTCACGTTAAATTTTAAGTAGCCGACAGAGTTATTTCCCATCCTAGGTGTCATGGCGGCTCCCAGCACGATCAAGCGAAAATGATAGATTTCTCGGCGAATTTTGATGGAAATTAACCAAATTTTGCCGAAAATCGACAGGGCGACTTGCACTTCCCTATTTCCAAACGCCAAGGCGAAACGGAGCCAAAAGAGGCGACATTATCGCCCACGTCGCCCCCTAAACTGGTCCCTGACATACAGCTGCTCACAACCAACCTCTCCAGAACTTCTGTGGTCATTTTTTGATCTAGCTTGGCATTGAGCATCAGGGCAACTAGGAGATTGAACACAAGCTAAAATAGTTCTAATCTGAAATCCAAGATGGTTCTCAAACTTCTCATCATACAGGGTATTTACCCTATATTTAATCTGAAATCCAAGATGGTTCTCATCATACAGGGTATTTACCCTATATTTAATCTGAAATCCAAGATGGTTCTCATCATACAGGGTATTTACCCTATATTTAATCTGAAATCCAAGATGGTTCTCATCATACAGGGTATTTACCCTATATTTAATCTGAAATCCAAGATGGTTCTCATCATACAGGGTATTTACCCTATATTTAATCTGAAATCCAAGATGGTTCTCATCATACAGGGTATTTACCCTATATTTAATCTGAAATCCAAGATGGTTCTCATCATACAGGGTATTTACCCTATATTTAATCTGAAATCCAAGATGGTTCTCATCATACAGGGTATTTACCCTATATTTAATCTGAAATCCAAGATGGTTCTCATCATACAGGGTATTTACCCTATATTTAATCTGAAATCCAAGATCCACAACAGAGGAGGTCACTGACTCATATTATCTTAACCCTTTGCCTGCTAAGTAAATAAAATCACATTTGCAAACAACATAGATCCAGATCAGCCGCGGCGTAACGCCGCGTCTGATCAGGATCCATGTTGTTTGCTATTCAGCCACATGTTTTAGCTCCACTATCCGAATAGCAAACAGCATAGAGCCTGATCAGACGGCACGTTCTGTGCCGTCTGATCTGGCTCTATGCTGTTTGCAAAGGTGATTTTATCTGCCGCTAGCGTGCAAAGAGTTAACATCGCTAATAAGTAATAAGACCAATGTAGTTGTACTGGATGCTCCATGATTAAATAATATATATGGGAATAGATAACAGAGGTGTGGAACTACACACACATGTGGGAAGCTATAAACCAACCAACTTAATTATCACTAGAGGTGACTATTGAGGCCAAAATGACTGTCACAATAGTATCACGATAGTTGAAAATACTATCACGATACTATTGCGATAGTCACTATGCTATCACGATACTATTGCGATAGTCACTATGCTATCACGATACTATTGCGATAGTCACTATGCTATCACGATACTATTGCGATAGTCACTATGCTATCACGATACTATTGCGATAGTTTGGTTAAACACAGGTAATATGCAATATTGGTTTGACACTGATTTAATGAATCTATATCAATGTAAAAAAGAGTTTAATATGACTAGAATAGGTTAAGTAGCTAGAACACTGACTTATACTTCGAATGAAACTTAAAAAACAGTATGAAACTTAAACAAACATGTCTAACTCTTAACACTTAACCTGCCACAGGTAGCATTTGTCACATGCCATATGCTACACTGTGACAGTGATTCATGTACGCCGTGCAAAGGTGCCCTAAAGTATCTAGTTCCCCATGGAAACAGGTGCCATTGCGATAGCTGTATTGAGGCGCATGGTCACGTAATAAAGCTAAAATTGTCAACAACAATTTGTTGAAAGTTGTGTTCACGACTTAAGAAAATAATAATATCCGACAAGTTCATTTAACTGTTTTTATAGGCCATGATATGTAGGATTTACGCCAAGCATAGGTTCCACCACTCTACGTCTAACAGTCATGTAAAGCTTTTCAATTTGGTAGCATAATTTTCGTCTACAAAGGATTTGGACAACAATGTAATGCCGCCCTGCTCTTAATTATCACCTGCTCAATATAATAAGCATTCATAGTGTGTCCCGTGTTTGCACACTAATCAAACATTATGCCCCGCTAAATAAACAAACAACACGCTTGTATGATTCTCCAGCTAATTATCGAGATATTAGTCACGCGAGACATGATTTCACCTTGACCCGAGTAATTTTCCACAAATAGACTCGTGGGAATTTCCAATTTTCGGATATTTTACAAATTTTCGCCAAACTGAGTTTTTATTAGCCAATTTTGCAATATTGTAGCCATTGGCGAGAATGGCGATTGGCAGCGCGGGCCCTGCTGTCTGCGCATGGCACATGTACCCGGCAGGAGGATAACATTTAACTTGTCATTACTCGTCATCATGGCACATGCCATTGTCATACACAGTTCACTGCTTCCAGTTATGATTGCATAGCGGTCGTCTAGTACACTACAGGGTATTGACCATTTACCGCACCCCTCTAGGGCAATTGCGCGATCATATCGCCAGGGAGCTTTCAGCCGGTACACAATATAATCAAATAAGCGCCTGTGCGAACTGGAGTAGTTACTTTCACTTTCAAAAGTGAAAACATTCGACAATATTGAATTTTAAACAAACTATCGATAGTTCGGTGGACTATCAGTGATAGTTATCGACTTGGAGTTTTGCTATCGACCTATTGCTATCGCGACCTATCGATAGGTCGACCTATCGTTACACCTCTAATTATCACTCATATCATAGTATTTCAGATCATGTAAAGGAACCAGAGAAGTCTGTCTGTATCATTGCACTATCCTCCAAAAATCTAAAATGACTAATCTCTTCAGGAGGCGTCGCTCATATGGGCAACCGGTAGTGACGATAAATAAACGTAAAACACACACAAAAATTATTCTTTTCTGAACGAATCTTGACGATATTTATTTTTTCAATATTTTGACCAAAAAAGAAGAAATCCTCCAAAAAGAGGAAGATTTACAGCCCTGATTACGTGAACAACTGAACATACTTACAGACTTACAATTCTCCTGGATGTAGGGGAGTGGGTTGAGAACCTGGCGTATGCCTATATATAGTACTCTACATAACGGGCTCCCCCATCAAATGGTGAAATAATCATTAGTCTAATCCTACATGATAAATATGGTATATCCTGCATGATGAATATGGTATATCCTGCATGATAAATATGGTATATCCTGCATGATGAATATGGTATATCCTGCATGATAAATATGGTATATCCTGCATGATGAATATGGTATATCCTACATGATAAATATGGTATATCCTGCATGATAAATATGGTATATCCTGCATGATAAATATGGTATATCCTGCATGATGAATATGGTATATCCTGCATGATAAATATGGTATATCCTGCATGATAAATATGGCATATCCTACATGATAAATATGGTATATCATGCATGATAAATATGGTATATCATGCATGATAAATATGGTGATAAATATGGTATATCCCACATGATGAATATGGTATATCCTGCATGATAAATATGGTATATCATGCATGATAAATATGGTATATCCTACATGATAAATATGGTATATCCTGCATGATAAATATGGTATATCCTGCATGATAAATATGGTATATCCTGCATGATAAATATGGTATATCCTGCATGATAAATATGGTATATCCTACATGATAAATATGGTATATCCTGCATGATAAATATGGTATATCCTGCATGATAAATATGGTGATAAATATGGTATATCCCACATGATGAATATGGTATATCCTACATGATGAATATGGTATATCCTGCATGATAAATATGGTATATCCCACATGATGAATATGGTATATCCTACATGATAAATATGGTATATCCTGCATGATAAATATGGTATATCCTGCATGATAAATATGGTATATCCCGCATGATAAATATGCATGGCTCTCACTAGAAAATAATGGCACTAGCTTGCTGTGCCTGGTGAGTGAACCTGTGTATGAATATTTATGTCACACTTTGTCAGCATCAGTATTCAGCGCCACTTTATAGTATCATGGACGTAATGGTGAATAACTTGTAGTAGTCAGTCTCTGTAGTCAGTCGTAGTCAGTCGTAGTCAGTCATAATCAGTCTCTGTAGTCAGTTGTAGTCAATCTCTGTAGTCAGTCTCTGTAGTCAGTCGTAGTCAGTCTCTGTAGTCAGTCGTAGTCAGTCTCTGTAGTCAGTCGTAGTCAGTTCTCTTCATATTTCAGCTAAATCTTGAATTTACACAGGTGTTTATTCCTGAAAATAAAACTTGCGCTCAATAAATAGTGGTTTTTACAGTGTGTTGAGAAACTTGAACATGAAGCCTATTTACTTTATATGAAGGATTGCCCTCAATTCATGCAGAGAAAATGAGTGCATGTTTGAGTGCTGCTATTAAATGATATAGTGAGTGTTGATGTTGCTATGGTTACAATCAGTGCCATATGCTCGGTTAACTACTTCAGATGCAATGTGAGCAGGTTGCAAAAATGGGAGACTAATGATTATTTCACCATTTGATGGGGGAGCCCGTTATGTAGAGTACTATATATAGGCATAAGCCAGTCTGTAAGTCTGTAAGTATGTTCACGTAATCAGGGCTGTAAATCTTCCTCTTTTTGGAGGATTTCCCTTTTTTTGGTCAAAATATTGAAAAAAATAAATGATCTGAGCTGTTATAATTTTAGTGTGTGTGTTTTACGTTTATTTATCGTCGTTACCGGTTGCCCAAATGAGAGATGCCTCCTGAAGAGATTAGTCATTTTAGATTTTTGGAGGATAGTGCAACGATACAGACAGAGACCCATTCCAGAGTCTCCTCTGGTTCTTTTACGTGCACAGTGTAAAGCACTGACACAAGACCTTGGTTTAAAGTCCGATCTGAATGACTGTTAATTTTATTAGGACCAGAAGGGGGATTGAACCTGCGATCCTTGGATTACCAGTCCAACGTGTTAACCACTGGACTACAGATCCGTTTATAATAATATCAAATAATTTTCACTTTTTAAGTGTGGTCAGGCCTCTCTTTTATCTAAGTATTTTGGTTGATTTCCTCTTTTTTTTCGCAATTATCCATTCACAGCTCTGAGCAATAGAATACCCTATGTAGAGCTTGCTCAAATCTAGACATTGTTTTATGCATTTAGTGACATTGCTTGAACTGATAGCTATCTCTCCACTCTCTCTCTCTCCCTCTCTATCAAAAAGCATATCTTTTAAGTGGCCATCTGTGTCTAGCGAAATCAGATTAAGTGGTGCCGAAATCTCCGGACAGAATCTGAAGGTCATGCTATTTAGTACAGTTCTCAGAATCAACTTGTCATGTGACCAGGGTCATGTGACCTGCGTTTGCTTGTGTCATGCGCTGCAGTGAGGTAGGTGCTAATCTTCCTGGTCGCCCAGATAGTCCCCACTTAGAGTTGTAATGAGCGCCAATAGATTTGCCAATAATAATTCTGTCTCAGTGCAGTCAGTCTCTGGTGCGATCATATAGTTAACTTGGTGGAATAGTGTTTAATTGGGTTTAGTAAGTACTTGTCACTGTCATTTTATAGAGAATATGACTATGTCGTAGGGATAGTATAATTTAGATTACGGTAGTATAGCCCGAAATGGTGCTGATGCAGGTGTAGAACCTGAAATATAACATATATAACATAAGATTATGGTAGTACAACAAGAAGTGTGCACATGTAAATGATGAGATGATACAATGTGTAATTATTGTATTTGCTTTAAACGTCTTATAGATGTTTTACGCAATAAACTATTGTTGTTGTTGTATTGTATTTTGTACAATCGTTATTAAAAAGTTTAAACTTTATTTATTTTACAACGATTGCGAAGCAAGTTTTAACAACTTATATTAATCACTCTCGTTGGCGCGGATGAAAGCGTAAATGTTGTCATTCGTGTCCGATCTGGCGACCACCTTACCAGCTCACATACTTCCCGGTCCGAGGATCGAACCCGGTTACATTGGTGAGAAGCGTGTGCTAACCACTGCGTTATTGAAAAGCATGCAACTACATGGGGCTCATTCTAGATGGTGACATGGGCGAAGTAGTCGCCCTAGGGACCCTGACTTCGTCCTCTGGGGGCTCCACTATTTCCTAAAAAAAATTTTTTTTTAAATATTTTCATACAACATTATGTATGTCCAGTAAGATACACTGACCATTGTAAAGCGTTCCTAGTTGCATTTAATAGTTATAATGTGTATTTTAGCCACGTTTTGTTGACATTTATTAAATAATACCATTTCTTAACAATTTTGGCCTAGGCTGAGACCTGAAGTACGTACCTAAAATTGGTGTTTTGGTATAATGGATTCTGGGAATTTTCATGAACCAAATGAATTTGATTGGGCAGTAGTAGTCAGTGATTCTGTAGTTGTGACAAGTGAAACAAACTTGTTCATGTTATAGTAGCAGTATTTGGAGGCCATTATCAGATTCTGCAGTCTGATATATATTTACTGTGAAAAGTTGATAATAAGGCGTACACAGTGAAGGTGAGATACATTTGTTTCGATATATGTTATTTGTTCAGGCCTTGACAAATTTTTAATTTCTTACTTGTCCTACTGGGCGAGTGATGCCACTGTTCCACTCGTCCAGATTGGACTATCACTCATCCCATGTATTTTAGGAAAATTAAAAATCAATTATGTGGCAGCATAAACACATTAAAATATCCTCGGTGATTTCCCATTATCACGCCTGGTAATCATTATTAAGAAAGTAAAATATATATTATTTTATTTTGTTCCTTCGATTTATATTGGATATTTAGCTGAAATTTTCACTCGTCCGACTGGGCAAGCGACTTGGAATTTCTACTCGCCCAGATCGAAAAGTCACTCGTAAATACGAGCGGACGAGTGGATTTGTCGAGCCCTGTTGTTAGTGTTTCATATTCGCAGTAAAAACTATTTCTTGTATCAGGTTACAGGTGGTCTAATACTTCTTATTTTAAAATATAAATCAAATGTCTTTCTGTCCTCACATTGGACAACATGTGTGTGACTATGTAGAAATATATCATTAAAATATCCTAATAAAGTATAAAAAATTGTTTCAAATTTGAGTATTCAGCAATTTTGCAAAATGTGATGTTAACCTTTAAAATGCTGAATAAATTGGAAGCAGTTTGCAAACAACATAGATCCAGATCAGATATACTCGCTTCCAGTGCAGTGAGTAGATCCAGATCAGATATACTCGCTTCCAGCACAGTGAGTAGATCCAGATCAGATATACTCGCTTCCAGCACAGTGAGTAGATCCAGATCAGATATACTCGCTTCCAACACAGTGAGTAGATCCAGATCAGATATACTCGCTTCCAGCACAGTGAGTAGATCCAGATCAGATTTACTCGCTTCCAGCACAGTGAGTAGATCCAGATCAGATATACTCACTTCCAGCACAGTGAGTAGATCCAGATCAGATATACTCGCTTCCAGTGCAGTGAGTAGATCCAGATCAGATTTACTTGTTTCCAGCACAGTGAGTAGATCCAGATCTGATATACTCGTTTCCAGTGCAGTGAGTAGATCCAGATCAGATTTACTCGCTTCCAGCACAGTGAGTAGATCCAGATCTGATATACTCGTTTCCAGTGCAGTGAGTAGATCCAGATCAGATTTACTCGTTTCCAGCACAGTGAGTAGATCCAGATCTGATATACTCGTTTCCAGTGCAGTGAGTAGATCCAGATCTGATATACTTGTTTCCAGTGCAGTGAGTAGATCCAGATCAGATATACTCTCTTCCAGTGCAGTGAGTAGATCCAGATCAGATTTACTCACTTCCAGCACAGTGAGTAGATTAGATCAGATATACTCACTTCCAGCACAGTGAGTAGATTAGATCAGATATACTCGCTTCCAGCACAGTGAGTAGATCCAGATCAGATTTACTCACTTCCAGCACAGTGAGTAGATTAGATCAGATATACTCGTTTCCAGCACAGTGAGTAGATTAGATCAGATATACTCGTTTCCAGCACAGTGAGTAGATCCAGATCAGATATACTCGTTTCCAGCACAGTGAGTAGATCCAGATCAGATATACTCGTTTCCAGTGCAGTATTGTTTTACATACTTTAAATAATTTATTACTATTTAGCAACCTATGGTAAATTTTGCTGATTTGCAATTTTAGGCGAGCGGATAACCAATAATTTGAGAAAGCGGTCTAATCAATTTACAGTTCTGTGACTTTTACATGTAATATTAAGTTAGCTTATGCGTATTAATTAGACGTAATATAAATAAACAACATCGATGCTTAATAGAGGTCAAATGTATACTAAAACAACATATTGGGAATCTGGAAACTGGCTGCTTAATACAGGTCGGCTGCTTAATGGAGGTTTGACTGTATGTAGTTATAATAGTACTTCCTAACAAGTATATATATTATACTGCAGTACATTAATTTTGGAGTGTTGATAATTATGCATTCAGAATGTCTTTTCTCACAGACTTCAAAATAGTCGAACATGGCTGTTCTATGTGACAGTTTTGTACTTAATGAAGTAGCAAATATGGTATTTGTAAGAGTTGTAAATTGATAACTCTATTATACATGTACCGTATTTAGCTGTGTATAGTGCGCTACCGTGTATAGTGCGCACCCACGATCTGGCACGAAAATCGGCGGAAAAACTGAGTTCCTATGTTACTGCGCACGTGAAAAACGCAATTTTCCAAGTCAAAATTTAACATTTCTCAAGAATCGCTAAAAATTGTGCTCCGTGATTTTTACAACTTATATTAATCACTCGAGATATACCTCATCGAGTAACGGTCACACCTGCTCAAATTTCTCGACACGTTCTCAAACATCTCAACACGTTCTCAAACATGTCAGCAGATGCTCAAACTTCTCAACACGTGAAGCCTACCTAATTAACTGGGACCCATTGTGAAAGGTTTGTCGAAATTAATTATCGCTACAATCAATTGAAATACTGCAGCCAAAAAAGTTTTTTTTTTATGCAATGCATTGTACATTGTACGGCGAAGTACGCGAAAAGTACGGGAAATATTACATACGATAAAACCACGTGATGTTATCAAATCGCCATTATTTATGCATTTACCTTTTCAATTAAATTCATCAAAGTTTGCCAAAATAAACGAAATATATGCTAATTTTGTGGTCTTATTCATTTGATTTATTTATATAGACTATCGGCAACTGGTTTTAATAGCTAGTTTATAACGATTGTCGAATGTAACAACTTATAGAATGACTGTGGGCCGTTCGGGTCGAATTTCAGTTTTTTCACGAAATTTTGGTCCGGAAAAAAATGTCCTGATGTCTGTACTGGTGTATAATGCGCAGTAGATAAAATGGATGAGGATTTCAGTAAGAAATGTGCGCACTATACACAGCTAAATACGGTATTATTCAAGGTTCTTTGTGAAGAGTTACATCCCTTGTATCCAAAATGTATTTCAGCGCAGGATGTAGGAAATTGTATGTAATAATGGATAGAAATGATTCATTTAACTACTATAGGAAACTAATAACTCTGGTATGAAATTCAAAATATTTCATGAAGAATTACCTCCCTTTATGACAGAAGATGCCAGGACTGCAATAGTTTTTTAGTTTATAGAAATTTATTTTAGCTCGATTGCGAAATAAGTTCTTACAATTTATATTAATCACTCTCGAGACCTCATTCCTGATGGAATCCATTGCCAAGAGGGAGAGAGAAGAGGCAACATGGAATTTAAATACCTTGTCTAAGGGCACAATCATAATGGCTCCAGCTGGGCTCGACCTCCAGACCTTTCGCACCTGAAGCGAACGCACATCCATTGCGCCATAGCGACTTCCACTGCAATAGAGCATCAGATTCTAGAAAATAGTAGATTAAGCTACAGTCATACTCACCCAAGGGAATCACAAATAAGTGGCCACTTTATACAGATGTTGCTATGTACAGGTGACACTACATTTTGGGCATATACAAATGATTAGTGTCCTATCATATGTTTTTTGTTAAAGTGACATTACATTGCATAAAATGCATGTTTTCACATGTAAATAACAGTGCTACTTCACATATCTTCCGAATTAATTTGAATAATTATTTTTCATCAGCTAACGAGGTTAATCCATCTACAATCTTGTGGAAGTCGTGATAGCGCAGTGGTAGCACGTTCGCTTCTGGTGCGAAAGGCCTGAGTTTGAGCCCCGCTGGAGCCGTTATACAAGGCAAGGCATTTAAAAATGTCCACATTGCCTCGTCTCTCTCCCTCGTGGTGATGGATTCAATCAGGAATGAGGTCTCGAGTGTGATTAATATAACTTGTTTCGCAATCAAGCTAAAATAAATTTGTATGCAATCTTGCAAAAGTGAAAATAGGAATTTCTGAAGCGGTAAACATAACTGGAAGGGACATATGTTTATTACTCAAAGTGAAAGTAATATTGTGATAGTGATTTTTAGATGTATGTTCATTCAGATTAGTCTGAAAATAATTCTGTTCAGGTGCAAAGGGTGAGATATAATGGTAAATTATGCCTATTAGGTGAACTTCAAATGCTCGTAATCACTTGACACTACCGCATATATTCAATTTTGTAACAGTTGATATTTTTAGAAAACTGAGAGCAAATCCATTATGATATTCTATTTCATTAAAACAAATAATTTTGAAAATTAACATGATCAGACAGTTACATCATTTGAAACTTAGTGGTAATTCAGAATATCAGCAACATTTCTGTACCAAGTTTATCTTTCTATCATTAACCCATTTCATTCTGGATACCGTTCAAACAGTATTTGCAAAGAACATAGAGCCAGATCAACCACAATGGAACATGCCGTCTGATCAGGCACTGTGCTGTTTGCTATTCAGATGATCTTGCTAAGACACTTGGCAATGTAGCAAACATCATAGATCCTGATCAGCATGCAGCGTTACGCTGCGGCTGATCTGGATCTATGTTGTTTGCAAAAGCCTTTAAATATATCCAGAATGAAATGGGTTAACAGTTCTTGAGTTATGTGTTTTTAGCAGCACTATGTTGGTTTTGTCGCGTGGTGGCTCAACTTTATATTTTTTTTCAGAAATCAAAGATTTATTTATAAACAGATGCATAATCTTACAGGATAATCCTACCTGGTTACTGTAACTACTATACCCCAACGATAACGTGATTCCCGCGAAAAAGATAGCACGGGCTAATATTATTATAACGGGTAAAAAGAAGTTTCATTTATGCATGCATTACTTGGCACACAGGATTATTTATTACACCCTACGTATTGATTTGGCTTATTCCAAACCTATTTATAGTAGTAATGCTTGTAAATAACACGTTATCGTTGGGCCATAGTAACTACATACACTCAAAGACTTCAAAAACACACTAATTATGTCAGGTGTATTGTTTGGCAATATTAAACTGAGACATTTGCATATTCCGTGAACTTACTTCGTTAATAATCGGATTTCCGAAGTAAAATATGAGCTTTAGATTATGGTACACTTACTTACTGACTTGATTCAAATATTAACGGTAAAAACCTAACGTATGTCCTGGTCGTAGTTCACGGAAACTTACGAAGGCTTTGGCGGAGATTAATGAGTCTCAGTTTAATGTTGCCAAGTAATATATTTTGATCGTACGACCCGTTTTCACAAAATAGCATGTAAGTTTATCGAAATAAATGTTATAGGGATGTCAAGAGCAGTAGTCAGTCTTAGTCCATGACAAATTTTATGAAATTCCTCAAATTACAAATCAGCAAATATCACCCCCAATTATAAGTGGTGCGTTTTTAATGTTGTTCAGTTTACATCCCCGTCATATATTCTTAATATGAGCACAGAAATTGGCAAGTAAATTAATGTTACCAGGAATTGTCAATCTTTCCAGTGCAGCATCTGATCGATAATTGCTTGCTGATAAATTTATTTAAAGTCGCCACCGTATAAATGCATCCGTATAAATGCATTTGGGGAACATGATAATGCATGAGACGGAAACATATATAGTGGCAATGGCCATTTGAAACATGACCGAAAGAAGCACATTTCATAGTATTTAAGTTTGCTTGGGAGGAATTGTAATTACTGTTATGTGTGTGTGTTTTACGTTTATTTATCGTCGCTACCGGTTGCCCATATGAGCGACGCCTCCTGAAGAGATTAGTCATTTTAGATTTTTGGAGGATAGTGCAATGATACACAGAGAGACCCATTCCAGAATCTCCTCTGGTTCTTTTATGTGCACGGTGTAAAGCACCGACACGAGACCTCGATTTAACGTCCCATCTGAAATACTGTTAATTGTAATTACTGTTATGAAAATGTGGTCACCATAATATAAAAGGTAACCATTATATTGCATACTATAGCAAAGTTAAGTAACTCTTGTATGTCTATTTAGCATATTTCATGAAGAGTTTCTTCCCTTATATTAAAAGCTAACAATGTTAACCACTATTGTCAATAATTATAATGTTTTAGTGTACGACATTGTGGCAATATTCAGTAGAAGTTTATGTATTGGGACAAGCTTCACTGTTTGCTAGCACCTCACATTATGCGCATGGCCATATGCCAGCTTAATTAACAATGCCCAAATATGGGGACAGTGAATAAAAAAAATGAAGAAAATTTCCATTTTCGGCAAAACAAGAGACAGACCAAATATATATATATATTCAAATCTTGTGTAAACTTTATATTTGAGTAAAAACAGCCCAAACTTTGTACAAATTGCAGAAATATTAGCCTCCAGGATGGGAAATATTTATTTATTTGATGTGTTTGTGTATACAGTTTGTGGAGTAGTTTGTGGAGTAGTGTGTGGACGCCACATGTGCATAATATTACTGTTCATTGGATAACATTACCGAAATTTGAAACGAAATCATTGTAATAAAAAGTTATTGACTTAAAAATGTGCACTTTGAATACAAACTATGATCATGTTGAAATAGCCAACTATGTACACAAACTACTACACAAACTATGTACACAAACTATGCCACAAACTGTGTACACAAACTATGCCACAAACTGTGTACACAAACTATGCCACAAACTGTGTACACAAACTATGCCACAAACTGTGTACACAAACTATGCCACAAACTGTGTACACAAACTATGCCACAAACTGTGTACACAAACTATGCCACAAACTGTGTACACAAACTATGCCACAAACTGTGTACGCAAACTATGTACACAAACTGTGTACACAAACTACTACACAAACTGTGTACACAAACTATGCCACAAACTGTGTATACAAACTATGCCACAAACTGTGTACACAAACTATGCCACAAACTGTGTACACAAACTATGCCACAAACTGTGTACACAAACTATGCCACAAACTGTGTACACAAACTATGCCACAAACTGTGTACACAAACTATGCCACAAACTGTGTACACAAACTATGCCACAAACTGTGTACACAAACTATGCCACAAACTACTATATGCCACAAACTGTGTACACAAACTACTCCACAAACTGTGTACACAAACTATGCCACAAACTGTGTACACAAACTATGCCACAAACTGTGTACACAAACTACTTCACAAACGGTGTACACAAACTATGCCAGAAACTGTGTACACAAACTACTCCACAAACTGTGTACACAAACTATGCCACAAACTGTGTACACAAACTACTTCACAAACTGTGTACACAAACTATGCCACAAACTGTGTACACAAACTACTTCACAAACTGTGTACACAAACTGTGTACACAAACTATGCCAAAAACTGTGTACACAAACTACTCCACAAACTGTGTACACAAACTATGCCACAAACTGTGTACACAAACTATGCCACAAACTGTGTACACAAACTATGCCAAAAACTGTGTACACAAACTACTCCACAAACTGTGTACACAAACTACTCCACAAACTATGCCACAAACTGTATACAAACTATGCCACAAACTGTGTACACAAACTACCCCACAAACTGTGTACACAAACTACCCCACAAACTGTGTACACAAACTACTCCACAAACTGTGTACACAAACTATGCCACAAACTGTGTACACAAACTATGCCACAAACTGTGTACGCAAACTATGTACACAAACTATGTACACAAACTACTACACAAACTGTGTACACAAACTATGCCACAAACTGTGTATACAAACTATGCCACAAACTGTGTACACAAACTATGCCACAAACTGTGTACACAAACTATGCCACAAACTGTGTACACAAACTATGCCACAAACTGTGTACACAAACTATGCCACAAACTGTGCACACAAACTATGCCACAAACTGTGTACACAAACTATGCCACAAACTGTGTACACAAACTACTTCACAAACTATGCCACAAACTGTGTACACAAACTACTCCACAAACTGTGTACACAAACTATGCCACAAACTGTGTACACAAACTATGCCACAAACTGTGTACACAAACTACTTCACAAACGGTGTACACAAACTATGCCAGAAACTGTGTACACAAACTACTCCACAAACTGTGTACACAAACTATGCCACAAACTGTGTACACAAACTACTTCACAAACTGTGTACACAAACTATGCCACAAACTGTGTACACAAACTACTTCACAAACTGTGTACACAAACTGTGTACACAAACTATGCCAAAAACTGTGTACACAAACTACTCCACAAACTGTGTACACAAACTACTCCACAAACTGTGTACACAAACTATGCCACAAACTGTGTACACAAACTATGCCACAAACTGTGTACACAAACTACCCCACAAACTGTGTACACAAACTACGCCACAAACTGTGTACACAAACTATGCCACAAACTGTGTACACAAACTATGCCACAAACTGTGTACACAAACTATGCCACAAACTGTGTACACAAACTATGCCACAAACTGTGTACACAAACTATGCCCAAAACTGTGTACACAAACTACTCCACAAACTGTGTACACAAACTGTGTACACAAACTATGCCACAAACTGTGTACACAAACTACTCCACAAACTGTGTACATAAACTATGCCACAAACTGTGTACACAAACTATGCCACACACTGTGTACACAAACTATGCCACAAACTGTGTACACAAACTATGCCACAAACTGTGTACACAAACTATGCCACAAACTGTGTACACAAACTACTCCACAAACTGTGTACACAAACTATGCCACAAACTGTGTACACAAACTATGCCACAAACTGTGTACACAAACTACCCCACAAACTGTGTACACAAACTACCCCACAAACTGTGTACACAAACTACTCCACAAACTGTGTACACAAACTATGCCACAAACTGTGTACACAAACTACCCCACAAACTGTGTACACAAACTATGCCACAAACTGTGTACACAAACTATGCCACAAACTGTGTACACAAACTACCCCACAAACTGTGTATATAAACTATGCCACAAACTGTGTACACAAACTATGCCACAAACTGTGTACACAAACTATGCCACAAACTGTGTACACAAACTATGCCACAAACTGTGTACACAAACTATGCCACAAACTGTGTACACAAACTATGCCACAAACTGTGTACACAAACTGTGTACACAAACTATGCCACAAACTGTGTACACAAACTATGCCACAAACTGTGTACACAAACTACTTCACAAACTGTGTACACAAACTATGCCACAAACTGTGTACACAAACTATGCCACAAACTGTGTACACAAACTACTTCACAAACTGTGTACACAAACTATGCCAAAACTGTGTACACAAACTACTCCACAAACTGTACACAAACTGCTCCACAAACTGTGTACACAAACTATGCCACAAACTGTGTACACAAACTATGCCACAAACTGTGTACACAAACTACTCCACAAACTGTGTACACAAACTATGCCACAAACTGTGTACACAAACTACCCCACAAACTGTGTACACAAACTATGCCACAAACTGTGTACACAAACTATGCCACAAACTGTGTACACAAACTACCCCACAAACTGTGTATATAAACTATGCCACAAACTGTGTACACAAACTATGCCACAAACTGTGTACACAAACTATGCCACAAACTGTGTACACAAACTATGCCACAAACTGTGTACACAAACTATGCCACAAACTGTGTACACAAACTATGCCACAAACTGTGTACACAAACTATGCCACAAACTGTGTACACAAACTATGCCACAAACTGTGTACACAAACTATGCCACAAACTGTGTACACAAACTATGCCACAAACTGTGTACACAAACTACTTCACAAACTGTGTACACAAACTATGCCAAAACTGTGTACACAAACTACTCCACAAACTGTACACAAACTGCTCCACAAACTGTGTACACAAACTATGCCACAAACTGTGTACACAAACTATGCCACAAACTGTGTACACAAACTACTCCACAAACTGTGTACATAAACTATGCCACAAACTGTGTACACAAACTATGCCACACACTGTATACACCAACTATGCCACAAACTGTGTACACAAACTATGCCACAAACTGTGTACACAAACTACTCCACAAACTGTGTACACAAACTATGCCACAAACTGTGTACACAAACTATGCCACAAACTGTGTACACAAACTACCCCACAAACTGTGTACACAAACTACCCCACAAACTGTGTACACAAACTACCCCACAAACTGTGTCCACAAACTATGCCACAAACTGTGTACACAAACTACCCCACAAACTGTGTACACAAACTGTATACACAAACTGTGTACACAAACTACTTCACACACTGTGTACACAAACTATGCCACAAACTGTGTACACAAACTACCCCACAAACTATGTACACAAACTACCCCACAAACTGTGTACACAAACTACTTCACAAACTGTGTACACAAACTATGCCACAAACTGTGTACACAAACTACTTCACAAACTATGTACACAAACTACCCCACAAACTGTGTACACAAACTACCCCACAAACTATGTACACAAACTACTCCACAAACTGTGTACACAAACTATGCCACAAACTGTGTACACAAACTACCCCACAAACTGTGTACACAAACTATGCCACAAACTGTGTACACAAACTACTCCACAAACTGTGTACACAAACTATGCCACAAACTGTGTGCACAAACTATGCCACAAACTGTGTACACAAACTACCCCACAAACTGTGTCCACAAACTATGCCACAAACTGTGTACACAAACTACCCCACAAACTGTGTACACAAAATGTATACACAAACTATGCCACAAACTGTGTACACAAACTACTTCACACACTGTGTACACAAACTATGCCACAAACTGTGTACACAAACTACCCCACAAACTATGTACACAAACTACCCCACAAACTGTGTACACAAACTACTTCACAAACTGTGTACACAAACTATGCCACAAACTGTGTACACAAACTACTTCACACACTGTGTACACAAACTATGCCACAAACTGTGTACACAAACTACCCCACAAACTGTGTACACAAACTACCCCACAAACTGTGTACACAAACTACCCCACAAACTGTGTACACAAACTACCCCACAA
Source organism: Archivesica marissinica (assembly GCA_014843695.1). Lineage (NCBI taxonomy): Eukaryota > Metazoa > Mollusca > Bivalvia > Venerida > Vesicomyidae > Archivesica > Archivesica marissinica. The sequence goes on along the minus strand of CM026393.1, from coordinate 63,314,397 downwards.
ACTATGTACACAAACTACTCCACAAACTGTGTACACAAACTATGCCACAAACTGTGTACACAAACTACCCCACAAACTGTGTACACAAACTATGCCACAAACTGTGTACACAAACTACTCCACAAACTGTGTACACAAACTATGCCACAAACTGTGTGCACAAACTATGCCACAAACTGTGTACACAAACTACTCCACAAACTGTGTACACAAACTATGCCACAAACTGTGTACACAAACTACTCCACAAACTGTGTACACAAACTACTCCACAAACTGTGTACACAAACTATGCCACAAACTGTACACAAACTACCCCACAAACTGTGTACACAAACTACTCCACAAACTGTGTACACAAACTATGTCACAAACTGTGTACACAAACTACCCCACAAACTATGCCACATACTGTGTACACAAACTACCCCACAAACTGTGTACACAAACTACCCCACAAACTGCTCCAGAATGAATTAGATGTAAACTAATATGTTGCAGTTTGGAAATAAACCAAAGTTTTACCTATGAATTCCCCACTTTTATAAGGAAGTCGATTGTAATGTCCATCATTCTTCATGCACCATTTACACATGGAATACAGCATGTGTATACACTACATACACCATTTATACATGGAATACAGCATGTGTATACAATACACACACCATGTATACATGGAATACAGCATGTGTATACAATACACACACCATTTATACATGGACTACAGCATGTGTATTCACTACATACACCATTTATACATGGACTACAGCATGTGTATACATGGAATACACCATTTATACATGGACTACAGCATGTGTATACACTACATACACCATTTATACATGGAATACAGCATGTGTATACACTACATACACCATTTACACATGGAATACAGCATGTGTATACACTACATACACCATTTATACATGGAATACAGCATGTTTATACACTACATACACCAGTTATACATGGACTACAGCATGTGTATACAATACATGCACCATTTTTACATGGAATATCCTGGTGTTACTGGTTTCCGACGATGTAGTACATAACAGACTCCTATAGATTTACAATGTCCATATACTGCAAACAATTTGATGCCTAGCTATTCTCTGTTGGGCATTTACACAACCATGTATATCAGTTGGAGAACCTCTGTGACAACACATGGACCTGAAGGCTAATCAGTTATTTACAAACTGTCATACAATAAACATGTACCAGCCTCCTAAGCATTGCACAGTTGAATTGTTAATTTAGGAGAACTGTACCCCCCACCACCACCCCCATAATGAAAACCCACTTAACCCGTTATCTCATAGAAGCACCTGTTGACACCATTACTAATACGACATACATTGACAATGTAGTAGTCAAACCAATATGAAGGAAAGGGTTATAGTATATTAGCCTAAATCTCTATGAGGGTAAGGGTTATAGTATATTAACCTAAATCTCTATGAAGGAAAGGGTTATAGTATATTAACCTAAATCTCTATGAAGGAAAGGGTTATAGTATATTAGCCTAAATCTCTATGAAGGAAAGGGTTATAGTATATTAACCTAAATCTCTATGAAGGAAAGGGTTATAGTATATTAGCCTAAATCTCTATGAAGGAAAGGGTTATAATATATTAGACTAAATCTCTATGAAGGAAAGGGTTATAGTATATTAACCTAAATCTCTATGAAGGAAAGGGTTATAGTATATTAGCCTAAATCTCTATGAAGGAAAGGGTTATAGTATATTAGCCTAAATCTCTATGAAGGAAAGGATTATAGTATATTAGCCTAAATCTCTATGAAGGAAAGGGTTATAGTATATTAGCCTAAATCTCTATGAAGGAAAGGGTTATAGTATATTAGCCTAAATCTCTATGAAGGAAAGGGTTATAGTATATTAACCTAAATCTCTATGAAGGAAAGGGTTATAGTATATTAACCTAAATCTCTATGAAGGAAAGGGTTATAGTATATTAGCCTAAATCTCTATGAAGGAAAGGGTTATAATATATTAGCCTAAATCTCTATGAAGGAAAGGGTTATAGTATATTAACCTAAATCTCTATGAAGGAAAGGGTTATAGTATATTAGCCTAAATCTCTATGAAGGAAAGGGTTATAGTATATTAACCTAAATCTCTATGAAGGAAAGGGTTATAGTATATTAACCTAAATCTCTATGAAGGAAAGGGTTATAGTATATTAACCTAAATCTCTATGAAGGAAAGGGTTATAGTATATTAGCCTAAATCTCTATGAAGGAAAGGGTTAAACACCTCCAATCCAAACTTTACCTCTGGTCTGGTGGACATTCGGTTTAGTTATGTTATATTTCGGGTTTTATGCCTGCATCAGCACCATTTTTGGGCTATATCGCCGGCGGGCAGTTTACCTAACAACACCTTTCCTGGGCAGGCTCCAGCGGTTAACCAGTATTTGGGTACACCAACCTCCGTAAGAAACTGCCAACTTTTTCATATAAATGAAACACGGTCTGAGCAGGGCTCGAACCCGTGACCATCAGTGATGATAGGTTACAATGGTATACAAGTCAGCTACCTTAACCACTCGACCACGGAGGCGGACAACATTCGGTTTAGAGGGGTTTCACTGTATATTGTATGTCAATTGTGAACGTTGGTATTGTTCAGTTATCCTTTGGATTTCGTAGACTTCCACCCTTTCCCACAATCATTCATTCTAGAGACTCGGCTTTCATTGTTTATACAAATTTATCTTAACTCGATTGCGAAACAAGATCCTACATATTACAACATTACAACAGCTTAAGTGTGCCGTTATATAGAAAAGGCACTTAAATTCCACATTGCCTCTTCTCTAACCCTCATGGCGATGGATTCCATCAGAAATTAGGCCTCGAGCGCAACTAAACTAAGTTGTAAGTACTATCTTAGCTTGTGTGCATGTATTCTTGCTTTGTAGGCATGTTTTAGCATTTGTCTACATTAGCTCCTTAACCCATTTCATTCTGGATATATTTAAAGGCTTTTGCAAACAACATAGATCCAGATCAGCCACAGCGTGACGTTCCATGCTGATCAGGATCTATGTTGTTTGCTTACATAGCCAAGTGTCTTAGCAAGATCATCTGAATAGCAAACAGCATAGATCCTGATCAGACAGCACGTTCCGTGGCGGTTGATCTGGCTCTATGTTCTTTGCAAATACTGTTTGAACGGTATCTCGAATGAAATGGGTTAATATAAGTAGTATTTGTGTTACAGTATGCCATGGTTCTCCGGAGGCAAGGGTAAATAAGCTCAATCATCACTATGCCATACTCCTGTTGTATCCTTCATTTATATAAAGCCTATTTGTGAATGTAGGCGTGCCTTAACCCTTTCAACACCACAGACCTCTAAATAGGCTTACAAAAAGTGTAGATCCAGATGAGCCGGCTCGTGACGAGCCGTCTCATCAGGATCTGCACTTTTTGCCAGTGATATGACTATTTTTAGACATAATTACCCATTTTGATAAATAAACTTGTCCAAATGTGATTTTCTGATTCATTTATTGGTTTATGAATATCATGGACCAGTCCATGTGAGTTACTTGGTGTTGAATGGGTTAATAATTAGCGGAGGCTGTCCAATTAGTGCAGTGGTTAGCGCACAGCCAACAAGAGTGATTAATATACGTTGTTAAAACTTGCTTCGCAATCGTTGTAAAATAAATAAAGTTTAAACTTAATAATTAGCCTTCGTTGTTCTAGCCGTTGTGTATTATTTAGCCTGTTTCAGCCTTTGTGAATGTAGGCCTGTCTATAGGCCTCTTTTAAAGACACTTAATTGTCCTTTGTGCATATATACATACCTGTTTTTGGCTTTTGGGAACATAATTATGCCCGTTTTATTATATCGGTACCCTACTCAATGGTAACCTCCTCTGAAAATAAAATGTTCCATTCATTAAAATATATGTCCGAATAGCGCAGTGGTTAGCGCGCTCGCTTCTCACCAATGCAACCCGGTCGATCCTCGGACTGGGAAGAATGTGAGATGGTACGGTGGTCGCCAGATCGGACAGGTGGGTTTTCGCCGAGTACTCCGGTTTCCACCCACACGAATGACCACAAAATTATATGCTTTCATCCGCGCCAACGACGGTGATTAATATAAGTTGTTAAAACTTGCTTCGCAATCGTTGTAAAATAAATAAAGTTTGAACTTAAATAACTGATTAACTTTAAGTGTACAATAGATTAAACTGACAAAAAAGTAGCTGAAAGTTGTTTGCTTAATGGAATAGTCAGTTTCATATTTGATGAAGAAAAAAGTTAAGTTGCTGGTAAATTACAGATGCACATAAACATATGAAAATCTGTTCAGTATTTGGAAAAGTTGGGTTTCTGATTTACAGAGGTTTATTTTACAATGAACAAAGGGGAAAATTCGGCACTAAGAAATGTGTTCGGTTTGGAGGGAATTCCAGTTTAGAGTGGGTTGTTCCAGTTTAGAGTGGGGATTTCACTGTAATTATTTCAAACCAAAATTATGCAACCTGAATCAATGGGATGAGCCGGGGTCTAATGTTGTAAGAATTTGTTGCTCGACCCAATTTTGCTTTCTTTGTATAATATTGTAGACACTATGTAGATTCTGTGTCGTAATAGAGCAACAATATAACATGATTCAACTAAAATCAACAAATTTGTCTTTACTGGAAAAAGTGACAAGGAAACACAAACATTGATTGAAGCAACTTAATTTAAGCTGTGTTTGTGTTATGGTGTCTAAACTTTTAACAGTAAATACAATTTGTCGTACTATGTTGCATATGGCGATTAATATGGGGAAAAATCCGAAATAGGCAGATGTTAGTGCTATAAACTTTTTATTTCTATAACAAATATTAATGGGAGTTTAGTATGTAGTTAAACAGCATGTTGGTCAGTATTATACACACAATATACAATAGCTTGGATTAACTGCCTGGCATAAGTTTTCCTTTGTTCAATAACATACCATATTTTCCTGTCCAGATTAAAAATTGAGTTAGTGAAGGAATGAGGGAAAGAGCCTCAGAAAATCAATTCTCTGCTCTATGTGGGATGGATTTTCTATAGTCTATTTCAAATATTTCATACTTCCACAAATTGTACACAGGTTATCTTAGCTGTAATCAACCTATTGTTTGCCAGCAGCTCTGTGTGTCTTGAGGCCCGGATGATGTATGGGAGGTGGGAGTACTATTATTACTATTTCAAATAGGTGAATAAGTGGTTGATTTGATGTTGGTTTTTATTGCAACTTAGTTACATATTTACCAATTTTCAGAAAGTGAAAATATTTTACATTCACCAAGTAACTGACATGGACTGGTCCATAATATTTTCAGACCAATAAATTAATATGAAAATTACATTTGGATCATTTTTCAAAATGAGTAATTTTTTTTCTAATAAATAGTAATATTACTTGCAAAAAGTGCAGATCCTGATGTGGCCGGCTCATCTGGATCTAGACATTTTTGTACGCCGATTTAGAGACCTGTGGTGTTGAAAGGGTTAAATAAGATGATTAATTATTGAGAGAAAGTATATTTGTACATTTTACCTCACTACTTTAATCAGTTACATATGTAATGTTATTATAGAGGCTACGAAATGTGGTTTCTTAGAACAGACATTTTGTTTTATCATAACACTGCTAGAATTCCTTCATTTTCCAAAAGTCATGTTATTATCTCCCTTTATTAAAATGTAAATACAATCTAGTCCATAGTTTTTGTTATTACCTCACCGAGTGGAAATAAATTCTGTCTGTCTGTCCCCTGCGGTTCGCCTCCGTGGTCAAGTGGTTTTTAAAGGTCGCTGACTTGTATACCACTGTAACGGTGTAACCTATCATCACTGATGGTCACGGGTTCGAGCCCCGCTCAGGCCGTGTCTCATTTATATGAAAAAGTTGGCAGTTTCTTACGGAGGTTGGTGCACCCAAGTACTGGTTAACCGCTGGAGCCTGCCCAGGAAAGGTGTTGTTAGGTAAAACTGCCCGCCGTCGATATAGCCCGAAATGGTGCTGATGCAGGCGTAAAACCCGAAATATAAATAAAATAAAATACTGTCTTCTGCATGTACTAATAGTACCATAGGTAGTTAGTGGTGTGAACTAAGACAAAGGAATTCATGCCTGAAAAAGGAACTATATAATTATATAGTATATGGGACTACTGTGTGACTGTCATATACTTCTCTTTAGTCCATCATGCAGTATATGGGACTACTGTGTGACTGTCATATACTTCTCTTTAGTCCATCATGCAGTATATGGGACTACTGTGTGACTGTCATATACTTCTCTTTAGTCCATCATGCAGTATATGGGACTGCTGTACATCGATACTTCTCTTTAGTCCATCATGCAGTATATATGACTACTGTACATCGATACTTCTCTTTAGTCCATCATGCAGTATATGGGACTACTGTGTGACTGTCATATACTTCTCTTTAGTCCATCATGCAGTATATGGGACTACTGTACATCGATACTTCTCTTTAGTCCATCATGCAGTATATATGACTACTGTACATCGATACTTCTCTTTAGTCCATCATGCAGTATATATGACTACTGTACATCGATACTTCTCTTTAGTTATATATATATTTCGGGTTTTACGCCTGCATCAGCACCATTTTGGGCTATATCGCCGGCGGGCAGTTTACTTAACAACACCTTTCCTGGGCAGGCTCCAGCGGTTAACCAGTACTTGTGTGCACCAACCTCCGTAAGAAACTGCCAACTTTTTCATATAAATGAGACACGGCCTGAGCGGGGCTCGAACCCGTGACCATCAGTGATGATAGGTTACAGTGGTATACAAGTCAGCGACCTTAACCACTCGACCACGGAGGCGGACGGTTTCTCTTTAGTCCATCATGCAGTATATGGGACTACTGTACATCGATACTTCTCTTTAGTCCATCATGCAGTATATACGACTACTGTACATCGATACTTCTCTTTAGTCCATCATGCAGTATATGGGACTACTGTACAACTATACTTCTCTTTAGTCCATCATGCAGTATATGGGACTACTGTACATCGATACTTCTCTTTAGTCCATCATGCAGTATATGGGACTACTGTACAACGATACTTCTCTTTAGTCCATCATGCAGTATATACGACTACTGTACATCGATACTTCTCTTTAGTCCATCATGCAGTATATGGGACTACTGTACAACTATACTTCTCTTTAGTCCATCATGCAGTATATGGGACTACTGTACAACGATACTTCTCTTTAGTCCATCATGCAGTATATGGGACTACTGTACATCGATACTTCTCTTTAGTCCATCATGCAGTATATGGGACTACTGTACAACTATACTTCTCTTTAGTCCATCATGCAGTATATGGGACTACTGTACAACGATACTTCTCTTTGGTCCATTATACCACTGTAACCTGTCGTCACTGATGGACACGGGTTCAAGCCCCGTTCAGACTGTGTCTCTTTTTATGAAAAATTTAGCAGTTTCTTACGGAGGTTCTGGTTAACTGCTGAAATCTGCCCAGGAAAGGTGTTGTTAAGTGAACTGCCCTTCACTCAAATGGGCAACCGTTAGTGACATTAAATAAACTTAAATAAAAAGTAAATAGATTGAAGTTGTTATTGCTATAATAGATTGAAGTCAGTAGATAGATTGAAGTCAGTAGATAGATTGAAGTCAGTAGATAGATTGAAGTCAGTAGATAGATGGAAGTCAGTGGATATATGGAAGTCAGTAGATAGATGGAAGTCAGTGGATAGATGGAAGTCAGCAGATAGATGGAAATCAGTAGATAGATGGAAGTCAGTAGATATATGGAAGTCAGTAGATAGATTGAAGTCAGTGGATAGATGGAAGTCAGTGGATAGATGGAAGTCAGTAGATAGATTGAAGTCAGTAGATAGATTGAAGTCAGTAGATAGATTGAAGTCAGTAGATAGATGGAAGTCAGTAGATAGATTGAAGTCAGTGGATAGATGGAAGTCAGTGGATAGATGGAAGTCAGTAGATAGATGGAAGTCAGTAGACAGATTGAAGTCAGTAGATAGATGGAAGTCAGTGGATAGATGGAAGTCAGCAGATATATGGAAGTCAGTAGATAGATTGAAGTCAGTAGATAGATGGAAGTCAGTAGATAGATTGAAGTCAGTGGATAGATGGAAGTCAGTGGATAGATGGAAGTCAGTAGATAGATGGAAGTCAGTAGACAGATTGAAGTCAGTAGATAGATGGAAGTCAGTGGATAGATGGAAGTCAGCAGATATATGGAAGTCAGTAGATAGATTGAAGTCAGTAGATAGATGGAAGTCAGTAGATAGATTGAAGTCAGTGGATAGATGGAAGTCAGTGGATAGATGGAAGTCAGTAGATAGATGGAAGTCAGTAGACAGATTGAAGTCAGTAGATAGATGGAAGTCAGTGGATAGATGGAAGTCAGCAGATATATGGAAGTCAGTAGATATATTGAAGTCAGTGGATAGATGGAAGTCAGTAGATAGATGGAAGTCAGTAGATAGATTGAAGTCAGTAGATATATGGAAGTCAGTAGATATATTGGAGTCAGTGGATAGATTGAAGTCAGTAGATAGATGGAAGTCAGTTTGTAGAATGAAGTGAGTGCTATGATAGATAGATTGAAGTCAGTGACTGATTGAAGTTGGTGCTATGATAGATTGATCATTGAAGTCAGTGACTGATTGAAGTTGGTGCTATGATAGATTGATCATTGAAGTCAGTGACTGATTGAAGTTGGTGCTATGATAGATTGATCATTGAAGTCAGTGACTGATTGAAGTTGGTGCTATGATAGATTGATCATTGAAGTCAGTGACTGGTGTGCAGTTGGTGCTAATATAGATTTAATAAAAGTCACAACAAACAACCACACCACCATAAGTGTTTGTTATTAGACTTTCATACTGTGGTAAAGTGATTGACCTCCCAACATGTAATGTATCTAAATATAGGAGACAAAATACTTATACTGACTTGCATGTATTACAGTACTAATCTCAAGTTGATAACACTGGCAACTACCTGCACTTCCTCTTTCTGTCAGAAACACATATTTGGTCTAATAAAGGCACCTGTTGGCTCATAGCAGCCGGCCTCTGTGGCCAAGTGGTTACGGTCGTTGGCTTCAACACTTTCCCCACACAGTTCTAGGTTCGAATCCCACTGGGGTGTCAAATTATTTCATGTGAGGAAGCTATCCAGCGAGCTTGCGGAACATCGGTGGTTCTACCCTGGGACTCGTCCACACCTGAAATACTGGTTGGAAGTGCACCTGGGGTATTCCTCCACCACTAATAGTTGGAGAATCTACACCTACGCCGGCGATATAGCCCAAAATGGTGCTGATGCAGGTGTAAAACTCGAAATATAACATAGTATGCAAATTTATTTTAGCTCGATTGCGAAACAAGTTCTTACAACTTATAGTAAACATGTTCGAGACATCATTCCAGCTCGATTGCGAAAGAAGTTCATACTACTTATATTAATCACTCTCAAGACCTCATTCCTGATGGAATCCATCGCCTCGAGGGAGAGAGAAGAATGGATCTTATTTACATTTAATATGAGTAGATAATTATGTATCCTTACACATACTGAGTTGACCTGAGTTTGAGATTGACAAGCTTTACTTCAATGGCCTTGATGACTAGTCAACAGATTTATAGTAACGAGCATAACTATTTTATGTTATGTTATATTTCGGGTTTTACGCCTGCATCAGCACCATTTCGGGCTATATTGCCGGCGGGCAGTTTACCTAACAACACCTTTCCTGGGCAGGCTCCAGCGGTTAACCAGTACTTGGGTGCACCAACCTCCATAAGAAACTGCCAACTTTTTCATAATGAGACACGGTCTGAGCGGGGCTCGGACCCGTGACCATCAGTGATGATAGGTTACAGTGGTATACAAGTCAGCGAAATAACCACGGAGGCGGAGCATAACTATTTTAATTGGCACAAATTGTTTATTTATTTTTACGTTTATTTATCGTCGCTACCAGTTGCCTATATGAGCGACATCTCCTGAAGAGATTAGTCATTTTAGATTTTTGGAGGATAGTGCAATGATACAGGCAGAGACCCATTCCAGAGTCTCCTCTGGTTCTTTTGCATGCACGGTGTAAAGCACCAACATGAAACCTTGGTTTAAAGTCTCATCTGAAAGACTGTTAATTTTATTAGGTTCAGACGGGGGATCGAACCTGCGATCCCTGGATTACCAGTCCAACATGTATTTATTTATGTACAAGTAATGTGAAGTGTTTGTTTATTAATGTGTCACAGCCATTTCTGATTTATGAGACACTTCTTATGGACATCAGTACTTCCCGAATCCTATCCTTGAAAGCCAGTCGATTGGTAACCATTATTTAACTAGCTGGCGGCTCACCAACCGGCCATATCAGAATGAACCCCTTACAAGGTTCAAACCTTTGACCTCCCGCTTCATAGGTGGACACCTTAACCACTAGGCCACGGGCACGGTTCATGTATAATGCCCTGTCAGTTTTATTATTAATGAAACATGTACCGTATCTGATTGTTTCTAATTTCTGTTTGGAGAAAGAAATTCAAAATATGTTGACAAATGTTGTAGATATTAAAGTTATGTGTATTATTTAACCCTTTCCTTCATAGAGGTATAGGTCAATATACTTTTATACCTCCATACAGATGACAGCCATTTAACCCTTTCCTTCATAGAGGTATAGGTCAATATACTTCTATACCTCCATACAGACGACAGCCATTTAACCCTTTCCTTCATAGATGTATAGGTCAATATACTTTTATACCTCCATACAGACGACAGCCATTTAACCCTTTCCTTCATAGAGGTATAGGTCAATATACTTCTATACCTCCATACAGACGACAGCCATTTAACCCTTTCCTTCATAGAGGTATAGGTCAATATACTTTTATATCACCATACAGACGACAGCCATTTAACCCTTTCCTTCATAGAGGTATAGGTCAATATACTTTTATATCTCCATACAGACGACAGCCATTTAACCCTTTCCTTCATAGAGGTATAGGTCAATATACTTTTATATCTCCATACAGATGACAGCCATTTAACCCTTTCCTTCATAGAGGTATAGGTCAATATACTTTTATATCTCCATACAGACGACAGCCATTTAACCCTTTCCTTCATAGAGGTATAGGTCAATATACTTTTATATCTCCATACAGATGACAGCCATTTAACCCTTTCCTTCATAGAGGTATAGGTCAATATACTTTTATATCTCCATACAAACGACAGCCATTTAACCCTTTCCTTCATAGAGGTATAGGTCAATATACTTTTATATCTCCATACAGACGACAGCCATTTAACCCTTTCCTTCATAGAGGTATAGGTCAATATACTTTTATATCTCCATACAGATGACAGCCATTTAACCCTTTCCTTCATAGAGGTATAGGTCAATATACTTTTATATCTCCATACAAACGACAGCCATTTAACCCTTTCCTTCATAGAGGTATAGGTCAATATACTTTTATATCTCCATACAAATGACAGCCATTTAACCCTTTCCTTCATAGAGGTATAGGTCAATATACTTTTATATCTCCATACAGACGACAGCCATTTAACCCTTTCCTTCATAGAGGTATAGGTCAATATACTTTTATATCTCCATACAGACGACAGCCATTTAACCCTTTCCTACATAGAGGTATAGGTCAATATACTTTTATATCTCCATACAGACGACAGCCATTTAACCCTTTCCTTCATAGAGGTATAGGTCAATATACTTTTATATCTCCATACAAACGACAGCCATTTAACCCTTTCCTTCATAGAGGTATAGGTCAATATACTTTTATATCTCCATACAAACGACAGCCATTTAACCCTTTCCTTCATAGAGGTATAGGTCAATATACTTTTATATCTCCATACAAATGACAGCCATTTAACCCTTTCCTTCATAGATGTATAGGTCAATATACTTTTATATCTCCATACAGACGACAGCCATTTAACCCTTTCCGTCATAGAGATTTAGGTCAATATACTTTTATATCTCCATACAGACGACAGCCATTTAACCCTTTCCTACATAGATGTATAGGTCAATATACTTTTATATCTCCATACAGACGACAGCCATTTAACCCTTTCCTTCATAGAGGTATAGGTCAATATACTTTTATATCTCCATACAGACGACAGCCATTTAACCCTTTCCTTCATAGAGGTATAGGTCAATATACTTTTATATCTCCATACAGACGACAGCCATTTAACCCTTTCCTTCATAGAGGTATAGGTCAATATACTTTTATATCTCCATACAAATGACAGCCATTTAACCCTTTCCTTCATAGAGGTATAGGTCAATATACTTTTATATCTCCATACAAATGACAGCCATTTAACCCTTTCCTTCATAGATGTATAGGTCAATATACTTTTATATCTCCATACAGACGACAGCCATTTAACCCTTTCCGTCATAGAGATTTAGGTCAATATACTTTTATATCTCCATACAGACGACAGCCATTTAACCCTTTCCTACATAGATGTATAGGTCAATATACTTTTATATCTCCATACAGACGACAGCCATTTAACCCTTTCCTTCATAGAGGTATAGGTCAATATACTTTTATATCTCCATACAGACGACAGCCATTTAACCCTTTCCTTCATAGAGGTATAGGTCAATATACTTTTATATCTCCATACAGACGACAGCCATTTAACCCTTTCCTTCATAGAGGTATAGGTCAATATACTTTTATATCTCCATACAGATGACAGCCATTTAACCTTTCCTTCATAGAGGTATAGGTCAATATACTTTTATATCTCCATACAAACGACAGCCATTTAACCCTTTCCTTCATAGAGGTATAGGTCAATATACTTTTATATCTCCATACAAATGACAGCCATTTAACCCTTTCCTTCATAGAGGTATAGGTCAATATACTTTTATATCTCCATACAGACGACAGCCATTTAACCCTTTCCTACATAGAGGTATAGGTCAATATACTTTTATATCTCCATACAAATGACAGCCATTTAACCCTTTCCTTCATAGATGTATAGGTCAATATACTTTTATATCTCCATACAGACGACAGCCATTTAACCCTTTCCGTCATAGAGATTTAGGTCAATATACTTTTATATCTCCATACAGACGACAGCCATTTAACCCTTTCCTACATAGATGTATAGGTCAATATACTTTTATATCTTCATACAAACGACAGCCATTTAACCCTTTCCTTCATAGAGGTATAGGTCAATATACTTTTATATCTCCATACAGATGACAGCCATTTAACCCTTTCCTTCATAGAGGTATAGGTCAATATACTTTTATATCTCCATACAGACGACAGCCATTTAACCCTTTCCTTCATAGATGTATAGGTCAATATACTTTTATATCTCCATACAAACGACAGCCATTTAACCCTTTCCTACATAGATGTATAGGTCAATATACTTTTATATCTCCATACAGACGACAGCCATTTAACCCTTTCCTTCATAGAGGTATAGGTCAATATACTTTTATATCTCCATACAGACGACAGCCATTTAACCCTTTCCTTCATAGAGGTATAGGTCAATATACTTTTATATCTCCATACAAACGACAGCCATTTAACCCTTTCCTACATAGATGTATAGGTCAATATACTTTTATATCTCCATACAGACGACAGCCATTTAACCCTTTCCTTCATAGAGGTATAGGTCAATATACTTTTATATCTCCATACAGACGACAGCCATTTAACCCTTTCCTTCATAGAGGTATAGGTCAATATACTTTTATATCTCCATACAAATGACAGCCATTTAACCCTTTCCTTCATAGAGGTATAGGTCAATATACTTTTATATCTCCATACAAACGACAGCCATTTAACCCTTTCCTTCATAGAGGTATAGGTCAATATACTTTTATATCTCCATACAGACGACAGCCATTTAACCCTTTCCTTCATAGAGGTATAGGTCAATATACTTTTATATCTCCATACAAACGACAGCCATTTAACCCTTTCCTTCATAGAGGTATAGGTCAATATACTTTTATATCTCCATACAGACGACAGCCATTTACCTAGTATGCAGTGGATATGTAGTAGCCATACCTATCCCACCTCCACAGATATTACTGGGACTTCATAGAGATTTAGGTCAATATACCTTTATATCTCCATACAGACGACAGCCATTTAGCTATCATGCAGTGGATAAGTAGTCACCATATCTATCCCACCTCCATAGATATTACTGGGACTACATAGAGGTATAGGTCAATATACATTTATATCTCCATACAGACGACAGCCATTTAGCTAGCATGCAGTGGATAAGTAGTCGTCATACCTATCCCACCTCCATAGATATTACTGGGACTACACAAGTTTATAGACTTTATTATGAACATTGGTTTGGCTACTACTTTGTCAATTTATGTCGTATTGGTAATGGCGTCAAGAGGTGCTTCTATGAGGGAAATGGTTAAGAGACTGGGTGCAATAATTGACAAATATTTATTTCATATTGATAATGTCCTCAGTTTAGCACAAAAATGTAAGTATTTAATGACTGAAATAGTTGCTGCTATATGGCCAAACAGACTATTATGGTATTAACTTTTAGATAGTCTACCAAAAATTTGATAAAGCGGTATGCTAATGTCCCAGGTGAGTGTGCCCAGGCCACTTACAATCTCTATTCTCTACTGTGTTCTCATAAGTTTATATTAAAACTAACTAAGAATGTCTTTCGTTTGCTTTAATATTACACATTCAGTAAGATTCACAGCTGCTAGATTTCTCCATTATTGATCATAAAAGTTTGATGGGAGCCCAGGAACCAGCTTGAACCATTGTGCAACATAATATTATTGACTTTTCCTTCTGTCTCTCACTGACTGATTTGATAGCGCAGCTATGTCTGTTGCTCTGTTGTTTTTACTAGCTCACCTGAAACTGAATACTGTGATCCAGATTTGTCCATGATGGCCACACTAGCACTGTTCATAGATTTGTATACATATATTAGTACAGTCAAACCTGTCTTAAGCAGCCAGCCAAGGGAATTGCAGAATGTGGCTGCTTAGTACAGGTGGCTGCTTAATAGAGGTCAAGTGTATAATAAAAAATGTAAATTGGGAATCTGGAAACTGGCTGCTTAATACTGGTTGGCTGTTTAATGGAGGTGACCACTAACAGGTTTTACTGTATATACATGTATATAAATTGTCAACAAAAAAGGATTCTTTTCTATAGTTTAGACACATATATTTTAGCTCTCGAGACCTCATTCCTGATGGAATCCATCGCTGTGAGGGAGACAGAAGAGATAATGACATTTTTTTGTGGATTTAAAGAGTTTTTCTTAAGGACGTGGTACCACCACCGTGGTTCTTGTGGGGCTCAAACTCACAACCAGGAATTTCTTATAGGATCTTGGCATGTGAGGCGATAAGCACCTAATAGGGGGGGGTGTGCAGGAGCGATTGTCCCACTCCTGTATTTTTTTTTTTCAATATAGATGTTAAATGAAGCATTCTGACATATTCTAAACCAAGCAATTCCACTACAAAATCTATCATTTCTTTTATTTATAACGCTTTTCTTTTTAAAAAATAACACGAGTAGCATTACAGCGAATCCAAAATGTATATTATTAAATAATTAAGCAAAATTTAATACTAATATTAAATCTATAAGGATTTATTATCAATCGTTAAATAATAGAATTACTCTGTTAAAGGGAGGTAATAACACAGTGCAAACAAACTCCAATTAAATGATCTTAAAGCAGTCTTCACGAAAAACTTTTTGAGACACTTGCAAGTGGCTTGAAAAATTTACTTGCCCGAATGAACTTCTAGGTGCCCATATATTTGCAGAATTGTACCTGCTTATTGGCGGTTAAATGTATAGTAGTATATGTAACATAATGTGGCATATCATGCATTTATTAGTAATACTTATAATATGGCCATATGAGTAAACAATGTATAAAGACAAACTAATGTTTTATGATTATTAATATTTTACGATTGTTCAATCATTGCGGCTGGAAGCTACGTTTTCTTTTTGCTTCATACTCTGTTTTTGATGACGCCTGTCGTTCAGATGGCCGTGTCTTCCCCGGCTTTGCGCCCTCGACATATCGCAAGAAACCCGATATGTTTCCATGCAGTTGTTTTCATTTGTTAACAGGAAATGACCTAAGCGGTATCGGATTGTTTTGCCCTAATTCCCGTTCGCACCGGGTTGTTTCGCCATAAACATAGATATCGGGCAGAATGTGTGAAAATAGTCTGGAGGTGGGTCGTTTCACCCCAGAATTATAGATTTCGTACTGAGCGACACGACACATGATTTTTTTTACCAAATTTGATGATATAATGCATCGATCGGCCGATTCGTCATAGGGCCGAGATGTCAGTATGCGAAAACGCGAATTTACACCTGTCCGCTTATAGACGACTTTCAATTCCGGTGTAAACAATTCGTAATTATTATTTATTACAGGGGCCTCCGTGGTCTAAAGCATTGGCTGTGAGATCACTAACCTCTCACCGCGGTGGTTCGAGTCCAGCGGGTAAAACTCCAATTAATTAAAAAACATTTTTTTTTTAAAAACAGGTGCCCGTCGGGCATGTGAGATTGCAAAATTTACACGTCCGTCCCGATTTCTACACGTCTCGGGCATCGGGCACCCGGCTAATTTCGCAGACTGTTAAAGGATGCAACAGATTAATATCGCCCAAGTGCGTGCGTATAATTCTATTGAATAACTGACAATGAGATGATAATTGAGCTGATTTACCCTCGCCGCTGACGAACCATCTGGACGAGCGACTAACAATTGGCGTCTGTAAACACACTTAAATTATGCTGTCAATTAACCGAGACGCCT
This sequence comes from Archivesica marissinica, assembly GCA_014843695.1. Taxonomy (NCBI): domain Eukaryota; kingdom Metazoa; phylum Mollusca; class Bivalvia; order Venerida; family Vesicomyidae; genus Archivesica; species Archivesica marissinica. The sequence goes on along the minus strand of CM026393.1, from coordinate 63,297,393 downwards.
GAGTTTGGTAGGAGATATCATTTCAAGGAATTTGCTTGTTAGAAATTGGGTCACGGAATTTGCTTGTTAGAAATTGGGACAATCATTTTGTACTGGAATATGACCTTTAAGCTTCATTCACAAGTTTCATTTAAAGCGACATTACATCGCAAAAGGCAAAAACAATGCATTTGTTTGCGTATAAAAGCATTGCTACTACAAATTTTTCCGAATACATTTGAACACTAACATTGAATCAATAAACAGTGTTTATGTCGTCGACATGCTTTCAAAAGTGACAGTAGGATTTCATATAACAGTCATCCATGCTCCTGAATTGTCGTTTGTTTGTCATTGGAGTCAATACTAAGCGCATGATACTGTCGTTTAGAGATAATTTAACTAAGATTAGTCTACAAATAAATATTGATAGACACAAATGTGAGATGTAACCTCTCGACCCTATTTACATTATTTTGTAATGTCAACAAGCTGTGTATACGTCGTTTGCTTATTAGTTGAAATACTCAGTTTGTTTAGCAAATATGTGGGGGGAAATTATACCATATAATAGGAAATTACATTCTGTAGAAATTTGCGTATTCACTGATGTAATGTCGCTTTAAGACTTTTTTTCGTCATTTTCATTCAAAATTCAGTAGCCATATATGAGACCGATTCCAGCCATGTGTTATTGCAGATATAAACAAAATACCAAGTCATGTTAGAATTAATGTTTTGTTCCTTTCTGATAAACAGAGATTTCTGGCAAAATACTAGCTAGGCTAAGTTAATGAAATTCTCGTAAACACGGTAACAATCAGGTGAGCGATCGAGGGCCTCATGGTTTTCTTGTTATTTCATACATTAAAGAGAAACCTTGTAAACACTTCAGCAAGTCTTATTTTTTTAGCCGATATTTCTTAGACTCAATCTTGATGACAATTTATATTGCGATGAAAATTTCTGATATTCGTAATCAATGATTATAGTCAGGTTAATTTAGGGCCTGAAGACTTGGCCCTCTAGTGGGGAAGTGTGTAGTCCGGTTAATTTAGGGCCTGCAGACTTAGCCCTCTAGTGGGAAGTGTGTAGTCCGGTTAATTTAGGGCCTGAAGACTTGGCCCTCTAGTGGGCAGTGTGTGTAGTCCGGTTAATTTAGGGCCTGAAGACTTGGCCCTCTAGTGGGAAGTGTGTGTAGTCCGGTTAATTTAGGGTCTGAAGACTTAGCCCTCTAGTGGGAAGTGTGTAGTCCGGTTAATTTAGGGCCAGAAGACTTGGCCCTCTAGTGGGAAGTGTGTGTAGTCCGGTTAATTTAGGGCCTGAAGACTTGGCCCTCTAGTGGGAAGTGTGTGTAGTCCGGTTAATTTAGGGCCTGAAGACTTGGCCCTCTAGTGAGAAGTGTGTGTAGTCAGGTTAATTTATGGCCTGAAGACTTGGCCCTCTAGTGGGGAATGTGTGTTGTCATGTTAATTTATGGCCTGAAGACTTGGCCCTCTAGTGGGAAGTATGTGTAGTCCGGTTAATTTATGGCCTGAAGACTTGGCCCTCTAGTGGGGAGTGTGTGTTGTCATGTTAATTTAGGGCCTGAAGACTTGGCCCTCTAGTGGGAAGTGTGTGTGCCGAATTTGTAGTCATGTAAGTAATTAGGGCTTCTTGGTACTCTTGTAGGAAGAGTGAGTAGTCCGGGTGAGTAATTTAGTGTCTCTTGGCCCTCTCTTTGAGGCATAGTGTGTAGTCATGTGAGTAAGTTCAAGCCTCTAGGCCCTCTAGTGGGACGTGTGTATGCATATGTAGCTGCATGGCCGTTTTCCACTTGATTTTGGAAGTTACTTAGAACAAGTTAGTAGTAAAATAAGACAAGCCCTGGTACAGGAGGGGGATGCACTTGCTGAGCACATGATCAGTGCTCCGCTTTTCTAAGAAATTTATAATATAATTTTGGTAGAGTTCCAAGGAAACAATTGAAATTTTGGCATGATTACATTTCTTGGCTGGGTCAACATATTGTAATTATAGTCTGTCTTATTATCACCTGATAAGACACATGATCGATCGATTGACATTCAGGGGCATAGCTTGCGGGGTTTTCACAGTGGAATAAGTATGATTGGTTGATAGCCAGGACCAATGACATCCAAGACTGAATATATTAGGGTTTGTCAATGGCACAGTTACCCCCATAATAGACATAATGATTGACATCCAGGGCCGTAGATGTTTGGGCTTCACAGGAGCAAAGTAATCACAGTAATAGACATGATTCAGTGAGTGGCATCCAGGGGGGTGTATGTATGGAATGTATGGGGTTGTGTATGTCTGGAGAGCCCAGTTGGAGAGCGGAGATGTTCAGTTTTGTGTGTGGCTACTAAGTAATTTTTTATCATACCCCAAGTATACAAGGTCTATAATTAGGAGGCACTGGTAACCCAGGGATCGCAGGTTCGATCCCCCGTCTGACCCTAATTAAATTTAACATTCTTTCAGATGGGACTTTAACCAAGGTCTTGTGTCGGTGCTGTACACCGTGCACGTAAAAGAACCAGACGAGACTCTGGAATTGGTCTCTGTCTGTATCATTGCACTATCCTCCAAAAATCTAAAATGACTAATCTCTTCAGGAGGCGTTGCTCATATGGGCAAACGGTAGCGACGATAAATAAACGTAAAACACACACATCCTCTCTCCATTTCACCCCTCTCCGTTTCTTGTGTGTGCCTCACACATGTCCACCCTTCTCTCCATTTCACCCCTCTCCGTTTCTTTTGTGTTCCTCACACATGTCCACCCCTCTCCATTTCACCCCTCTCTGTTTCTTGTGTGTGCCTCACACCTGACCACCCCTCTCTCCATTTCACCCCTCTCTGTTTCAAGTGTGTGCCTCACACATGTCCATCCCCCTCTCCGTATCTTGTGTGTGTCCCTGCACATGTGTCCACCCCCCTCTCCATTTCTTGTGTGTGCCTCACACATGTCCATCCCTTTCTCCGTTTCATCCCCCTCTCCGTATTTTGTGTGTGTCCCTGCACACGTGTCCATCCCCTCCTCCGTATCTTGTGTGTGTCTCTGCACACGTGTCCATCCCCCCTCCGTATCTTGTGTGTGTCCCTGCACAGTCCATCCCCCTCTCCATATCTTGTGTGTCTCCCTGCACACGTGTCCATCCCCCCTCTGTATCTTGTGTGTGTCCCTGCACAGTCCATCCCCCTCTCCGTATCTTGTGTGTCTCCCTGCACAGTCCATCCCCTCTCCGTATCTTGTGTGTCTCCCTGCACATGTGTCCATCCACTCTCCGTATCTTGTATGTCTCCCTGCACACGTGTCCATCCCCCTCTCCATATCTTGTGTGTCTCTGCACACGTGTCCATCCCCCCCTCCGTATCTTGTGTGTGTCCCTGCACACGTGTCCATCCCCCTCTCTGTATCTTGTGTGTCTCCATGCACACGTGTCCATCCCCCTCTCCATATCTTGTGTGTCTCCATGCACACGTGTCCATTGCCCCTCCGTATCTTGTGTGTCTCCATGCACACGTGTCCATCCCCCTCTCTGTATCTTGTGTGTCTCCATGCACACGTGTCCATCCTCTCTCCGTATCTTGTGCGTCTCCCTGCACATGTGTCCATCCCCTCTCCGTATCTTGTGTGTCTCCCTGCACACGTGTCCATCCCCCTCTCCGTATCTTGTGTGTCTCCCTGCACACGTGTCCATCCCCCTCTCCATATCTTGTGTGTCTCCATGCACACGTGTCCATCCCCTCTCTGTATCTTGTGTGTCTCCATGCACACGTGTCCATCCTCTCTCCGTATCTTGTGCGTCTCCCTGCACACGTGTCCATCCCCCCTCCGTATCTTGTGTGTGTCTCTGCACACGTGTCCATCTGCACACGTGTCCATCCCCCTCTCCGTATCTTGTGTGTCTCCCTGCACACGTGTCCATCCCCTCTCCGTATCTTGTGTGTCTCCCTGCACACGTGTCCATCCTCCTCTCCATATCTTGTGTGTCTCCATGCACACGTGTCCATCCCCCTCTCTGTATCTTGTGTGTCTCCATGCACACGTGTCCATCCTCTCTCCGTATCTTGTGCGTCTCCCTGCACACGTGTCCATCCCCCCTCCGTATCTTGTGTGTGTCTCTGCACACGTGTCCATCCCCCCCTCCGTATCTTGTGTGTGTCCCTGCACAGTCTATCCCCTCTCCGTATCTTGTGTGTCTCTGCACACGTGTCCATCCCCCTCTCCGTATCTTGTGTGTGTCTCTGCACACGTGTCCATCGCCCTCTCCGTATCTTGTGTGTCTCCCTGCACAGTCCATCCCCCTCTCCGTTTCTTGTGTGTCTCCTTGCACAGTCCATCCCCCTCTCCGTATCGTGTGTGTGTCTCTGCACACGTGTCCATCACCCTCTCCGTATCTTGTGTGTCTCCCTGCACAGTCCATCCCCCTCTCCGTATCTTGTGTGTCTCCCTGCACACGTGTCCATCCCCCTCTCCATATCTTGTGTGTCTCCATGCACACGTGTCCATCCCCCTCTCTGTATCTTGTGTGTCTCCATGCACACGTGTCCATCCTCTCTCCGTATCTTGTGCGTCTCCCTGCACACGTGTCCATCCCCCCTCCGTATCTTGTGTGTGTCTCTGCACACGTGTCCATCCCCCCCTCCGTATCTTGTGTGTGTCCCTGCACAGTCTATCCCCTCTCCGTATCTTGTGTGTCTCTGCACACGTGTCCATCCCCCTCTCCGTATCTTGTGTGTGTCTCTGCACACGTGTCCATCGCCCTCTCCGTATCTTGTGTGTCTCCCTGCACAGTCCATCCCCCTCTCCGTTTCTTGTGTGTCTCCTTGCACAGTCCATCCCCCTCTCCGTATCTTGTGTGTGTCTCTGCACACGTGTCCATCCCCCTCTCCGTATCTTGTGTGTCTCCCTGCACACGTGTCCATCCCCTCTCCGTATCTTGTGTGTCTCCCTGCACACGTGTCCATCCCCCTCTCCATATCTTGTGTGTCTCCATGCACACGTGTCCATCCCCCTCTCTGTATCTTGTGTGTCTCCATGCACACGTGTCCATCCTCTCTCCGTATCTTGTGCGTCTCCCTGCACACGTGTCCATCCCCCCTCCGTATCTTGTGTGTGTCTCTGCACACGTGTCCATCCCCCCCTCCGTATCTTGTGTGTGTCCCTGCACAGTCTATCCCCTCTCCGTATCTTGTGTGTCTCTGCACACGTGTCCATCCCCCTCTCCGTATCTTGTGTGTGTCTCTGCACACGTGTCCATCGCCCTCTCCGTATCTTGTGTGTCTCCCTGCACAGTCCATCCCCCTCTCCGTTTCTTGTGTGTCTCCTTGCACATCCATCCCCCTCTCCGTATCTTGTGTGTGTCTCTGCACACGGTCCATCCCCCTCCGTATCTTGTGTGTCTCCCTGCACAGTCCATCCCCCTCCGTATCTTGTGTGTCTCCCTGCACACGTGTCCATCCCCCTCCCATATCTGTGTGTCTCCATGCACACGTGTCCATCCCCCTCTCTGTATCTGTGTGTCTCCATGCACACGTGTCCATCCTCTCTCCGTATCTTGTGCGTCTCCCTGCACACGTGTCCACCCCCCTCCGTATCTTGTGTGTGTCTCTGCACACGTGTCCATCCCCCCCTCCGTATCTTGTGTGTGTCCCTGCACAGTCTATCCCCTCTCCGTATCTTGTGTGTCTCTGCACACGTGTCCATCCCCCTCTCCGTATCTTGTGTGTGTCTCTGCACACGTGTCCATCGCCCTCTCCGTATCTTGTGTGTCTCCCTGCACAGTCCATCGTCCTCTCCGTATCTTGTGTGTCTCCCTGCACAGTCCATCCCTCTCCCCGTATCTTGTGTGTCTCCTTGCACAGTCCATCCCCCTCTCTGTATCTTGTGTGTGTCTCTGCACACGTGTCCATTGCCCTCTCCGTATCTTGTGTGTCTCCCTGCACAGTCCATCGTCCTCTCCGTATCTTGTGTGTCTCCCTGCACAGTCCATCCCTCTCTTTCCGTATCTTGTGTGTGTCTCTGCACACGTGTCCATCCCCCTCTCCGTATCTTGTGTGTCTCCTTGCTGTGGTTTTATAACAAGTTTCACTAATTCTGCTACTCTTCACCTGTTTTGGTAGCGATATTTAGCAAAATGGGCTCACCTGCACTGCATCATATTCAGGCGTCGCCTTTTTCTTGGGAGGACTCACAGACTGTGCATGTAAATAAATACCTGATTAGATCTACTCATTAGCATTATTTACAATATGAAAATTACAATTAGTGACCATGGTTACTGATTTAGTGACCATGGTTACCGACTTAGTGACCATGGTTACCGATTTAGTGACCATGGTTACCGATTTAGTGACCCTGGTTACCGATTAATCCGTAAGCTGAAATATATGGATAGCAATTTAATGATTGCATAATATCATGCCGATACTCAGAGGCCCGAGTTTGAGCCACGTGCAGTTGATATTATTTGATATTTGAGCCACGTGCAGTTGATATTATTTGATATTTGAGCCACATGCAGTTGATATTATTTCTTCCTTTGCATTTTAACCCTTAACCCATTCAACACCAAGTAACTCACATGGACTGGTCCATGATATTCATAAACCAATAAATGAATCAGAAAATCACATTTGGACAAGTTCATTTATCAAAATGGGTAATTATGTGTAAAAATAGTCATATCACTGGCAAAAGGTGCAGATCCTGATGAGACGGCTCGGAGCCAGCTCATCTGGATCTACACTTTTTGTAAGCCTATTTAGAGGTCTGTGGTGTTGAAAGGGTTAACCTGCCGAATGAATTGGACAGAATGTGCAAACAACAAAGATCCAGATCAGCCAAGGCTTAACGCCGTGTCTGATCAGGATCTATGTTGTTTGCTATTCAGACAATGCGATTTAGCTCCACTATCCAAATAGCAAACAGCATAGAGCCAGATCTGTGTGTTTTTACGTTTATTTATCGTCGCTACCGGTTGCCCATATGAGCGACGCCTCGTGAAGAGATTAGTTATTTTTAGATTTTGGAGGATAGTGCATGATACAGACAGAGACCCATTCCAGAATCTCCTCTGGTTCTTTTACGTGCACGGTGTACAGCACCGACACGAGACCTCGGTTTAACGTCCCATCTGAAAGACTGTTAATTTTATTAGGGTCAGACGGGGGATCAAACCTGCGATCAATGGATTACCAGTCCAGCGTGTTACCACTGGACTACATATCTGTCTGCCAGTTCTGAACCATCTGATCTGGCTATATGCTGTTGCAAAAATGACTTTAGTAGTGATTGGCTGGCAGGTTACGGGTAAATATATATTTACATGTATGTATGTATGTATGTATGTGTTGTAAGGTGGACAATTCTAAAACGCAATCTAAATTGTTCTTGAAAATCTAGCATCAAACTCCTTTAATCAAATGTTAATATTCACAATTAAGTTATAAACAAGATTAAAATATACTTGTAATATAAATTAAAACTGTTCGTGAATAGCCAAGGCATGGGGAAAATGCTTGAATGTAGACTGTGCTAACCCAGTTTTCACCAGTTTGTGTAAGTGCAGTAAGCTGGTTAGGTAAAAATTGCTTCAACATTGTGATACTTTTAAACAATGTTGATTCGCCTTTGTGCCCTACACTAACCGTTGTATAAAACCAAACAAAATCTCACATCAAGGTAGAGAAATATTGAGCTATCGGCAGGAACAAATCAATAAAATCCCAACTTAGAACAAAATCCAATATTTTCTCTGCTATGCTAGAGATGTGAAACTCATGTTTGAAACAGACTATAGGCTAAAACTATTGGTCTGTTCTATTTCTGAAATTAGGTTTGTAAGCATTAAGTTGGGTCCTACGAAGGGGGGATATGAACGCTTAAAATGGATTGATTTATGTGAACCTGGTATATTTTCGTCATATTTGCTGGTTGATGATGCTGATAATATACATATATTGATTTATTGAATGCTGATTTAGCAAGTATTTGGACGTAAATGGCTTCAATTAATGGAAAATCAATATAACTGATTTTGAATATTCCCCTGGTGGACCTCTTAGTCTTCCCACAATGCAAATGAAACAATCTGTATACATGAGCTATGTACACATGTTTTGCAGTAAACTATACATGTATATATGTCAGTGAGAGAAAATAGTTTCATATGAATGGATAGAAGTTTGATTCGATACAAAAGTTTGAAAACTAGTCAGATATGAGTTTATTTGTGTAAAATATATGTTTGTTGAAGTCTGTGACGCAAATTAATGTCATTATTTGGAAATTGTGCATTCAGTTGTTGCAGTGGGATGGAGAGAAGACGATAGGATGCAGAAGAAATGGATAAAGAGGACGAATTGATTTCACATTGTGTTTGCGATGACATAACTTTACTGTTATAAAATTACAATATTTATGAATTATGTCAAGAAATGTGACTGACTGTGTGAAATATGTTACATTTGTGCAAGTTGTTAGAAACAGTGAGAGAAGTTATCAATGATGTAGGATTCATTAGAAGAGTAGACTAAGTAGCTAGTAGAACTTTATATCTTGTACACAGTCTTACTGTAGTGTGACACAACGGATGCATTGATATATCCACAAGTATGTGCAGAGTTTATAGTGTTTTTCGTTCCTGGAAGCTGACATTGTATTTTGTGTGTCGGACAAGTTGACTTACGTACGTCATAAACGCAGTTGAATAATCAAAAGCAATGATGAACTCTGTGATGGCCAGTATGGCCCATGGGATGCCGGGCAGCATGCACCAGGGGATGGGGTCCATGACGCAGCCGGGAATGCCCAACAGCATGTCCCCGTGCTTGCCCAACAATCTGCCACAGGGAATGCCGTGCAACATGTCTCCTGGGATGCCGCCCTGCAGTATGCCACATATGCCAGGAAACATTCCACCTCAGAACCACATACCTGCTATGGGCCAACAGGGACCTATGCATCCTCGAATGAGTCCGAGCATGTCGGGTGTGTCTCCGGGTATGTCGCCAGGTATGCAGGGTCACTCGCCAGGGATGCCCCCTCAGCAGGCTATGGGCAATCCAGGACCGCCACCACCCATGTCTCATGGTATGGGTCCCATGATGAACACTGACCCATTTTACTCATCTCCGTTTTCTATGTATTCAAACAGGCGCCACGCACCGTACATGGGACAGCCGGATTACAGAATCTATGAGCTCAACAAGAGGTTACAACAGCGTACAGAGGTGAGACACATTTGTTTATTTTACAGTCTGCACGTTATTGCAATCCAATAAAACATAACTTATAATAATGTGAAACGTCGATGTACATCATCATCATGACACTAGTAACAATTTGCAGAACTTGATTAAAATTAAGTACCTGAATGTGAGTTGCATCTGCTTAAAAATTAAATCAATATCAAGTTTTGTTGTATCGACTTTCACAGTTAAACATGAAAATGCTAATATATTACAACTAAAGCTGTTTTTTCAAACAACATAGAGCCAGATCAGATGACAGAACATGCCGTCTGATCAGGCTCTATGCTGTATACTATTCCAATAGTGGAGCTAAAGGTGGCAGTGCACAATTATTTCGTTCTGCGGACAATCATACTGATAGCAATTTTCAGATTCTCTGCCAAATCTTCGTGCAGATCTGAAATAAGGGGAAACATTCATTTCTTTCTACAAAGGCCACAGCTTCACAAAAACATGATACAAAAGAACAAATTCAAATGTATTCCTACTTTTACTTAAAAATGTTTTCATGTTTATACCACGAAAATAGGTGAAAATCTGAGGCAATTTTACCAACTGTTCACAAAAAATTCAGTCAACGGAAACTGATAGAATGCAACAGGTTTTGCTTCTTTCATGCAACAGGTTTTGCTTCTTTCATGCAACAGGTTTTGCTTCTTTAGTTACTCAATCTAAATTATCTTTGAAATAAACCGTGCAAATTGGTCGATCACCTACTGTTTTCGCTATTTTTTTTACCCTGTTTCAATTCACATGCTGCAAAATGGCTGCCCGAAGCTATCAGCCTATCAGCCTAGCTTCGCATTTCCAGCACAGGCAGCATGCACCCAGAGGTCAATAATTAGCTCACAGAATAATTGTACATCCATTTTCAGCATCCGGAAGCTAAAGCATGAACAATTCACTGTTATGAACATCACACATGTATTCAAATGTCTATTTTACCTAAATTTTAAGAATTTGGCCCGGGCCAATTCGAATGAGTGGCTCAAAACTGTTCAATCCATCCAAAACACTTGCCTGCATAAACTAGTTGCTACAGGACCAGGGAACTTACCTATTGGGTACCTAATAGCAGCTACTATTTCGCAGCTCCTCGAGCCATCTCGCCAACTATCCTTGTGGTTCCCTGAACCGCATCAACCAGGTTAGACTCGAGTGGTCAGTCCTAACCGTAAAAGGTCTCCCTAACGGATAGTGTTGATATAGGCGTGTGAACCGCACGACTGCTAAAAGTTCTTTTTATTGTGCTGCTCGCGATTTAACGCGTAGCTCACATAGACTATAACCTTTTCGGCGCCATCTTGGATTTGGAGAAGTTCAGCTCCGATTGCTACATCAGTCTGACTGATGGGTCCTCCCCCAGATCACTGTGCATCTGCATACACATTACTGTCCATCTCTAGGAACTCTCCCACTGGATAGGCTCTGCCGATCTGCATCCTTTTTTTTTAACAAGCGGTGTTTATCACTTGGGTTGACAACACACACTATTGGATCCGCCCCTGCACCACAAATTACTCTCGGTACAAGGACTTTCAGACGATCTACGGGTTCCACGTAGTACTCAGGCATCTCGCAATTAAAAATACATTTCACCCTCATTACAGAGTTAGGTGGGATGGTCTGACGTTTGGCCACTGTAACACGAGCAACCACAGGCGGTTCTGCACTGTCGCCTCCATACAGGTTTATCTCCTGACCATCAAACACCAATATGCCTCTACCCATGTTTAACAAGGCAGACCCTCGACATAATATGTCAAAACCAAGGAGCATATCTTGTTTGATTGGAGCCACATAAATTTGCTCGCTATACACTGTGCGCCAATCTTTAACCGTACAGGTCCTACAACCAAACCGTTCATACTCATCTGTCTACCAGGTTTCTGTAATGAGTTATATAGCCTATCTGAAATGATCGACACCTGGGCTGCGGAGTCTACTATAGCTGTTGCTTCCTTATCAGCTACTTGGACTTTCATGCTGAACTGTGATGTGGATGTCAACTGACACACCTTGAATTCAGCCAATTCACCATCACCAGTCCCTTTTCGCCCCTTTTGGCCTAATCCTTTTTGGGTCGAGGGTTGGCCTTTGAACTCGACCCGTTCCGGTTTAATGGCTGACGTGACGCATACCTGTCACCTGATCTTGGGCAAATCCGCTTGAAATGTCCCTTTTCTCCACAGCCAAAACATTCACCAGCTTTCACCCTACTATTAGCTGGCCTGGTAGTTCCACTACCCCTCTGCTGCTTTACCTCTGCAGCAACTCTGTCAGTAGCTGTTCCTCCAACTGTGTTTGCAACGTTTTCATTATTGCTCCAATAGAGGTCAAGTCAGGGGTGCCTTCACTCCCTTCCCCCCTTTATTGGGTAACGTTGCTCAGTCTTGTACCGTATAAATAGCGGGATGGTCATCATGATCCATGTTACGCTGTGCACGTTTGGCCTTACCAAACATTGCTTGATGTACGTGCTGGTAGCGACGTACATCATTCATGGCTTCTTCCATGGTGCTAGGGTTCTGTATACATACATGATGCCCTGCTTCATGATCCAAAAGCCCCTGGCAGAAGCGACTTATTGCTTTTGCGTCGAATAATATTCGGGCAGATCGCGAAACGCCTTGGTGGCTAATGTAAGGACTCTGTCTGCCCAATCCTCTAAAGCCTCTGCATGTGACTAAGCTGCCTGTGACTAGGCTGCCTGCTGAAACCAAACCTGTGCCATGGCCGGAAGCTCTCTCGCACAAAACCGACTCTAAAAAATAGGACAGATCTTCTCTACGCTCGGTTAATATAGCGTAGAAATCTGCAGCTTTTCCTGTAAGGCTCCAGCACAGACAATTCAAGCACTCATCCTTTGTCCAATCACATGCATGAGCAAAACGGACAAACTTGAACGCAGTCCAATTTCCCTTGCCATCATAGGTTAAATTCTTGGGCAACATGTTGATAACATCTCTAGCCCGTTTTCGCCTATTTAGCAGGTCCTGACCTGCTACCTTGCGACCTTTGTCAATACGACTTGGTCCTATACTGAATTCATCATCAGTACTGCTGTCGCTATCTTCGGGTGCATAATTCATCTTTGCGACTGGGTCCCGTACATGGGACTTTACCCGTGTTCCATGGAACAAATCAGTCGAATGATGCCCAATACAATGTGTACTGTGTTCCCCACTTATCGGGTTATACAAATTAGGGGCGTATTCCGGCATTCGTGATGCTCCCGGCGAAAACGGATTCCCACCTGGGGGTGTGCCATATGCATCATATTGGTGGAGCCTACTTTCCCAGCAGTAGATGGGTTAGGCAGGGCAGAGTCTTTCATTGGTAGACCCTTGATTGATGCATTTACTGCCACCCTCTGTTGGACCAGACCAGTCGCCGTGTTCAATGTTCTTGAGAACATCGGTCCAATCAGACTGTCTAGCCTCCTCGGTGTACTTTAATGTATCACCGAGCGGTTGAGCGTATTGATCATCCTGATCAGACTCTGAATAATTAGATTCTCCGGATGGTAGCTGAACATTTGGTCTAAAATCTATCATCCGAAGAGCCTCACTGCTCAGCTTACTCCTTGTAATGGTGGACAACACCTCCGGCGTGATGTTGCCACTATTCTGATGAGAAGGATCGTATGGGCAAGCCTTGCTTTAATCCCAGGGATCGTGATCAGTTGCTCAATCAGTGCATAATTAATGGGGATTTGGTTCCCTTCTGGAACTAAGTTACCTTCAGACATAGTTCCAGGTATATTATGCTAAATACTACTATACAGAGAGACAACACAAATGCGCACTTGTGAGTTTTTTCCAATTTCCTGAAAAACAAAAGCAAACGGAAAAACTACACAGGACACAGACCCTCCTTCCCCTTTTAAGAAATTACTTACCGTAATTTGCTATGTATAACGCGCACTTTTATTACCGAAATCCTTGAGGAATTTGTCTAGTGCGCATTATACACGGGTACAGCCGTCAACAACATTTTTTTCCAGGCGAAATTTCGACCCACATCGCCCCCACCACTTTTCAATAAGTAGGTACGTTTGGCAAACGTTATAAAATAACTGTTCTAACAATGTACCGATGATATATATATATATAATGGCATTGATTTAGACCAACTATGAACTTAGATAGCATTTATTTGCTTTGAATTTGGGAAATTTCATCAAAAACGTAAATGCCAAACAACAATGGCGGATGTTGAATGATTTTATCGATTGTCTATTTCCCGTACATTTTCGTACTATATCGTATATTTGAAAGCGATTCTTCGGTGGTATTGAGCTCTAGTTCTAGGTAGGTAAGATAACAGAACATTGGAATTTATAGTTTATCTGAGATATTGAGATCATATATCATATGTTTTAAATATATTTATTTGTTTCTTTATTAGAAATATTAAAATGTAATTCTTATAAACAAATACAAATAATGTGTTAGCTCTTAACAAATTGTTTGTAACACTGTTTATGAACCCAATACAATGGGGCCCCTGTTAATTAGTTTGACACGTTTTGAAGTTTGCATGGACATATTTGAGGTGTTAAGAAATATAAGCAGGTGTAGAGAATTTTGAGAAAATAATTATTGCTTGATGCATATTTAATTCAATGTCATAGAAGCTGTCATTAGACAAGCAGTACACTCCGTTGATTGATATATCTATCACTCAAAATACAACTCAGAATAGTCAAATCTCAGTTATTGTCACAGTACTTAAAATTCAGAAACCCCATACACTGCTAGAGATAAGCTCTCCATTATCAAGTATGCAGAGGCTCATGGCAATCGGAAGGCACGAACACAGTACGGCGTCGGGGATTTATCAAAACCATGCTCTTCCGGATGTAGGCACATGCACTTCCGGACACAGTTTTTTCTTTTTGTACGGGAATATACAAATCATAGAGTATGATTATATTTCAGAACCATGCACTTACTTCTGTACGTAAGGCCCCACAATTTCATCTTTTTTATCGAAATATATCTTATCTTGAGAAATTTTGGCTTGTGAAAATGATATTTTATGGTGCGCGGTTTAAACCAGAACTACGTTTTTTCCCCGATTTTCGTGCCAAAAAGTGGGTGCGCGTTATACATGATAGCGCGTTATACATAGCAAATTACGGTAACTATAAAAGAGGCCTAGACCAACTACAGGACAAGGAATCTGTTCCAACTTTGTAATTCTGTTCACTTCCGGTGTTGCGCATGAGTTGTCGTCTTCAGTGCTGACGGTTTTCTATCAGCAAAAACAAGCAAACTGTGTTGTGTCTTGTTTTTGTGAAATCGATGAGTAAAGGACGTCTTACACTTGTCTCCGATCGATTAAAACCGGATTCCTTCAATCTACCAAGCAGCCTTGACGTTCTTGAAACACGTGCGTTTTCTCAGCCTGAGGTCACACTGCAGGTGCTCGCAGTGTTTATTCTTCTTCACGGCGTGCAGCTCTTTATCCAAAACTTCTGACACCATTAAAGTAGTCGCTACAGGGCCAGGGAACTTACCTATTGGGTACCTAATAGCAGGTACTATTTCGCAGGATATACGTCTGGTTTGCAGTGTAGTCTGAGCGTGAGTGGCGTTTATGCTTGGTCGCACCGTTTCCCAGAATGAATCACTTTCGTTCCAGACGAGGTATCTATCTTCCACGTCAGACGGTGTCTCTTAATGAACCCAATTGCCATTCACTACATGAATATCAAATAACATAGATCCTGATCAGATGCGCCGTTATGACACGGCTGATCTGGATCTATGTCGTTTGCCCATTCTATCAAATTTATTCGCCATTTTAGGGGTTAAGCCAAATGTTGTAATGGGATAACGAGACATGTTTCATCCACATCGAGGATGTAGATCTATGTAATCTTCAGATCAATACAGAAGAAGATCATACTTTTTAGTCGACAAAATTTGTGTATAACATTATGTTTTTATACTTGAATTTTCATAAATCTAGCATTGCCTACAAGTAGGTCAGTGCCTCAGTGTGATATTTTGCACTAACATAGAGGAAATGTTGATGATGATTATTGTGATACATGTAACCCGTTTCCATGGCCTAGTGGTTAAGGCGTCCGCCTACGGAGCGGGAGGTCGAAGGTTCGAATCTCGTCAGGGGTTTGTTCTGATTTGGCCGGTTGGTGAGCCACCAGCTAGTTAAATAATGGTTACCGATTGCCTACCTGACGTCTGGCACACAAGCATAGGATTCGGGAAGTACTGATGTTCAAGAGGTGTCTCATAAGTCAGAAATGGCTCCTTTAAATAGGGGTGACACTATAATAAACAAACACTTTACTTTACTTTGTAAGGATTGTGTTAATGAACAGGGGTGAGAGGGATGAGGATAAACATGTGAAGTTTGTGATGTTAACATTTTTGCTATAGGGACTGTGGCATTGCCCCTTGGGGGGGCCCGGCCCCACTTCTCCCTAAGCAATTGTTTTGCAATTTCTTGCAAATTCTTGACCAGTAAACTAAGTTGGTCATTGTAAAGCTGCACTCCTATTATAATGTCAACATCAATCAATAGTATTTAATCGTCATAATTATTATAATGAAGTTGATTTAGAACATGTTGGTGATGAGATTGATCTAGATCATGTTTGTCTACCGTCTTCACTTCACTACCTTCTTCACTTTCAAGTACCGGACATTCCGTCCAGTAAAACTGTAAACAGTTTACTGGACCGAACAAGATTTTACTGGAACAGATATCTTATGTGAAATTTAATCATAATCCATCTAGTCATTTCTCATTCTCCTTTTAAAGCAGTTGATGATCGCAATATGAACATTGTAGACAAAGAAGTTTAAATTTTATTTTATTTGCAAGTTCATTTTCTCATTCATGAATAAACTATTATTACTGGTTATTTCCCAGGATGGTGAGTCATTGGCAGGCATTAGTTGTTTTTTGTAGTTCTATAATATACAAAGTGGATACTGATTTGTTACTGGACCGTCAGTCTGGACACTAAACTTGTAATTTTCAGTGGACCGACACAAAATTTGATTGACTCAGTCTTTGGACCGGTGGCGAATTTCGAAGACTTGTCTAGATCATATAGTGTTATTTAGTGTGGTGATGGTGATTATGTGATCTATATAATGTTAATGATATTGATTTAGAGAATGTAAATGATGATTTTGATCTCATTACGGTTGTAATGATGTGGACCTAGATCATGATGGTGATGATGGTGATGATGTTGATCTAGACAATGCTGAATATGATTTGGATCTGGTTCATGTTGATAATTATGTTTACCTAAATAATATTGATGTTGATCTAGATCATGTTGATGATTAGGTTTTATCTAGATCATGTTTTGGATATTGATAATGATGTAGATCTATATAATGATGATATTAATCTACATGAAGCAGATGGTGCTATTGATCTTGATTATGACTTATGTGAGGGATAATTAATCTTGATCATGATAATGTTGATGGCAATGTGGAACTAGATAATGTTGATGATGATGTTGATATAGATTATGTTGAGGATGTCTAGATAATCAGGGATTTGGAAATCCTATATCCGACCCATACAATTTGTCATACGGATCAATGGAAATGTGCATCAAAGTTGTCCTCGGACATATATAAAATGTTGGTCTAAATCATCGGAACTACTCTGAGAAAACATAATTTCATTGTATGCACGCTTAATAAAATTGTTAGCAGATTGAGAAGTTAGAAATTTAAACATTCTACCATGATAGTTATGTATAAAATCGGCAAAGTTTTATTTTACTTGATTAAGTGCAGCGACTGATAGTTCTTAGTCAAAGCCAGGCCACGCCCTTCAACTTCAAATAACAAAAATCTCAAGCAGGAGAACATCGAACAAAATCCAACAACTAAAACGTGGGTTTGTTGATTCCTGGATGCAATCAAACGATCGCGATCAAGTTACATACATGTCGCATATGCACACAATACCCGCATTCAGACAAAACATCCAGTTTATATGTTGCCTGTTTATAATTATGTCGGCAAGACAGTTGAAAGTCAAGAAACATTTATAACACATTAAATATCTGCCAAGCATGTTCTGTAGGATTCAGTGACGGACAAGTCAATTTCTTCTATCTACCCCCATGGACAAGTTGTGAAAAATTTGGAGATTTCCACACCCCTGAGTTACATGTATTGTTACGGATAATCTTGGATTATTAGATGTAACAAGATGTTTGTTTTTTATATGAAGAATAATCATAATCCAATCAGAACGCTCGTTTCAACGCGAATTGCCCCGCTTTAGAAATTTTCAAAACAAATTGAAAATGCTACGAAATCTCTTGACGTACATTTTTGTCGAATAAACCTACACGTTAGTGGAAACACATTTTATTGATAATGTTATTCACAGTTAAAACTCTCCCGTCGAAGATTTTTTTTTGTTGCTGACAGAACCCATGTCCTAGTATGGAAATGTGACCTGCTATGGCCAATGTCTGTGGCAATTGTTTGCAAAGTATACATGCATGCAGCTTAAAGTTGTGTTTTATTTGAAGAACAATATAAAGACTCAGGATAGGCGTTATATTTGGACAGCTTTGTACAAAATTGTTTCAGATAGGGCCATTTTACTGATCGATGCGAAATCTGACATCCCACAGAGTAGAATCCCTGTACTTAAATATATATACTAGTACCCCCAAACGTGCCGAATCCCTGTGATCAAGATGGCCACCTCCAACAAAAAGGGTTTAGGCCTAGGGTTGTGTGCATATGTTCTATTTTAAATAGTTGTTTAATGTTTCCATAAGAATTTCTTTCATTGGCCATTCCAAGTTTCTTCGATTGTTTCGAAAAGAAAATAAGAAAACGATAGCCAAAAGTATTGACCTTTTCAGTCATGCTATTATGTATTCTAGATGAATGTTCCAGAAGAAAAGGTAAACTCCTAGAGCAGAACATGCAAAGTGTATACTGATTTTGTACAATTATGTAGCAAAGCTTTATCTTATTGCCTGGATTAAACGGATCCCGGATTAAACGGATGTTTAATCGTTTGCAATCATCTACAACTTTCATTTTGGAAAACTTTGTGGGTATTGCTTCATATTTTGATGACTGTGCCCTAATTCTTTTTCTGACTTACTTCCTTGATGACTATACTATTATTTGGTATATTTTTTATTGCATGGTCGATAATTTATGCGACAGTTTTCCAAATAACAAGTTTGTCTAAATTTATGTTTCTTTTTACACTCGTGCAAGTTATTATTACCGCAATGTGTCTGTCTGTCTGTCCATCCGTCGTCCTCCATGAACGTTTTTGTTTTTAGTTTGTAGGTCTGGGATTACAAAATTGTTAAAATGACATGTTGACCCCGGGATCACAAATGTCTGGACCGTGGTTCAAATTTTATATTTGAGCGATTATGGTCATGTTATATATCAAGTGGAGGGGATCAAAAATGGGCGTGGCCTGGTAGGTCAAGTAGGGGTCAAATTTTGATTGAATATGGTCATGTCATACATTGTATATCATCAAGGCTTTTAGTCATGTCAAACATTGTATATCATCGCGGCGATCGCTCTAGTGCCATTTTCAACAAAATCGGATGATTACTTCATCCAAGATGGTCGTCAAAAGGCCCACCTTTTATGAAAGGTTTCAAACATCTTCTTCTCATGACCGATCAGCCAATGTTCAGGAAAATGTACTTGTATGATCCTTAAGTGAAGCCTTTCCAAAGTTGTTAAAATTAAGTTCTGCTGAAATCCATTATGGCGCCTTTTAAAAATAGCACAAATTATTAAAAAATCTTCTCACGAACCGCCAGCCAGATTTTGGCGAATCTTGGTAGGAATGATGGGCGTGGCCCGGGAGGCCAAATTGTTTTTTAGCTAATATGGTCATGTCATACATGTATATCAAATCCAAGATATCGACGAGGTGATCGCTCTGATGCAATTGTTGCGAAGATGAGATGATTTCATCATCCAAGATGGCCGCCAAAAGGTCAATGCATTGTTCTTTTATTATAGATTTCAAAACTCACTAATTCACTAAAACCGTTTGGCCAATAGTAGCCAAATTTCACAGTAAATGTCCATGGTTAAAGCCTTTACAGATATGTTAAATAGAGGTTGTCGCGAATAAATGATGGCCACCGTCTAAAAATAACACAAATTCTTCTTCTTATCACATATAATGTACCACTCGTCAGATTTTGGCAACATTTGGTAGCAATGATCAATGTACAATACACTTTCAAAGTGGAGTCTGGTTTCATCACGTTGCATATGATGCGTTACAAAACATTAACCCACACATCACATCGTAAAATTTGACCACACATCACAACATTGACCACACATCACGTCGAAACATTAAAAAGTATAAAAAGTTTGACCACACATCAAAACATGTCACATATTCCATTGCCTTCCAAAACAATGTAGCAGCTGTTATGTGCATATGGTCTATGGTCAGTATGCCTGTCCAATGGTCAGTACGCTTGTCCAAGAATTATTGTATGACCCTGCTGTAACCTGTCCCCATGTCTGTCTGTGGTCAGTACGCCTGTCCAAGATCTATTGTATGACCATGCTGTAGTATGTCCCCATGCCTGTCTATGGTCAGTACGCGTGTACAATGATCTATTGTATGACCATGCTGTAACCTGTCCCCATGTCTGTCTATGGTCAGTACGCATGTACAATGATCTATTGTATGACCATGCTGGTAACTAGTGATGGAAATCGGTTGAAAAATTCACAATCGATTAATCGGTTAATCGGAGAGAGTACTATCGATAACTTTCCGATTAATAATCGGTTGATTTAGATGCAAAAGAGAACTGACGAGTCGTGGCGACAAAGGATACACTTCTAGCATAAAGAATAAGCACACTACATATCATTGTAATTGGACTAGTTAACAAAATCACATCACTGTCTGCTCACTGCTTTATAATTTAATTAAACATTGTCAACTGACTACCATATCGGCTGCAGTGTAACGCTGCATCTGATCAGGCTCTATGCTGTTTGCTACTCGGATAGTGATGCTCAATGCACTGGGCAGAGTAGCAAACAGCACAGATCCTGATCAGACACAGCGTTACGCTGTGGCTGGTCTGGATCTATGCTGTTTGCAAAAGCTATGTAATTTATTCAGCGGGATAATGGTTAAACTTGGAATCCCTAGTTCCCTACCAGTACAACTTTCTGTTCATGTTCATAAAAATGTATTTATTCACATTCTCAGGGCTGAGCCTGTTCCTCTTTTTGCTGACAATAGTTCCCGCTAAGCTAAAGACACGTTCTGAAGGGACTGAACTTGCTGGTACGGCCAAAACGGTTTTAGCAACACGTGAAAGCATTGGAAATTGATATTCATTGTCTTTCCACCATTGTAGCAAAGTTAGATTGATATCCGATTGTTTACGTTCCATTTGAAAATACTTGCTGATTTCTGACTCGACCAAAGTCTCTGTTGAGATGGTGCACTCTCCTGTTATGCAAACATCGTCCAACCAGTCTATCGAATCCGCACACTGTATTTTAGCCCGCTTGGTTTCAGGTTCTCCATCTAACTGTCCAAGGTCATCACCATCAGGTAGTAGACTATTAGGTAGACTTGTCAATGCTGGATCAGTGACAGTTTTTTCAGGTTCTCCCTTCTTCACTTTACCCGTCAGCATCTCCGCCTTTTCTTTCAACAAAGTTCGTCCTCTTTCTCTTTCATTATCTGAAAGAAATGAGACATGTTTCGTGTCTGGGTTCAGTAACGCAGCCATTAGTGGTAGGTCTTCTGTCTCAGTTCTAGCTGACAGCTCCGCAGACAAGGTACTTTTCATCTTTCTTATCAGTTCAACTTCAACATCACCTTGTGGCTGTACTGCTATAATAAGCTTTTTTGTGACTGGACATACATGTTGCATTGTTGGTGTTGATTGTGAGCACAGCACTAGTGTTGCTTTTTCAAATGGTTTGAGTACTTGCACAACATGTTTTAGAGTGGAGATACTATCCAGGCTGTAACTGTTCTCCACGATAACCTGGGAAGCATGTTTAGACAAATTTGGATCATTCGCCATGCTCACAATGTAAGGGGTTTCTGTTATCAGACGTTCTAACATACATAATGTACTATTCCATCTGGTAGGACAGTCCATAACTAATCTATGTGGTTTTCCATCAGGATTTAACAGTTTCTGCTTTTTTACCAACAGATCAGTTGCAGATGAAGACTTATGGAAGAAGGATACCAGAGTTCTCCCTTTTGTCAGGATATCTGTTAATTCTCCTATTTTTACAGCTTTCTTCACAGCTAGGTTGATCCTGTGCCCATAGCATCCAAAGCGTGTGAAACCTAGTTGACGGATAGCTTTCTGTTCATTTGATGCGTTATCTGTTGTCATGGCTGAAGGAGTTCCTATGTTCCATTCATCTATACTGGATTTGATATTTGCTGCAATGTTTTCTCCAGTATGCTGTCCTTGCTTACCTGCAACAGAAATACAAACACCAATTACAGTCATGTCCAGGTTATAAAAAGCAATATTTTGGCAGTATGGATTAAAGTCAATCTACACATTTTGCAATCACCAGTTCACCACAAGCAAATTCGTTGAATTGGTTTGCCCTGTCGAATAAGGTTCTTTATTTATGAAATGGCGTCCCCCACGGAATAAGGTCCTTTATTATGGCAATTAATCATTATCAAATTAACATTTTTTTATCAATTCAATGACTGACGGATGAATAACACCACATCTAATATCTATACCCCCTCCGGTCTGAAGCCTCCTGATCATTCGGATCGGCAGGTGATAATATGTGGCATAATTTATATTAATTGTTATTCATTTTACAATAATGACAATGATGACATGTGTGAAGTTTCAACCTAATACCTTCATTAGCATTGGATAGCTTAGACTAAGTATTGGATATATTGTATTTGAAGGCAAATGTTAACCAAGACAAATAGTAAAATAGCTCCACTATTCTTCGAATAGTCGAGATAAAATGTTTATGCAATTAAACGTGTGTGCACACTGATGGATTTTGCTACATACTTTTAGTGTCCCAAGAACAGCATGTTTCAATTCCCAGTCATTCGTGATCATGTGGCATGTCATAGTATCATAACTTTGGGTAGAGTTACTGGTCCATCCATCATGGGTAAGAGCTACAGATTCAGCTGAAGACAAGTCCTTTTGTAACTTGATTTTCATTTGAGAGAACTTCTGATCCAACTTCACAGTTGCTGTAGGTTTAGACGGAATGCTATACCTATGTACAAAAATAAACTAATACTGTAAGACAGAATTAATCATAGAAAAAGTCTGTGATTTAAATAAAGAGGGATTTTCAGGAGAAGAATACTGTACATTTAAAAATAATTTACAAGGCATTTAAAATTTTAATTAGAACATGACACAAAATTTAAGAAAATACTAAATAACTTATCAAAAAGTTAAATAAACGAGATAACAATTTGGTAACGGTTAACCGATAGAGGGTTAACTTTAAAGCATATTTTCTAACCCTGCGTACCAAAGATCAGGGCATCCATCCACATGTTAACTGTTCGACTACAATTTGACATGCTAACAGTATACTAAAATGTGTGTTGCTGTTCGCACAAAATGTTTGCTTGCTGCTTACCAAGTTACCTGGGATTACAGCTATAAAACAGACTGACCTTTATAACAAAAGCCTTGAAGCGAAATATTTCAAGCTGAATTTCATACACTGGAAACTTTAATAATACCTTGGATCCAGCTCCGACACAAACTCTTTGAAGATCTCATTGGATATCAGGCTGAGTGGTAGTGACTTGCTGATAACCAGTTTCAGCATTATGTCATCTAGTTTGGCTTGCCTTTCCTTGGGTATATGCTGTCGAGACACAGCTATGTCTATCTTTGGTTGAACCATGTTCTGTTTATCCCTGACTGGTTCATCTGGGCTGGGAACAAGCTCTTTGTGGTCATGCTTAATATGAAATATCAAGTTGGTGGTGTTGCCTAAAATGGAAAACATTTAACAAAAGGTCAACAACATTAATTTTCTTTGATGTGGTACTTACGAAGTTACGACTACGTATTCATAAATAAAACCAATTGCATGTTCCACTTACACGTATGACATAATGACTTGGTTTTCACGCCAAATAGATGGGAATATAGCAGTAAATAATAAATATGGGCTTGGATAACCCCGCAGGGCGGGTATTTTACCAGGGGTTTGAAAATTCAAAAGATAAAGTCACCAGAACGTGGCATCCGTGGTCCAGTGTCGTATTTGGAATCGATCGATCCCGGTTCGATACTCGGTCAGGCCACGTAATACGTATGTAGTGTCATTGAGCAAGGCACCTCACACACATTGCTTAGTACTTGTTAATCGCTTAGGTCGGCTAAGCCTGCCCAGGAAACATGTCTATGTCCCCACAAGGGGTTTGACATTAATGGTACATACATACATAGAACATATTTCGGTTAGGGGAAATGACAGAATGGAAGTGGGTGGGCCAATGTCTATTAACCAAATCTGTGTAGCCTGTATGTGTTTAATCAATTGGTATGTTCAACAGGATTCCTATGACATTTAAACAATAATACAATTTTAACTTTAGTTGTATTGAAAATGTGCATAACCAAAAACGCCATACAACGTTATCCGAAATAGTTACTGTCCGAAAAAAAGCTATACTATAGTAAATTACCTTTGTTAGTGTATGTCTTGTGACATAATTTGCATACTGTTTCTCTAATATCTAGCTTCCCATCTAACCCTTTCCTAAACATAAAGAATTCCCAAGCCAGGGACTTTGTTTTCTTCCCTGGATGCGGGAAAAGTTCCACGTTGTTTTCATCCATATTGGCATTGGGTACAGTCTAAAAATGTTCGGCTAACTTTTCGCGACGTCGCCGACCAGAAATTCGTAACCGATTGTCGCGTCGGCCTGGGTTTGCCAACCGATGTCTGCGCTTCACGACTATCATAACAACACTAGCTGTAACCTGTCCCCATGTCTGTCTATGGTCAGTACGCTTGTACAATGATCTATTGTATGACAATGCTGTAACCTGTCCCCATGTCTGTCTATGGTCAGTACGCGTGTACAAGATCTATTGTATGACCATGCTGTAACCTGTCCCCATGTCTGTCTATGGTCAGTACGCTTGTACAAGATCTATTGTATGACCATGCTGTAACCTGTCCCCATGTCTGTCTATGGTCAGTACGCGTGTACAAGATCTATTGTATGACCATGCTGTAACCTGTCCCCACGTCTGTCTATGGTCAGTACGCGTGTACAATGATCTATTGTATGACCATGCTGTAACCTGTCCCCATGTCTGTCTATGGTCAGTACGCGTGTACAATGATCTATTGTATGACCATGCTGTAACCTGTCCCCATGTGTGTCTATGGTCAGTATGCTTGTCCAAGATCTATTGTATGACCATACTGTAACCTGTCCCCATGTCTGTCTATGGTCAGTATGCATGTACAATGATCTATTGTATGACCATGCTGTAACCTGTCCCCATGTGTGTCTATGGTCAGTACGCTTGTCCAAGATCTATTGTATGACCATGCTGTAACCTGTCCCCATGTGTGTCTATGGTCAGTACGCGTGTACAAGATCTATTGTATGACCATGCTGTAACCTGTCCCCATGTCTGTCTATGGTCAGTACACTTGTCCAATGATCTATTGTATGACCATGCTGTAACCTGTCCCCATGTCTGTCTATGGTCAGTACACTTGTCCAATGATCTATTGTATGACCATGCTGTAACCTGTCCCCATGTCTGTCTATGGTCAGTACGCGTGTACAATGATCTATTGTATGACCATGCTGTAACCTGTCCCCATGTGTGTCTATGGTCAGTACGCGTGTACAATGATCTATGGTCAGTATGCTTGTACAAGATCTATTGTATGACCATGCTGTAACCTGTCCCCATGTCTGTCTATGGTCAGTACGCTTGTCCAAGATCTATTGTATGACCATACTGTAACCTGTCCCCATGTCTGTCTATGGTCAGTATGCATGTACAATGATCTATTGTATGACCATGCTGTAACCTGTCCCCATGTCTGTCTATGGTCAGTACGCGTGTACAATGATCTATTGTATGACCATGCTGTAACCTGTCCCCATGTGTGTCTATGGTCAGTACGCGTGTACAATGATCTATGGTCAGTATGCTTGTACAAGATCTATTGTATGACCATGCTGTAACCTGTCCCCATGTCTGTCTATGGTCAGTACGCGTGTACAATGATCTATTGTATGACCATGCTGTAACCTGTCCCCATGTCTGTCTATGGTCAGTACGCGTGTACAATGATCTATTGTATGACCATGCTGTAACCTGTCCCCATGTCTGTCTATGGTCAGTACGCGTGTACAATGATCTATTGTATGACCATGCTGTAACCTGTCCCCATGTCTGTCTATGGTCAGTACGCGTGTACAATGATCTATTGTATGACCATGCTGTAACCTGTCCCCATGTCTGTCTATGGTCAGTACGCGTGTACAATGATCTATTGTATGACCATGCTGTAACCTGTCCCCATGTGTGGACAGAAATCAAGATTTGATGACAATTGATTACCAATGTGTCGCTGGAGCTTCATAATAGCAACACAAGATAGACACAGGATTGTTCAAACTTGCTATTCTAATTAATCAATAAAGTTAGCAAGGAAGTCTTACACCAGGACCAACTTGTGTAGTATATGTATATTGTAGGGGTTGTTCAGGAAGTATTACACCAGTACCAACTTGTGTATTATATGTATATTGTAGGGGTTGTTCAGGAAGTCTTACACCAGGACCAACTTGTGTATTATATGTATATTGTAGGGGTTGTTCAGGAAGTCTTACACCAGGACCAACTTGTGTATTATATGTATATTGTAGGGGTTGTTCAGGAAGTCTTACACCAGTACCAACTTGTGTAGTATATGTATATTGTAGGGGTTGTTCAGGAAGTCTTACACCAGGACCAACTTGTGTATTATATGTATATTGTAGGGGTTGTTCAGGAAGTATTACACCAGGACCAACTTGTGTATTATATGTATATTGTAGGGGTTGTTCAGGAAGTCTTACACCAGTACCAACTTGTGTATTATATGTATATTGTAGGGGTCAATGAAGTCTTACACCAGGACCAACTTGTGTATTATATGTATATTGTAGGGGTTGTTCAGGAAGTCTTACACCAGGACCAACTTGTGTATTATATGTATATTGTAGGGGTCAATGAAGTCTTACACCAGTACCAACTTGTGTATTATATGTATATTGTAGGGGTTGTTCAGGAAGTCTTACACCAGGACCAACTTGTGTATTATATGTATATTGTAGGGGTTGTTCAGGAAGTCTTACACCAGGACCAACTTGTGTATTATATGTATATTGTAGGGGTTGTTCAGGAAGTCTTACACCAGGACCAACTTGTGTATTATATGTATATTGTAGGGGTCAATGAAGTCTTACACCAGGACCAACTTGTGTATTATATCCCGGCGTGAAGAGTTTTCGCCCAGAACAGGTTTTCGCCCAACTGTGGAAATAGCAAGTCGTGAGAGATCACGCAATATTTCACGCTCCAGTTACCGGAATTATAAATAAACATACCTTGTGCACTTCCAATCTATTTCTAACTGATCATAATATATCAGACAAGGTAAATTAGCGGTGAAAACTTTAAACCTACCACAGTTTTCACTAATTTCACTATATCCGTTTTATGTCACCATATAAATATCATTTCTTAAAGAAATTGGCAATTTTTTCTCCAAAATGACATATGCATCGTCTGCCATGCCAATATATTTACGAATAAAAATGTCATTATAGTCTCACTGCTCCGTGTTTATGAGTTATGTCCGTTATTACACACAAGGGGTCCTTATTCATAATTTCGATTTTTCACCTTCAGGTCCACGGGTTGTCACATAGGTTCTCCAACTGATATATATGGTTGTGTAAACCTAGTTTTTCTTTGTTGGGCACCGTGTGATGTGTTCGATGGATGGGTCCATTTACGGTTCTGCATTTAGTCAGAGTAATTAGGAGGGATGACGACTTCTTATGCCCCGTGTGTTTGACCTAGTTAAATTAAATGTTAGTGTTTTAGATACAGTATATAGACAAAATGCTGTCCAACAAATGAATTTTGAGTGAAAATGATAAATTAAGCCTCTTATTAAAGTAAGTCTTCCTTAGTTTATTGTTTTGTTAAAAAAGAACTGTTGCTTACATACTAATGGTGGCGCTGTAGACAATTTACACAGTTAGGCGAAAACCAGTGACGTCATTCCGGATTTCTGAAAATGAGGTGCCGCCATTTTGTGACCTTTTCTCATAATGTAAACAATCGGTTTTCTTTGAGATTTTTGTGAATGAAAGGTAAAATATTGTTTATTCGACGACATAAAATTGTTTGCAGTGTATGCACATTCTAAACCTATGGGAGTCTGTTATGTACTACGTCGTCGAAAACCAGTAACACCGGGATATGTATATTGTAGGGGTTGTTCAGGAAGTATTACACCAGGACCAACTTGTGTATTATATGTATATTGTAGGGGTCAAGGAAGTCTTACACCAGTACCAACTTGTGTATTATATGTATATTGTAGGGGTTGTTCAGGAAGTATTACACCAGGACCAACTTGTGTATTATATGTATATTGTAGGGGTCAAGGAAGTCTTACACCAGGACCAACTTGTGTATTATATGTATATTGTAGGGGTCAAGGAAGTCTTACACCAGTACCAACTTGTGTATTATATGTATATTGTAGGGGTCAAGGAAGTCTTACACCAGGACCAACTTGTGTATTATATGTATATTTTAGGGGTTGTTCAAGAAACGTACAAGGAATTTTTGCTCGCGAGGCGTGAGACCTTGTTGTTTATTATCTACTTTGCAGGGACAGTTCAATAAGTTTATAAAGAAGAGTTCTTGTTTTATTCTGGAAGGGCTGTATATACACTTATATATATTCACACTGTACCTTCAAGGAATTCACACTTGTGGGGGGGGGGGGGCAAGTGATATATTGTCAGCCACTTGTTGAATATACCTTCAAGGAATTCACACTTGTGGGGGGGGGGGGCAAGTGATATATTGTAGTCCACATTGAATATACCTTCAAGGAATTCACTTGTGAAGTGATATATTGTAGTCCACATTGAATATACCTTCAAGGAATTCACACTTGTGGGGGGGTCAAGTGATATATTGTAGTCCACATTGAATATACCTTCAAGGAATTCACACTTGTGGGTGGGGGG
This sequence comes from Archivesica marissinica, assembly GCA_014843695.1. Classification (NCBI taxonomy): domain Eukaryota; kingdom Metazoa; phylum Mollusca; class Bivalvia; order Venerida; family Vesicomyidae; genus Archivesica; species Archivesica marissinica. The sequence goes on along the minus strand of CM026393.1, from coordinate 63,268,815 downwards.
GGGTGGGTCAAGTGATATATTGTAGTCCACATTGAATATACCTTCAAGGAATTCACACTTGGAATTCACACTTGGGGGGGGGGGGGGGGGGTCAGATATATTGTAGTCCACATTGAATATACCTTCAAGGAATTCACACTTGTGGGTGGGGGGGGGGGGGGGCATATATATTGTAGTCCACATTGAATATACCTTCAAGGAATTCACACTTGTGGGGGGTGGGGGGGGCAAGTGATATATTGTTGTCCACATTGAATATACCTTCAAGGAATTCACACTTGTGGGGGGGGGGGCAAGTGATATATTGTAGTCCACATTGAATATACCTTCAAGGAATTCACACTTGTGGGTGGGTGGGGGGGGCAAGTGATATATAGTCCACATTGAATATACCTTCAAGGAATTCACACTTGTGGGGGGGGGGGTCAGGTGATATATTGTAGTCCACATTGAATATACCTTCAAGGAATTCACACTTGTGGGTGGGTGGGGGGGGGGGGCAAGTGATATATTGTAGTCCACATTGAATATACCTTCAAGGAATTCACACTTGTGTGGGTGGGGGGGTGATATAGTGATATATTGTAGGAATTCACACCATTGAATATACCTTCAAGGAATTCACACTTGTGGGTGGTGGGGGGGGGCAAGTGATATATTGTAGTCCACATTGAATATACCTTCAAGGAATTCACACTTGGGGGTGGTGGGGGGGGGGGGCAAGTGATATATTGTAGTCCACATTGAATATACCTTCAAGGAATTCACACTTGTGGGGGGGGGGGTCAAGTGATATATTGTAGTCCACATTGAATATACCTTCAAGGAATTCACACTTGTGGGTGGGGGGGGGGCGGGGCAAGTGATATATTGTAGTCCACATTGAATATACCTTCAAGGAATTCACACTTGTGGGTGGGGGGGGGGTCAGGTGATATATTGTAGTCCACATTGAATATACCTTCAAGGAATTCACACTTGTGGGTGGGGGGGGGGCAAGTGATATATTGTTGTCCACATTGAATATACCTTCAAGGAATTCACACTTGTGGGTGGGGGGGGGGGGTCAAGTGATATATTGTAGTCCACATTGATATACCTTCAAGGAATTCACACTTGTGGGGGGGGGGGGGGGCAAGTGATATATTGTAGTCCACATTGAATATACCTTCAAGGAATTCACACTTGTGGGTGGGGGGGGTCAAGTGATATATTGTAGTCCACATTGAATATACCTTCAAGGAATTCACACTTGTGGGGGGGGGGGCAAGTGATATATTGTAGTCCACATTGAATATACCTTCAAGGAATTCACACTTGTGGGTGGGGGGGGGGGGGCAAGTGATATATTGTTGTCCACATGAATATACCTTCAAGGAATTCACACTTGTGGGGGGGGGGGGCAAGTGATATATTGTAGTCCACATTGAATATACCTTCAAGGAATTCACACTTGTGGGTGGGTGGGGGGGGGCAAGTGATATATTGTAGTCCACATTGAATATACCTTCAAGGAATTCACACTTGTGGGGGGGGGGTCAGGTGATATATTGTAGTCCACATTGAATATACCTTCAAGGAATTCACACTTGTGGGTGGTGGGGGGGGGGGGGGCAAGTGATATATTGTAGTCCACATTGAATATACCTTCAAGGAATTCACACTTGTGGGGGGGGGGGGGCAAGTGATATATGTAGTCACATTGAATATACCTTCAAGGAATTCACACTTGTGGGTGGGGGGGGGGCAAGTGATATTGTAGTCCACATTGAATATACCTTCAAGGAATTCACACTTGTGGGGGGGGGGGGTCAAGTGATATATTGTAGTCCACATTGAATATACCTTCAAGGAATTCACACTTGTGGGTGGGTGGGGGGGGCAAGTGATATATTGTTGTCCACATTGAATATACCTTCAAGGAATTCACACTTGTGGGGGGGGCAAGTGATATATTGTAGTCCACATTGAATATACCTTCAAGGAATTCACACTTGTGGGTGGTGGGGGGGGCAAGTGATATATTGTAGTCCACATTGAATATACCTTCAAGGAATTCACACTTGTGGGGGGGGGTCAAGTGATATATTGTAGTCCACATTGAAATATACCTTCAAGGAATTCACACTTGTGGGTGGGGGGGGGGGTCAAGTGATATATTGTAGTCCACATTGAATATACCTTCAAGAATTCCGCCTCCGTTGTCGAGTGGTTACCTGTCGCTGACTTGTATACCATTGTAACTTATGATCACTGATGGTCACGGGTTCGAGCCCCGTTTAGACCGTGTCTCATTTATATGAAAAAGTTGGCAGTTTGTTTTGTTTGTGATAATAATCGGATCACAATGATGCATGTGATTTGCATATATATATAGGCTTACAAAAAACCGTCTCAACAGGATCTGCACTTTTTGCCAGTAATATTACTATTTTTAGATGAAATTGCCCATTTTGATAAATGAACTGGTCCAAATGTAATTTTCTTTCAGTTACTTGGTGTTGAATGGGTTAAATGTTCTAAATACCATCTGTTGCACACACCTGTGTGCACTAATCAGACAGAGGTAACATGTGTATGCAATGTAAATTAACCCATTAAATGCTGAGTAAATTGGGAGCAATGTGCAAACAACATAGATCCAGATCAGCAGCGTATGATCATGTCTATGTTGTTTGCTTATCAACCAAGTGTTTTAGCTCCACTATCCGAATAGCAAACAGCGTAGAGCTTGATCCGACAGAATGTTCTTTGTCATCTGATCTGGCTCTAGGTTGTTTGCAAAAATGAATATACTCGTTTCCAGCACAGAATGCTTAGAATGTGCTGAGGTACAAATTGTTAAAATTCCATATTTCAATAACAACTTATTAGGCTTTTAGCAAGGTTTTAAAGATCAAATGCTTTTTTACGAAAATTACTATTTATAAATTACCTCCCTTTTATCATTTCCAACAACACTATTAAGTGGTCGTCCTACCCAATACATTTCAAATTTTCATGTAATCGTAAGGAAGCCAATGATTTAATTCATAACAATTTTATTTGTTGCTCAGTGTGGTAAATTCGCAATGTTACTAAAAGCTAAGGTCAGCAAACTTGGGAATTTAGCGTATTTTTAGGTTTAGCCTGAGGGTTCAAAACTAGCCGTTTACTATACATGTATATTTGTATTGAACTCTCCACTTGACTTCTCTGTAGGTAGATATTTACCTGTGTTGAGTTTTACATCATGCCCAATGTAAACTGGTTATACACCGGAGTGTAGCACAGAAACTCTCCTTTGTTATATGTTAAACACTTTGTTTCAGTTAGTACTATTCAAACCTTATGTTTAACCTTGATAAGTAAAAATAAACCCAAAATTGTGCAAGATGTTTATCGGAACAATTTGAAAGTCAAATATTTTGTCGAATGAATAAAAATAACAGCTGCATTGATTGGGTAACCCTTAAAATGCTGAATACATTGGAAGAAATGTGTAAACAACATAGACCCAAATCAGCGAGTCTGATCAGGATGTAGGTTGTTTGATATTCAGACAAGTGTTTTAGCTCCACTATCCAAATAGAGCCTAGCCTCATCATCCACTAGTCATTGCAAATATATTTGTGTAAATTATGTATATGTATAGTGTGTAACTATATTATGATGAATAAATATGTTTAAACCAAGAGCCTCATCAGACGGCACCTTCTGTGTTTTCTGTGCCATCTGATCTGGCTCTATATAATCATATGCTGTTTGCAAAAGCTCCCTTAGTTGTGATTTTAAGAGTTAAACACTGATTCAGTACTATTAAAACTTTATGTTTAACCTTGTTCGTTAAAATAAACCCAAGAGTGCGCAAGATGTTTATCGGAACAATTTGAAAGTGAAATATTGTAGAATGAATAAAAATATTAGCTGAATTGATAAACCCTTTCAACACTACAGACCTGTAAATAGGCTTACAAAACGTGTAAATCCAGATGAGCCAACTCATCAGGATCTGCACCTTTTGCCAGTAATATTACTATTTTTACTAGACAAAATTACCCATTTTGATAAATGAACTAGTCCAAATGTAATGTTCTTATTAATTTATTGGTCTAAAATATTATGCACCAGTCCATGTCAGTTACTTGGTGTTGAATGTGTTAACTTGGACTTTTCATTTACTAATGTTTCATAAAATTAGTTTGTTATACTGGCAGTACATATATATATATATACACCAGTATATATATATATATATATATATAGATATAGATAGATATATAGATGTAAGAACATACAAATGCATATAATTGAGATAATGTTGATAAATAAGTTGTGTATTCCTAAATTTAGATATGTCTATCCAGTGTTATCATACAGTACATGCTGCTGTATGGCAATCCTGTTATCATGCAGTACATGCTGTATGGCAATCCTGTTATCATACAGTACATGCTGCTGTATGGAAATCCTGTTATCATGCAGTACAGGCTGTATGGAAATCCTGTTATCATGCAGTACATGCTGCTGTATGGAAATCCTGTTATCATGCAGTACATGCTGTGTGGAAATCCTGTTATCATGCAGTACAGGCAGTATGGAAATCCTGTTATCATGCAGTACATGCTGTTGTATGGAAATCCTGTTATCATGCAGTACATGCTGTATGGAAATCCTGTTATCATGCAGTACAGGTTGTATAGAAATCATGTTATCATGCAGTACATGTTGTATGGAAATCCTGTTATCATGCAGTACAGGCTGTATGGAAATCCTGTTATCATGCAGTACAGGCTGTATGGAAATCCTGTTATCATGCAGTACAGGCTGTATAGAAATCCTGTTATCATGCAGTACAGGCTGTATAGAAATCCTGTTATCATGCAGTACAGGCTGTATAGAAATCCTGTTATCATGCAGTACAGGCTGTATAGAAATCCTGTTATCATGCAGTACAGGCTGTATGGAAATCCTGTTATCATGCAGTACAGGCTGTATGGAAATCCTGTTATCATGCAACGGCTAAAATGTGTTTGTATGTGATTTATATGTTATCTTGCTTAACATCAATGGAAATATGTTGCCAAGAGTCAGTGCTCACCAGACACAGTATCATCCTATGTAATCCAATTCAACAACAAATTGTCTTTATTGTGAACATTCAGAACAATTGAACCGACTTTACCTTGACATCAGTTATTTCAATAGATTTTCACATTAACACTTTCAACACCACAGGCCTCTCAATAGGCTTACAAAAAGTGTAGATCCAGATGAGCCGGCTCATGACGTGCCATCTCATCAGGATCTGCACTTTTTGCCAGTAATAATACTATTTTTAGACAAAAATTACCCATTTTGATAAATGAACTGGTCCAAATGTAATTTTCTTATTCATTTATTGGTCTGAAAATATCATGCACCAGTCCATGTCAGTTACTTGGTTGGGTTTTAAAAAGGCGGTTTGTTGTGAATATGTGCGCTATGAAGCTTGAAACTGTGATTTCAATTGTATTTTCTCTGCATTCAGGACAGTGATAACCTCTGGTGGGATGCTTTCGCTACCGAATTCTTTGAAGATGAAGCCACACTCACGCTGTCGTTCTGCCTCGATGATGGACCGAAACGATATAGTAAGACTCAGTAATTAGTGTGTATAAATTGATTGATGATGCTTTGTTTGAACCGATGGTTTACGTTGAACATGTCCGTCATACAACCACTACAACAGTTACTGATGTTTGAACTGATGGTTTAAGTCAAGCTACTGATGTTTGAACCGATGGTTTACATCAAGCTATTGATGTTTGAACCGATGGTTTATGTCAAGCTACTGATGTTTGAACCGATGGTTTACATCAAGCTACTGATGTTTGAACCGATGGTTTTAGTCAAGCTACTGATGTTTGAATCGATGGTTTACGTCAAGCTACTGATGTTTGAACCGATGGTTTTAGTCAAGCTACTGATGTTTGAACCGTTGGTTTTACGCCAAGCTACTGATGTTTGAACCGATGGTTTACGTCAAGCTACTGATGTTTGAACCGATGGTTTAAGTCAAGCTACTGATGTTTGAACCGATGGTTTACGTCAAGCTACTGATGTTTGAACCGATGATTTACGTCAAGCTATTGAGGTTTGAACCGATGGTTTATGTCAAGCTACTGATGTTTGAACCGATGGTTTACGTCAAGCTACTGATGTTTGAACCGATGGTTTAAGTCAAGCTACTGATGTTTGAACCAATGGTTTTACGTCAAGCTACTGATGTTTGAACCGATGGTTTTACGTCAAGCTATTGAGGTTTGAACCGATGGTTTATGTCAAGCTACTGATGTTTGAACCAATGGTTTACGTCAAGCTACTGATGTTTGAACCGATGGTTTAAGTCAAGCTACTGATGTTTGAATCGATGGTTTTACGTCAAGCTACTGATGTTTGAACCGATGGTTTACGTCAAGCTACTGATGTTTGAACCGATGGTTTATGTCAAGCTACTGATGTTTGAACCGATGGTTTATGTCAAGCTACTGATGTTTGAACCGATGGTTTTACGTCAAGCTACTGATGTTTGAATCGATGGTTTACGTCAAGCTACTGATGTTTGAATCGATGGTTTTACGTCAAGCTACTGATGTTTGAACCGATGGTTTACGTCAAGCTACTGATGTTTGAATCGATGGTTTACGTCAAGCTACGGATGTTTGAACCGATGGTTTACGTCAAGCTACTGATGTTTGAACCAACAGCACAGTAAGAACAACTTGTTACAAGTATAGAGTGCAATATTGCACATAAAAAGTAATCACTTGTTGTAGCAGTTGCATATGGGGGATTCGATCCATCAAAACAGGAGGCTTGCAAAATGATCCATAAAATTATGTCCGAAGTTTGTTGAAACACTGTGCAACCTGATAAAAACAAATGATCTCGTCTGACAAGTTGATGGAACAAATCGTCTCTAGTTTGACAAGTTGATGGAACAAATCATCTCTAGTGTGACACGTTGATGGAACAAATCATCTTTAGTGTGACACGTTGATGGAACAAATCGTCTTTAGTGTGACACGTTGATGGAACAAATCATCTCTAGTGTGACACGTTGATGGAACAAATCGTCTCTAGTTTGACAAGTTGATGGAACAAATCGTCTCTAGTTTGACAAGTTGATGGAACAAATCGTCTTTAGTGCGACAAGTTGATGAAACAAATCATCTTTAGTGTGATAAGTTGATGGAACAAATCGTCTTTAGTGTGACACGTTGATGGAACAAATCGTCTTTAGTGTGACACGTTGATGGAACAAATCATCTCTAGTGTGACACGTTGATGGAACAAATCATCTCTAGTTTGACAAGTTGATGGAACAAATCGTCTCTAGTTTGACAAGTTGATACATTGAAACACGAAAATGCATTGATGGATTGATGCAGTGTTTTTATCAATTGATTTTCATGTTGCAGTTCATCAACATGTCACAATAAAGATAATTTGTTGTATATAGGATTACATCTATAGGAGAATCCCATTCTTATAAATCATCTATCTGGGACCTAAAACAGATCTAATGTGAAAATGATGCCCTTGCTATTTAACAGGTAATAGGTCTTATAAAAAACATCTAATGTGAAGAGAAATATCTTTTTATAACTTGTAACAAACAACATATGCTGCATGTCTAGTGAACCATTTACCTCTATGTCAACTTGTACTACAATACACTGTGATCTACCACCACCATATGCAACCCACTACTACAATACACTGTGATCTACCACCACCATATGCAACCCACTACTACAATACACTGTGATCTACCACCACCATATGCAACCCACTACTACAATACACTGTGATATACCACCACCATATGTAACCCACTACTACAATATACAGTGATGTACCACCACCACCACCATATGCAACCCACTACTACAATATACAGTGATATACCACCACCATATGTAACCCACTACTACAATACACTGTGATATACCACCACCATATGCAACCCACTACTACAATATACAGTGATATACCACCACCATATGTAACCCACTACTACAATACACTGTGATATACCACCACCATATGCAACCCACTACTACAATACACTGTGATATACCACCACCATATGCAACCCACTACTACAATACACTGTGATCTACCACCACCATATGCAACCCACTACTACAATACACTGTGATATACCACCACCATATGTAACCCACTACTACAATATACAGTGATGTACCACCACCACCACCATATGCAACCCACTACTACAATATACAGTGATATACCACCACCATATGCAACCCACTACTACAATATACTGTGATATACCACCACCATATGTAACCCACTACTACAATATACTGTGATATACCACCACCATATGCAACCCACTACTACAATATACAGTGATGTACCACCACCACATGCAACCCACTACTACAATACACTGTGATATACCACCACCATATGCAACCACTACTACAATATACAGTGATATACCACCACCATATGTAACCCACTACTACAATATACTGTGATATACCACCACCATATGCAACCACTACTACAATATACTGTGATATACCACCACCATATGTAACCCACTACTACAATATACTGTGATATACCACCACCACCACCATATGCAACCCACTACTACAATACACTGTGATATACCACCACCATATGCAACCCACTACTACAATATACAGTGATATACCACCACCATATGTAACCCACTACTACAATATACTGTGATATACCACCACCATATGCAACCCACTACTACAATATACTGTGATATACCACCACCATATGCAACCCACTACTACAATATACAGTGATGTACCACCACCACATATGCAACCCACTACTACAATATACTGTGATATACCACCACCATATGCAACCCACTACTACAATATACAGTGATGTACCACCACCACCACCATATGCAACCCACTACTACAATACACTGTGATATACCACCACCATATGCAACCCACTACTACAATACACTGTGATATACCACCACCATATGTAACCCACTACTACAATACACTGTGATATACCACCACCATATGCAACCCACTACTACAATATACTGTGATATACCACCACCATATGCAACCCACTACTACAATATACTGTGATATACCACCACCATATGCAACCCACTACTACAATATACTGTGATATACCACCACCATATGCAACCCACTACTACAATATACTGTGATGTACCACCACCATATGCAACCCACTACTACAATATACTGTGATATACCACCACCATATGTAACCCACTACTACAATACACTGTGATATACCACCACCATATGCAACCCACTACTACAATACACTGTGATATACCACCACCATATGCAACCCACTACTACAATACACTGTGATATACCACCACCATATGTAACCCACTACTACAATACACTGTGATATACCACCACCATATGCAACCCACTACTACAATATACTGTGATATACCACCACCATGTGTAACCCACTACTACAATACACTGTGATATACCACCACCATATGCAACCCACTACTACAATATACTGTGATATACCACCACCATATGTAACCCACTACTACAATATACTGTGATATACCACAACCATATGTAACCCACTACTACAATACACTGTGATATACCACCACCATATGTAACCCACTACTACAATACACTGTGATATACCACCACCATATGTAACCCTTTACCTGTGATATACCACCACCATATGCAACCCACTACTACAATACACTGTGATATACCACACCACCATATGCAACCCACTACTACAATATACTGTGATATACCACCACCATATGTAACCCACTACTACAATACACTGTGATATACCACCACCATATGCAACCCACTACTACAATACACTGTGATATACCACCACCATATGTAACCCACTACTACAATACACTGTGATATACCACCACCATATGCAACCACTACTACAATACACTGTGATATACCACCACCATATGTAACCACTACTACAATACACTGTGATATACCACCACCATATGTAACCCACTACTACAATACACTGTGATATACCACCACCCACTACTACAATACACTGTGATGTACCACCACCATATGCAACCCACTACTACAATATACTGTGATATACCACCACCATATGCAACCCACTACTACAATACACTGTGATCTACCACCACCATATGTAACCCACTACTACAATATACTGATCTACCACCACCATATGTAACCCACTACTACAATACACTGTGATCTACCACCACCATATGCAACCCACTACTACAATATACTGTGATATATCTCCACCATATGTAACCCACTACTACAATATACAGTGAGTGATATACCACCACCATATGCAACCCACTACTACAATATACTGTGATATACCTCCACCATATGTAACTCACTACTACAATATACAGTGATATACCACCACCATATGTAACCCACTACTACAATATACAGTGAGTGATATACCACCACCATATGCAACCCACTACTACAATATACTGTGATATACCTCCACCATAATTATGTAACCCACTACTACAATATACAGTGATATACCACCACCATATGCAACCCACTACTACAATATACTGTGATATACCATATGTAACCCACTACTACAATATACTGTGATATACCACCACCATATGTAACCCACTACTACAATACACTGTGATATACCACCACCATATGTAACCCACTACTACAATACACTGTGATATACCACCACCATATGCAACCCACTACTACAATATACTGTGATATACCACCACCATATGCAACCCACTACTACAATACACTGTGATATACCACCACCATATGTAACCCACTACTACAATACACTGTGATATACCACCACCATATGCAACCCACTACTACAATATACTGTGATATACCACCACCATATGCAACCCACTACTACAATATACTGTGATATACCACCACCATATGCAACCCACTACTACAATATACTGTGATATACCACCACCATATGCAACCCACTACTACAATATACTGTGATATACCACCACCATATGTAACCCACTACTACAATATACTGTGATATACCACCACCATATGCAACCCACTACTACAATATACTGTGATATACCACCACCATATGTAACCCACTACTACAATACACTGTGATATACCACCACCATATGCAACCCACTACTACAATACACTGTGATATACCACCACCATATGTAACCCACTACTACAATATACAGTGATGATATACCACCACCATATGCAACCCACTACTACAATATACTGTGATATACCACCACCATATGTAACCCACTACTACAATATACTGTGATATACCACCACCATATGCAACCCACTACTACAATAAACTGTGATATACCACCACCATATGTAACCCACTACTACAATACACTGTGATATACCACCACCATATGCAACCCACTACTACAATATACTGTGATATACCACCACCATATGCAACCCACTACTACAATATACTGTGATATACCACCACCATATGTAACCCACTACTACAATATACTGTGATATACCACCACCATATGCAACCCACTACTACAATATACTGTGATATACCACCACCACATGAACCCACTACTACAATATACGTGATATACCACCACCATATGCACCACTACTACAATATACTGTGATATACCCCACCATATGAACCCACTACTACAATATACGTGTAACCACCACCATATGTAACCCACTACTACAATACACTGTGATATACCACCACCATATGCAACCCACTACTACAATACACTGTGATATACCACCACCATATGTAACCCACTACTACAATACACTGTGATATACCACACCATATGACCCACTACTACAATACACTGTGATATACCCCACCACCACTACCCTTCCACCATATGCAACCCACTACTACAATATACTGTGATATACCACCACCATATGCAACCCACTACTACAATATACTGTGATATACCACCACCATATGTAACCCACTACTACAATACACTGTGATATACCACCACCATATGTAACCCACTACTACAATACACTGTGATGTACCACCACCATATGCAACCCACTACTACAATGCACTGTGATGTACCACCACCATATGCAACCCACTACTACAATACACTGTGATATACCACCACCATATGTAACCCACTACTACAATACACTGTGATATACCACCACCATATGTAACCCACTACTACAATATACTGTGATGTACCACCACCATATGCAACCCACTACTACAATACACTGTGATATACCACCACCATATGCAACCCACTACTACAATACACTGTGATGTACCACCACCATATGCAACCCACTACTACAATATACTGTGATATACCACCACCATATGCAACCCACTACTACAATACACTGTGATATACCACCACCATATGTAACCCACTACTACAATATACTGATCTACCACCACCATATGTAACCCACTACTACAATACACTGTGATATACCACCACCATATGCAACCCACTACTACAATATACTGTGATATACCTCCACCATATGTAACCCACTACTACAATATACAGTGATATACCACCACCATATGTAACCCACTGCTACAATACACTGTGATATACCACCACCATATGCAACCTACTACTACAATATACTGTGATATACCACCATATGTAACCCACTACTACAATATACGTGGTGATATACCACCACCATATGCAACCCACTACTACAATATACTGTGATATACCTCCACCATATGTAACTCACTACTACAATATACAGTGATATACCACCACCATATGTAACCCACTACTACAATACACTGTGATATACCACCACCATATGCAACCTACTACTACAATATACTGTGATATACCACCATATGTAACCCACTACTACAATATACAGTGAGTGATATACCACCACCATATGCAACCCACTACTACAATATACTGTGATATACCTCCACCATATGTAACCCACTACTACAATATACAGTGATATACCACCACCATATGCAACCCACTACTACAATATACTGTGTATAAACCATATGTAACCCACTACTACAATATACTGGTGATATACCCCACCATATGCAACCACTACTACAATATACTGTGATATACCTCCACCATATGTAACCCACTACTACAATATACTGTGATATACCACCACCATATGTAACCCACTACTACAATATACTGTGATATACCACCACCATGTGCAACCCACTACTACAATATACTGTGATATACCACCACCATATGTAACCCACTACTACAATATACTGTGATATACCACCACCATATGTAACCCACTACTACAATACACTGTGATATACCACCACCATATGTAACCCACTACTACAATACACTGTGATATACCACCACCATGTGCAACCCACTACTACAATATACTGTGATATACCTCCACCATATGTAACCCACTACTACAATATACAGTGAGTGATATACCACCACCATATGCAACCCACTACTACAATATACTGTGATATACCTCCACCATATGTAACCCACTACTACAATATACTGTGATATACCACCACCATATGTAACCCACTACTACAATATACTGTGATATACCACCACCATGTGCAACCCACTACTACAATATACTGTGATATACCACCACCATATGTAACCCACTACTACAATATACTGTGATATACCACCACCATATGTAACCCACTACTACAATACACTGTGATATACCACCACCATATGTAACCCACTACTACAATACACTGTGATATACCACCACCATGTGCAACCCACTACTACAATATACTGTGATATACCACCACCATATGCAACCCACTACTACAATATACTGTGATATACCACCACCATGTGCAACCCACTACTACAATATACTGTGATATACCTCCACCATATGTAACCCACTACTACAATATACAGTGAGTGATATACCACCACCATATGCAACCCACTACTACAATATACTGTGATATACCTCCACCATATGTAACTCACTACTACAATATACAGTGATATACCACCACCATATGTAACCCACTGCTACAATACACTGTGATATACCACCACCATATGCAACCTACTACTACAATATACTGTGATATACCACCATATGTAACCCACTACTACAATATACAGTGATCTACCACCACCATATGTAACCCACTGCTACAATACACTGTGATATACCACCACCATATGCAACCTACTACTACAATACACTGTGATATACCACCACCACCACCATATGCAACCCACTACTACAATATACAGTGAGTGATATACCACCACCATATGCAACCCACTACTACAATATACTGTGATATACCACCACCATATGTAACCCACTACTACAATATACTGTGATATACCACCACCATATGCAACCCACTACTACAATACACTATGATATACCACCACCATATGCAACCCACTACTACAATACACTGTGATATACCACCACCACCACCATATGCAACCCACTACTACAATATACAGTGAGTGATATACCACCACCATATGCAACCCACTACTACAATATACATCAATGTACCACCACCACCATATGCAACCCACTACTACAATATACTGTGATATACCACCACCATATGCAACCCACTACTACAATATACAGGGATGTACCACCACCACCACCATATGTAACCCACTACTACAATGCACTGTGATATACCACCACCATATGCAACCCACTACTACAATACACTGTGATATACCACCACCATATGCAACCCACTACTACAATACACTGTGATATACCACCACCATATGTTTTGTGTATACCACCACCATATGCAACCCACTACTACAATACACTGTGATATACCACCACCATATGTAACCCACTACTACAATATACTGTGATGTACCACCACCATATGCAACCCACTACTACAATACACTGTGATATACCACCACCATATGCAACCCACTACTACAATACACTGTGATATACCACCACCATATGTAACCCACTACTACAATACACTGTGATATACCACCACCATATGTAACCCACTACTACAATATACTGTGATGTACCACCACCATATGCAACCCACTACTACAATACACTGTGATATACCACCACCATATGCAACCCACTACTACAATACACTGTGATGTACCACCACCATATGCAACCCACTACTACAATACACTGTGATATACCACCACCATATGCAACCCACTACTACAATACACTGTGATATACCACCACCATATGTAACCCACTACTACAATATACTGATATACCACCACCATATGTAACCCACTACTACAATACACTGTGATATACCACCACCATATGCAACCCACTACTACAATATACTGTGATATACCACCACCATATGTAACCCACTACTACAATATACAGTGTGATATACCACCACCATATGCAACCCACTACTACAATATACTGTGATATACCTCCACCATATGCAACCCACTACTACAATATACTGTGATATACCACCACCATATGTAACCCACTACTACAATATACTGTGATATACCACCACCATGTGCAACCCACTACTACAATATACTGTGATATACCACCACCATATGTAACCCACTACTACAATATACTGTGATATACCACCACCATATGTAACCCACTACTACAATACACTGTGATATACCACCACCATATGTAACCCACTACTACAATACACTGTGATATACCACCACCATATGCAACCCACTACTACAATATACTGTGATATACCTCCACCATATGTAACCCACTACTACAATATACAGTGAGTGATATACCACCACCATATGCAACCCACTACTACAATATACTGTGATATACCTCCACCATATGTAACCCACTACTACAATATACTGTGATATACCACCACCATATGTAACCCACTACTACAATATACTGTGATATACCACCACCATATGCAACCCACTACTACAATATACTGTGATATACCACCACCATATGTAACCCACTACTACAATATACTGTGATATACCACCACCATATGTAACCCACTACTACAATACACTGTGATATACCACCACCATATGTAACCCACTACTACAATACACTGTGATATACCACCACCATGTGCAACCCACTACTACAATATACTGTGATATACCACCACCATGTGCAACCCACTACTACAATATACTGTGATATACCACCACCATGTGCAACCCACTACTACAATATACTGTGATATACCTCCACCATATGTAACCCACTACTACAATATACAGTGAGTGATATACCACCACCATATGCAACCCACTACTACAATATACTGTGATATACCTCCACCATATGTAACTCACTACTACAATATACTGTGATATACCACCACCATATGTAACCCACTGCTACAATACACTGTGATATACCTCCACCATATGTAACCTACTACTACAATATACTGTGATATACCACCATATGTAACCCACTACTACAATATACAGTGATCTACCACCACCATATGCAACCCACTACTACAATACACTATGATATACCACCACCATATGCAACCCACTACTACAATA
>CM026393.1:63197758-63251188 GCA_014843695.1 Archivesica marissinica | reverse complement strand
CCATATGTAACCCACTACTACAATATACTGTGATGTACCACCACCATATGCAACCCACTACTACAATACACTGTGATATACCACCACCATATGCAACCCACTACTACAATACACTGTGATGTACCACCACCATATGCAACCCACTACTACAATATACTGTGATATACCACCACCATATGCAACCCACTACTACAATATACTGTGATATACCACCACCATATGCAACCCACTACTACAATATACTGTGATATACCACCACCATATGTAACCCACTACTACAATATACTGTGATATACCACCACCATATGCAACCCACTACTACAATATACTGATATACCACCACCATATGTAACCCACTACTACAATACACTGTGATATACCACCACCATATGCAACCCACTACTACAATACACTGTGATATACCACCACCATATGTAACCCACTACTACAATATACAGTGAGTGATATACCACCACCATATGCAACCCACTACTACAATATACTGTGATATACCACCACCATATGCAACCCACTACTACAATATACTGTGATATACCACCACCATATGTAACCCACTACTACAATATACAGTGATGATATACCACCACCATATGCAACCCACTACTACAATATACTGTGATGATATACCACCACCATATGCAACCCACTACTACAATATACAGTGATGATATACCACCACCATATGCAACCCACTACTACAATATACTGTGATATACCACCACCATATGTAACCCACTACTACAATATACTGTGATATACCACCACCATATGCAACCCACTACTACAATATACTGTGATATACCACCACCATATGTAACCCACTACTACAATATACTGTGATATACCACCACCATATGCAACCCACTACTACAATATACTGTGATATACCACCACCATATGTAACCCACTACTACAATATACAGTGAGTGATATACCACCACCATATGCAACCCACTACTACAATATACTGTGATATACCACCACCATATGCAACCCACTACTACAATATACTGTGATATACCACCACCATATTAACCCACTACTACAATATACTGTGATATACCACCACCATATGCAACCCACTACTACAATAACTGTGATATCCACCACCATATGTAACCCACTACTACAATACACTGTGATATACCACCACCATATGTAACCCACTACTACAATACACTGTGATATACCACCACCATATGCAACCCACTACTACAATATACTGTGATATACCACCACCATATGCAACCCACTACTACAATATACTGTGATATACCACCACCATATGCACCACTACTACAATATACTGTGATATACCACCACCATATGCAACCCACTACTACAATATACTGTGATATACCACCACCATATGTAACCCACTACTACAATATACTGTGATATACCACCACCATATGCAACCCACTACTACAATATACTGTGATATACCACCACCATATGTAACCCACTACTACAATATACTGTGATATACCACCACCATATGTAACCCACTACTACAATATACTGTGATATACCACCACCATATGTAACCCACTACTACAATATACAGTGAGTGATATACCACCACCATATGTAACCCACTACTACAATATACTGTGATATACCACCACCATATGCAACCCACTACTACAATATACTGTGATATACCACCACCATATGCAACCCACTACTACAATATACTGTGATATACCACCACCATATGTAACCCACTACTACAATACACTGTGATCTACCACCACCATATGTAACCCACTACTACAATACACTGTGATCTACCACCACCATATGCAACCCACTACTACAATACACTGATCTACCACCACCATATGTAACCCACTACTACAATACACTGTGATCTACCACCACCATGTGCAACCCACTACTACAATATACTGTGATATACCACCACCATGTGCAACCCACTACTACAATATACTGTGATATACCACCACCATGTGCAACCTACTACTACAATACACTGTGATCTACCACCACCATATGCAACCCACTACTACAATATACTGTGATCTACCACCACCATATGTAACCCACTACTACAATATACTGTGATATACCACCACCATGTGCAACCCACTACTACAATATACTGTGATACACCACCACCATATGTAACCCACTACTACAATACACTGTGATATACCACCACCATATGCAACCCACTACTACAATACACTGTGATGTACCACCACCATATGTAACCCACTACTACAATATACAGTGAGTGATATACCACCACCATATGCAACCCACTACTACAATAAACTGTGATGTACCACCACCATATGTAACCCACTACTACAATACACTGTGATATACCACCACCATATGCAACCCACTACTACAATAAACTGTGATATACCACCACCATATGTAACCCACTACTACAATACACTGTGATATACCACCACCATATGCAACCCACTACTACAATATACTGTGATATACCTCCACCATATGCAACCAACTACTACAATATACTGTGATATACCACCACCATATGCAACCCACTACTACAATATACTGTGATATACCACCACCATATGCAACCCACTACTACAATATACTGTGATATACCACCACCATATGCAACCCACTACTACAATATACTGTGATATACCACCACCATATGTAACCCACTACTACAATATACAGTAATGTACCACCACCATATGCAACCCACTACTACAATATACTGTGATATACCACCACCATATGTAACCCACTACTACAATACACTGTGATATACCACCACCATATGTAACCCACTACTACAATATACAGTAATGTACCACCACCATATGCAACCCACTACTACAATACACTGTGATATACCACCACCATATGTAACCCACTACTACAATATACTGTGATATACCACCACCATATGCAACCCACTACTACAATATACTGTGATATACCACCACCATATGCAACCCACTACTACAATACACTGTGATATACCACCACCATATGTAACCCACTACTACAATACACTGTGATATACCACCACCATATGTAACCCACTACTACAATACACTGTGATATACCACCACCATATGTAACCCACTACTACAATACACTGATATACCACCACCATATGCAACCCACTACTACAATACACTGTGATATACCACCACCATATGTAACCCACTACTACAATACACTGTGATATACCACCACCATATGTAACCCACTACTACAATATACTGTGATGTACCACCACCATATGCAACCCACTACTACAATATACTGTGATATACCACCACCATATGTAACCCACTACTACAATACACTGTGATATACCACCACCATATGTAACCCACTACTACAATACACTGTGATATACCACCACCATATGCAACCCACTACTACAATATACTGTGATATACCTCCACCATATGTAACCCACTACTACAATACACTGTGATATACCACCACCATATGCAACCCACTACTACAATACACTGTGATATACCACCACCATATGCAACCAACTACTACAATACACTGTGATATACCTCCACCATATGTAACCCACTACTACAATACACTGTGATATACCACCACCATATGTAACCCACTACTACAATACACTGTGATATACCACCACCATATGCAACCCAACAAAATGATAATTATGTATGTTACATAGATTGTTATGTGTATTTCAGCAATTGGCAGGACCCTTATTCCCCGCTACTTCCGGAGTATATTTGAAGGTGGCGTAACAGATCTCTACTACATTTTAAAACATGCGAAAGAATCATTCCATACCACATCCATTACATTAGATTGTGATGTGGCCACCATGGTCACTCATCATGGCAAACCGATGTTTACTAAGGTAAGGAAATGAACAATTTACATTCAACCTGGCTTAGACAACTATCATAGACCATAAAACGTGTCATCAAAGACCTATGATGACCTGGTTAATTTGTGGGGAAAACATACATGTGTCTACCTGTTTTAACCCTTTCAACACTACATACCTCTAAATAGGTTTACAAAAAGTGTAGATCCAGATGAGCCGTCTCGTGACGAGCCATCTCATCAGGATCTGCACTTTTTGCCAGTAATATTACAATATTACTAATTGTTAGACAAAATTACCCATTTTTATAAATGAACTTGTCCAAATATAATTTTCTTATTTGTCTAAACATATCATGCACCAGTCCATTTCAGTTACTTGGTGTTGAATGGGTTAATAATAGTTTTTTGTGAGTGGAAGTAGCAGGTCATGTCCTAGAATATAGGTCTTTAATCGGCCAGATGGGGGCACATTACAATAATAGGTTGTCAACAGAGGTCACCATTTGGCCATAAATAGAGGATATTTGTTTGTTTTCAGTGTATGATCGAATTAATATATCACTGATTGAACATTGAAATCATTATCAAGAGTAACTCTGGCCACGGGTGATAGTGTTAAAACTTTCTATGTTCATGAGTAAAATACAATGTGAGCAATCACGTAAACAAGCAAATTTTCTTTTTATTTTAGGCTGAAAAAAATGTCTCGCTGAGCTCAAAATAGGGAGATTTGATACAACTGTTTCCAAACTGCCCAGTATCTAAATTAGCATATTGACTGGTTAATTCGTAAAATTGTAGTAAGATAAAGACTGCCAAGACAATAAAAGTGCAATGTATATGTGCACCTAGGCAGTAAAAGTGCAATGTATATGTGCACCAAGGCAGTAAAAGTGCAATGTATATGTGCACCAAGGCAGTAAAAGTGCAATGTATATGTGCACCTAGGCAGTAAAAGTGCAATGTATATGTGCACCAAGGCAGTAAAAGTGCAATGTATATGTGCACCAAGGCAATAAAAGTGCAATGTATATGTGCACCAAGGCAATAAAAGTGCAATGTATATGTGCACCAAGGCAGTAAAAGTGCAATGTATATGTGCACCAAGGCAGTAAAAGTGCAATGTATATGTGCACCAAGGCAGTAAAAGTGCAATGTATATGTGCACCAAGGCAATAAAAGTGCAATGTATATGTGCACCAAGGCAGTAAAAGTGCAATGTATATGTGCACCAAGGCAGTAAAAGTGCAATGTATATGTGCACCAAGGCAGTAAAAGTGCAATGTATATGTGCACCAAGGCAGTAAAAGTGCAATGTATATGTGCACCAAGGCAATAAAAGTGCAATGTATATGTGCACCAAGGCAGTAAAAGTGCAATGTATATGTGCACCAAGGCAATAAAAGTGCAATGTATATGTGCACCAAGGCAATAAAAGTGCAATGTATATGTGCACCAAGGCATAAAAGTGCATGTATATGTGCACCAAGGCAGTAAAAGTGCAATGTATATGTGCACCAAGGCAGTAAAAGTGCAATGTATATGTGCACCAAGGCAGTAAAAGTGCAATGTATATGTGCACCAAGGCAGTAAAAGTGCAATGTATATGTGCACCAAGGCAGTAAAAGTGCAATGTATATGTGCACCAAGGCAATAAAAGTGCAATGTATATGTGCACCAAGGCAGTAAAAGTGCAATGTATATGTGCACCAAGGCAATAAAAGTGCAATGTATATGTGCACCAAGGCAATAAAAGTGCAATGTATATGTGCACCAAGGCAGTAAAAGTGCAATGTATATGTGCACCAAGGCAATAAAAGTGCAATGTATATGTGCACCAAGGCAATAAAAGTGCAATGTATATGCGCACATCAGGGCTCATTTTAGGTCGGAATCTTTGAGATAAGTGAGAAAGCGCGTAATCGCGTCCTTAACTGATGTTATTTAATCAATTTATACAAAATATGGTTAAAATGCACAATATGACCATTAAATACAACATTTAAATAGAATGAGTGATTTATGATGTGCAACATTTTGTATGAAAATTGTAGAAATAAAGCATGTTGTTCAAATTCAGTATACTTTATTTAGCCTTGTGCATTATCACTATCAATATTCTACAAAGATTGAAAGTCTTTTCCACTTAAATCTGAACTGGATAGATTTTCTTAGAACTACGGTGAATCTTTGACAACACTTGATTGAACAGGGTCTGAACTAGAAGGCTATTTAGAACAAATGATCTCCGGGGCCGAGTTGTTATGTTCATTGACTTCAAATCACTTGCCCCTCACCGCTGTAGGTTCTAATCCCACTGGGGGTGTCGAGTGCTTTCATGTGAGGAAGCTCTCCCGCTGGCTTGCAGCAAGTCGGTGGTTCTACCCAGGTGACCTGAAATACTGCTCGAAGGGGCATCCAGAGTCTTCCTCCACCAATAATAGCTGGAGAGTCGCCATATTACCTAACAGTTGGTGCGACTTTAAACTCCAAATTACAAATGAGCTGCCTTTTCATCTTCCCATTATGGGCTACGGGAGAAGTCAGGTGACTATGCTATGAATCCAATCTTGTATAATGGTGTTTGATTGTGTCCCGAAGAACACTGCCAGTGAAAAGGGTATGAGATGGTTTTAACCCTTTCCTTCATAGAGATTTAGGTTAATATACTATTATATCTCCATACAAACGACAGCCATTTAGCTATCATGCAGTGGATAAGTAGTCGCCATATCTATCCCACCTCCATAGATATTACTGGGACTACATAGAGATTTAGGTTAATATACTATTATATACAGGGTTCATTCTAGGTCACAATTTTTGGGAGAAGTGAGAAAGCGCGTGATCGCTTCCTTAAATGGTGTTCTTTAATATACTTCTGCAAAATAGGGTTAAAATGCACAGTACAACCATTAAATACAACATTTGAATAGAAGGAGTGCTTTATAATGGGCCAGTGTATCTTACTAGACAAAATTTTGTTTGAAAATCGTAAAAACCAAAAAATATATATATTTTTTAATTATTTTAGGGAAAAGTGGGCCCCCCAGAGGGCGAAGTCAGGGTCCCTAGGGCGACAATTTCGCCCACATCGCCCTCTAAACTGATCCCGGATATATCCATACAAACGACAGCCATTTAGCTATCATGCAGTGGATAAGTAGTCGCCATATCTATCCCACCTCATAGATATTACTAGGACTACATGAGATTCTGGCCTGCATTATGAACATTGGTTTGGCCACTACATTGTATATATGTGGAAGTCGTGATAGTGCAGTGGATGCGCGTTCGCTTCAGGCACGAAAGGACCAGAGTTCGAGCCCCGCTGGAGCCGTTACGATTGTGCCCTTATGAAAGGCATTTAAATTCCATGTTGCCTCTTCTCTCTCCCTCGTGGTGATGGATTCCATCAGGAATGAGGTCTCGAGAGTGATTAATATAAGTTGTAAGAACTTGTTTCGCAATCGAGCTAAACTAAATTTGTGTCAATATATGTCATATTGGTAATGACGTCAAGAGGTGCTTCTATGAGGGAAAAGGTTTATGAACATTGGGTTGGCTACTACATTGTCAATACATGTCATATTGGTAATGGCGTCAAGAGGTGCTTCTATGAGGGAAAGGGTTTATGTACATTGCTCTGGCTACTACATTGTCAATATATGTCGTATTGGTAATGGCATCAAGAGGTGCTTCTATGAGGGGAAGGGTTTATGAACATTGGTTTGGCTACTACATTGTCCATATATGTCGTATTGGTAATGGCGTCAAGAGGTGCTTCTATGAGGGAAAGGGTTTATGAACATTGGTTTGGCTACTACATTATCAATACATGTCGTATTGGTAATGGCGTCAAGAGGTGCTTCTATGAGGGAAAGGGTTTATGTACATTGCTCTGGCTACTACATTGTCAATATATGTCGTATTGGTAATGGCATCAAGAGGTGCTTCTATGAGGGAAAGGGTTTATGAACATTGGTTTGGCTACTACATTGTCCATATATGTCGTATTGGTAATGGCGTCAAGAGGTGCTTCTATGAGGGAAAGGGTTTATGAACATTGGTTTGGCTACTACATTGTCAATGTATGTGGTATTGGTAATGGCGTCAAGAGGTGCTTCTATGAGGGAAAGGGTTTATGAACATTGGTTTGACTACTATATTGTCAATATATGTTGTATTGGTAATGGCGTCAAGAGGTGCTTCTATGAGGGAAAGGATTTATGAACATTGGTTTGACTACTACATTGTCAATGTATGTCGTATTGGTAATGATGTCAAGAGGTGCTTCTATGAAGGAAAGCGTTAAGGAAAAGTACAGTTTTCAGTGTTGTCAGATTGTGTGCCACAGTCTAGAAAAGGTTACAGTTTACAGTGTTGTCAGATTGTGTGCCACAGTCTAGAAACGGTTACAGCTTGCAGTGTCTGTGTAAAATGTAATTATGTCTAGAAATTACCGATAAATAGGTGTCGGATTGTGTCTAGAAATTTGCAATATTTGTTTTAAAATGGTGTGGGATTGTATTGGTGTGGTGTCAGATTTTACTGATATAATGGTGTCAGATTGTACTGATATAATGGTGTCAGATTGTACTGATATAATGGTGTCAGATTGTACTGATATAATGGTGTCCGATTGTACTGATATAATGGTGTCAGATTGTACTGATATAATGGTGTCATGATATAATGGTGTCAGATTGTACTGATATAATGGTTGGTGTCAGATTTTACTGATATAATGGTGTCCGATTTTACTGATATAATGGTGTCCGATTGTACTTATATAATGGTGTCAGATTGTACTTATATAATGGTTGGTGTCAGATTGTACTGATATAATGGTGTCCGATTGTACTGATATAATGGTGTCAGATTGTACTGATATAATGGTGTCAGATTGTACTTATATAATGGTTGGTGTCAGATTTTACTGATATAATGGTGTCCGATTGTACTGATATAATGGTGTCAGATTGTACTTATATAATGGTGTCAGATTGTACTTATATAATGGTGTCAGATTGTACTTATATAATGGTGTCAGATTGTACTTATATAATGGTTGGTGTCAGATTTTACTGATATAATGGTGTCCGATTGTACTGATATAATGGTGTCAGATTGTACTTATATAATGGTGTCAGATTGTACTTATATAATGGTGTCAGATTGTACTTATATAATGGTGTCAGATTGTACTTATATAATGGTGTCAGATTGTACTGATATAATGGTGTCCGATTGTACTTATATAATGGTGTCAGATTGTACTTATATAATGGTGTCAGATTGTACTTATATAATGGTGTCAGATTGTACTTATATAATGGTGTCAGATTGTACTTATATAATGGTGTCAGATTGTACTTATATAATGGTGTCAGATTGTACCATGGTTGTAATTTAACTGACACCCAAATACAAGACGAGCCAAGTTGGAGTGAGACAATCGTGCATGTGTACATGTATTTAAAGTGACTTCTATGTTCTACAGGTTGTAACTGAGGGCAGATTAGTATTAGAATTCACCTTTGACGACCTGATGAGAATCCGATCGTGGCATTTTGCTGTACGACAACATCGGGAGCTTATTCCCCGCAGCGTTATCGCGATGCAGATGGGAGGAGGAAATGAGGTCACCGATGTATGTATACAAACCATTTGTCATTCGTTAGCATTACATGTTGTATATTTTAAATGCAACTAGGTGTTATAGAAGATATGGTGAATAATACTAGCTGCAGCAGATCGTTGGCATAGAAGGAAAAACATCACGGATGTGGAAATCATATGCCTGACTCAACCGACTCCTACAATTTGTGGAACGGACAAGTGGAATTGTGCATATTAGTTGTTCGCGGACAAGTAAATAATAATAATACTGTTTTGTTTGAGAAAACATAATTTCATTGTATGCATGCTTACTACCTGAATAAATTATAATAAATTAATTCGCGGAAGTTGGAAATGTAAACATGCCGGTATAAAACATTTACCAAACCCAGCTATGTCAGAAGATGGTGTTCCATCCGAATTCGTCATAGTTTTTCTTTTACAGATGTTTACAAATTACTTGATTCAGTGCAGCGACTGATCATTTTTAACAAGGCAAAATCAATAGCAAAAGAACATCAGTCCATTTGACCAGACTAAGAAAATGGCTTAAAAAACTACGACGAAAACGTGGGTTTGTTGATTCCTGGATTACGGAGTTTCTGTGGATTCAATCCGACAATTTTGATCACGTTACAAGTTGCATATATGCACATAGTACCCACAATTAGCAGACAAAACATCCAGTTTATATGTCGATAAGAAAGTCCAAAGGCGATACACATTTATAGCACATCAAATATCTGCCAAGCATGTTATGTGTATGTCACAACCTGAATCAAAGGGCACGTCCACTTTTGAAGTTTCGTCTTAATTTTGATGACAAAGTACGTTTCAGTCAATATTTGCTGTTCTACCTGTCTACTGACAAGTGAAGAATTTGGAGATTCCCACACCCCTGAACATTTATTCTCGTTCAAACTGATTGTCACAATTTCGAAAAAGGTGGCTATCATACAATTGTATTTGTTACTAATTCAGAATTACACAAGTTTTGCAGTAAAGGAATCCATCCTTAGCATTTATAACCCTTTCCCTCTTGACGCCATTACCAATACAACATACATTGACAAAGTAGTAGCAAAACCAATGTTCATAATAAAAGCCAGAATCTCATGTAGTTGTTAAATGGCTGCCGTTTGTATGGAGATATAATAGTATATTAACCTAAATCTCTATGAAGGAAAGTGTTAAATGGCTGTCGTTTGTATGGAGATATAATAGTATATTAACCTAAATCTCTATGAAGGAAAGTGTTAAATGGCTGTCGTTTGTATGGAGATATAATAGTATATTAACCTAAATCTCTATGAAGGAAAGGGTTAAATGGCTGTCGTTTGTATGGAGATATAATAGTATATTAACCTAAATCTCTATGAAGGAAAGGGTTAAATGGCTGTCGTTTGTATGGAGATATAATAGTATATTAACCTAAATCTCTATGAAGGAAAGGGTTAAATGGCTGTCGTTTGTATGGAGATATAATAGTATATTAACCTAAATCTCTATGAAGGAAAGGGTTAATGTAATTGAACATTGTTGAAAAGTATATAATCTTATTTTGTCTAGGTTAAGTGGTTTTTCATCCGGGGCTCTTTGTAGCTCTAAACTTTTGTAGCGCCCTTGAACGTGTATTTTTACATGAAAAGGGCGCTCAAGAAATCTGGTATAATAATAAACCATAACAACAATGGATTGAATGTGCGTACATCACATTTACCATATAACATTGCTGGCACAAAAACAAGACATACAGTGCAATTTCGTTTACTTGAACAGGATTGAACTTGTCAGAACTTGCTGCGACTCGATTTAAGTTGTAGATTATTTATACCCTTTGGCTGCAAGCACATCAGTCACAATTCCAATCTATAGACTGGAATCAAAGATAATTGTGAGTTTGATTTACCGGCAAACTTGTTTGTTTGCCTTTGTTGCCATGGTTGGCAGTCTAAATTGACGGCAAATGTTTTTTTGATTGATTTCTAAGAATTCAAGTGTTCATGGCAGGTTGTTAGTCATTTTCTGTTTTTATTTTCAGTTTTAACTGTAGATATTTTCCAGGTACTACAAGAACCCCAAAACATTGTTTACTTTGTGTATCATATTTACTCACCTATAAGACGATCTCGACTATAAGACGACCCCAACTTTGGCCTTAACCCTTTCAACCCCAAGTAACTGACATGGACTGGTGCATGCTATTTTTAGACCAATAAATTAATAAGAAAATTACATTTGGACCAGTTCATTTATCAAAATGGGTAATTTTATCTAAAAATAGTAATAATTATTACTGGCAAAAAAGTGCAGATCCTGATGAGACGGCTCGTTACGAGCCGGCTCATCTGGATCTACACTTTTCATAAGCCTATTTAGAGGCCTGTGGGGTTGAAAGGGTTAAATCAGTGGTATTTTGCTTAGACCCTCGTATAAGAAGGAAAAGCTCAAAGCACTGTAAATTATGTCAAATTATAATAAGATGCACAATAATAAATTTGATTTGCTAAAATTCTATTCAGTTTACAGATAGAGCTGTGAAAGTCTATGCTTTTGTTATACCCCTTCAGTTATTTCAAAGGACATCAATTATTATTAGTTGGAACAAACTGATTTAAAAAAAAATTAATTTTGAACACTCGCTTATTGCATTTCTAGTGGCCTGTTGTAAAAGTTAGTACAGTGAAACCTTTGTTAGTTGTCACCATCATTAAGCAGCCAATTGCCAGATTCCCAATTTACTGTTTTATTATACATTTGACCTCTATTAAACAGCCACATGTGCTAAGAAGCCACCATTCTGTGATTCCCTTGGCTGGCTGCTTAAGACAGGTTTAACTGTATATACGGATTTACGAAATGTTACAGAATACGAGTGGCATTACGAAGATATGGATTAATTCTCATTGCAGGAACCAGCTATGGTGGAGCAGTTGGGGAAAAACATCACACGACAGGGTCTAACAAACTATACGCTCAACTTTCTACGGGTAAGTGGGTAATAATATCCCACAGCCGGGTCTAACAAACTATAAGCTCAACTTTCTACGGGTAAGTGGGTAAAAATATCCCACAGCTGGGTCTATGCGCTCAACTTTCTACGGGTAAGTGGGTAATAATATCCCACAGCCGAGTCTAACAAACTATATGCTCAACTTTCTACGGGTAAGTGGGTAATAATATCCCACAGCTGGGTCTAACAAACTATACTCTAAACTTTCTACGGGTAAGTGGGTAAAAATATCCCTAGCTGGGTCTAACTATACGCTCAACTTTCTACGGGTAAGTGGGTAAAAATATCCCACAGCTGGGTCTAACAAACTATACGTTCAACTTTCTACAGGTAAGTGGGTAAAAATATCCCACAGCTGGGTCTAACAAACTATACGTTCAACTTTCTACAGGTAAGTGGGTAAAAATATCCCACAGCCGGATCTAACAAACTATTCACTCAACTTTCTACGGGTAAGTGGGTAATAAAATCCCACAGCAGGAGCGTGTGTCAAATTGTGTCTAAAGGCAATTTTGTCAGCTGGACTTGCAACAATTTCTCATAACTTAACACTTTCCAGATGGATGATTGTGTCACCCATGGGTATGGGTAGAGGACCGCAAAGGAGTCCATTAATTTTTGGGTTGTTTTGGGTAGAACAGAACATCTAAGAGTAGCCTCCCTTGCTGAGATAGACGAAATTACCCTAATGCGACACTATGTGAAAAAAACTTTGCCCTTAGCTCAAAATAGGGAGAAGTAAGGCAGATCAGGGAGACTGCATCTCCCAATGTGATCTCTAGGTCTAGCCCAGATATTAAATAAATGTATTTTGCTCGCCTGAAACACAGCTATGAGGTACACACCAATGGTGTACATGCTTGTCATGGCTGAAGGTGTAACTATGAATCGATGACCAAACAGATTCTTTGGTTTCAGTTGTGTGTCATATTGGAGCCGATGCAGGAGTTGATGTCACGGCACAAGGCATATGGTCTCAATCCAAGAGATTGTCTGAAAACAACACTGTTCCAGAAATGGCAAAGAATGGTATCGCCACCAGGGAAAGGTAACTCTAATCTAACAATAGCAGCACAAGTGCTCCCCCTGATCTCTCCTCTATGGCAAAGAATGGTATCATTACTAGGGGAATATAGTATAATCCTTGCTTGGGTGGGTATATAGTATAATCCTTGCATTTTGGGTGTGTGCGTGTGTGTGTGCGTGTATGTATAACTGTCTATGATTTAGGTGATACATTGCCAAGACATTACTGGCTGCATGTATTGTGTTATCTGACAATGCTGGATGCTGGCTACATGTAATGTGTTACTTGACAATGCTGACTGCTTGTAATGTGTTACTTGACAATGCTGGCTGCTTGTAATGTGTTACCTGACAATGCTGGCTGCTTGTAATGTGTTATCTGACAATGCTGGCTGCTTGTATTGTGTTACCTGACAATGCTTGCTGCATGTATTGTGTTACCTGACAATGCTGGCTGCTTGTAATGTGTTACCTGACAATGCTGGCTGCTTGTAATATGCCCTCCTCACCCACAGGATCTAGTGGGCTTTAAGTGTGAAGAAAAACTGGCGCACGTCAACAAATAAATTTAAATGTCTTCCTAGCGTGAACCAGAAGTATGAATGTTTTCAATTTTCATCTGTACCATCCTTACCACAAGCTCTACCAAGTTTGATTGCTAGCATCAGTACCACAAGCTCTACCAAGTTTGATTGCTAGCATCAGTACCACAAGCTCTACCAAGTTTGATTGCTAGCATCCTTACCACAAGCTCTACCAAGTTTTGTCTGTAACATCCTTACCACAAGCTCTACCAAGTTTGATTGCTAGCATCCTTACCACAAGCTCTACCAAGTTTTGTCTGTAACATCCTTACCACAAGCTCTACCAAGTTTGATTGCCAGCATCCTTACCACAAGCTCTACCAAGTTTGATTGCTAGAATCCTTACCACAAGCTCTACCAAGTTGTGTCTGTAACATCCTTATCACAAGCTCTACCAAGTTTGATTGCTAGCATCCTTACCACAAGCTCTATCAAGTTTGATTGCTACCACCCTTACCACAAGCTCTACCAAGTTTTGTCTGTAACATCCTTACCACAAGCTCTACCAAGTTTTGTCTGTAACATCCTTACCACAAGCTCTACCAAGTTTGATTGCTAGATCCTTACCACAAGCTCTACCAAGTTTGATTGCTAGCATCCTTAACACAAGCTCTACCAAGTTTGATTGCTAGCATCCTTAACACAAGCTCTACCAAGTTTGATTGCTACCATCCTTACCACAAGCTCTACCAAGTTTGATTGCTAGCATCCTTAACACAAGCTCTACCAAGTTTGATTGCTAGCATCCTTAACACAAGCTCTACCAAGTTTGATTGCTAGCATCCTTACCACAAGCTCTACCAAGTTTGATTGCTAGCATCCTTAACACAAGCTCTACCAAGTTTGATTGCTAGCATCCTTACCACAAGCTCTACCAAGTTTGATTGCTACCATCCTTATCACAAGCTCTACCAAGTTGTGTCTGTAACATCCTTATCACAAGCTCTACCAAGTTTGATTGCTAGCATCCTTAACACAAGCTCTACCAAGTTTGATTGCTAGCATCCTTACCACAAGCTCTACCAAGTTTGATTGCTAGAATCCTTACCACAAGCTCTACCAAGTTTGATTGCTAGCATCCTTACCACAAGCTCTACCAAGTTTGATTGCTAGAATCCTTACCACAAGCTCTACCAAGTTTGATTGCTAGCATCCTTACCACAAGCTCTACCAAGTTTGATTGCTAGCATCCTTACCACAAGCTCTACCAAGTTGTGTCTGTAACATCCTTATCACAAGCTCTACCAAGTTTGATTGCTAGCATCCTTACCACAAGCTCTATCAAGTTTGATTGCTACCACCCTTACCACAAGCTCTACCAAGTTTTGTCTGTAACATCCTTACCACAAGCTCTACCAAGTTTTTTCTGTAACATCCTTACCACAAGCTCTACCAAGTTTGATTGCTAGCATCCTTAACACAAGCTCTACCAAGTTTGATTGCTAGCATCCTTAACACAAGCTCTACCAAGTTTGATTGCTAGCATCCTTAACACAAGCTCTACCAAGTTTGATTGCTACCATCCTTACCACAAGCTCTACCAAGTTTGATTGCTAGCATCCTTACCATAAGCTCTACCAAGTTTTGTCTGTAACATCCTTACCACAAGCTCTACGCAGTTTGATTGCCAGCATCCTTACCACAAGCTCTACCAAGTTTTGTCTGTAACATCATTACAACAAGCTCTACCAAGTTTGATTGCTAGCATCCTTACCACAAGCTCTACCAAGTTTGATTGCTAGAATCCTTACCACAAGCTCTACCAAGTTTGATTGCTAGCATCCTTACCACAAGCTCTACCAAGTTTGATTGCTAGAATCCTTACCACAAGCTCTACCAAGTTTGATTGCTAGCATCCTTACCACAAGCTCTACCAAGTTTACCAAGTTTGATTGCTAGCATCCTTACCACAAGCTCTACCAAGTTGTGTCTGTAACATCCTTATCACAAGCTCTACCAAGTTTGATTGCTAGCATCCTTACCACAAGCTCTATCAAGTTTGATTGCTACCACCCTTACCACAAGCTCTACCAAGTTTTGTCTGTAACATCCTTACCACAAGCTCTACCAAGTTTTGTCTGTAACATCCTTACCACAAGCTCTACCAAGTTTGATTGCTAGCATCCTTACCACAAGCTCTACCAAGTTTGATTGCTAGCATCCTTAACACAAGCTCTACCAAGTTTGATTGCTACCATCCTTACCACAAGCTCTACCAAGTTTGATTGCTAGCATCCTTAACACAAGCTCTACCAAGTTTGATTGCTAGCATCCTTACCACAAGCTCTACCAAGTTTGATTGCTAGCATCCTTAACACAAGCTCTACCAAGTTTGATTGCTAGCATCCTTAACACAAGCTCTACCAAGTTTGATTGCTAGCATCCTTACCACAAGCTCTACCAAGTTTGATTGCTACCATCCTTACCACAAGCTCTACCAAGTGTGATTGCTACCATCCTTACCACAAGCTCTACCAAGTTGTGTCTGTAACATCCTTATCACAAGCTCTACCAAGTTTGATTGCTAGCATCCTTAACACAAGCTCTACCAAGTTTGATTGCTAGAATCCTTACCACAAGCTCTACCAAGTTGTGTCTGTAACATCCTTATCACAAGCTCTACCAAGTTTGATTGCTAGCATCCTTACCACAAGCTCTATCAAGTTTGATTGCTACCACCCTTACCACAAGCTCTACCAAGTTTTGTCTGTAACATCCTTACCACAAGCTCTACCAAGTTTTGTCTGTAACATCCTTACCACAAGCTCTACCAAGTTTGATTGCTAGATCCTTACCACAAGCTCTACCAAGTTTGATTGCTAGCATCCTTAACACAAGCTCTACTAAGTTTGATTGCTAGCATCCTTAACACAAGCTCTACCAAGTTTGATTGCTACCATCCTTACCACAAGCTCTACCAAGTTTGATTGCTAGCATCCTTAACACAAGCTCTATCAAGTTTGATTGCTAGCATCCTTAACACAAGCTCTACCAAGTTTGATTGCTAGCATCCTTACCACAAGCTCTACCAAGTTTGATTGCTAGCATCCTTAACACAAGCTCTACCAAGTTTGATTGCTAGCATCCTTACCACAAGCTCTACCAAGTTTGATTGCTACCATCCTTATCACAAGCTCTACCAAGTTGTGTCTGTAACATCCTTATCACAAGCTCTACCAAGTTTGATTGCTAGCATCCTTAACACAAGCTCTACCAAGTTTGATTGCTAGCATCCTTACCACAAGCTCTACCAAGTTTGATTGCTAGAATCCTTACCACAAGCTATACCAAGTTTGATTGCTAGCATCCTTACCACAAGCTCTACCAAGTTTGATTGCTAGAATCCTTACCACAAGCTCTACCAAGTTTGATTGCTAGCATCCTTACCACAAGCTCTACCAAGTTTGATTGCTAGCATCCTTACCACAAGCTCTACCAAGTTGTGTCTGTAACATCCTTATCACAAGCTCTACCAAGTTTGATTGCTAGCATCCTTACCACAAGCTCTATCAAGTTTGATTGATACCACCCTTACCACAAGCTCTACCAAGTTTTGTCTGTAACATCCTTACCACAAGCTCTACCAAGTTTTTTCTGTAACATCCTTACCACAAGCTCTACCAAGTTTGATTGCTAGCATCCTTAACACAAGCTCTACCAAGTTTGATTGCTAGCATCCTTAACCCAAGCTCTACCAAGTTTGATTGCTAGCATCCTTAACACAAGCTCTACCAAGTTTGATTGCTACCATCCTTACCACAAGCTCTACCAAGTTTGATTGCTAGCATCCTTACCATAAGCTCTACCAAGTTTGTCTGTAACATCCTTACCACAAGCTCTACGCTGTTTGATTGCCAGCATCCTTACCATAAGCTCTACCAAGTTTTGTCTGTAACATCCTTACCACAAGCTCTACGCAGTTTGATTGCCAGCATCCTTACCACAAGCTCTACCAAGTTTTGTCTGTAACATCATTACAACAAGCTCTACCAAGTTTGATTGCTAGCATCCTTACCACAAGCTCTACCAAGTTTGATTGCTAGAATCCTTACCACAAGCTCTACCAAGTTTGATTGCTAGCATCCTTACCACAAGCTCTACCAAGTTTGATTGCTAGAATCCTTACCACAAGCTCTACCAAGTTTGATTGCTAGCATCCTTACCACAAGCTCTACCAAGTTTACCAAGTTTGATTGCTAGCATCCTTACCACAAGCTCTACCAAGTTGTGTCTGTAACATCCTTATCACAAGCTCTACCAAGTTTGATTGCTAGCATCCTTACCACAAGCTCTATCAAGTTTGATTGCTACCACCCTTACCACAAGCTCTACCAAGTTTTGTCTGTAACATCCTTACCACAAGCTCTACCAAGTTTTGTCTGTAACATCCTTACCACAAGCTCTACCAAGTTTGATTGCTAGCATCCTTACCACAAGCTCTACCAAGTTTGATTGCTAGCATCCTTAACACAAGCTCTACCAAGTTTGATTGCTACCATCCTTACCACAAGCTCTACCAAGTTTGATTGCTAGCATCCTTAACACAAGCTCTACCAAGTTTGATTGCTACCATCCTTATCACAAGCTCTACCAAGTTGTGTCTGTAACATCCTTATCACAAGCTCTACCAAGTTTGATTGCTAGCATCCTTAACACAAGCTCTACCAAGTTTGATTGCTAGCATCCTTACCACAAGCTCTACCAAGTTTGATTGCTAGCATCCTTACCACAAGCTCTACCAAGTTTGATTGCTAGCATCCTTAACACAAGCTCTACCAAGTTTGATTGCTAGCATCCTTACCACAAGCTCTACCAAGTTTGATTGCTAGCATCCTTACCACAAGCTCTACCAAGTTTGATTGCTAGCATCCTTACCACAAGCTCTACCAAGTTTGATTGCTAGCATCCTTACCACAAGCTCTACCAAGTTTGATTGCTAGCATCCTTACCACAAGCTCTACCAAGTTTGATTGCTAGCATCCTTACCACAAGCTCTACCAAGTTTGATTGCTAGCATCCTTACCACAAGCTCTACCAAGTTTGATTGCTAGCATCCTTACCACAAGCTCTACCAAGTTTGATTGCTAGCATCCTTACCACAAGCTCTACCAAGTTTGATTGCTAGCATCCTTACCACAAGCTCTATCAAGTTTGATTGCTAGCATCCTTACCACAAGCTCTACCAAGTTTGATTGCTAGCATCCTTACCACAAGCTCTACCAAGTTGTGTCTGTAACATCCTTATCACAAGCTCTACCAAGTTATTTATTTGGGGTCACTGGATTCAAATGTTAGGTCAATTGAACCCAATTAAAACTTCTTTTTGTATAACAATTGAATGGGTGTTGCCATATTTGGTCATTTAGCATCCTTACAACTACATTTGCCAAGTTTATTCAAACAAGGTCCTCAACTTACGGGAAACATGAAAGCCGTTTCATCAAGAGTAGTACTGTTGCTATGTTTGGTTGATAGCATGGTTACGACAACCTACACAAAGTTCAAATGAGGTTAAAAGAACCAGAAAGGAAACTGTTACCAAACTGGATCAGTACCATCCTTATAGCAACCTCTCCCAAGACTGGTCACATGACTAAATAAACTAGGTCACCGCTCTTGAGCTGATGGTTGGAAGCTTGGAATGTTGCCAAATTGTGTACTAGCATCCTTATATCTTGGCTAATTTATTCAAATGAAGTCACTTTGGTAAAACACACTACTTAAAGACTGTAAATAACTTTCTTGTGAACCATTTTTTAACTTTTGCCAAATTCATTCTATATTATTCTCTTCAACCAACCTCTGCCAATTTGTAGAGGTCTCCGTGGCCGAGTGGTTGATAAACTCACTTCTGCAAACAGCATAGAGCCAGATCAGACAGCACAGAACGTGCTGTCTGATCAGGCTCTACGCTGTTTGCTATTCTGATAGTGGAACTAAAACACTTGGCTGAATAGCAAACAATTTAGATCCTGATCAGACACAGCGCCACAACTGACCTGGATCTATGTTGTTTGCACATTCCGTCCAATTTATCGGCAGATTACACGTTAACAATGCAGGTATGTATGTGGCAAACTTATATCAAACAGTAGGGTCTCCGAGGTTGAGTGCTTAAGGTCATTGACTTCAAATCATTTGCCCCTCACTGCTATAGGTTTGAATTCCACATAGGGTGTCAAATTATTTCAAGTGAGGAAGAGATCCAGATAGCTTGCAGAAGGTCGGTTGTTCTACCCGGGTTCCCGTCCGTGTTCGGTGGGGCACCTGGGGTCTTCTCCATCAACAATAACTGGAGTCGCCAGATGACCTAAGCTGTTGGTGTGACATTAAACCCCCCGAAACAAACTTTCTCTTTGTAATGATGTGTCCACCTTGGGCTTCAAAAATGCTTCAATGATATCTTGGCATTAGTTTTGGTGAAACTTCAATATATAAATGTAGGAGCCAGTCTCATTATTGTCCCAAGCTACCCCCTCACCAATGCTTCTTATTCCAAAAGCAATGGTCAGTCTCACCATTGTCCCCATGCTACCCCATCTGCCAATAATACTGCTTACTATTATTGTTATTTGTACATTCGGTCGCTGACTTGTATACCACTGTAACCTATCATCACTGATGGTCACGGGTTCGAGCCCCGCTCAGGTCGTGCCTCATTTATATGAAAAAGTTGGCAGTTTCTTACGGAGGTTGGTGCACCCAAGTAGTGGTTAACTGTTGGAGCCTGCCCAGGAAAGGTGTTGTTAGGTAAACTGCCTGCCGGCGATATAGCCCGAAATGGTGCTGATGCAGGCGTAAAACCCGAAATATAACATAACATAAAATATAACATTATTTGTACATTGTATTCGTCATTATGAAAAAAGTTGCAATAAAATATTATTAAATAAATATACTGCTTACTCCAGAATCAGTGCCCAGCCCCCACCCCCCGCAGCTACCCCATCTCTCGCCTATTTGTTTTACTCTACAGAAGCTAAATTATAAGATGTTGAACTCTCTTACCCTATTGTAAATGTAAGAATCTAAATTGCAACTATATGTCGGAGAGGCGTTTGTCTTATTTTGGGCTTTCAATTGGATACTGTAGCTGGAAACTACTAACTATCATAGTGTGTATTTATTGATATTTGTATGTACTCTCAGCAAGCATAGCTTCTTGGCCTAGACCTTGCTTGAATTATGCATGATATTATCCACCCTTTGCATGTTTTCATTTTGTTTAATAGATGGTTCTGGCGAAATGGCAAATATGCCACACCCAGATATGCCTGGACAAAAGACAAAAAGTAGGTCTCGTCTCGTGTATTACTACACAATTAACAACCTGTGAAAGTAGTGCCTTCACTAACATGCTTACTATTTTTCTGAAGTCAGTACCAACAACTGCCACCAGATTTCTTCACGAGTCCGCAGTGGATCATCACAAACATTAACTACACGACAACAGTCCAACTGAATATTATGTCATTAGTTTCAGGAGTTGTTATGGTTAGCTCACACAAGCTATGCTAGTAATCGCTGCAGTCTGTTCAAAATTGCTTTAAACCCTATCCAAGATAGAATTGATCAAACTTGGTCTGAAGAATTCTGGCAGTATTTTCAAATTATGTCAATTTTCATTAAAATGCTGCTATCATATTATGACACTAATGATCAGAATTGGATCAAACTGAATCTGAAGTATCCTGGTCACTACCATGTTTGTTCAAATTAGGTCAATCCTTCAAAACACTGGATCATTAGGTCAAATTATAACAAACCTTTAAATGACATCTTCTCTATAAACTAATGTACTAACTTTGATCGTGATATGAAGAATTCTAGCAAAAACGTATACCAAGTTTGGGCCACTATGTTAAATTAAGGACATTCATTCTATGAGGGCCTCTGTGGCTGAGCGGTTACGGACATTAACTTCAAATCACTTGCCCCTTAGTGCTGTAGGTTTGAATCCAAGATATCGAATCATTTCATGTGAGAAAGCTATGCAGCTGGCTTGCATTGGGTTGGTTGCTCTACTCGGGTGCCTGTCTGTGCCTACAATGCTGCATGGAGGAACACCCTGGGTCTTCCTCCACCAATAGTATCTGGAGAGTCACCATATGACCTAACCGAAGTTGTTGGTGTGACTTTGAACCCAAACGAACACACAAACAAAAGATAAGCATTGACAATAACAAGTCATGAGGAAATTGAGGTTTACCTGAAGCATCATGGCTGTAAGAATACAATTGTTAATGTGTCTACAGTAGATTATGGTTCTTATGGTTCTCAGTTCTTGTATTAACAGTAACCGCCTTTTATTAGTTTTTCTAACATTGTTAACATTGTAGATCTAATATTAATATTAGGGATGGCAACGATTATTCAAATATTCACTTGGACGTCCGAA
Source organism: Archivesica marissinica (assembly GCA_014843695.1). Lineage (NCBI taxonomy): Eukaryota > Metazoa > Mollusca > Bivalvia > Venerida > Vesicomyidae > Archivesica > Archivesica marissinica. Next base: position 63,228,669 of record CM026393.1, on the reverse strand, counting down.
TATCCGAATACTATTCCAGTAATGGAATATTCGGGGAAAATATTATATAATTTGCAAATATGAAATAAACTGTCAGATACGTTGTTTTCTTTTGAAACCATCATAAAACATTCCAATACAAATGAAATCGCCACAGGATGTGTGAATAAACCATGTTAATTGACACTCTGCCATGTAATCGGATAATTACAGTAGGTGTTAAGGTAGGTAATGTTTAATTATGATGTCAAAACTCTTTAGACGAGAAAATTCCTTTGAAATATTACAGACAGTTTGCAACAACAACCACCCCCATGTATCTTACATTTTTAATTAACTGCTCAATATTACCAAAAAGTACTATTTAAAGTACGATTTTTCTTATATTGTCCTCAAAAACGCCAATTTGGGTGATTTTTTGAGTTTTTGATAGAATTATAAATTATATCGAATATACGAATACCTTCCTGATCAAATATTCGAATAGTAAAATCGCTATTCGTTGCCATCCCTAATTAATATACATTCTGAGGAATCATTTGTATACCAGCACTGTAATGGTAAGCACCGTCATTAACTGTCTAACCCGATATTGTGTATCGACTGACATCTGTACTTAACCCATTCAACACCAAGTAACTGACATGGACTGGTGCATGATATTTTCAGACCAATAAATTAATAAGAACATTACATTTGGACCAGTTCATTTATCAAAATGGGTAATTTTGTCTAAAAATAGCAATATTACTGGCAAAAAGTGCAGATCCTGATGAGATGGCTCGTCTGGATCTACACTTTTTGTAAGCCTATTTAGAGGTCTGCGGTGTTGAAAGGGTTAAATAGTTCTGTTTTCTCTGTAGATCAGTGTTTGTATTATGACCAGTGTTTGAACTAGACGGAAAGTTGGGAGAAATATGTTTTCATATATTTAATATATCAAGTTCAATTTGCTGAGTCTACAAACTGCTCCATTGCATACCTTAACCCTTTACTCTGCAACATTCATATAGTATAATCTCTGACTTGTATATATATGGTCCGCCTCCGTGGTCGAGTTGTTAAGGTCGCTGACTTGTATACCACTGTAACCTATCATCACTGATGGTCACGGGTTCGAGCCCCTCTCAGACCGTGTCTCATTTATATGAAAAGATGGCAGTTTCTTACGGAGGTTGGTGTACCCAAGTACTGGTTAACCGCTGGAGCCTGCCCAGGAAAGGTGTTAGGTAAACTGCCTGCCGGCGATATAGCCCGAAATGGTGCTGATGCAGGCGTAAAACCCGAAATATAACATAACTGACTTGTATATAGGCAGCTTGATGTATTATATTATATGAATTTGCTGCAATTGAGAAAAAAATAGGATTTTCTTTCATGAAAAATGACATGATAAAAGGCAATGTCGAGCTATAGCTAGGTTGATAAGATACCAATTTCTCTCATTATCATGTTATACTCGATACATACAATCTATATGATAACTTTGAATAGATGATACTGTCTGGATCTGTTGCCAATTTTGATAATAATCTGGTGGGTTTTTTCATGAAAAAAATTACACTTTTGGGGGGGTGAAAAATGTGACTTGTGCTAAAACTAGGTGGGTGACCCCCATTTTTATCTTCCTATAAAGTTGATCACACTCTATAACAGGGTAAATTTGTTAAACTTTCTATATTTTAGGATTGAAGCAATTTTTAAAAAAAGTAATACAGTTTCATAATATTGTGTACATTTAGTGTTGCCGAGAAATAATGTGTACATTTAGTGTTGCCGAGATGTTCTAAGAACAGCTTATTTCACAGATTTATTGTATAAATGATTTTTTATTTTGATCAACAATATAATTATAAAGCTTTGCAATAAACACATTCAAGCAGCATATGTTCATGAAACGTGATTTATTTGATAGTTTGACATTTTTACACCTTATTTATTGTTGTGCACACACTGCACGAAACCACCATGTGTATTTGTCCATGTATTACAAAAACAAAGTCATTTAAGTTATTTTCATCCAAATAGTTCAAAACTACTATTTTGTACTATGTACAAAGTTTGAAGAAATTCTGAGTTTGCAAACATTTTTGAAGAAACTGTAGAAAACTGTAGAAAAATTGTAAATTGTAAAATGTAATGTATATTGTAAAATAAATTATAAATGTAAATTGTAAATATATACAGTTCACTCGGATAAGCTACTGGCCTGATTTCAAGAATTATAAGTACTAAATACTTCACTTTGCTGCATGTCTGTGTCTCCAGTATGTGTGAACGGTTGGATTTCATTCTATTGCCTGGATAATGTGTTTCTATATGTGTTTGTTACAGGGAAATGGAGTGTGTCACCTCAGTCTGGTAGTTAGAACTTCATGTTCGCAGTAATTCAATTTGCATTAAAGCCAGTCAAAACAAGGGCATGGTTCTGGTTATATATAAATTAATTTTTCCAACCTGCTGTGAAATCTAATTTGTTTCATCAGCATTTATTGTTTATACGTTAATTTATTTAATATTGTATCCTCATTACCAGAAGAATAAGTAAGGAGAGTTATGCATTTTAAGTTTTGGTTTTGTGAGTCCAAATCTGCCATTTTGTTATGACATTACATCGCTTTTCATTATGCTCTATGGGGAAAGTAGTAATATGGCAAAGTTCGACTTCAATTCGGCTCCCCACCCATCCTGTCTCCACAATTTTATTTTCGGTTCCCCACCCATCCTGTCTCCACAATTTTATTTTCGGTTCCCCACCCATCCTGTCTCCACAATTTTATTTTCGGTTCCCCACCCATCCTGTCTCCACAATTTTATTTTCGGTTCCCCACCCATCCTGTCTCCACAATTTTATTTTCGGTTCCCACCCATCCTGTCTCCACAATTTTATTTTCGGTTCCCCACCCATCCTGTCTCCACAATTTTATTTTCGGTTCCCCACCCATCCTGTCTCCACAATTTTATTTTCGGTTCCCCACCCATCCTGTCTCCACAATTTTATTTTCGGTTCCCCACCCATCCTGTCTCCACAATTTTATTTTCGGTTTATGATGATATAATCTTAAAATAAATTTAAAATAAACAAATTATATAAATTTTCTTATTTATGAACATCGGAAATGTGGTTCCATGTGTAGATGTCGGACATGGATCATTGTAAACATAAGTTGAACAGCCATATAATGAACTGGCTCTAGTCGTTGTTTATAGCAGATTTAACAACTGTTGATTTTTTCTTTGTTTATCGGAACATAATATCAAGTAATGTTAGAATATGCTTTTCGCCAACAATTTGTTCGATAGAGTAGACTAGATCAGTGTTTGTGCATTAAACTTATTTAACAGTAGAACCAAATGTGCTCTTGTGTTGGCCTGTTCACCTGATTAAAATGAGAAGATGTCCATATGTTTGCCTGGCTGTATATGGTTTATAATCAGCAGTCATTAACCATGGAAATATTCTTAGTACACGAGTATTGCTGGCTGTATATGGTTTATAATCAGCAGTCATTAACCGTGGAAATATTCTTAGTACATGAGTATTGCTGGCTGTATATGGTTTATAATCAGCAGTCATTAACTGTGGAAATATTCTTAGTACATGAGTATTGCTGGCTGTATATGGTTTATAATCAGCAGTCATTAACCGTGGAAATATTCTTAGTACAAGAGTATTGCTGGCTGTATATGGTTTATAATCAGCAGTCATTAACCGTGGAAATATTCTTAGTACATGAGTATTGCTGGCTGTATATGGTTTATAATCAGCAGTCATTAACCGTGGAAATATTCTTAGTACATGAGTATTGCTGGCTGTATATGGTTTATAATCAGCAGTCATTAACCGTGGAAATATTCTTAGTACATGAGTATTGCTGGCTGTATATGGTTTATAATCGGCAGTCATTAACCGTGGAAATATTCTTAGTACATGAGTATTGCTGGCTGTATATGGTTTATAATCAGCAGTCATTAACCGTGGAAATATTCTTAGTACATGAGTATTGCTGGCTGTATATGGTTTATAATCGGCAGTCATTAACCGTGGACATATTCTTAGTACATGAGTATTGCTGGCTGTATATGGTTTATAATCAGCAGTCATTAACCGTGGAAATATTCTTAGTACATGAGTATTGCTGGCTGTATATGGTTTATAATCGGCAGTCATTAACTGGAAATATTCTTAGTACATGAGTATTGCTGGCTGTATATGGTTTATAATCAGCAGTCATTAACCGTGGATGTCTTCGTCTGTCGCACCAACTAATAAATACTAACACAGTTAGGCTGACTGCCGATAATATGGAGTTTCAATATATGGAAATTGAAATGAGAATGCATGTATGTGTGACGGTTCTGTGCGTTTCAACAGTTATAATAATATGGACTCATTGTTGTTGTTTTTACAAACTTCATTGGCTCTTAATACGTTCAATGTTTTCTAACATGTTCAGAGTTATTTACTAGTTCAGGGTTATGATAATGTAGAAAATGCTCCTCACATTCACTTACGTTACACAGACTAACACTGCACTGTCCACATTCACTTACGTTACACAGACTAACACTGCACTGTCCACATTCACTTACGTTACACAGACTAACACTGCACTGTCCACATTCACTTACGTTGCACAGACTAACACTGCACTGTCCACATTCACTTACGTTACACAGACTAACACTGCACTGTCCACATTCACTTACGTTACACAGACTAACACTGCACTGTCCACATTCACTTACGTTACACAGACTAACACTGCACTGTCCACATTCACTTACGTTGCACAGACTAACACTGCACTGTCCACATTCACTTACGTTACACAGACTAACACTGCACTGTCCACATTCACTTACGTTACACAGACTAACACTGCACTGTCCACACTCACTTACGTTACACAGACTAACACTGCACTGTCCACACTCACTTACGTTACACAGACTAACACTGCACTGTCCACATTCACTTACGTTACACAGACTAACACTGCACTGTCCACACTCACTTACGTTACACAGACTAACACTGCACTGTCCACATTCACTTACGTTACACAGACTAACACTGCACTGTCCACATTCACTTACGTTACACAGACTAACACTGCACTGTCCACACTCACTTACGTTACACAGACTAACACTGCACTGTCCACACTCACTTACGTTACACAGACTAACACTGCACTGTCCACATTCACTTACGTTACACAGACTAACACTGCACTGTCCACACTCACTTACGTTACACAGACTAACACTGCACTGTCCACATTCACTTACGTTACACAGACTAACACTGCACTGTCCACACCACTTACGTTACACAGACTAACACTGCACTGTCCACATTCACTTACGTTACACAGACTAACACTGCACTGTCCACACTCACTTACGTTACACAGACTAACACTGCACTGTCCACATTCACTTACGTTACACAGACTAACACTGCACTGTCCACATTCACTTACGTTACACAGACTAACACTGCACTGTCCACATTCACTTACGTTACACAGACTAACACTGCACTGTCCACATTCACTTACGTTACACAGACTAACACTGCACTGTCCACATTCACTTACGTTACACAGACTAACACTGCACTGTCCACATTCACTTACGTTACACAGACTAACACTGCACTGTCCACATTCACTTACGTTACACAGACTAACACTGCACTGTCCACATTCACTTACGTTACACAGACTAACACTGCACTGTCCACATTCACTTACGTTACACAGACTAACACTGCACTGTCCACACTCACTTACGTTACACAGACTAACACTGCACTATCCACATTCACTTACGTTACACAGACTAACACTGCACTGTCCACATTCACTTACGTTACACAGACTAACACTGCACTGTCCACATTCACTTACGTTACACAGACTAACACTGCACTGTCCAGTATTAGTACCGTAATCGTAGATACCTACTTAAAGAATATTGTAGACTGTTGCGTACACTTATAGACCGCTGCGCACACTTATAGACCGCTGCGCACACTTATAGACCGCTGCACACTCTTATAGACTGCTGCACACACTTATAAACCGTTGCGCACACTTATAGACCGTTGCGCACACTTATAGACCGCTGCACACACTTATAGACCGCTGCGCACACTTATAGACCACTGCACACTCTTATAGACTGTTGCACACACTTATAGACCGCTGCGCACACTTATAGACCGCTGCGCACACTTATAGATCGCTGCGCACACTTATAGACCGCTGCGCACACTTATAGACTGCTGCGCACACTTATAGACCGCTGTGCACACTTATAGACCGCTGTGCACACTTATAGACCGCTGCGCACACATATAGACCGCTGCACACACTTATAGACTGCTGCACACTCTTATAGACTGTTGCGCACTCATATAGACTGTTGCGCACACTTATAGACTGTTATGTACACATAAAGACCGCTGCACACTCTTATAGACCATTGCGTACACTTATAGACTGTTGCGTACACTTGTAGACTGTTGTGCACACTTATAGACCATTGCGTACACTTATAGACTGTTGCGTACACTTGTAGACTGTTGTGCACACTTATAGACTGTTGCGTACACTTGTAGACTGTTGTGCACACTTATAGACCATTGCGTACACTTATAGACTGTTGCGTACACTTATAGACCATTGCGTACACTTATAGACTGTTGTGTACACATATAGACCATTGCGTACACTTGTAGACTGTTGCGTACACTTATAGACCATTGCGTACACTTAAAGACTGTTGTGTACACGTATAGACCATTGCGTACACTTGTAGACTGTTGTGTACACGTATAGACCATTGCGTACACTTATAGACTGTTGTGTACACGTATAGACCATTGCGTACACTTGTAGACTGTTGTGTACACGTATAGACCATTGCGTACACTTATAGACTGTTGTGTACACGTATAGACCATTGAGTACACTTAAAGACTGTTGTGTACACATATAGACCATTGCGTACACTTGTAGACTGTTGCGTACACTTATAGACCATTGCGTACACTTAAAGACTTGTGTACACGTATAGACCATTGCGTACACTTGTAGACTGTTGTGTACACGTATAGACCATTGCGTACACTTATAGACTGTTGTGTACACGTATAGACCATTGAGTACACTTAAAGACTGTTGTGTACACATATAGACCATTGCGTACACTTGTAGACTGTTGCGTACACTTATAGACCATTGCGTACACTTAAAGACTTGTGTACACGTATAGACCATTGCGTACACTTGTAGACTGTTGTGTACACGTATAGACCATTGCGTACACTTATAGACTGTTGTGTACACGTATAGACCATTGAGTACACTTAAAGACTGTTGTGTACACATATAGACCATTGCGTACACTTGTAGACTGTTGCGTACACTTATAGACCATTGCGTACACTTAAAGACTTGTGTACACGTATAGACCATTGCGTACACTTGTAGACTGTTGTGTACACGTATAGACCATTGCGTACACTTATAGACTGTTGTGTACACGTATAGACCATTGAGTACACTTAAAGACTGTTGTGTACACATATAGACCATTGCGTACACTTGTAGACTGTTGCGTACACTTATAGACCATTGCGTACACTTAAAGACTGTTGTGTACACGTATAGACCATTGAGTACACTTAAAGACTGTTGTGTACACGTATAGACCATTGAGTACACTTAAAGACTGTTGTGTACACGTATAGACCATTGAGTACACTTAAAGACTGTTGTGTACACGTATAGACCATTGCGTACACTTGTAGACTGTTGTGTACACTTATGAACTGTTGCGTACACTTGTAGACTGTTGTGCACACTTTTAGACCATTGCGTACGCTTGTAGACTGTTGTGTACACATATAGACCATTGCGTACACTTAAAGACTGTTGTGTACACATATAGACAATTGCGTACTTATAGACTGTTGTGCACACTTGTAGACTGTTGTGTACACTTATAGACCATTGCGTACACTTATAGACCATTGCGTACACTTATAGACTGTTGTGTACACTTATAGACTGTTGTGTACACTTGTAGACTGTTGTGTACACTTATAGACCATTGCGTACACTTATAGACCATTGCGTACACTTATAGACCATTGCGTACACTTATAGAAGTTGCATTGCATTACTTTAGGCAATCTGCAAGTAGTGGTTGTTTATTGATAGCTCAACTGAGTTTTCAGTGATGTTGGTACCTAATTACGTAATGTTTGTTTTGGGACTTTTTGTGTCAGATAAGGCATTGTGTTGTTTACCATGGTCAGTAAGTGCTAATAACTGCATTCAGACAAGTTTAATATACCGTGTATAGGACTGTCGCCGACTACATCTGTCGCATCCATGTGCTGTCGTGTTGCATTCTCAGTGCACATAGAAGAGCAGCTTAAATCAAGTTTTCATGAAATGTGAAAAGTAGTTCCTATGGTTTCTGTTGTTTCATCTCCACTTTGTTGCACACACGAGGTGTAGGAACTAGAATTAGGACAAACTAAAAGATTTCTCATCAATAACTTCATGGTTTTATTGACATTCTTGCATCGATCTCTTTCAGTTTTGTACAAATGGTTATGTTTGAAGTCCTTGATGTCCATAGCAGCTGTGCAAATATTACATTTGTTCATGACATTTAGTTTAAACTGCAGGGATGTTAGGCGTGGTTAAGTAACCAACATATGAACTGGTGGCTGCTATATGTTATATCACTTATATGTACGTTGCAATATTGTGGATTTACAGTTAAAACTGCAGGGATGTTAGGCGTGGTTAGGTAACCAACATATGAACTGGTGGCTGATATATGTTATATCACTTATATGTATGTTGCAATATTGTGGATTTACAGTTAAAACTGCAGGGATGTTAGGCGTGGTTAGGTAACCAACATATGAACTGGTGGCTGGTATATGTTATATCACTTATATGTATGTTGCAATATTGTGGATTTACAGTTAAAACTGCAGGGATGTTAGGCGTGGTTAAGTAACCAACATATGAACTGGTGGCTGGTATATGTTATATCACTTATATGTATGTTGCAATATTGTGGATTTACAGTTAAAACTGCAGGGATGTTAGGCGTGGTTAAGTAACCAACATATGAACTTGTGGCTGCTATATGTTATATCACTTATATGTACGTTGCAATATTGTGGATTTAGAGTTAAAACTGCAGGGATGTTGGGCGTGGTTAAGTCACCAACCTGGTGGCTGGTATATGTTATATCACTTATATGTACGTTGCAATATTGTGGATTTACAGATACAACAAGACAGCCAGGCAAGAGAAGAAAGCGTAAATCTTCAACGGGCAGTGCGGCAAATGCACAAAACAGTGTAGCGCCTCCAGGGAAAAAGAACCGTTCACCAGGTCCGCAGGGAATTAATACCTCAGTACCTGGGGTAAGTAAAGTGAGTTCATACTGGTGTATATCTCTAACCTCGCGGGATTAATAGGGAATGTAGAAGCATTTAAATCTGTTACAAGCTCGTTGAAATCTCTAACGAAGTTTGAACAAAACCGATCAACATTATATTGCACAATAGAGACATGACCACTCGAATATTCCTTTTAGAACTGAAATGTGGTTGGATTCAGAAATTTATATTTTCTATGTTTAAACTTAAAAATTTATAAAAATGATATGACTTAAGTAGCAAATATCGTGTATGTAATGACAATAATCACCAAGTCGAATTATTCTTATCTGTTAAATATTTGATCAAAATTGAAGCCTTGAAATGGATTTCTGTTTCCATTCATTAATAACTAACCAAGGCTCATTCTAGAAGGCGACATGGACGAAGTAGTCACCCCTCTTCTCACCACTTTTCCCTAATTATTTTATTTTACAATTTTCAGACAATATAGTCCAGTAAGATGCACTGGCCATTGTAAAGCACTCGTATTCAGATATAGTATTTATTGGTCATATTGCGTATTTTAGCTCTATTATGTTGAAATTTATCAAATAATACAATCGGATGACGCAATCGCACGCTTTCTCACTTCTCCCAAAAATGTGGGTCTAGCTTGAGCCCTGCACCTGACAATATGTTGTACCCAGGATCCATAGCTTCATGTTCAAGGTCACTATTACTTGAGTAAAAAACCAAACATGGAGCAGTATTGAATAAGCAGATACAAAGAGTACACAAGCCTCTGGTCCATAGCTTCAAGGTCACTATTGCCAGATAAACCATTCACATAGCGGGGGGGGCGGTGACTGACCTTGCACATGTGATCACTACGATATTGTGTCGCACGAAGCACTCGAGCTTCATGATTATATGCTAAATATAGAAATGTGTTTCTGCTCCATGTCGCTGTTTCTAATAATAGAATACCTGCTTTCTCTCCATAGTATTGTCAGATGTGGAGGAATTGTGAAAATACTTTGTACAACATTTCTCACCTATAGACAGGCTTTTTGCGCCGTTTTGGGGGTGTGAGATCAATCTGTCTAACCAGGTAGACAAGGGGACTACTTTATGTTAATTGGATATCATGAACAAGTCCTGTAGTTTCTGTTTATTTCCGCATCCAAATTGGTATATCATTTTATTGGATAACGGTAAAACACTGCCGTGAAGTTACGTCATTATGAGAACAGCAATATGTCATCGATGATGCAATCAATGACGTATCGCTACCATTTAAGTGTTGTTTATGTGCCTACTGTTACCCATTGACCCACAATGCACTTGCATTAATTGTAAACATCTGATCTCCCTTTAAATCTGTGGATGTATTATTTCCTTTAAAGCGGCATTACATCGTAATAAAGGATGTTTTGGGTAAAATATAAATACTATGGTGTGTGTGTGTGTGCGTGTGTGCGTGTGCGTGCGCGCGCGCGCAAAAATCGAAACAGTCGCTCAGAAACGATAACATTCCAATAAATTTAAACCGTTGTATACGTGAATTTGTTTATCAATACACGAAATGTAAACACGCACAGCGCACATGCGTGAAACAACAGAGGATGTAGAAAACAACGTATATATTTTGAACATGAAATACTATCTAATGTCGAACCCCTCGCAGGGATGTAGAAATGTCCCTAAAAGACTTGGCTAACAGAGGTATGAATCAACATATCAAGTAATTTAATTAAAAAAGACAACGTGGGACAAATTGGGACGATGCATTCAGAATGTAAACAAGTGCGTGACCGATCGACTCGGAAAGTCCTACTTTCGGTTTCGAGTTTGTTTTATTGCAGTATAATGTTAAATGTGTAGCAGCATTGCTACCCATACGTAAAAATTGAATTTTCAAATATCTTTTATTTCATGCGATGTAATGCTGCTTTAATTATGATGGTTAAAGTTATAGATTGTTTGAATCTTTACCCGTGTTGGATGTTTAGCATTAAAGAAATGAAACCGCTAAGCCTAACATGTATTGGTGTTTACTTTTAATCAACATCAATGTGAGTAAATTGTCACATTCCAATGACCTGATCACTTTATAATAATTTCATGTGCCATTGATGTATGTAGGTTGGTGGTTCTACCCAATGTCTGTCTGTGTCTACAATACTTCTCGGGAGTCGGAGGGACATCAGGGGTCTTCCTCCACCAATAATAGCTGGAGAGTCACTGTATGACCTAAGCTGTTGGTGCAACTTTAAAACCCCAAAAACAAACGAATCCCCTATATTTCAGATGGGACGTTAAACCGAGGTCTTGTGTCGGTGCTTTACACCGTGCACGTAAAAGAACCAGAGGAGACTCTGAAATGGGTCTCTGTCTGTATCATTGCACTAACCTCCAAAATCTAAAATGACTAATCTCTTCAGGAGGCGTCGCTCATATGGGCAACCGGTAGCGACGATAAATAAACGTAAAACACACAAATCCCCTATATATTTTACTGACCCCACATAACTCAGTGGAGGGTCAGTTGCAAACCCAATAATGAATTTATTGCATCGACAACCTTTAATTGATTTAAAAGATATTGGAATTATTGCATCGATTCATAACCTCTAAAGTGTTTATGTGCTGGCAAGAAGAACCAGTCTGTATCTTTTCAGTATTTAAACTTCTTTTGCTCCCATTTTCGTTGACCATGATATTTATGTTACTGCTGTTGGTGTAAACAATGAATGCGGTAATAGACTTGGTTCCATTGCTGACCGGGAACTGGAAGCTAAGAGACAATCGCTTCATTCTAACTTTACATTTTGACGCTGGTTTATTTGACTAAAGTATGTTCAGAAAACAATTAAAACACTTAAAATTGTGAATCTGAGAGTTTTAGAAAGCAGCCATTTTTGACTGAACCTACATAACATATTGACCGGTACTGACTCTCCACAGTCCCATGTAAGGTCACCATGTGAACAAATTTGACCAATGGAAAGGATGTAATTTAGTGGAAGGTGCAATAAAGAATTATATTAAAATGTTACAGGATGTAATGGTTGTTGGAGAACCAACATTGATGGGAGGTGAATTTGGGGATGAAGACGAAAGACTCATAACTCGGCTAGAGAATCAGCAGTTTGAAAATAACGCTACTGAAGAAGAAAAATTTGCTGCCAGTTCGCCAGCCTTACAGCAGCACAATAATAGTCCATGGGGTGGGGACAAAAAACCACCTATGCCGACGCCCGGCGGGCCGCAGCCCGTACCAGAGGTAGATACAAAAACAGAGCAATGACTGCATGGGTTATGTGAATGATAGTAATCTACATCATAATGACCTGGACTTGGAGGATGTGTATGTGCATTGCGTCATAGTGCTCGTTGTTTTCAGCATTATGCTCTTGTATAGGGCGTGTTGCTTCATTACCGGGCACTACATTCCCGGAGTGTGTTCAATGGTACGTGTTTAACGATGTGTATCAAACTGTATGAGCTTGTTGGATGAATAGAGACTAGAGTGGTTTCCTGGATAAAAGAAGTCATTAGATGAGATGTATTTGAAAGAAATACTCCGTATACAAGCTATTCATGGAACAGAGAACTTGAGTTGTAAATGTTATTTAAATGATTTGTGTATATAAAACAAGGAGCATTGTAAAGATGAAGCTTTTTGACTTCATAGAAGAGAACTCTGTCTCAGGTTCAAGTCGTAGAAGTTGTCCGGTAGCAGCCTTCCTTTGTTATAATGGTATGTTTGCTTGTGAATGGTTGGAGGAGGTGTGATGTGTCGTTTCAAATGACATGATGTACAGATCTGTATTGTTTACAGTAATGAGAAATATTTCAGTGTTTGCATTGAATTGGTGATATCCCAATAGAAAACCTTATCCTATTGCTTCTAACAAGAATCAGAAAATTCCCATTTGAATAAAAATGATGAGAAAGTTGTTTATGCAAGTACAGTCAAACCTGTGTTAAGCAGCCAGCCAAGGGAATCGCAGACAGTGGCTGCTTAGCACAGGTGGCTGCTCAATAGAGGTCAAATGTATAATAAAACAAGATATTGGGAATCTGGCTGCTTAATACCAGTGACGGTATTATATATTATATATATATACGGAGGTGACCATTAACACAGGTTTGACTGTACTCCTTGCATTAGCAACACATGAGGTTAGACCACTCCATGTCTATAATGTCTGTTTGAATTGAAGTACCATATTGCCTACAATAAAACAGCCGGGCGCAATGCTTAAGTACAAATTTAGTGTTGTATTTAAAGTACGGTATATCGGCAAACAGCACCTCACAATAAAGTCTGCCACACCCTATCTGTTAACCTGTGTGTTATCAGCCCCTGTGTTTGTATGCACTTCACTGGTGAACCTATCCGAATATCATTAAACTTTATTTATTTTCAACGATCGCGAAACAAGCTTCATAAACTTACTTTCGTTGGCACGGATGAAAGTGTATATGTGGTCATTCGTGTGTGAGGAAACTGGAGTACCTAGAGAAAACCCACTTGTCCGATCTGACGACTACCATACCATCTCAACTTACTTCCAGGTCCGAGAAACGATCCCGGGTTGCATTTGTGAGAAGCGAGCATGCTAACCACGCTAATCGGACAGCCCAAACAAAAATCATTGCTGGCTTCCAAAATATCAGGGCAGGAAACCAGTATATACATCAGTCGATATCATGACTAATTGACTGTCATCGTATTTAAATCATATGAAGTATTTTCAGTATCTAAATATTATGAAATACAGTACCAGTCTAAGCAATGACAAAAATGCATTGTCCTCATTAGCCATAACAACATCCTGGACGTGATAATAAATCCAATTGTTGGCCACAGTTTCGAAGGACTTACCTGTCGTAGTTCTTTGTAGCTAATCTATGCAGGGTACCAGTGTATTTACACTGAATTTCTGGTAACCTGCCACAATGTAGAAATCTTGTTTGGGTTTATTTTCCACTTGCAACGGATGCATGAGATGTGTAATGTCACAGTTGCTTTAGACAACTTACTAGAATTGAAAGTGGCAGCATAATTGAGAACCTTGATTGGGGATATTTATAAAGAACAAAGAAGGAATATCTGTAAAAAAGGAAAGAAAAATGAAACCAACAAAAACGAGATTTCGACGTGGATTTTTGGTGAAAATTTTGTGATTTTAAGGAAATTTGGACCCTGACTGGTGATACTTCACATGTAATATTATGATAGACAGAATCAAATAAACTCTTTATTATTTATAAATAACATATTTCGCCTTGATCAATATATCTTTTTAACAAATGTATGGTAAACGCTTGTACCCGACATTGTTAGCCATGTTCCCGAAGCTAGTAAAACACTGTTGGGTTAATCATTTTCCATTCAGGCTTGTTCATTGATGGATTCTACCAGTCCAGTCAGTCTAGTAAGTTTCCATTCACTTGTTCATTGATGGATTCTACCAGTCCAGTCAGTCTAGTAAGTTTCCATTCACTTGTTCATTGATGGATTCTACCAGTCCAGTCAGTCTAGTAAGTTTCCATTCACTTGTTCATTGATGGATTCTACCAGTCCAGTCAGTCCATTCACTTGTTCATTGGTGGATTCTACCAGCCCAGTAAGTTTCCATTCACTTGTTCATTGATGGATTCTACCAGTCCAGTCAGTCTAGTAAGTTTCCATTCACTTGTTCATTGATGGATTCTACCAGTCCAGTCAGTCTAGTAAGTTTCCATTCACTTGTTCATTGATGGATTCTACCAGTCCAGTCGTTAGTAAGTTTCCATTCACTTGTTCATTGTGGATTTACCAGTCCAGTCAGTCTAGTAAGTTTCCATTCACTTGTTCATTGGTGGATTCTACCAGCCCAGTAAGTTTCCATTCACTTGTTCATTGATGGATTCTACCAGTCCAGTCCGGCTATAAGTTGCCACTAAGGCTTGTATATCGTAGAACTCTGCTAGCACAGTCAGGAGATTATGTAACCTCTAGGCTCTCGGTCTTGACTCTTAATCTTCCGAATAAATTGGACGGAATGTGCAAACGCCATGAAGTCTGTCGTTTCCTATTCAGGCAAGAGTTTTAGCTCCACTATCTGAATAGCAAACAGCATAGATCCTGATCAGAATGTGCCGTCTGATCTGGCTCTATGCTGTTTGCAAATGTGACTTTAGTTGTGATTGGCAGGTTAAGGGTTAATACTGTATACACAGTCATTGAACTGAAACATAATTTATACATACCATAATTATTTATCAACATTTTACACCCGGCTGCTAGTCTTACATAATCTTCATTGTATATGCCATATAGAAACATTGTCACGTATAGACTTCACATATATGTACATTGTGTATATAAGATATAAGCATTATATAGCTTCTTTGTAATCTCAAACAGTACTTCTAGCTTCACTTGTGTATACATCTGTCTTTGTAATCTCAAACAGTACTTCTAGCTTCACTTGTGTATACATCTGTCTTTGTAATCTCAAACAGTACTTCTAACTTCACTTGTGTATACGTCTGTCTTTGTAATCTCAAACAGTACTTCTAGCTTCACTTGTGTAGACGTCCGTCTTTGTAATCTCAAACAGTACTTCTAGCTTCACTTGTGTATACATCTGTCTTTGTAATCTCAAATAGTACGTCTAGCTTCACTTGTGTATACACCTGTCTTTGTAATCTCAAATAGTACGTCTAGCTTCACTTGTGTAGATGTCCATCTTTGTAATCTCAAACAGTACTTCTAACTTCACTTGTGTATACGTCTGTCTTTGAAATCTCAAACAGGTATCTGAACTTCACTTGTGTATACATCTGTCTTTGTAATCTCAAACAGTACTTCTAGCTTCACTTGTGTAGATGTCCATCTTTGTAATCTCAAACAGTACTTCTAGCTTCACTTGTGTAGATGTCCATCTTTGTAATCTCAAACAGTACTTCTAACTTCACTTGTGTATACGTCTGTCTTTGAAATCTCAAACAGGTATCTGAACTTCACTTGTGTATACATCTGTCTTTGTAATCTCAAACAGTACTTCTAACTTTCACTTTTGTAAACGTCCGTCTTTGTAATCTCGAACAGTACTTCTAACTTCACTTGTGTATACGTCCGTCTTTGTAATCTCAAACAGTACTTCTAACTTCACTTGTGTATACGTCTGTCTTTGTAATCTCAAACAGTACTTCTAACTTCACTTGTGTAGACATCCGTCTTTGTAACAGGTATCTGAACTTCACTTGTGTATACGTCCGTCTTTGTAATCTCGAACAGTACTTCTAGCTTCACTTGTGTAGACGTCTGTCTTTGTAATCTCAAACAGTACTTCTAACTTCACTTGTGTAGACATCCGTCTTTGTAACAGGTATCTGAACTTCACTTGTGTAGACGTCCGTCTTTGACGGGTGGACAGGTGCATTAATGTAGCTTGCGTTTATAATTATGTTTTAATGGAAATATCAATTACGGTGCAATTCAATTGTTTATATGTTTGTTCTGGATGTATGATTGGTTGATGCATACTGCAACTTGTAGCAAAACTCGGCATGAAATGTTTTCAATGATATATCTAAAAGTTAACCTAGGAGAAAAGTGTACCGTGTGACACTAACATTTCTTGGTAACTGTTAGCTTCTGAGTTTTGGAATATGTTGACCGATGCTCTAGTTATTTTCTTTGCCCTATTAGAATTGTTCTTTTGAAGTTCTCTCACTGCAAATAAACTGTGTACAAACAGGTAGATTTATAATTGGTTTTAACGGGATAGAGACATAGCCCACCACCCCTGTTTTTTAACACAGGGGAACAAAATCTAGGACTATGTAAGGGGCCCTACCTTGAATCTGACTGTGGGACAGATTGTATATGGGAGGGTGGGTATGTATGTCCGCCTGTGTCTAAAAACATGGGGGGGGGGCGGGTTATGTCCTGCATTTGTTTTAACATATTGATTTGTATGTCTGTATTTAAACATCTTTTTGTGCAGAAAAGGTGCTATATTTTTATAACTGACAAATGCGTCATAATGATCCATAACTTTAAAATGAATGGTTACATGTGTACGTATTGTGTGTATGTAATTGAACAGTGCACGTACATGTGTGGTTATTTCTATGTATTGTGATAATGATGCAGCCTTGCTCGTCTTCATTTGTTATTGATAATCTATGTAGAGTTGTGGTACGACGTTAACACAACACACCCAGGCACACATATACCAGTAGAAGTGCTAAAATACATGTAACCCCACAGTAAGTTGTAGGGTTTGGATCACCCGGTTAGAGTTGCAGGGCACAGATCCTCACCCTTGTGTCACGGTATGGTCACTGGAGTCCTGATACATTGTAACCACCATATTTCACTGTGGTTGTCGGAAGTTGCAATGTAACCACTGATCACTGGTGTCGTAACCACCATAATGTAACTACTTCACACTGGTGTCATGATGCAATTACTGTGGTGTCATGGCATAGCTGTTGGTATCATAATGTAATTACTTCACACTGATGTCATGATGCAATTACTGTGGTGTCGTGGCATAGCTGTTGGTATCATAATGTAATTACTTCACACTGATGTCATGATGCAATTACTGTGGTGTCATGGCATAGCTGTTGGTATCATAATGTAATTACTTCACACTGGTGTCATGGCATAGCTGTTGGTATCATAATGTAATTACTTCACATTGGTGTCATGATGCAACTACTGTGGTGTCACGGCATAGCTGTTGGTATCATAATATAATTACTTCACACTGGTGTCATGATGCAATTACTGTGATACCAGAATGTAACTATTGTAATGCAATTACTACTGAGACTTATGTATTTTGTACCATGAGGCAATCGTTTGTGCCACAGTAAGGCAGCTTGTGTCATGATGTATCTGCTACAACATCGGCAACAAGAGGATACACGACATCATCACCAAGCACTGTTCATAAGGTTGAAGTTGAAGTGTTTGTATTCAGGAATTGAATACATTCATAGAATTCTGACTGGAGGTTAATTGGAAACACAGACTGAAAATTATCAAATTGTTTCTAGACAGTTCAAGATTACTTCACTGTGCTCTTCCACATTACTAATACTAATTTTTCCTTATTAGTGGTAAATCCATATTTGGTTCATTTCTGGACTTTTGATTCAGATGTAACTGGTTACAATTTACATATTGGGCGATCCACGATTACTGCGATACTACGATATTTCCATCTACACAGTTTTATCATATTTATAACTTTACTGAATCTTTTGAGTAATGAAAGCAAATAAGTTGATCTTTGAGTAATGAAAGCAAATAAGTTACATGTCTGGTCCGACTAATCTAATCTATCTATTCCCCCTTCCAACCGTTCGACATGTTTGCATTTACACAATAACACCACACGCCACCCCCTTATCCAAAGCTGATGAAATTAAGTGTGGCAATTAAATATCCGAAATATATACCTAGCCGACTACTACTACAGCTGCTTATACAAGTTATTTTATTTTGTAACAGCGATTAAGTCAAAATTTAGGTAAAATAATAATGATTGAAAGTTCTTGCACGGTTAATAAAATATGACCTGCCAGTTTTTACTACCTTTAATCTGTTGTTCACACCTGGGGCCATGTCTGTCTACATTTGACAGTCTGTTGTTTTAATGGCATCCGAAACCAATGAGCCACAAGAAGATAACCATCGGCAATATTATTCAATTACGGTTTATTGTGTGTGGTCCAGACATGCAATTACATGATTCAGTTGGTTGGCAGTGTCGTATTAATGGCTATCTACGGATTATAGGTGTGTCTGATCACAGGCAAGCAA
Source organism: Archivesica marissinica (assembly GCA_014843695.1). NCBI lineage: Eukaryota > Metazoa > Mollusca > Bivalvia > Venerida > Vesicomyidae > Archivesica > Archivesica marissinica. Next base: position 63,209,421 of record CM026393.1, on the reverse strand, counting down.
CACTTGACTGGTGTATGCCCAATAGCGTAACATTTGCAAGTTGCTTTCTCCTCAATCCTACATGTATTTTCTTATTGTGATCATTATACTATGTATATTCATTGAAATAAAATATTGTTTAAACTAATAGCGTAACACTATGGCCAGTCATGTCACAGTACAGTCACTGGTGCCACAGTACAATCACTGGTGTCACAGTACAATCACTGGTGTCACAGTACAGTAGCTGGTGTCACAGTACAGTCACGGGTGCCACAGTACAATCACTGGTGTCACAGTACAATCACTGGTGTCACAGTACAGTAGCTGGGGTCACAGTACAGTTGCTGCTGTCACAGTACAATCACTGGTGTCACAGTACAGTTGCTGGTGTCACAGTACAGTCACTGCTGTCACAGTACAGTTGCTGGTGTCACAGTACAGTCGCTGGTGTCACAGTACAGTTGCTGGTGTCACAGTACAGTCGCTGGTGTCACAATACAGTCACTGCTGTCACAGTACAGTTGCTGGTGTCACAGTACAGTCAGTCGCTGGTGTCACAGTACAGTTGCTGCTGTCACAATACAGTCTGTTGCTGGTGTCACAGTACAGTCTGTTGCTGGTGTCACAGTACAGTCAGTTGCTGGTGCCACAGTACAGATGCTGGTGTCACAGTACAATCACTGGTGCCACAGTACAATCACTGGTGTCACAGTACAGTCGCTGCTGTCACAGTACAATCACTGGTGTCACAGTACAGTCATTGGTGTCACCGTACAATCACTGGTGTCACAGTACAGTCGCTGCTGTCACAGTACAATCACTGGTGTCACAGTACAGTTGCTGGTGTCACAGTACAGTCACTGGTGTCACAGTACAGTCAGTTGCTGGTGTCACAGTACAGTCAGTTGCTGCTGTCACAGTACAGTTGCTGGTGTCACAGTACAGTCGGTTGCTGGTGTCACAGTACAGTCAGTTGCTGGTGTCACTACAGTTGCTGGCGTCACAGTACAATCACTGGTGCCACAGTACAATCACTGGTGTCACAGTACAGTAGCTGGTGTCACAGTACAGTAGCTGGTGTCACAGTACAGTCACTGGTGCCACAGTACAATCACTGGTGCCACAGTACAGTCGCTGCTGTCACAGTACAATCTCTGGTGTCACAGTACAGTCAGTTGCTGGTGTCACAGTACAGTCGCTGCTGTCACAGTACAATCACTGGTGTCACAGTACAGTTGCTGGTGTCACAGTAGAGTTGCTGCTGTCACAGTACAGTCACTGGTGTCACAGTACAGTCAGTTGCTGGTGTCACAGTACAGTCAGTTGCTGCTGTCACAGTACAGTCACTGCTGTCACAGTACAGTCAGTTGCTGCTGTCACAGTACAGTCAGTTGCTGGTGTCACAGTACAGTCGCTGCTGTCACAGTACAGTCGCTGCTGTCACAGTACAGTCACTGGTGTCACAGTACAGTCAGTTGCTGGTGTCACAGTACAGTCAGTTGCTGGTGTCACAGTACAGTCGCTGGTGTCACAGTACAGTTGCTGGTGTCACAGTACAGTCAGTTGCTGGTGTCACAGTGCAGTCGCTGGTGGCACAGTACAGTCACTGGTGGCACAGTACAGTCACTGCTGTCACAGTACAGTCACTGCTGTCACAGTACAGTCACTGGTGGCACAGTACAGTCACTGCTGTCACAGTACAGTCACTGCTGTCACAGTACAGTCACTGGTGGCACAGTACAGTCACTGCTGTCACAGTATGGTTGATGGTGTCACCATATGGTCAATGATGTAACAGTATGGTCAATGATGTCACAGTATGGTCAATGATGTCACAGTATGGTCAATTATGTCAACAGTATGGCCAATGATGTCACAGTATATGGTCAATGCTGTCACAGTATGGTCAATGATGTCACAGTTTGTCAACTTATGTCATAGTATGGTCAATGATGTCATAGTATGGCTGATGGTGTTACAATAATGTCCATTGGTACAGACGTGTTGTTGAACAGAGTGTCAGTCAAGAAGCTGCTAAAACATTTTCTCACCCATATTAGATTTGGAGATACTGTGTTGTGCAGTTGCTAGGCTACAAATATAGTAGCTTGGCAGATATTACGGGTGCCATGTTTGATCATAAAACTCGTCTAGTTTTGTTTTACAAGAAACAGCAAGTGAATTTTCTCTGTTTAGTAGGTCTGTATTTTATATGTACGCATTAGGTTTTCTTGCCTGATCATTCTAACTGTTTTCGCTTAATATTTTGTTACTTTATGGTATATTAAGATGTTTTCGTCTCCTGTTTTGATTGTTGAGAAATATACGCAAACACATTTAGCAATTGATGTATTGTATCTATTTGTTATGTTATATTTCGGGTTTTACGCCTGCATCAGCACCATTTTGGGCTATATCGCCGGCGGGCAGTTTACCTAACAACACCTTTCCTGGGCAGGCTCCAGCGGTTAACCAGTACTTGGGTGCACTAACCTCCGTAAGAAACTGCCAACTTTTTCATATAAATGAGACACGGCCTGAGCGGGGCTCGAACCCGTGACCATCAGTGATGATAGGTTACAGTGGTATACAAGTCAGCGACCTTAACCACTCGACCACGGAGGCGGACTGTATCTATTTGTATAAAAATAAAATGCATTTAATAAATAATTTGGAATTTTTGACCGAAAAATAAATTATGTTTATATACTTAACTTCTGCAGTCTGCCACACATTTTGTTATGGTACCATATAATTTAAGGAAAACGAGAATTTCGGTTGCATGTTTTCTTGCATAAATGATGCATTATAATATAAATTATTGTTACACATTCATTTTTTTGTAATAAATTATTTATCAGTATATGTAACCAATACGTGATGTAATGTTTCACACACCCTGTGTAATCAATTTATTCATATTGTAATAATTTACACACGATAGCACTATACTACACATTATGTTACAGACATTACACTATGTATATTCTTTGTCTCCGTTCTTCAAAGTAAGAGGGAAGGGGTTATATTAATTGTATGTCCATCCCATCCTATTCTGGTACGGTACATTTCTTAAATTTGTTGTGGTCTTTTCACACAGCCTATACACATATAGTTAAAACTACCGTGGTCCCTCAAAATTTAAAACCCCGCTGGTATCTCTAGCATCAACCTTCCAGTTGTCAATCATAACCTCTTGTGCATGCTTGCCCAATAATATATAAATGTGACAATGGCCGTCAGCTTATCTACCGGTAAGCAACCTTCCAGTTTTCTAAAATAACCCTAGATATATCAACTCCCTTTGTTTAAATTATCCCCAATCACCCCCCCCCCCCTTTATCTAAATAACCCTTATTTTGTCTATAATCGACCTAATTTTATCTAAAATAGATGTATGTACATGTATCTAAATTCCACTACGAGTCTATGACATTAATGTTGCATCAACCCTCGGATGCATGTTCCTTTCATCTTAAGGCTAATACCTTGTCAGCTGTTAAATTCTACATAAATCACTGTGTAATTCTATTATTTCATTCAACAGCATATAATTATAAAAATCGATCAAATGTACGTTTACTGCACATTAGTTCATTTTTATTGTACATCGTCTTCAACTAGACATCAACCTTGTAATATATAAAAATGAATAAATTATTTATATTGTAATGTTACGTATTTTTTGTTATTTCTTTATGAGCTGGTGAAGAGGCTCAAGGGCCAGTGATGGTCAATGTAGATGGTTTCAGTATAAGTGTGCTCAATACCCACCAATCAGATCATCTTGTACAGCACTTGTTGAGTAACAAATACAACTCTTGTACAGTAGCCAATCCTACCATCTCACTTGTACAGTAATCAATCCAACCATCTCACTTGTACAGTAACCAATCCGACCATCTCACTTGTACAGTAACCAATCCTACCATCTCACTTGTACAGTAACCAATCCTACCATCTCACTTGTACAGTAACCAATCCAACCATCTCACTTGTACAGTAACCAATCCAACCATCTCACTTGTACAGTAACCAATCCGACCATCTCACTTGTACAGTAACCAATCCTACCATCTCACTTGTACAGTAACCAATCCGACCATCTCACTTGTACAGTAACCAATCCACCATCTCACTTGTACAGTAGCCAATCCGACCATCTCACTTGTACAGTAACCAATCCGACCATCTCACTTGTACAGTAACCAATCCGACCATCTCACTTGTACAGTAACCAATCCGACCATCTCACTTGTACAGTAACCAATCCAACCATCTCACTTGTACAGTAACCAATCCTACCATCTCACTTGTACAGTAACCAATCCTACCATCTCACTTGTACAGTAACCAATCCGACCATCTCACTTGTACAGTAACCAATCCGACCATCTCACTTGTACAGTAGCCAATCCAACCATCTCACTTGTACAGTAGCCAATCCGACCATCTCACTTGTACAGTAGCCAATCCGACCATCTCACTTGTACAGTAATCAATCCGACCATCTCACTTGTACAGTAACCAATCCGACCATCTCACTTGTACAGTAGCCAATCCAACCATCTCACTTGTACAGTAACCAATCCGACCATCTCACTTGTACAGTAACCAATCCGACCATCTCACTTGTACAGTAACCAATCCGACCATCTCACTTGTACAGTAGCCAATCCAACCATCTCACTTGTACAGTAACCAATCCTACCATCTCACTTGTACAGTAACCAATCCAACCATCTCACTTGTACAGTAACCAATCCTACCATCTCACTTGTACAGTAACCAATCCAACCATCTCACTTGTACAGTAACCAATCCTACCATCTCACTTGTACAGTAACCAATCCTACCATCTCACTTGTACAGTAACCAATCCTACCATCTCACTTGTACAGTAACCAATCCGACCATCTCACTTGTACAGTAGCCAATCCGACCATCTCACTTGTACAGTAGCCAATCCGACCATCTCACTTGTACAGTAACCAATCCGACCATCTCACTTGTACAGTAGCCAATCCGACCATCTCACTTGTACAGTAGCCAATCCGACCATCTCACTTGTACAGTAATCAATCCGACCATCTCACTTGTACAGTAACCAATCCGACCATCTCACTTGTACAGTAGCCAATCCAACCATCTCACTTGTACAGTAGCCAATCCAACCATCTCACTTGTACAGTAGCCAATCCGACCATCTCACTTGTACAGTAGCCAATCCGACCATCTCACTTGTACAGTAATCAATCCGACCATCTCACTTGTACAGTAACCAATCCAACCATCTCACTTGTACAGTAGCCAATCCAACCATCTCACTTGTACAGTAACCAATCCAACCATCTCACTTGTACAGTAACCAATCCTACCATCTCACTTGTACAGTAACCAATCCGACCATCTCACTTGTACAGTAACCAATCCAACCATCTCACTTGTACAGTAGCCAATCCGACCATCTCACTTGTACAGTAACCAATCCGACCATCTCACTTGTACAGTAACCAATCCGACCATCTCACTTGTACAGTAACCAATCCGACCATCTCACTTGTACAGTAGCCAATCCGACCATCTCACTTGTACAGTAATCAATCCGACCATCTCACTTGTACAGTAACCAATCCGACCATCTCACTTGTACAGTAGCCAATCCAACCATCTCACTTGTACAGTAGCCAATCCAACCATCTCACTTGTACAGTAGCCAATCCGACCATCTCACTTGTACAGTAGCCAATCCGACCATCTCACTTGTACAATAATCAATCCGACCATCTCACTTGTACAGTAACCAATCCAACCATCTCACTTGTACAGTAGCCAATCCAACCATCTCACTTGTACAGTAACCAATCCAACCATCTCACTTGTACAGTAACCAATCCTACCATCTCACTTGTACAGTAACCAATCCTACCATCTCACTTGTACAGTAACCAATCCAACCATCTCACTTGTACAGTAACCAATCCTACCATCTCACTTGTACAGTAACCAATCCTACCATCTCACTTGTACAGTAACCAATCCTACCATCTCACTTGTACAGTAACCAATCCGACCATCTCACTTGTACAGTAGCCAATCCAACCATCTCACTTGTACAGTAACCAATCCGACCATCTCACTTGTACAGTAGCCAATCCGACCATCTCACTTGTACAGTAACCAATCCGACCATCTCACTTGTACAGTAACCAATCCGACCATCTCACTTGTACAGTAACCAATCCGACCATCTCACTTGTACAGTAACCAATCCAACCATCTCACTTGTACAGTACCAATCCAACCATCTCACTTGTACAGTAACCAATCCGACCATCTCACTTGTACAGTAACCAATCCGACCATCTCACTTGTACAGTAACCAATCCGACCATCTCACTTGTACAGTAGCCAATCCAACCATCTCACTTGTACAGTAGCCAATCCAACCATCTCACTTGTACAGTAGCCAATCCGACCATCTCACTTGTACAGTAGCCAATCCGACCATCTCACTTGTACAGTAACCAATCCGACCATCTCACTTGTACAGTAACCAATCCAACCATCTCACTTGTACAGTAGCCAATCCAACCATCTCACTTGTACAGTAACCAATCCAACCATCTCACTTGTACAGTAACCAATCCTACCATCTCACTTGTACAGTAACCAATCCTACCATCTCACTTGTACAGTAACCAATCCTACCATCTCACTTGTACAGTAACCAATCCTACCATCTCACTTGTACAGTAACCAATCCGACCATCTCACTTGTACAGTAACCAATCCAACCATCTCACTTGTACAGTAGCCAATCCAACCATCTCACTTGTACAGTAACCAATCCGACCATCTCACTTGTACAGTAACCAATCCAACCATCTCACTTGTACAGTAACCAATCCTACCATCTCACTTGTACAGTAACCAATCCGACCATCTCACTTGTACAGTAACCAATCCAACCATCTCACTTGTACAGTAACCAATCCTACCATCTCACTTGTACAGTAACCAATCCTACCATCTCACTTGTACAGTAACCAATCCGACCATCTCACTTGTACAGTAGCCAATCCAACCATCTCACTTGTACAGTAACCAATCCGACCATCTCACTTGTACAGTAGCCAATCCGACCATCTCACTTGTACAGTAGCCAATCCGACCATCTCACTTGTACAATAATCAATCCGACCATCTCACTTGTACAGTAACCAATCCGACCATCTCACTTGTACAGTAGCCAATCCAACCATCTCACTTGTACAGTAGCCAATCCAACCATCTCACTTGTACAGTAGCCAATCCGACCATCTCACTTGTACAGTAGCCAATCCGACCATCTCACTTGTACAATAATCAATCCGACCATCTCACTTGTACAGTAACCAATCCAACCATCTCACTTGTACAGTAGCCAATCCAACCATCTCACTTGTACAGTAACCAATCCAACCATCTCACTTGTACAGTAACCAATCCTACCATCTCACTTGTACAGTAACCAATCCTACCATCTCACTTGTACAGTAACCAATCCAACCATCTCACTTGTACAGTAACCAATCCTACCATCTCACTTGTACAGTAACCAATCCTACCATCTCACTTGTACAGTAACCAATCCGACCATCTCACTTGTACAGTAGCCAATCCAACCATCTCACTTGTACAGTAGCCAATCCGACCATCTCACTTGTACAGTAGCCAATCCGACCATCTCACTTGTACAGTAATCAATCCGACCATCTCACTTGTACAGTATCCAATCCGACCATCTCACTTGTACAGTAGCCAATCCGACCATCTCACTTGTACAGTAACCAATCCGACCATCTCACTTGTACAGTAACCAATCCGACCATCTCACTTGTACAGTAGCCAATCCAACCATCTCACTTGTACAGTAGCCAATCCAACCATCTCACTTGTACAGTAGCCAATCCGACCATCTCACTTGTACAGTAGCCAATCCGACCATCTCACTTGTACAGTAATCAATCCGACCATCTCACTTGTACAGTAACCAATCCAACCATCTCACTTGTACAGTAGCCAATCCAACCATCTCACTTGTACAGTAACCAATCCGACCATCTCACTTGTACAGTAACCAATCCGACCATCTCACTTGTACAGTAACCAATCCGACCATCTCACTTGTACAGTAACCAATCCGACCATCTCACTTGTACAGTAGCCAATCCAACCATCTCACTTGTACAGTAGCCAATCCAACCATCTCACTTGTACAGTAGCCAATCCGACCATCTCACTTGTACAGTAGCCAATCCGACCATCTCACTTGTACAATAATCAATCCGACCATCTCACTTGTACAGTAACCAATCCAACCATCTCACTTGTACAGTAGCCAACCCAACCATCTCACTTGTACAGTAACCAATCCAACCATCTCACTTGTACAGTAACCAATCCTACCATCTCACTTGTACAGTAACCAATCCTACCATCTCACTTGTACAGTAACCAATCCAACCATCTCACTTGTACAGTAACCAATCCTACCATCTCACTTGTACAGTAACCAATCCTACCATCTCACTTGTACAGTAACCAATCCTACCATCTCACTTGTACAGTAACCAATCCGACCATCTCACTTGTACAGTAGCCAATCCAACCATCTCACTTGTACAGTAGCCAATCCGACCATCTCACTTGTACAGTAGCCAATCCGACCATCTCACTTGTACAATAATCAATCCGACCATCTCACTTGTACAGTATCCAATCCGACCATCTCACTTGTACAGTAGCCAATCCGACCATCTCACTTGTACAGTAACCAATCCGACCATCTCACTTGTACAGTAACCAATCCGACCATCTCACTTGTACAGTAGCCAATCCAACCATCTCACTTGTACAGTAGCCAATCCAACCATCTCACTTGTACAGTAGCCAATCCGACCATCTCACTTGTACAGTAGCCAATCGACCATCTCACTTGTACAATAATCAATCCGACCATCTCACTTGTACAGTAACCAATCCAACCATCTCACTTGTACAGTAGCCAATCCAACCATCTCACTTGTACAGTAACCAATCCACCATCTCACTTGTACAGTAACCAATCCTACCATCTCACTTGTACAGTAACCAATCCTACCATCTCACTTGTACAGTAACCAATCCAACCATCTCACTTGTACAGTAACCAATCCTACCATCTCACTTGTACAGTAACCAATCCTACCATCTCACTTGTACAGTAACCAATCCTACCATCTCACTTGTACAGTAACCAATCCGACCATCTCACTTGTACAGTAGCCAATCCGACCATCTCACTTGTACAGTAACCAATCCGACCATCTCACTTGTACAGTAACCAATCCGACCATCTCACTTGTACAGTAGCCAATCCAACCATCTCACTTGTACAGTAGCCAATCCAACCATCTCACTTGTACAGTACCAATCCGACCATCTCACTTGTACAGTAGCCAATCCGACCATCTCACTTGTACATAATCAATCCGACCATCTCACTTGTACAGTAACCAATCCAACCATCTCACTTGTACAGTAGCCAACCAACCATCTCACTTGTACAGTAACCAATCCAACCATCTCACTTGTACAGTAACCAATCCTACCATCTCACTTGTACAGTAACCAATCCGACCATCTCACTTGTACAGTAACCAATCCGACCATCTCACTTGTACAGTAACCAATCCACCATCTCACTTGTACAGTAACCAATCCAACCATCTCACTTGTACAGTAACCAATCCAACCATCTCACTTGTACAGTAACCAATCCTACCATCTCACTTGTACAGTAACCAATCCTACCATCTCACTTGTACAGTAACCAATCCTACCATCTCACTTGTACAGTAACCAATCCGACCATCTCACTTGTACAGTAACCAATCCGACCATCTCACTTGTACAGTAGCCAATCCGACCATCTCACTTGTACAGTAGCCAATCCGACCATCTCACTTGTACAGTAACCAATCCGACCATCTCACTTGTACAGTAGCCAATCCGACCATCTCACTTGTACAGTAGCCAATCCGACCATCTCACTTGTACAGTAACCAATCCGACCATCTCACTTGTACAGTAATCAATCCGACCATCTCACTTGTACAGTAGCCAATCCAACCATCTCACTTGTACAGTAGCCAATCCAACCATCTCACTTGTACAGTAGCCAATCCGACCATCTCACTTGTACAGTAGCCAATCGACCATCTCACTTGTACAGTAATCAATCCGACCATCTCACTTGTACAGTAACCAATCCAACCATCTCACTTGTACAGTAGCCAATCCAACCATCTCACTTGTACAGTAACCAATCCAACCATCTCACTTGTACAGTAACCAATCCTACCATCTCACTTGTACAGTAACCAATCCTACCATCTCACTTGTACAGTAACCAATCCTACCATCTCACTTGTACAGTAACCAATCCTACCATCTCACTTGTACAGTAACCAATCCGACCATCTCACTGTAAGTAACCAATCCACATCTCCTTGTACAGTACCAATCCACCATCTCACTTGTACAGTACATCACCATCCACTTGTACAGTACCAATCCTACCATCTCACTTGTACAGTAACCAATCCGACCATCTCACTTGTACAGTAGCCAATCCAACCATCTCACTTGTACAGTAACCAATCCAACCATCTCACTTGTACAGTAACATCCACCATCTCACTTGTACAGTAGCCAATCCTACCATCTCACTTGTACAGTAGCCAATCCGACCATCTCACTTGTACAGTAACCAATCCGACCATCTCACTTGTACAGTAACCAATCCGACCATCTCACTTGTACAGTAGCCAATCCGACCATCTCACTTGTACAGTAACCAATCCGACCATCTCACTTGTACAGTAACCAATCCGACCATCTCACTTGTACAGTAACCAATCCAACCATCTCACTTGTACAGTAGCCAATCCAACCATCTCACTTGTACAGTAGCCAATCCGACCATCTCACTTGTACAGTAGCCAATCCGACCATCTCACTTGTACAGTAATCAATCCGACCATCTCACTTGTACAGTAACCAATCCAACCATCTCACTTGTACAGTAGCCAATCCAACCATCTCACTTGTACAGTAACCAATCCAACCATCTCACTTGTACAGTAACCAATCCTACCATCTCACTTGTACAGTAACCAATCCTACCATCTCACTTGTACAGTAACCAATCCAACCATCTCACTTGTACAGTAACCAATCCTACCATCTCACTTGTACAGTAACCAATCCTACCATCTCACTTGTACAGTAACCAATCCTACCATCTCACTTGTACAGTAACCAATCCGACCATCTCACTTGTACAGTAGCCAATCCAACCATCTCACTTGTACAGTAGCCAATCCGACCATCTCACTTGTACAGTAGCCAATCGACCATCTCACTTGTACAGTAATCAATCCGACCATCTCACTTGTACAGTATCCAATCCGACCATCTCACTTGTACAGTAGCCAATCCGACCATCTCACTTGTACAGTAACCAATCCTACCATCTCACTTGTACAGTAACCAATCCGACCATCTCACTTGTACAGTAGCCAATCCAACCATCTCACTTGTACAGTAACCAATCCTACCATCTCACTTGTACAGTAACCAATCCGACCATCTCA
>CM026393.1:63130839-63196758 GCA_014843695.1 Archivesica marissinica | reverse complement strand
CCCATGCTAGCCCCATGCTAGCCCCATGCTAGTCCCATGCGCCCCACGGCGGCGTTAACGTGTGAAACAACTGAATGGTTGCTATTGTTGTCGTCGAGTTTATGAATGTTTGCCCACCCGTATGCACCGAAGGCCCGCTCACCCGTAGATGCTTGGCCCGTCTCACACCAACCCTGTGTACCCAGCACGGATCTGTAGTCCAGTTGTTAACACGCTGGACTGGTAATTCAGGGATCGCAGGTTCGACCCCCCGTCTGACCATAATAAAACCACGTAAAAGAACCAGAGGAGATTCTGGAATGGGTCTCTGTCTGTATCATTGCACTATCCTCCAAAAATCTAAAATGACTAATCTCTTCAGGGGGCGTAACTCATATGGGCAACCGGTAGCGACGATAAATAAACGTAAAAACACACCGCACAACTAAACTACATTCTTAGTTGAGGCCTCTTCTTCTTCTTCTTATTCTTCTTCTTCTGTACAATGATTACTGAATTGGCCAGTTACTGCCCCTCTATTATCTTTAAAGCGGAATAACATAGCTAAAAGCAACATAATTCAGTTGTACGTATACATACCATTGCTCCTATATATTCTTCAGAACACTAACTCTCAATCAATGAGTGTTCTTACGGTCTACAAACTCTCAAAAGTGAAAGTAGGATTTCATCATAACGGGGATGGATATATGTCGAATTAATGTTTGTTTGTTATTGGAGTCTGTACTAAGCGCGTGATACTGTCTAAAATACTGTACAAAATTAAATATGCAATGGCACAAATGTGAGATATAACCGTAAATATGTACCATACAATGTTGTTATTCGTGATACACGGGATTGCATGCGTTAGTTAAGCTTGGCTGTTGATCCTGTTTACATGATTATGTTATGCCGTATACGACGTTTGTTTATTAATTGAAACATTCAGATTCTGCAGCAAGTATATTGAAATAAATTATGCCGTATAATTGGAAATTATATTCTGTAAAAATTTTGCATTTCTACCGATGTAGTTTCGCTTTAAGCATCATCTTAATTGGTTTGCTTTGAATCCATCGTTGTTTCCATGGCAGCATAAGCTTTCAATTATCCATGTCTCATAATATATTTTATGGAATCTCGACAGGTATCCTAGGTATATCCTCTAGTGTCCTCAAATCGTGATACCTTCGTTTTCGTTACCCCGTAAGTATTTACAATACTGCACGCGATCGGTGTTTCCTGACGTCACCAATCAGGAATAGATAGTGTCAAAGGTCATTTTCCATATTTGGCAACACAAATGCTCCCTATAATCCTTGGAGGCGTAAGAAATCGGTTATTTTCCTTGGATTGGTATAAAACATGCTATCTTTCATAATGCAATATTGCATCACCATTTATCCATTGGATTTACTGCAAAATATTGACATTTTCCAGTTTTGTTTTGCGTCGTCTGATTTGTTTACCTACCTGTCATTTAATGTGAAGGTCAAAATAGACTGGGTTACAATTTTAATTAGTGTAAGGGGGGATCGTTTTGGAGACTTCTCTTATATTGTTTTGAGGTCCATACAGTGGTTTACTGTCGTCGTCAACTAAACGATGTGTCCTGTAGTGTAGTGTACTTAAAGGAATAGTTTTTAATTTTGTTGTAGGTTTATGGCAGTCCAGCACCTACAAAGCGAAATTACAGGCAATATTTACCAACAGCCCTTACAAATGGGCATAGTGTGATATATGTGACCATTGGACCCACCTCATTTACTGTTCAAAGGTCAGGTTGACAAGATTAGGTGATGAATTCAGGTGTCCACATTGTGAAAATGCTTGTTAAACTGTGAAAAGAAATATTCATCAAAATAATAGAAATTATCATTATGCTGCACAAAACGTGTTCGTTTTATATTTACACCCATTCGATGTTACGCAAAATTGATTTTCTGAAAGGTCACGAAAACTCCGGTACCAGTCACCACAGATGTCGGTTTCGGGTCATGGTAAAAATGACAGCGCACGTTGTTATTTACGTAGTTATATTCATTTCTAATTATTTGGAATAAAAGAGGAACGTTACTTTATTTACATCATACATTTAGAAACTATGTAGTTTTAAGATTCGTTTTGTTGAATGCCGATCATTTCTTATCATAACGGAAACCGGAAACTCGAGGGTATCCTTTAACCGAAAGGTTCGGAGTTCGAGCCCCGCTGGAGCCGTTACGAGTGTGCCCTTAGGCAAGGCATTTCAATTCCAAGTTGCCTCTTCTATCTCCCTCGTGGCGATGGATTCCATCAGGAATGAGGTCTCGAGAGTGATTAATATAAGTTGTAAGAACTTGTTTCTCAATCGAGCTAAAATAAATTTGCATAAACTCTCTTTTGTATACATTACTGTAAGATATGTTGTGGTCTACAAACTTTCAAAAGTGAAAGTAGGATTTCTTATAACTGTCATCCATGCTCCTGATTTGACGCTTGTTTGTTATTGGAGTCAATACTTAATGCGTGATACTGTCGTTTAGAGATAATTCAACTAAGATTAGTCTACAAATAAATATGAATGCACACGATTTGTAAGATATAACGGTAAATCTGTACCATAACTCGAGTTATTCAAGATACCCGCGTTGTATTCCCGCATGGATGTCGATCCTATTTACATTATTTTGTTATGTCAACAAACTGCGTATACGACGTTTGTTTATTAGTTGAACTCTTATTAATCATACCACAACAACACTCATATTAGGGAACATCAGTAAAAACAAAGGATTTCATCTAAAAGGACCAATATATATTTCGGGATAAATCGGACTTTATCTGTTAAAGCAGCAATACGTCGTAATAAAGGATGTTTTGGGTAAAATAGAAATACTAATGTGTGTGTGTTTACAAACATCGAAATAGTCGCTCAGAAACGATAATATTCCAATAAATTTAAACCGTCGAATACGCGAATTTGTTTATCAACACACGAAATGTAAACACGCACAGTGCGCATGCGTGAAACAACAGAGGATGTAGAAAACAGCGTATATATTTTGAACATGAAAGACTATCAATCTAGCTACCTCTAATGTCGAACCCCTCGTGGGGATGTAGAAATGTCCCTAAAGACTTAGCTAACAGAGGTATGAATCAACATATCAAGTAATTTAATTAAAAAAGACAACGTGGGACAAATGGGGACGATACATTCCGATTGAAAACGAGTGCGGACGATGCGTTCCGGTTATAAACAAGTGTGTGACCGATCGACTCGGAAAGTCATACTTTCGGTTTCGAGTTTGTTTTATCGCAAAAAAACACTGTTTACCAAATGAACATAAGCATACAAAGTATAATGTTATAATGTGTAGCAGTATTGCTACCCATACGTAAATATTGAATTTTTCAAATATCTTTTATTTCATACGATGTAATGCTGCTTTAAAGGAGGCGATTTATTTGGCTAATGTTGATGCTCTCCAGAACCAATTCTAATTCTATGGAAAATACGTCTTCTTTTGTTTTGTTTGTTCGGGGTGTATGCCTTTATCAGAACTATTTTGGGCTATATATCCGGTGTGCAGTGTACCATACAACACATTTCCTGGGCAGGCTCCAGCGGTTAATCCGTACTTGGGTGCACCAACCTCCGTAAGAAACTTCCAACTTGTTCAAATTAACAGACAAAGTCTGAGCGGGGCTCGAACACGTGACCATCAATGATGATAGATTACAGTGGTATACAGGTCAGCAACCGTAACAACTCGACCACGGAGGCGGTCATGGAAAATACGACGTTAAATAAAGATTATATTGCCTTTAAAGCCCACTGACATTAAATAAAGCAAGTGCCTTTAAAGCTAACTCACATTAAATAAAGCAAGTGCCTTTAAAGCTAACTCACATTGAATAAAGAAGAGGGTTAATCAGTGGCATGCACTCTTCACCTCTATAATATATATAAATAACCAAGACTAGCTTATTTAAAAACAGTATATTTTATTTTGCTGGGGTCAATAATTCTATAATAAGTTACGTCGAATGTAAAATTATAATTATGCATAGCGAGGTGACTGGTGTTAAATACAATGTGTACAGAGGATGATAACAATAACTGATTGAGTCGTCGCCATATTTATACGGCCATACCCGGAAGAAGTCACACTGAAACAGAAAGTAGGTTTTGAATCTTTTGACAGAATCATGATCGAATATTCGAATATTCGAATACTTTCCCAATCGAATATTCGAATAGCAAAATTGCTATTCGTTGCCATCACTAATAATAATCTATGCAAATAGACGAGGAGATAAATGATATATCACCAGAAGTCGCACACAGTTGGACGCCATTCAGACACAGGAGTCGTATACTAATTACCTTCAATACAAGCACACCTACCACAGTATCGTCTTACCCATTCAGGAAAGTCGGAATTTTGGATTGAGATGTGGCGCTCAATCAATCATGCAGAATGTTAGACCATTCTTATATCCAAAGGAACGAACCATCTAAATAATGAGCATACTTTCCCTGGAACTCCGTGAGTGTGTGTTGGCATTATATTGTATGTATGTCTCGCTATACGGCTGGATTCGAGTGTACACTTAGCCATTCAGAGCAGAGTTATAAGCGACCAAATTAATTAGGAAATCGTCACAATAAATCATTATTGACCGGTCGGGTATTATAAGATAATTTTTATTTTGAGTCGGCAAGATAGCAACAGTACAACACAAGCGCTGAGTGAGCGTTTGAACCGACTATATAACATAACATAACGGTAACAGCTATCAAATTAGAATCACTGATAATAGTATGCATATTTATTTAAATTTATTTCTAAGATAAATGCTGAAAATGTTAAAACATAATTAAGTTATGTAGGTAAGACACATGTGATTGTTAGCCATAAAGAATATTAACCTATATAGTAAATCATTGACTTTATTGGTCATCAGCCTCCGTCCGTCTTATGAGACGATGGATTGCGCTCTTGTTGAGGAACATCTTCTGCGGTGACTGAGTAGGCCTATTCTTGAGTGGCAGTCTCTGTTGCAGTCATCGCAGGTGAAGATCGAGTCATCCAGTTTGGTTGATGCCTTTCGCTTCTGTCGTTTCTGCTCACGAAGCGTAGTTCGCTCAGCCTCGGCTCTTCTGACCCCAGCTTTCACAACGTGTCTCCATGATGACCGGTTTGATGCTGTGTCCTCCCAAGACTCTATGTTGATTTGCGCTGAACGCAGGTCCCTCTTACAAGCGTCCCTGTATCTTAGGTGGGGGCGACCAGTTGGACGTGATCCTTGTTCAAGTTGACCGTACAGTAGATCTTTGGGGATGCGTCCTTTATCCATGCGTTTATTGGTAAACCTAATATAAGTGCATGGAATAAACAAACATCTTTTACATGAACATTAATTTTTAATATTTGTTTGTAATATTCATCGCCCTGAGCTGGGTGTATCATTATACAAGATATTTGAAGTTTCATTGGAACATGAACATAATATACGTCATTTATATGACGTTACTAATAATTATGGACACTATTTAATAAGACAATTAAAAATATTATGATGGACGAATGAAGGAATGGCATAGTGGGTTAGTGGTGATTATAGTGGATGATGTAGTTTATACATATGGACGTATGTATAGGATATAAGCCGACAACCATCCCATATGTAGACTATTGGACTGTGTGAGGCACGTATGGACGTATACATGTATAGGATATAAGCCGACAGCGATCCCATATGTAGACTATTGGACTGTGTGAGGCACGTATGGACGTATGTATGTATAGGATATAAGCCGACAGCGATCCCATATGTAGACTATTGGACTGTGTGAGGCACGTATGGACGTATACATGTATAGGATATAAGCCGACAACGATCCCCTATGTAGACTATTGGACTGTGTGAGGCACGTATGGACGTATGTATGTATAGGATATAAGCCGACAACCATCCCATATGTAGACTATTGGACTGTGTGAGGCACGTATGGACGTATACATGTATAGGATATAAGCCGACAGCGATCCCATATGTAGACTATTGGACTGTGTGAGGCACGTATGGACGTATGTATGTATAGGATATAAGCCGACAGCGATCCCATATGTAGACTATTGGACTGTGTGAGGCACGTATGGACGTATACATGTATAGGATATAAGCCGACAACGATCCCCTATGTAGACTATTGGACTGTGTGAGGCACGTATGTATGGTATTCCGTGTCAATAATGGAACGAACAGCTGCAGTATATCTGGGAGAAATGTTTGTACACATTCGAGGAAGGTACAGACTAAGATCACAAAGTGACACTAACTTTAACATCCCAAGACGACGAACACAATTAGCCTATATGACCGTCGTTGGACCCAACTAATGGAACGATCTACCTAGTTATCTGAAAAACAGTGAGTCGGAAGCCACTGATATAAAATAGTTTAAATACAATATTTGTGTTCAATAAGATCAAAGATCGACTTTATAAGTAGTGGATTGACGAGTGAAGTGTTGTATGGGCATTCTCTTGGGTTCGAGTTCTGTCGTGTGGTGATGGGCGGATCACTGTACCGGCCCAATCACTGTACTGCCCAAATCACGGTAGTCAACCTTTCGACGGTGTTTGGGTCTATGGTTCATATTACCACTTTTCTCGCTAATCCAATCACTCACTTATATACTGTAATGGTGTAGATATTATGATATATGTCTTAGCTAATTACTAGAATCCTAGTTATATATATATATACATTTTTATTTATATTTCCATATTTTATTGTCATGTGCAAATGTTTAAAATTGCATCTGTAATTGTGAAGCCCAATAGAATAATTTTTAATGTTTACGCTATATAAATGCTATGTATTTGTATTTATATTTGTAATTGTAGTCACTGTTTGACAGGCTTGTCTCAGCCTTCTCTACTTCCCTTCGCGATTCTGTTTACGGGAAATTTCTTCTATTATTGCCTTTGCTATTAAAGGAATACATAAACTGCTCCAATTCCGGAAACATCTGACGTAATCAGTAATAAAACGTCAAAAATGACGGCGATTTTGATAACACTGAATGTCATGCGTTTCCAGTCTGTTACGCCCGTGTCAATTATTGCTATATATAGCACAGACTGGCTATATTCACCAGGAACCTACCCGCAGTGACGCTGTTCTGTCATTATGGGGGTCTAACACCAGTCTGTAGCGAATATTTTAATGTACGACAACATTGCTATCAACTTTGTATTTGTCTTTCAGCCGGTTATTTATCTACGAATAAACTGTGGAGTTCTGAACTGAATCTTTATTTCTTCCTCTCAGGAGATTCACATATACATTGACATTACATTGACATTACATTGACATTACATTGACATTACATTGACATTACATTGACATTATATTGACATTACATTGACATTACATTGACATTACATTGCCATTACATTGTCATCAAATTGACATTACATTGACATTACATTGACATTACATTGACATTACATTGACATTGCATTGACATTACATTGACATTACATTGACACTACATTGACATTGCATTGACATTACATTGATATATACATTGCCATTACATTGTCATCAAATTGACATTACATTGACATTACATTGCCATTACATTGTCATCAAATTGACATTACATTGACATTACATTGACATTGCATTGACATTGCATTGACATTACATTGACACTACATTGCCATTACATTGCCATTACATTGACATTACATTGACATTACATTGACATTACATTGACAATACATTGACATTACATTGACATTACATTGACATTACATTGACAATACATTGACATTACATTGACATTACATTGACATTACATTGACACTACATTGACATTACATTGACATTGCATTGACATTACATTGGCATGACATTGGCATTACATTGGCATGACATTGGCATTATTACATTGGCATGACATTGGCATTATTACATTGGTATTACATTGGCATTACATTAACATTACATTGACATTACATTGGTATTACATTGGCATGACATTGACATGACATTACATTGACATTACAGTGTCATTACATTGACATTATATTGACATTACATTGACATTACAGTGTCATTACATTGACATTACATTGACATTACAGTGTCATTACATTGACATTACAGTGTCATTACATTGACATTACATTGACATTACAGTGTCATTACATTGACATTACATTGACATTACAGTGTCATTACATTGACATTACATTGACAATACATCGACAATACATCGACAATACATTGACAATACATTGACATTACATCGACAATACATCGACAATACATTGACATTACATTGACATTACATTAACACTACATTGACAATACATTGACAATACATTGACAATACATTGACATCACTTGACATTACATTGACATCACTTGATATTACATCGACAATACATTGACATTACATCGACAATACATTGACATTACATTGACAATACATCGACAATACATCGACAATACATTGACAATACATTGACATTACATCGACAATACATCGACAATACATTGACAATACATTGACAATACATCGACAATACATCGACAATACATTGACAATACATTGACAATACATCGACAATACATTGACAATACATCGACAATACATTGACAATACATTGACATTACATTAACACTACATTGACAATACATTGACAATACATTGACATTACATTGACATCACTTGACATTACATTGACAATACATTGACACTATCTTGACATTACATTGACAATTACATTCACAACACATTGCATATAAAACATTAATCATAACTTATGGAAAACATAAATAACATACATATAAGTGTAATGCAAAGACGTTAGACATATATAGTTAAACCTGTCTTAAGCAGCCAGCCAAGGGAGTCAGAGAAAGTGGCTGCTTATCACAGGTGGCTGCTTAATAGAGGTCAAATATATAATACAACAACCGATTTGGAATCTGGAAACTGGCTGCTTAATACAGATTGGCTGCTTAATGGAGGTGACCACTAATACATTGTCAAACAGTGACTATAACACACACAGTCTTACTTGTCATTGTTTACATGTTTCATTGTGCCATTTGATGGTTTAATTTGTTGAGGGCCTAATGGTGACTTGACTTAATTGTTAAGATTAGTTTAATCATATTTTATTTGCTATTGGACATTTACATTACATACATAATCATGACAAAGCAAAGAAAAAGCAAAGTTGGGCAACAAGTTCTAACAACATTAGTAAACTTCCATCCCCAAATTTTGACATGAAAATGAAATATATAAATAGTCTATTCAACAAAAGGTTACAGGGATCGCAGGTTCGATCCCCCGTCTGACCCTAATAAAATTAACAGTCTTTCAGATGGGACGTTAAACCGATGTCTCGTGTTGGTGCTGTACACCGTGCACGTAAAAGAACCAGAGGAGACTCTGGAATGGGTCTCTGTCTGTATCATTGCACTATCCTCCAAAATCTAAAATTACTAATCTCTTCAGGAGGCGTCGCTCATATGGACAACCGGTAGCGACGATAAATAAACGTAAAACACACACACAAGGTTACAAACCCATAAGCTTACATGGTACAAATAACATTTTACAAATAATGGTCAATGGTGGTTGAACATATACATGCTTAAATACACCCATGTGTCTAACTAAGGTGATTCTACACTTGTTGGATTGCTAAATACCCGGACATGTGTCTAACTAAGGTGATTCTACACTTGTTGGATTGCTAAATACCCGGACATGTGCATAGTTTATATTAAACAATTATTTCTATGCATACCCTTCATGGACCTAATATACCGGCTAGACATAAATATAAATATATTCGAGCCCCATTGGAGCCGTTACGAGTGTGCCCTTAGGCAAGGCATTTAAATTCCACGTTGCCTCTCTCTCCCTCGTGGCGATGGATTCCATCAGGAATGAGGTCTCGAGAGTGATTTATATAAGTTGAAATAACTTGTTTCGCAATCGAGCTAAAATAAATTTGTATAAACTAAACTAATTATGTATACCTGGTAGACACCATAGCTAACTTTAAGCAGAGTTAACATTTTAATCTGATAGGGCCTATATAATATTAGTAATTTATCCGGAAATATAAAAAGAAATAACATATGTTTGTCACGTTTCGGAGATACATAAAGTTCTATAAATGATAAATGAGTGTCTGGTCAATGCGAACGACAAGAGCGACACCATAGATCACTCCCCTCTTGTGGTTTGGCGCGGACATTGTATTGTAAATGGATCTTAGCAACTTAGGTGCCACATGGCTACTGTGATTATCCGAAATGTGAAACAGTGATTACGTAGTCTGGGGGAAAAACGCATTAATGTGCTATAATTATGTCGGAGTGTTACATATTGCTCTACTTATATGAACACGTATATGCAATCTTTCAATATTTCAATCGTTCTTTCAATCTTTATTGTAGTCTCATCTACAATAATTTTATGAACTCAGTTCATATTTACATGATAATATGAGTGACAAATAGAAGAATACATATACATGCTTTTATATGAACTATATATATGAACTATATATATGAACTATATATGAATTATATATGAACTATATATGAACTATATATATGAACTATATATATGAACTATATATGAACTATATATGGACTATATATGAACTATATATGAACTATATATATGAACTATATATGAACTATATATGAACTATATATGAACTATATATGGACTATATATGAACTATATATATGAACTATATATGAACTATATATGGACTATATATAAACTATATATGAACTATACATAACTACGAGAAGAGTTATATAAGACTATGGCTTTCATTCTAATCCTTTTTCTGTATTTTGATATGTGTACTATACTATACTATTGTATTATATTGGGAAATAAAATATGTTTAAGCTAAATACGAGGCTAATGCTGTGTTGGCTATGTACATTTGATAACCACAACAATGATGTATTACATTATAAAACAGTACATAGTCATTCAATATTTAGAACACAACACAAGTCTAGCAGCAAAGCTAAAACCAATGAACGGTTGCTAATCGATGTTCTTAAATATAACTAAAAACAAAGGTGATATAAAATTAAGCACTAAAATGTATTTTTAATATTTTAAAAAATGTTTAAATAAAAAAAAACAACATAAAAAAAAACAACAACGACAAAAAATGATTATAATTGTTTAAAATATATATTACATTCATTCAAGGGATCATTCTGCATGGACAACCAGTAATACTGTTTATCCACAATACATTCATTCAAGAGATCATTCTGCATGGACTACCAGTAATAACGTGTTGCTCTTGGAACTTCACGGTCAAACATTTTACTGGAACAAACACATTTTTGTACCTCATTTTATAATTTTACAGTCTATCCATGTTCGTTCTGCGGAACATACCTCGGCCCATAACTTTGATAAGTTCTCAGACCACCAAACTCTACACTTCTTATTTGAAATACCAACCTTAATAGTTTTGGACCAAGGAGGTGGACACAATTAATGTTAATAGTATCTTATTATATATTCCATGTTACCGTCTTAGTACGTTGATCACATTCACAGTCATGTTATTCACACTCATCTAATAGGCAGCTACGACGTTCCATATATTTATTTATACGTATGCAAACATATTTGCTAAATTTGACCCATGCGATATGAAGAAGAATCGTTTAAGACACAAACATATACAGTTTATGGTCTACAAACAAATGAATATAATAATACTAAATACTAACCAATCAATCGTGTATTACATTTGTAAATCTCTGACATACATTACCCATTTATATATACATATAAGGTATTATTATAAGTGTGCTTACTAATTGGAGCGCTTAAATGTTTAATATATCAATAATGTTGATTATATTGGAGGATAATATCAAAACATCCTAAAAGCATAATTCAAGGGATTAGTGCAAAAATACCGCAACCCCTTCACTGTATCCTTGTGGTTACACTAGTTTTGCACCAAGCACTCGATTTGACTTAAATTGTAGGGTATTATATGCAGTTAATTGAAGGTTCGTTTTAGCTCAAATGTGTAACACAGTATATATGTTCTTAAAATGTGTTAAATTTCTAAACATGCTTTAGGTAATAAGTAAATATCGGTTGAAGAAAAGTTTATATTCTTGCATACTATATGCTTTCATACTTCACACGTACTCATTGACACAGCTTATGGTCAAAGTGGAAATACTCTGTAAAAACGTTGAACATTGAAACAGTGCTTCTACCTACATATTGGCAAGGTACACTATCATGTTAGACTTAAACAAATCGAGCTAAAATATATGTGCATAGTATTTTATATGTCTAGACCAAGAACCTCATCTCGCAGCTTCATTGCATTCTTCACGTACTTGCACAGGTTATTTAACTCCTTGTTTGCTGTGCTTGTAAAAAGGGTAATTAATGTATGCATACTCGGTCTTTGATAATAGTATTTTTTAATAAGTGTTTTTCGGATGATATGAAATGTAGCCTTTTATTTAAATTGTGTCATGTGACAGGAAAATGTTACAAATGAAAAAAAAAAAATGTGTATTTATAAAGTATCTTAATAAAACGACACTTCGCTTTAACTCATACCCTTTAAATACCAAAATTGCTCATTTCCGTAACTATTTCTGTTTCTAATTTTAACAGTTCAACTGTTTGATCTATTTCATCTCTTTGCATCTCTTTCTGAACTATTATTTAAAATAGGTTATTCGTAAATCAATGAAAACACCACACTCCATTAGAAAATGATCTTCATCACCAAGGTTATTACAAGTTGGTCATACACGATCTTGACGATGAATGCTTTGTCTCAAATATTCAAGACGATGAGAAGAAACTACAGTGCCACGACGTTCTGCACATATGGATGTGCATGTCATGCCATACGTTGGACCGGTACTCCAGGGATCGCACGTTCGATCCGTCTGACCATAATAAAATTAACAGTATTTTCAGTTGGGACTTTAAACCGAGGTCTCGTGTCGGTGCTGTACACCGTGCATGTAAACGAACTAGAGGAGACTCTGGAATGGGCTTCTGTCTGTATTATTGCACTATCCTCCATAAATCTAAAATGACTAATCTCTTCAGGAGGCGTCGCTCATATGGGCAACCGGTAGCAACGGTAAATAAATGTAAAAAAAGAAAGAAGAAAAAGCCATACATCCTAGAGGTGCACCTTCCTGATGAGAAGTCGTTCTTGCATCAACAATATATGACACCAAGAAGCTCACACGGAGCTGCTCGTATATCAGCATGTACGTGCACATATATAATTAGTATTCACACCATATAGCAGCTATATGCATATTAAATAGCCAACATTCTGCGCCTTTTTATTATGAGCGTCAAATATGCGACAACGACTGTAATTAGCCTATTGACAAACACAGTGCTTAGGCTATTGACAAACACAGTGCTTAGCCTATTGACAAACACAGTGCTTAGCCTATTGACAAACACAGTGCTTAGCCTATTGACAAACACAGTGCTTAGCCTATTGACAAACACAGTGCTTAGCCTATTGACAAACACAATGCTTAGCCTATTGACAAACACACTGTGCTTAGCCTATTGACAAACACACTGTGCTTAGCCTATTGACAAACACAGTGCTTAGGCTATTCACAAACACAGTGCTTAGCCTATTGACAAACACAGTGCTTAGCCTATTGACAAACACAGTGCTTAGCCTATTGACAAACACAGTGCTTAGCCTATTGACAAACACAGTGCTTAGCCTATTGACAAACACAGTGCTTAGCCTATTGAAAAACACAGTGCTTAGTCTATTGACAAACACAGTGCTTAGCCTATTGACAAACACAGTGTGCTTAGCCTATTCACAAACACACTGTTCTGAGCCTATTGACAAACACAGTGCTTAGCCTATTGACACACACAGTGATTAGCCTATTGACACACACTGTGCTTAGCCTATTGACAAACACAGTGCTTAGCCTATTGACAAACACAGTACTTAGCCTATTGAAAAACACAGTGCTTAGCCTATTGACAAACACAGTGCTTAGCTTATTGACAAACACAGTGCTTAGCCTATTGACAAACACAATGCTTAGGCTATTGACAAACATAGTGCTTAGCCTATTGACAAACACAGTGCTTAGCCTATTGACACACAGTGCTTAGCCTATTCACAAACACACGGTGCTTAGGCTATTGACAAACACAGTGCTTAGCCTATTCACAAACACAGTGCTTAGCCTGTTCACAAACACAGTGATTAGCCTATTCACAAACACAGTGCTTAGCCTATTCACAAACACAGTGATTAGCCTATTCACAATCACAGTGCTTAGCCTATTCACAAACACAGTGCTTAGCCTATTCACAAACACAGTGCTTAGCCTATTGACACACACAGTGCTTAGCCTATTGACAAACACACTGTGCTTAGGCTATTGACAAACACAGTGCTTAGCCTATTGACAAACACAGTGCTTAGCCTATTGACAAACACACTGTGCTTAGATTATTGACAAACACACTGTGCTTAGCCTATTGACAAACACAGTGCTTAGGCTATTCACAAACACAGTGCTTAGCCTATTGAAAAACACAGTGCTTAGCCTATTGACAAACACAGTGCTTAGGCTATTGACAAACACAGTGCTTAGCCTATTGACAAACACAGTGCTTAGCCTATTGACAAACACAGTGCTTAGCCTATTGACAAACACAGTGCTTAGCCTATTGACAAACACAGTGCTTAGCCTATTGACAAACACAGTGCTTAGCCTATTGACACACACATAGTGCTTAGCCTATTGGCACACACAGTGCTTAGCCTATTGACAAACACAGTGCTTAGCCTATTGACAAACACAGTGCTTAGCCTATTGACAAACACAGTGATTAGCCTATTGACACACACAGTGCTTAGCCTATTGACAAACACAGTGCTTAGCCTATTGACACACACAGTGATTAGCCTATTGACACACACTGTGCTTAGCCTATTGACAAACACAGTGCTTAGCCTATTGACAAACACAGTACTTAGCCTATTGAAAAACACAGTGCTTAGCCTATTGACAAACACAGTGCTTAGCTTATTGACAAACACAGTGCTTAGCCTATTGACAAACACAGTGCTTAGGCTATTGACAAACACAGTGCTTAGCCTATTGACAAACACAGTGCTTAGCCTATTGACACACACAGTGCTTAGCCTATTCACAAACACACTGTGCTTAGGCTATTGACAAACACAGTGCTTAGCCTATTCACAAACACAGTGCTTAGCCTGTTCACAAACACAGTGATTAGCCTATTCACAAACACAGTGCTTAGCCTATTCACAAACACAGTGCTTAGCCTATTCACACACACGTGCTTAGCCTATTGACACACACATTGCTTAGCCTATTGACAAATACACTGTGCTTAGGCTATTGACAAACACAATGCTTAGCTTATTGACAAACACAGTGCTTAGCCTATTCACAAACACAGTGATTAGCCTATTGACAAACATAGTTCTTAGCCTATTCACAAACACAGTGCTTAGCCTATTCACAAACACAGTGATTAGCCTATTGACAAACACAGTGCTTAGCCTATTCACAAACACAGTGCTTAGCCTATTCACAAACACAGTGCTTAGCCTATTCACAAACACAGTACTTAGTCTATTGACACACACAGTGCTTAGCCTATTGACACACACAGTGCTTAGCCTATTCACAAACACAGTGCTTAGCCTATTGACACACACAGTGCTTAGCCTATTGACAAACACAGTGCTTAGCCTATTGACACACACAGTGCTTAGGCTATTGACATACACAGTGCTTAGCCTATTGACAAACACAGTGCTTAGCCTATTGACAAACACAGTGCTTAGGCTATTGACACACACAGTGCTTAGCCTATTGACAAACACAGTGCTTAGCCTATTGACACACACAGTGCTTAGGCTATTCACAAACATAGTGCTTAGCCTATTGACAAACACAGTGCTTAGCCTATTCACAAACACAGTGCTTAGCCTATTGACACACAGTGCTTAGCCTATTCACAAACACACTGTGCTTAGCCTATTGACACATACAGTGCTTAGCCTATTCACAAACACACTGTGCTTAGCCTATTCACAAACACACAGTTCTTAGCCTATTGACACACATATTGCTTAGCCTATCCACAAACACAGTGATTAGCATATTGACAATGTGACTTAGCCTATTGACAACTATATTGCTTAGCATATTGACATCGACAGTGATTTGCCTATTGACATACATAATGGCTTAGCCTATTGACAAACACAATGGCTTAGCCTATTGACATACATAATGGCTTAGCCTATTGATAAGCATAATGGCTTAGCCTATTGACAAACATAATGGCTTAGCCTATTGACAAACATAATGGCTTAGCCTATTCACAAACTCACTGTGCTTAGCCTATTGACAAACACAGTGCTTAGGCTATTCACAAACACACTGTTCTTAGCCTATTGACACACACAGTACTTAGGCTATTCACAAACACACTGTGCTTAGCCTATTGACACACACAGTGCTTAGCCTATTCACAAACACACTGTGCTTAGCCTATTCACAAACACATTGTGATTAGCCTATTGACACACACACACAGTGCTTAGCCTATTCACAAACACACTGTGCTTAGCCTATTCACAAACACACTGTTCTGAGCCTATTGACACACATAGTGCTTAGCCTATTGACACACACAGTGCTTAGCCTATTCACAAACACACTGTGCTTAGCCTATTCACAAACACAATGTGCTTAGCCTATTGACACACACACAGTGCTTAGCCTATTCACAAACACACTGTGCTTAGCCTATTCACAAACACACAGTTCTTAGCCTCTTGACACACATATTGCTTAGCCTATCCATAAACACAGTGCTTAGCCTATTGACAATGTGACTTAGCCTATTGACAACTATATTGCTTAGCATATTGACATCGACAGTGATTTGCCTATTGACAAACATAATGGCTTAGCCTATTGACAAACATAATGGCTTAGCCTATTGACAAACATAATGGCTTAGCCTATTGACAAACATAATGGCTTAGCCTATTGACAAACATAATGGCTAATCTATTGACAAACATAATGGCTTAGCCTATTGACAAACATAATGGCTTAGCCTATTGACAAACATAATGGCTTAGCCTATTGACAAACATAATGGCTTAGCCTATTGACAAACATAATGGCTAATCTATTGACAAACATAATGGCTTAGCCTATTGACAAACATAATGGCTTAGCCTATTGACAAACATAATGGCTAATCTATTGACAAACATAATGGCTTAGCCTATTGACAAACATAATGGCTAATCTATTGACAAACATAATGGCTTAGCCTATTGACAAACATAATGGCTTAGCCTATTGACAAACATAATGGCTTAGCCTATTGACAAACATAATGGCTTAGCCTATTGACAAACATAATGGCTAATCTATTGACAAACATAATGGCTTAGCCTATTGACAAACATAATGGCTTAGCCTATTGACAAACATAATGGCTTAGCCTATTGACAAACATAATGGCTTAACCTATTAACAAACATAATGGCTTAGCCTATTGACAACATAATGGCTTAGCCTATTGACAAACATAATGGCTTAGCCTATTGACAAACATAATGGCTTAGCCTATTGACAAACATAATGGCTTAGCCTATTGACAAACATAATGGCTTAGCCTATTGACAAACATAATGGCTTAGCCTATTGACAAACATAATGGCTTAGCCTATTGACAAACATAATGGCTTAGCCTATTGACAAACATAATGGCTTAGCCTATTGACAAACATAATGGCTTAGCCTATTGACAAACATAATGGCTTAGCCTATTGACAAACATAATGGCTTAGCCTATTGACAAACATAATGGCTAATCTATTGACAAACATAATGGCTTAGCCTATTGACAAACATAATGGCTTAGCCTATTGACAAACATAATGGCTTAGCCTATTGACAAACATAATGGCTTAGCCTATTGACAAACATAATGGCTTAGCCTATTGACAAACATAATGGCTTAGCCTATTGACAAACATAATGGCTTAGCCTATTGACAAACATAATGGCTTAGCCTATTGACAAACATAATGGCTTAGCCTATTGACAAACATAATGGCTTAGCCTATTGACAAACATAATGGCTTAGCCTATTGACAAACATAATGGCTTAGCCTATTGACAAACATAATGGCTTAGCCTATTGACAAACATAATGGCTTAGCCTATTGACAAACATAATGGCTAATCTATTGACAAACATAATGGCTTAGCCTATTGACAAACATAATGGCTTAGCCTATTGACAAACATAATGGCTTAGCCTATTGACAAACATAATGGCTTAGCCTATTGACAAACATAATGGCTTAGCCTATTGACAAACATAATGGCTTAGCCTATTGACAAACATAATGGCTTAGCCTATTGACAAACATAATGGCTTAGCCTATTGACAAACATAATGGCTTAGCCTATTGACAAACATAATGGCTTAGCCTATTGACAAACATAATGGCTTAGCCTATTGACAAACATAATGGCTTAGCCTATTGACAAACATAATGGCTTAGCCTATTGACAAACATAATGGCTTAGCCTATTGACAAACATAATGGCTTAGCCTATTGACAAACATAATGGCTTAGCCTATTGACAAACATAATGGCTTAGCCTATTGACAAACATAATGGCTAATCTATTGACAAACATAATGGCTTAGCCTATTGACAAACATAATGGCTTAGCCTATTGACAAACATAATGGCTTAGCCTATTGACAAACATAATGGCTTAGCCTATTGACAAACATAATGGCTTAGCCTATTGACAAACATAATGGCTTAGCCTATTGACAAACATAATGGCTTAGCCTATTGACAAACATAATGGCTTAGCCTATTGACAAACATAATGGCTTAGCCTATTGACAAGCATTATTATTATTATACCATATTTATATAGCGCCTTTATCATATAAAAATTATACGTTCAAAGGCGCTTTACATGTTCATGTAACAATTAACACATATAGAATAAAAAGTACAAAAATAGAAGTCAAGTGGTAAAAGTACAGATAAACCTTATACTTAAAATACTGATTGCAATTTACAGATAAAGTTTAAGAACAAATACAAAAGGACATAATAATAAAACAAAAAGTATTTCAACATTACAATATGAAGTAAAATAAATCTATTTTACATAGATAAACAAAAGTCATTTTAGCAGTGATACAAAACATGTATATCCGAAATTAAATAAGTGTAGTTACAAATCCAAAATAATTAATAATATGTTATATACACACAGTCACTTTATGCACGTCCAGAGTATTGTCGAACATTAATCTCCATGTGCTTCCACACAAAAGTGAGTTTTCAATGATCTTTTGAATAAACACAATGTCTCAGAGTCTCTTATTCCTGGTGGTAACGCATTCCATAATTTCGGCGCAGCTGTTCCGAAACTCCTGTCTCCGTATGTTACTGTTCGATTTGTTGGTGTCACGAGTCGAAGTGAGCTATTCTTTGATCTTAAGTTTCGTGTTAGTTGATATACACTCATGAGGTTAGTGATATACTCCGGTTGCCTGATGATGTAGTGCTTTGTAGGTCAGAGTAAGGATCTTGTACTGGACCCTGTATTGTATTGGCAGCCAATGGAGCTCCTTCAGGATTGGAGACACGTGGTCGTATCGGGACGTTTTTGTAATTAGGCGCGCTGCTGTATTCTGGACGTTCTGTAATTAATGGCTTAGCATATTGACAAACATAATGGCTTAGCATATTGACAAACATAATGGCTTAGCATATTGACAAACATAATGGCTTAGCCTATTGACAAACATAATGGCTAATCTATTGACAAACATAATGGCTTAGCATATTGACAAACATAATGGCTAATCTATTGACAAACATAATGGCTTAGCATATTGACAAACATAATGGCTAATCTATTGACAAACATAATGGCCTAGCATATTGACAAACATAATGGCTAATCTATTGACAAACATAATGGCTTAGCATATTGACAAACATAATGGCTTAGCCTATTGACAAACATAATGGCTAATCTATTGACAAACATAATGGCTTAGCCTATTGACAAACATAATGGCTTAGCCTATTGACAAACATAATGGCTTAGCATATTGACAAACATAATGGCTAATCTATTGACAAACATAATGGCTTAGCCTATTGACAAACATAATGGCTTAGCCTATTGACAAACATAATGGCTTAGCCTATTGACAAACATAATGGCTTAGCCTATTGACAAACATAATGGCTTAGCCTATTGACATCGACAGTTATTTGCCTATTCACAAACACACAGTTCTTACCCCAATGACGCAGTGACTTAGCCTATTTACAAACACATTGCTTAGCCTATTAAGTGTAATACTAGTATGCGCTCTTGCATGTTCTTCTATAATAATAATAATAACATATTTGCAATATGGCAAACATTTAATGCAGGTAAAGACATTTAGTTTAAACATTATTTATTTCAATATTTTACATATACATCCGAGAATTAACAACTCAGCTCTGAACAAAACATATCACTTTTCACTCAAGTTCACAAGTACATTAAAGACACAACACGATTTGCATAACACTACAACAAACAATTGCCACATGGAACGCCTACTCAATGTCCGTACATGCACGAGCCGGTGGCATCTGATTCTGAAACGCTCTCCTCCAATTTGTTTTTCTTTCTTTCTCCAATAAAATATCACCATAGCCAATTGTGGTGATGTAATTGGATGATCAAGTGCATATATTTCAAAATTAGTATCATTTTCTCACATTTTAAAATTAATGAGTTACTCAATATTTGACAGTAATTTTGTTGCTTAATTCTAACGGTATGTTTTGTAAAGATTTTTGGATTTTATTTTTTATTTACGTCTCATCAATGTACAACAAACAACATTCAATATAATAAAAACATATGGATGTACATTGCCACTCAATAATGAATTATAAGAGACAGTAACAGTAACAATTCACAATAGAACACGATTCAACATATAAGTTTCTTAAAACTAGAGTTTATATAGGTTGATCCAGATGATTCGTATGAAAGAGGTAACCATATAAGCAAGTTGCTTTCTCCTCAATCCTACATGTATTTTCTTATTGTGATCATTATACTATGTATATTCATTGAAATAAAATATTGTTTAAACTAATTAACATTTTACATATAAATAAACAACAGTAGACTGCAAGGGATTAGAACGAAAGAAAACTTATATAGTTCTTATTATTAGGTAGAGAGTCGTTGAAATACGAAGACAACATTGCAATTTTCACAGCAGTACAGGCATGTAATAAACAAATACATCGATTTAACATTAACTAATTACTTTATATTAAGTTTGTGTTTATGTTCTTTGTGTTAGCAACTCTCCAATCTCCAATCTTTTTCATTTTCTATTTTTGCATAAGTCTTTGTCCTGTGGTATACTTCGTGGGGAAACTGGACAGTGGTTTGTGCAGACATAGACAAATACTACATATATTATATCTTGTAAACTGGGTTATAATTATACATGTTTCAGCTTTAATTAAGCCATTTCAATTATGTAGTGTTCAAATCACTTCTATGGTGGAGGGCCAATTACTAATGTTGTTAGAACTTGTGGCCCAACCCATTTGCTAATTATGTATTTGTATTTTGTTTGTAACTGTTACATACATGTACAAGATATATACAGCAATAAAATATTATCAAATAAAAAAAGAAAATGGTTAACGACAATATCTGAATTGGAATCCGCCAAATGAACATCTTAGAAAGCATTCATCTTCTCAGAACCTTTCACTGCCAATAATGTATTCCTGTACAGCCAAGAACATTACGGCGCTAAAGACATTTGAGTAACAATGAGAGACATCCGTCAGTTACTTCCCCTGAATACCCTCTACAGGTATATAGGTCCTTTTTACCAAAAGTGCATCTGTATTCCGCTATAGTGTCGCCTTAGGTGTAGTCTGAAAGTGCATCTGTATTCCGCTATAGTGTCGCCTTAGGTGTAGTCTGAAAGTGCATCTGTATTCCGCTATAGTGTCGCCTTAGGTGTAGTCTGAAAGTCAATTATACAAAACAAGGAAGCCCTCCAATTCGTCTTGTATTATTCGCTACCGGAAACGAGAGGCACATTTTGTAAGACATAACTGTTCAGGCTATAGGTTAGCTATTCCTCCGAGCAATCTCATTTCGCAATCTCTCTCTTCCTATTAATTTCAAATTTAATGACATAGCGATTGGTTTAAAGTAGCATTACATCGTATGAAATAAAAGATATTGAAAAATTCAAATTTTACGTATGGGTAGCAATGCTGCTACACATTCTAACATTATACTTTGTATACTTATGTTCAATTGGTAAACAAAGTTTAAAACAAACTCGAAACTGAAAGTAGGACTTTCCGAGTCGATCGGTCACGCATTTGTTTACAACCAGAACGCATCGTACGCACTTGTTTACATTCGGAATGCATCGTCCCCCATTTGAACCACGTTGTCTTTTTTAATTAAATTACTTGATATGTCGATTCATACCTCTGTTAGCTAAGTCTTTTAGTGACATGTCTACATCCCCGCGAGGGGTTCGACATGAGAGGAAGATAGATAGATAGTCTTTCATGTTCAAAATACGTTGTTTTCTATATCCTCTGTTGTTTCACGCATGCGCGCTGTGCGTGTTTACATTTCGTGTGTTGATAAACAAATTCGCGTATACGACGGTTTATATTTATTGGAATTTTATCGTTTCAGAGCGACTATTTCGAATTTTGTAAACACACACACATTAGTATTATATTTTACCCAAAACATCCTTTATTACGATGTAATGCTGCTTTAAACATAATTATTTTATTAAGATACATTTATGCAAGCTCCCTGGCAAACTCACTTTATGACCAGTCTGTTTGATGGTATTAAATAAAACTAAGAAATATGTTTGATTGAAATTTGTCATTTAATATTTAAATGAGGAATATAGTGAAACACAATAAACATAACTAAAATATTATGACGAATATAGTGAAACACAATAAACATAACTAAACTATTACATGTGACTAGTTCTAGCAAAAGAAGACATATATCATTCATTATATATGTATGATCAAAGGTGGGCATCTAACTTTAATGCCATGCAGATATCAATTATGCGTTTACCAGGGTTGGGAGGGTGGGTTATTTGTAGCAGACAAAGGAAATAATTTCGACGCAATATATATGGTGACTATAAGTAATCTGAAAGCCGTACCATTCAGGACTTACATAAAACTATTTATTTTACAATACATTTCTATTTACAAGTACATCACACACTATCAGGATATGTGGATTGCATTGAAAGTTAAGCTTAATGTAGAACTGTCTTTCCACATTATATTAGAGGTCGGTACCGGATATAACATTCTAGACATGACAACTAATTAAAAATGACCTTTCTAGCTGCTATGCAAATGGAAAGGGTGGATAATATGAACACTATTATGATACCTGGCTTATCGCGAGAATAAAAGAAAAAATAGAAATATACAGAAATAAGATCCTATTGGAGTAGGAATAGGAAACATAGGTGGAGTGGAAATGGGAAATATAAGTGGAGCGGAATGGGACATATGGGTGGAGCTGAATGGGAAATATGGGTGGAGCTGAATGGGAAATATAGGAGGAGCGGAATGGGAAATGTAGGTGGAGCGGAATGGGAAATGTAGGTGGAACGGAATGGGAAATATAGGTGGAACGGAATGGGAAATATAGGTGGAACGGAATGGGAAATATAGGTGGAACGGAATGGGAAATATAGGTGGAACGGAATGGAAAATATAGGTGTAGCAGAATGGGACATATAGGAGGAGCAGAATGGGAAATATAGGAGGAGCCGAAGGGAGGTTGAAATCAGTGTGAGATATTGGGACTTGAAGCAATGCCAGTTGAATCGTTTGTAATCGTCGCGACAGAATTACAAAGTTCTATCTCCATTTTGTATGATTATTGAGTGTGATATACCGTTGGATTCCAATTGTCAAGTCCTATCGCCAGCTGTGTTCACTATTATGTTGCGACAACCCTTCTAGTTCCTTATTTCTTTTCAAAAAATGCAGTTGCATTAAGTATTACATTGTCAATCAGCTAATCAGTAGCCGTGGTTGAGGTCATGTGACATGTATTGTCTTCGTATGCTAGCTACATGGCGATACTTGATGAAGTGAACAGTCAAAAGTAAATTCAGGTTTCTTCATCTTTTGTTAGTGACAGTAAAGCAAACATGTAAGAAATTCAGAGAATATGTTCTAAATTAGTCTGGAGAATATGTTCTAAATTTGTCTGGAGAATATTTTCTAAATATGTCTGGAGAATATGTTCTAAATATGTCTGGAGAATAAATGTGTCTGGAGAATATGTTCTAAATTTGTCTGGAGAATATGTTCTAAATTTGTCTGAAGAATATGTTCTAAATTTGTCTGGAGAATATGTTCTAAATTTGTCTGGAGAATATGTTCTAAATTTGTCTGGAGAATATGTTCTAAATTTGTCTGGAGAATATGTTCTAAATATGTCTGGAGAATACGTTCTAAATATGTCTGGAGAATATGTTCTAAATATGTCTGGAGAATATGTTCTAAATATGTCTGGAGAATATGTTCTAAATATGTCTGGAGAATATGTATCTAAATATGTCTGGAGAATATGTTCTAAATTTGTCTGGAGAATATGTTCTAAATATGTCTGGAGAATATGTTCTAAATATGTCTGGAGAATATGTTCTAAATTTGTCTGGAGAATATGTTCTAAATTTGTCTGGAGAATATGTTCTAAATATGTCTGGAGAATATGTTCTAAATATGTCTGGAGAATATGTTCTAAATATGTCTGGAGAAGCGATCTTCCCGCAGAGTTTAATGTTATGCGGATGCTTCTAGCACACATGCTTCTAGCATAGACACACATGCGGTGTGTTGCAGTAGGTCTTGTAAAAACACAACTTTGATAATGAATAAATATTACGAATGTATAATTCCATTTCCCCCCTCTTTTTTGAGCTACCTGGAGTAGCCCATTTATTTTTTCATAATATAATTAGAATTGTGTCATAGTACCATCGCCATTGTACCATCGCCATCGTGTCATTGTGTCATAGTACCAACACCATCGTACCATCGTGTCATTGTGTCATAGTACCATCGCCATCGTACCATCGCCATCGTACCATCGTGTCATTGTGTCATAGTACCAACGCCATCGTACCGTCGTACCGTCGTACCATCGTGTCATTGTGTCATAGTACCATCGCCATCTTACCGTCGTACCATCGGGTCATTGTGTCATAGTACCAACGCCATCGTACCGTCATACCATCGTGTCATTGTGTCATTGTGTCATAGTACCATCGCCATCGTGCCATCGTGTCATTGTGTCATAGTACCAACGCCATCGTACCGTCGTACCATAGTGTCATTATGACATAGTACCATCGCTATTGTACCATCGTACCATCGTGTCATTGTGTCATAGTACCAACGCTATCGTACCATCGTACTATCGTACCATCGTGTCATTGTGTCATAGTACCATCGCCATCGTGCCATCGTACCATCGTGTCATTGTGTCATAGTACCATCACCATCGTACCGTCGTACCATCGTGTCATTGTGTCATAGTACCAACGCCATCGTACTGTCGTACCATCGTACCACCGTGTCATTGTGTCATAGTACCAACGCCATCGTACCGTCGTACCATCGTACCATCGTGTCATTGTGTCATAGTACCATCGCCATCGTGCCATCGTACCATCGTGTCATTGTGTCATAGTACCAACGCCATCGTACCGTCGTACCATCGTACCATCGTGTCATTGTGTCATAGTACCATCGCCATCGTGTCATCGTACCATCGTGTCATTGTGTCATAGTACCATCGCCATCGTACCATAGTGCCATTGTGTCATAGTACCATCGCCATCGTGTCATTGTGTCATAGTACCATCGTATCATCGTGTCATTGTGTCATAGTACCATCGCCATCGTGTCATTGTGTCATAGTACCATCGTACCATCGTGTCATTGTGTCATAGTACCACCGCCATCGTGTCATTGTGTCATAGTACCATCGTACCATCGTATCATTGTGCCATAGTACCATCGCCATCGTACTATCGTGTCATTGTGTCATAGTACCATCGCCATCGTGTCATTGTGTCATAGTTCCATCGTACCATCGTGTCATTGTACCATAGTACCATCGTACCATCGTGTCATTGTGTCATAGTATCATCGCCATCGTACCATCGTGCCATTGTGTCATAGTACCATCGCCATCGTACCAACGCCATCGTACCGTCGTACCATCGTACCATCGTGCCATTGTGTCATAGTACCATCGCCATCGTACCAACGCCATCGTACCGTCGTACCATCGTACCATCGTGTCATTGTGTCATAGTACCATCGCCATCGTACCATCGTGTCATTGTGTCATAGTACCATCGTGCCATTGTGTCATAGTACCATCGCCATCGTACCAACGCCATCGTACCGTCGTACCATCGTACCATCGTACCATCGTGTCATTGTGTCATAGTACCATCGCCATCGTACCATCATGTCATTGTGTCATAGTACCATCGTGTCATTGTGTCATAGTACCATCGCCATCGTACCAACGCCATCGTACCGTCGTACCATCGTACCATCGTGTCATTGTGTCATAGTACCATCGCCATCGTACCATCGTGTCATTGTGTCATAGTACCATCGCCATCGTACCATCGTGCCATTGTGTCATAGTACCATCGTACCATTGTACCATCGTGTCATTGTGTCATAGTACCATCGCCATCGTACCATCGTACCATCGTGCCATTGTGTCATAGTACCATCGTACCATCGTGTCATTGTGTCATAGTACCATCGCCATCGTACCATCGTGTCATTGTGTCATTGTACCATCGCCATAGTACCATCGTGTCATTGTGTCATAGTACCATCGTGTCATTGTGTCATAGTACCATCGTGTCATTGTGTCATAGTACCATCGCCATCGTACCATCGTGTCATTGTGTCATAGTACCATCGTGTCATTGTGTCATAGTACCATCGCCATCGTACCATCGTGTCATTGTGTCATAGTACCATCGCCATCGTACCATTGGGTGTCATTGTGTCATAGTACCATCGCCATCGTACTATCGTACCATCGTGTCACTGTGTCATAGTACCATCGCCATCGTACCATCGTACCATCGTACCATCGTGTCATTGTGTCATAGTACCATCGTACCATCGTGTCATTGTGTCATAGTACCATCGCCATCGTACCAACGCCATCGTACCGTCGTACCATCGTACCATCGTGTCATCGTGTCATAGTACCAACGCCATCGTACCATCGTACCATCGTGTCATTGTGTCATAGTACCATCGCCATCGTACCAACGCCATCGTAACGTCGTACCATCGTA
This sequence comes from Archivesica marissinica, assembly GCA_014843695.1. NCBI lineage: Eukaryota > Metazoa > Mollusca > Bivalvia > Venerida > Vesicomyidae > Archivesica > Archivesica marissinica. The sequence continues at coordinate 63,169,136 of CM026393.1, read as the reverse complement.
CCATCGTGTCATTGTGTCATAGTACTAACACCATCGTACCATCACTGTCGTACCATCGTGTCATCGTGTCATAGTACCAACGCCATCGTGCCATCGTGCAAACCAACATCATCGTACCATCGCCATCGTGCCGCATCGTACCATCGTCGTCGTACCATCGCCATCGTACCACCGTGTCATCGTGCCCTTTTCATCGTGCCCACATCATCATCGTATCATTGTCGTTGTACCATCGTCATAGTACAGTCGTCATCGTACTATAGTACTATATCAATCGTACCATCGTTATCGTATGATCGTCATCGTACCATCTTCATCGTACTATATTCATCGCACCATAGTCATCGTACCATCGTCATCGTACCATCTTCATCGTACTATATTCATCGCACCATCGTCATCGTATCATTGTCATCATATCGTCGTCATCGTACTATATTCGTCGTACAATCGTCATTGTACGATCTTCATCGTACCATTGTCATCGTACCATCGTCATCGTACCATCGTCATCGTACCATTTTCATCGTACCATCGTTATCGTACGATCGTCATCGTACCATCGTCATCGTACCACCTGAAGCTGATATCAAGTTATATCGGGTAAATACGTAGGCTGATATGAATTTAGCCTCAAAATAGTCAGTTAGTTTAAACATATTTTATCAATCTTTACATCATGTTGTACCATTAATATACACGAACAGATGGATTAAATCGGGAGCTAATAATTTATTTTGATTTTCTCCATGACAGACATAATTTTTGTTGTTGTAATTTTTTATTTATTTTCCCCGTCATAGGTACCAAGGGGGTCGGGGAGCCATCCCCCATTGTACCTTACAATAAAACGCATATTGCAAATAACACATACTATTACAGTGTTGTTAGTGCGCATGTTACAGGTTAAATAACCACATAGATGGTATCGGTAGTATATAGTCACTAAAATGTAAGATATAATATCTAGTATCCTAGTTAATAAAGCTTCATGGAGAGTATAGCATGGGTTATTTAACCGTTTTCAATGTATGCGTAATTCCCTGTATATTGATATGAATATTATAATATGACGGGGTATTTATGGTTTTAAGAGGAAGATTGAGAAAGTTTAAGTGATTTGTTGCTAGAAGTTTGCAAAGTGTTTTAATAGACAAATCTTTTGTAAATCTGAGAGTATTTTAATTATGTCCCCATCAAAAATCAACAATAATTAAGAGCTATTATAACAGATATGATTTAATAATGATTTTCCAATATCTTTATACCAAAGGAAGATGGGGATTGATTCTAAGCATAAGGCTATAAATGTATAAAAGTTATAAATGTTGGTACCAGTAAGATAATCAAAAATATACTTAGAAGTAAGATTTCAGGGATGATCATTATGTTTCAAATTCGGTTTGTATACTATATGTTTTACCTGTTTTAAGATATAGATCTACAGTATACGGTTATGACCGTCGCTTAAAAAAAAGAGGTCAGACATAAAGATAGTCAAAGTTCATATACATTGATAAGGATTAAGTATATACATTTAAGCAAGAACTTATGGGCGCAATATTTTGGGTTACATGTGATAATATAAAAAATCAATCCAATGAACTATTCATGTTGCCTATTTTATAATAATGAATACTAGTACATACAATACTATGGAAGCTTTAACTAAATGAACATTACCTTATGTTAAAATGTAAAGTAGTAAAGTTATTGTGAGGATAGGTAAACATTCACTTTATGTTTTACTACAAGAGTTATTGTATGGTTTTTAAGTACTGAAAAGTATGTTTACCACTAGTTACCAAAAATATGGTTAGCCTTTATGATAATAGTAACCACAATGTTGAAAGTATGACACAATAGCCCATTTAAAAGTGAATGAAACCTAGCTTATATATGAAAAGTAGGTTCAAAATCACAACTTATACAATGTAGCTTTCGAAAGCTAAGGCTACATACTCTATGCCATCTGAACTGCAATTATTCATTTCTGATTTCAAGATTTGACATATATATATATATTATAAAAAGGCAACTAACCTTACTAAAGCTTATTATTCAAGGTCCGGAGTTCGAGCCCCGCTGGAGCCGTTACGATTGTGCCTTTAGGCAAGGCATTTAAATTCCACGTTGCCTCTTCTGCCTCGTGGCGATGGATTCCATCAGGAATGAGGTCTCGAGAGTGATTAATATAAGTTGAAAGAACTTGTTTCGCAATCGAGCTAAAATAAATTTGTATAAACTACTAAAGCTTATAGCAACAAAAAAAAAACTTACTTTGAAAATATTATTGGGAAGAGAATTTAGAATTTAGAAAAAAGGAAAGATGGAATGAAAGGGACAATAGGATAGAGAGAGAGATCGTCGGTTCGAAACCGGTATTTACTCGCATTCTTAAAGAAAGAAACAATTAAAAAGAAACAAACAAAACACTAAAAAGGGGCATGAGTACTATGGTCTGCCGGAGGAAAAGTGATGGTGCGTTTACTATATATGCTATATTGTATATCGTTATTTTCTTTTTTCAAAAGCCTGTAGAGTATATATACCTAGTTTAGATATATTATTCAGTACTCTTATAACTTCTTCTTACCCAATCAGGTACATATACTTTTCCCATGAAACATCAACTTTAAAAGTGTTCATATTATTCATTGCAATGTATTTTTCGGTTTGGTACAGTGATTTTATTTGGTGTTTAAACCCTGCAAGCAATGGTGTCTGTTCTTTCATTTTGCATTTATATACATATTGCTTTGCTTGGATTAGTAACATTGTCTAAAGTTTTGTTTCCAAATAGAATATCTCTTGTATTCCATTCATTTTGATTTAAATTACATGTGTTATTTATATATCTAGATATATTTACCCAGAACTGTTTTGTTATATCACAACTACAGAAAATATGCTCTATAGTCTCTTGTGATCTATTACAAAAAGTGCAGGAGTCTTCTAAAATAATATTCATTTTCTTAAGCAAATACTTTGTGCCTAATATTCTATGATTAATTCTATACTGCAACCATAAGAGCTTAGGATCATATTATCAAAATTTAATACAATATTTTCATTTTGATCTTGCAAATTATTTAATTCGTTCTGCCACTTTGTAAATGCTTTTGGTAAGATTGCGGCTTCCAACAGCCTTCTATAAATTGATCTGCAGCCTTTTTTATCTTTGCTTATAACCGTCACGGAAAGTGGTATAGGTAACAATATGTTTTTATTTGTATTACGTATGTTTTTTAAATCCAGATACTGTTTTACAGCTGAGATTAACCCATTATATTCTAAAAAATGTGTTCTTACACTAAATATTGCAGTGAATTCTCTATAAGAATAAAAATCCCCTTGTGCATTGAATAGGTCTCCAATGAACACAATTCCAGCTGATAGCCATATTTTATAACAAATACTCGAATTACCCACTCTTATATCTGGATTAAACCATACATGTACCGAAAAGGATTGTTTGCCATCTGTAGGAGTGATCTTTAAATTTAAACATATTAGACTTTGTAGGACATCTTTCCAGAAAAGGTTTTGTTCTTTTTTTAAACTTCTTTTAATGTAATCATTACCATAGTTATAAATATATACACACACTTTCTGCACAGTGACTGAACTTGTTATTCATATGTAAAAGTCTTCTAAGCCAAGGTAACTTTAGGCTGTACATAAAAGTCCTGAGATCAACTATTTTGAGCCCACCAAGTTTGTAATCTTGTACAACAGTTTTTCTTTTAATTTTATCGTTTCCATTATTCCATAAAAACCTGTAAAACATTGTTTGTATTTTATTTATTTGCTCTGAAAAAGGGTTCGGTAATCCCATTATTAAATGATTAAGCTTTGCCAGAGCCAGGGATTTAATTACCACTATTCTCCCAAATGGAGTTAATAACCTTTTTGACCAACTGGACAAAAGTCTGCTGATTTCCTCAATTTTGCATGTATAATTAAGTTCTACAATGTCTGACAGATTAGTAGAGAATTGAACACCTAATACAGTAAAACTATTCTTTTCCCAGGAAAGGTTCAGTTCCGGGCACAGGATAATCTGACTATGTTTTCGCGAACCAAACCAAATTACTTTAGTTTTATCTGTATTGACATTAAGTCCTGATAATTTTCCATTGCATTTTAAAACAGACATGGTGGTTAATAAAGATTCTTTTGTACCATCTAAAAATAAACTTGTATCATCAGCATATTGCGACATAATATATTCCTTTCCATTAATACGGACACCATTGATTTTCGGATTGTTTCTGAGTAACATTGACAATATTTCTGCACAAAGAATGAACAGGTAGGGCGACAGAGCATCACCTTGATGACAGCCCCTTTGTAAGGGGAACCATTCTGATATATGCCCATTAACAATCACACATGATTCAATGTTATTGTAAAAATGTTTCACCCAGTTTCTTATAGACGGACCAAAATTGAAGAATTATAGAACATTTGACATAAATCGCCAGGAAATTGTATCGAAGCCGAGGCAAAATCAAAACAAAACAAAAGCCCAGGAGTACTCTGCTTTTCTGTATAGAACAAAATATCGTAAAGTAACCGTATGTTTGTAGACATAAGCCTTCCTGGCAAAAAACCAGTCTGATCCTCATGAATAACTAAACCTAGCTTTGTTTTAATTCTATAGGCTATAGTTGAAGATGCTAATTTATATGCCACATTTAAAAGAGAAATTGGGCGCCAGTTTTTTAGTATAGATTTTTCTTTATTTCCTTTTGGTATACATGTTATTACTCCTTGCTTTTGTGCTATGGACATTTCACCAACAATGTATGAATAGTTTATTGATTTAACTAGAAATATACCTATATCAGTCCAATTTTTTTTAAAAAACTACTGTGAACCCATCATTTCCAGGACTTTTATTATTTGACATACGTTTAAGGCTTGATATCTGGCAGTTTTGGAACATTAATATTATTAAAAAGTTCATTCAGAGGTAGGTTGTCTATGTATTTTTCTTTGTACACTTTTTCATAATGGCGTTTTGTTTCAGATAATATTGCTGTTTGCGTATTTAAGAGCTCACCAGCATTTGTAGTTAATGAATTCATGAATTTAGAGACATAATTTTTATTTTCCAGATTGCAAAAAAATTTGATGGTGTTTTTCACCTTCCTGAATCCATTTTGCTTTTGACCTTATAAAAACTCCTTCCATTTTTTTCTTTCTTATTTCTCTGAGAGTCTCACGCTTAGCATCTAATAAATCATAATTTATGTTACTTTGCTTTTCTAACATTTCAATTTTCTTTAAAGTGTTGTTTTCTCTCTCAATAGCTGTTTTCTTTTTATGTGCTGAATATGAAATGGTTTTACCTCTTATAGCTAATAGTAATATTTCAAAAAATATTTGGTCATTTATGTTAAAGACTAGGTCTTGTTGTGCAACACCATTAAGGTTATTATCTTCCGGCATATTTTCAATATATTGCAATTTTGTTTCGTAAATTATATTTTTGACTTCATTTACATATGCATGATCTCTTAAAACTGAGTTATTGAATTTCCAATATGAATTTCCTTTCTTAAATTTTCCAAATTCAAAGGTAATATATATCATTGAGTGGTATGGAAGGGTATCCAGGTATAGTATACGTACAATCAATATCAGTAAATAATGTTTCTGAAATTAAGAAACAATCAAGTCTGGCTTTTTAATTGGATTCCTTCGAAACCATGTATATTCCTTACTTTCGAGATGGTTTTCCCTCCAACAGTCAATAAGATTACAGTCAGCCATTAAATTAAAAACTTTATCTCTTGCCTTGGGGTTATTCATGTTTACATAATTATGCGAATCCATATCGGGATTTAAGGTTAAATTAAAATCTCCTGCCAAAATAAACACACAATTGTCATACTTGGATAATCTGTTTTGAAGTTCCTGGTAAAAATCAGGGTTATCTCGGTTCGGGGCGTATATATTTACAATAGCAATATTTTTACCCTCTATTTTACAAAATATTATCAACAAATTACCTTCATTATCATGTTCAACTGTGCTTATTTTACAGTCAAAGTTATTATTTATAAAAATTGCAACGCCTCTAGATTGACTATTAAAATTGCTGAAAAAACATTCATACCCCCATTCAATGTTTATATATTTTTCTTGTGCCTCTGTAAAATGTGTGTCTTGTATCATACATATTGAATATTTTCTACTTTCTAAGAGATGTATAATGTCATTTCGCTTGCTCTTGTCGCCCAAACGTTGTGCATTCATGGATATAATTGATACTTTGTTACTCATGTTTATTATTAGGGTTTAGAATAATGTATGAGTTATTCTTTGTTTTGTTTTTTTGAAAAATGTCAAAACTTAGATTTTCCACAAATATTAGACAATCAGACTTATTTCTAAGTTTGGAAATCCGAACACCATCCCACTTAACCGACTGAGCCAGAGTACCATGCATTTGCATTTGGGAAAATGACATAACTTTAAGATAAAAATTAGGAACATAAGGTGGAGGGGTCTGGATATTTAGAACAATATAAGATTATAAGAAAAACATAAAAACAAAGGAAAAACAACTAGAAAGAACACATAATACATTGTGACAAAAAACACATTCCAAAGTAGAAATAACTCAACCGCAAAAACACACATTCCAAAGTAGAAACAACTCAACCGCAAAAACACACATTCCAAAGTAGAAACAACTCAACCGCAAAAACACACATTCCAAAGTAGAAACAACTCAACCGCAAAAAACACACATTCTAGAAGTTAATTTTGGGAATAGCTTTAGTACCTTTTCTTCACATCACATATTGGTATTACTGTATATTCCCGGCCCACCTTTCAATTTTTTGACTAATGATACATATCTACCATAACATGCTTATTTTTGTTTGCATCCTTACCCTTTTTTTTATCTCAAATTGAGCCAACTTTCACTAAGAAATTAGAAAAAGGACAAACCATTGTCGTAACGAATGTCACGAGTCCATAAAGTACCCTCAACTTTTGGAAGGACCCAGCTTAAAAACAACTTTTTCAAGCCAAAGTTGGACCCTCGACTTATGTCCATGATCGACTTATGGCCGGGAATATACGGCATTTATACAATTTTATGTATTACAGATCTCAACATGATTAAGAAACAAAACTGGATAACTCTAAAATGCAAATAGGCATAATCTCATTCTCTAATTAATGTATGTATTATACACACAACTAATTATTAATCTGATGTCACTGTAGTTCAATTAGACCAAATAAGCGACAACATACAAATCAACCACATATATAAATGACGAAGCAGTAATTAAAGCAGCATTTCATCGTAATAAAGGATGTTCTGGGTAAAATATAAACACCAATGTGCGCGCGTTTACAAAAATCGAAATAGTCGCCCAGAAACGACAAGACCCCAACAAACCCAAACCGCTGCACACGCGAATCTGCCCATCAACACACACAACGCAAACACACACAGCGCGCACGCCCGAAACAACAGTGGATGCAGAAAACAACCCATATTTTTTGAACATGAAAGACCATCCATCTTCCTCCAATGTCGAAAACCTCGCGGGGATGTAGAAATGTCCCCAAAAGACCCAACCACGAATCAACATATCAAGTAATTTTATTAAAAAAGACAACGTGGGACAAATGGGGACGATGCATTCCAAATGTAAACAAGCGCGGACGACGCGCCCCGGCTGTAAACAAGTGCTCGACCGATCGACTCGGAAAGTACCACCCTCGGTTTCGAGTCCGCCCCATCGCAAAAAAAAACTGTCCACCTAACGAACCTAAGCATACAAAGTATAATGTTAGATTGTGTATCAGAATTGCTACATATACGTAAAATTTGAATTCCTCAAATATATTTTATTTCATGATTATGATGTAATGCTGCTTTAATGTATGCTGGATGCAGTAGTTGTGCGCTCACCAAATCCTGGACAAATAATAAAAAATAATACACCTACAGTATTTATGACTGCATGACTGGTGTAGAGCCACTAAAGCCTAAATTGACCGTAGTACATGTACGTACTAAGTACTCCTAATTAGTCCAATAGTTCACGCAACACATGTTATCAAATAAGGAACGTCGATAGTTGTATAAATGCACGTTGTCGTTAATTTCATGTGTCATAAACCAGATAAAAAACAACCACATAGGCTATGTTACGTATTTATAATTGTTTTGTAGACATCATTTTTAACCTGTGGAAGATATAACGCCTTTATTTAGGTCAAGTTATCCATACTAAATGTTTCCACATAATGAAAAGTACAATATAGTTTAGCATCTGTACAGATCTGACAGACATAATGTTCATAATCTATGGCCGAGTGTATATACATTAATGAACGTGACAACTGTAATAATATAATTGTAAATACAAATAATATGGAGGCGATGACGGTGAAGTAATCAATCAGACTGGCTTACCAATTAGATTACGTGCAGTCAATTTAGGAAATGGTGAGGCGAGAGGGGATGAGAGAGAGATAGAGAGAGTTAAAGAGAGAGAGAGAGAGAGAGAACAAGGTGGGAATCGTTTATACGAAGCTGGAAGAGGAAGATACACAACTTACATTATCCGTTATCAAATATCCTTGTTGCTGTAATAAACTGGTGAACTGCCTCAAATATTGCCTTGTTTATCTCTTCACTTAGATTATCATCACCATACACACTAACTTTAAGAGAAATATCTGTCAACGGGCTTATGGTGTTGATAAGGGTTATTCTGGTGTCTGAATAATGAGGACATTGGAATAAGTAGTGGATTCATTAGCTCCGCATCTGCAGAGTGGAGAGTTAATAGTATTTCTCGAAAAAAATTGTTAATTTTGAGCACTGCATCCGTTTCGAATACGGGTATGGAGGACCTGGGTATGGCGAACACCATGATAGAATAGTAGATTAGGATTCGGTTTATTAGAGTTCAAGCACTATTTGAATGAAGCAAGTGCATCAATATCCTTAGTTTCCTGTGGCAAAGCATTCCAATCGTTAATGACAGATGGAAGAACAGAATTTACATATTGAGAAGTTCTGTCACGGATGTTAAGGAGGTTTGTACTGTTCCTCAGTGATCTATTTGTTGCTTGACCAACTGAAACTGGAACGAGGGCGGATAAATAATCTGGCACTAGTCCATTTATCATCTCGTAAAATAATATCAATTTGTGTTTGTGAGTTCGAGTGCCTAGGATTTCCCATCCACATTCAAGATAAAGTTGACGGATTGAGACAAGTTTTGTACAGCTGGTAACGATACGAGCAGCCTCGTTCTGAATTGTGTCCAATTCATCTTTTTCGTATTGAGTGCAGTTGTCCCAGATTACATTAGCATACTCCAAAAGCGATTTCCTGTCCAGTATATATTTGAGACGTCTTACTAAGTTTACTCTTGCCCATGCTTTGGTTTTCATCTGATGGTGCCAAGTGCAGTCGTCAGAGATCAGTATACTTAGGTGTTTATGGAAATCAACAGAAATAATTATGGAATTAGACATGTGATGAGCTTGATGCACTGGTTTTAGCATTTTCCGAGAGATGATGAGAGATTCTGATTTAGAAGGATTGAAGGTGACGAGTCATTTTCCCGCCCATGGTGAAATTTTGTCAATATCCGATTGGAGTTGAATAAATGCTACAGTAGGTGTGTCAACAATAATGAACAGACTAGTATCATCAGCAAAGAGATGTATGTTTGACCCAATATCGGTAACAATATCATTTAATAGATTAAAAACAACAATGGACCAAGTAATGACCCTTGGTGAACGCAGGCATGTATTTCAGAAAACGTTGAGGATGCTCCAGCGATAATTACTCGATGACATCGATTTGAAAGATTATTTGAGAACACGGATAGTAAGCTGCCACGAATACCGGCGTGTTCGAGCTTGTGAAGGGGACCACGATGCCACGCCTTATCGAAAGCTTTGCTTATGTGAAAGAAAATAACCCTTACCTCTAGCCCATTATCAACAGTACGACAGAATGTAGTGTACAAACATGTAAGCTGATTCACAGTTGAATCGCCTGGCATAAAACAGACTGATAGCAGGTAAAGAAATTAGTATCACGCAAGAAGTTAAACACCTGCTTGACTATTATCTTCTCAAAAACTTTCTCCACATTGTTCATCAGCGACATAGGACGGTAGTTCGACGGGAGAGATGGGTCTCCCTTCTTAAAGATAGTGGATACATTTGCAGACCTCCATGCCAAAGGCATTTCGCATGAACGAAGAGAAGAATTAAAGAGATCACATAGTGGTGTAGACAGTTAAGCGGTAGTTTCGATTAACACAAGATTACTTATTCCATCTGGTCCAGGAGCTTTCCCAACAACTAGACATTGAATAGCATCAGATATATCTGAAGGAAGAATTATTATTGAATCGAGTGATGGCCTTCCGTCACCATCAATTGCAGGCGGTAAAGTATGGTTTAAATCATCAATGAAAGTTGGCTGCACAAAGAAATCATTCATAATATTAGCCTTAGATACATCATCAGAAACTAGCTCGTCTGTTTATGAATCGAGGATATATGGGATTGCTGATGAAATAAATGGTGTAATGAACGATTTGAGGATACGCCACCAGTCTTTCGATGACAAGGTATTAGATTCCAATTTTAAAGTAAGATTGTCATATTTTCAGTTTGGTGCAGACGGATAAACGCGACAACATCATTGCGCAGTTGACGAAACTTAGTCCAGTTGGACAACAGATTTGACGACATTGCTTTCCTATATGACCTATTTCGTTGTCTAATTTTCCATTTGATGTAAGCTTTCATCCAAGGTGTTTCCCGAGCATTGATTGAAACCTCCTTGTTGGGAATACATTGTCTAGAATAATTAGAAATAGTGGTGGTAATATTAGCGGTGTAGAATACATATTCGCTCTTAATGAGATACCAGTCAACAGCTGTTAGTTTCTCACGAAGGCTATCAAAGTCAGCAGCGTTGTAGCTCCATATCCGCCTTTTGAAGTGCTTAGAAGATGGTATGCAGAACTTAAACAAACCGTAGACAGGTCAGTGAAATCGTATATTATGTAATAAGAAAGGTTCTCCAACAGCAGAGAGGGCTAGTGAAGATTCATTAGACACAAAGATGAGGTCAATAATAGAAGACGAGTGCTCGGTGAAGTTCGTCGGATCGACTATACACTGTTTTAATGCATTCTGATGGCATATGGATTCAATCTTCCGACGTGACGTGTCAATAAGAGTATTTAGATTGAAGTCGCCCATAATAATGATATCTGAAATGCCAGTGTCAGTTGCAAGACTAATTGAATCTTCTATGCACGATTGGTAATTAGCACCTGCATTTGGCGGGCGATAGAACAGGCCAAACAAAACCTGTCTATTGTTCAACAACTGCAATTGTATACAGATGCACTCAATGTTGGGGTTTGTGATTCTCGTGAGTAGATCGATGATGTTATCAGAAGTATGTCGCAGGTGTGGTTGGATCCTCGTATGTGGTGGTGGGGTGGATTCAATCACTGGACCGGCCGCACTTCTTGAAATACAGCTTGTTCGACTGAGGAGATTATCCGCACAAAGTTCTGTACGTGTACAAAATACGTATATCACACCAGACACATGTTGTTGCATTTATATCATTGTTGTTTTATATATCATGTAAATAAATGGTGTCCTTTGTGACACGAAAACAAAAGAGCGCGACTCGTCACGCTTAAAATACAACACTGCTACTTCACCCCCTATCAGGGACATGCTATGTTAGAAAGTTACCAATCGGTTTAGGAGGATGGACACTTGGGGTAGCCTATAGGCTTCAGGAAATGTGGAGTGGTCAAAAGCATTGAAACAAAAATAATGTGTGTGTTTTACTTTTATTTATCGTCGCTACCGGTTGCCCATATGAGCGACGCTTGGAGAGATTAGTCATTTTAGATTATTGGAGGATAGTGCAATGAGACATAGACCAATTCCAGAGTATCCTCTGGTTCTTTTACGTGCACGGTGTAAATACCGACACGAGACCTCGGCATCTGAAAGACTGTTAATTTTATTAGGGTCAGACGGGGATCGAACCTGCGATCCCTGGATTACCAGTCCAACGTGTTGACCACTGGACTGCATATCCATCTGTAGCAGAAAAAAACACATTGTATATTGTTGTATAATAAATTAACAATTATCTTCCTTTAAATTGATACACTAGTATACATTGTTATTGACAAATTGAACGCCTCTCGTGTCGAGTGGTTAAGGTCGCTGACTTGTATACCACTGTTACCTATCATCTCTGATGGTCACGGGTTCGAGCCCCGGTAAGGCCGTGTTGATGTATACGATAAAGTTGGCAGTTTCTTACAGATGTTGGTGCACGACGTACTGGTTAACCGCTGGAGCCCAGGAAATGTGTTATAGATCAACTTCCCGTCGCTGGGCAACCGGTAGCGAGCGTATTGTTTTGTCAAGCAATGATTTACCAAAAGGCAAAACAAAAAACCAGTGGAAAACCCCCAACTAAACCTTCCTCTAGCAATGTAGCGTATAAATTCCACAAGTATAAAATAAAAATACACTCGGCTTGTCAAAATATTGGGGCCGCGGACATAACTTCCACATGTATAAAATTAAAAAAATCCGCCTGCCTGGCCAAAATATTGGGGCCACTGTCTCCGATGCCTATGCTGAAATACTGTTTGGAGAGGCACCGGGATCTTCCTCCTCCAATGACAACTGGTGAGTCGTCACATGACTTAGGATGCTTGTTCATCCCCCAACCCCCAACACAAACAAACAAACAAACAAACAAATACAATGTATACAAATGAATTTCATTGTATCTGAAAACCGACAGAAATAATTCATTGCTTTAGAATAAAGAAGTGGTATCACCGACTAAGATTGCAAGATAATTGTAAAGGTATAACTTCTCACTTTTTATATTTTGTAAAATCAGTATGCACCTAACAGGAGACGAATCGCTCAGTCACATGTTTGGAAATGCTTGAATCGCTATGAGAATAAGAAATCTGCTAGGTGTAATCTATGCAAATTGGATTTACCATATTCGGGTACAATATCAATCTCAATAATCATTTGAAAAAGATGACGTTTACGTGTAAAACAGAAATTAGGTTAGTTTAGCATTCTTTAAGAGTTTGAGTGATTTTGAATTTTTGATAGATGGCTAAAAAAGATTCGAATATTCGAATATCTTCCCAACCGAATATTCGAATATCTTCCCAACCGAATATTCGAATATCTTCCCAACCGAATATTCGAATATCTTCCCAACCGAATATTCGAATATCTTCCCAACCGAATATTCGAATAGTTTTATAGCTATTCGTTTCCATCCCTAATCTAAACCATAGACACAAATAATGCAATTATAAACACGTGCGATTTGAATTAAATGGTGCTCATTAGATTAGACTAATACTATCACGGACAGGACAAGACAATGGACCTTTTCTATTAACCAATAATGACAAAAGTCGTAATTTGAAGAAGCTATTCCATGTTTCAAGGGTTGCTCACTATTCCTGACATCACGTGATCCAATGAGAGACATCGGTCAGTTACTGCATCTGAATACTCCATAAAAGTAGACAGGTCCTATTAAGTGCTTTCGTCTGTTTTTATCGTTGTTTCCTTTGCACAAAATGCTAGCAATTTTATTCCACTATCGCTTTATATGATTATTAAATTATTATATCTCGACATATCTCCTACAGTATATGCAATGGGTACTTATTTGTAAAACAGTTAATTAACACGATTTTGATAAAATCACAATTATCATACCGCAACACCTGGTTAGGGAACAACAGTAAATACAAAGGATTCTAACTATGGACCTATTCACATTTTGGAATAAATCAGACTTTATCTGCCAAGAGAGGTAATACAAAATTAGAAATGTCTCTCATTCATTCTGATGTGCGTGCATACTGCTGAGAGTATTATTTGTTTTCGCTCGACACTCGCCTTCCGATTTGCAATATACACTCCGTTGTTATTGAGGTGCTATATATAATTATTATTTTAATTAATTAATATGTTTCTGGCTGTCCGATTAGCGCAGTGGTTAGCGAGCTCGCTTCTCACCAATGCAACCCGGGTTCGATCCTTGGACCGGGAAGTATGTGTGCTGGTACGGTGGTCGCCAGATCGGACAGGTGGGTTTTCTCCGGGATCTCCGGTTTCCTCCCACATGAATGACCACATATACACTATCATCCGCGTCAACGAGAATGATTAATACAAGTTGTTAGAACTTGCTTCGCAATCGTTGTAAAATAAATAAAGTTTAAAAAACATTGTTGTCAGTTGAACGAAAAATCTTCAACATTTGTAAAAACGCCCAATTTATTTTTACATTGTATCATTTTTAGTATGCCAAGAATACCCAATAATTTACTGGAATTGACGAGTGACATGCTTGATGATGGCATGTCGACAGAAGGTGTTGCAAGGCATGTTATGAGTTCTAGTCTTTGTGAACGATTTCGAACGACAGAACGCACTGACCACTTGCCTCGTCGGGACGTCCGTGTGTATGAACGCCTGGTCAAGACCGCCATATCATGACCACTTATTTGATCAATTGATTTCAAACTGCCAAATGCTACTACTGCTAAAACACACGGGCCTCAGAATAATAAAATTCAGGAATGTAATTGAATAATATTCCGCAGGCACACATCAACAATTTAGTCATACACGTTATTAAGTGTTAGGCCTAGATATGACCAAACCGTTTGCACCAAATGGTGCACAAATGAACACTCTTTAAACGGAAGCTGTGAACGTCGTGATAGCGCAGTGGTAGCTCGTTCGCTTCAGGTGCGAAAGGCCCACTGGAAACGTTACGAATGTGCCCTTAGGCAAGTCATTTAAAGCAACACTATATCGTAATAAAGGATGTTTTGGGTAAAATATAAATACTAATGTGTGTGTATTTAAATCGTCGTATACGCGAATTTGTTTATCAACACACGAAACGCACAGCGCGCATGTGTGAAACAACAGAGGATGTAGAAAACAACGTATATATTTTGAACATGAAAGACTATCTATCTTCCTCTAATGTCGAACCCCTCGCGGGGATGTAGAAATGTCCCTAAAAGACTTAGCTAACAGAGGTATGAATCAACATATCAAGTAATTTAATTAAAAAAAGACAACGTGGGACAAATGGGGACGATGCATTCCGAATGCAAACAAGTACGGACGATGCGTTCCGGTTGTAAACAAGTGCGTGACCGATCGACTCGGAAAGTCATGCTTTCGGTTTCGAGTTTGTTTTATCGTAAACAACCACTGTTTACCAAATGAACATAAGCATTCAAAGTATAATGTTAGAATGTGTAGCAGCATTGCTACCCATACGTAAAAATTGAATTTTCAAATATCTTTTATTTCATACGATGTAATGCTGCTTTAAATTCCACGTAGCCTCTCCTTTCTCCCTCGTGGTGATGGATTCCATCAGGAATGAGGTCGCGAGAATGATTAATATAAGTTGTAAGAACTTGTTTCGCAATCGAGCTAAGCTAAATTTGAATAAACTCTTTAAACAGTATATTGCAATTAGTCACCTCTTTGTTTTCATCAAGTTATGTTCAAGCAAATTTAGCAGTCGTGACTTATTTTGTTCAGTATACTTAATGAGACGACGGGAATTGTCTATACAACTCAGTCAGTCACTCCCTGTGCGGATATATAAACGCAATTTACAATAGTATAATGTAAATTTGTTTATAATTTCTACAATGCTAAAAGTGTAGTAACTACCGTTCGCACAGTGTGTCAGTATATATACGCTAGCCGGACACCGGACACCGGTTTGTAGCGATGAGGTCATTTTCCACAACGCATAACGCGCACTACAGAAGCCTGATGTTGACCAATCACAGTCGTCATTGTCACGTGTGTGGCTTTCATCCGGGAACTTCTCCATTTTTTTCTTGGAGGCAGACTGTTTCTATCTGCAATCTTCTGGATTTCTGATATATAATTATGTATATATAGAACATGTTCAACAAATAAACAACCGCAATTTGGAACATCTTCCTAAGCAAAATATGCAGTAAATCCTTTTATCGAATCAACACTCATTAATGGAGGTTATGTCACTTAGCGTGATACTGTCTTCGTCGTCTACTCTACGTATTCATTTAATTTGTTGGACATACAGTAAACATAATCATGAGCTAGATTATGGCAACGGGTGAAGAGACAAGCTTGCCTATTACTTCCATAATTCGATTTCCATTTATCTCTTTGCGTGCTAGCGATGTAAATATGTAACAGTACAATATGTCATGGACGTTCATTAGAATTGTGTCTCAACGACATGATTACAATGAAAATCCACGACATACTTCCATAGTTTTCAGCTACAGCTAAGACAAACACGTTAATGAAATGTTGTCTGCTACAATTAGTTCAGCTATTTATAGCCTTTATTTCCCCATAATTCAACTATTAAAAAGTATTGAAAAGTCACGGGAATTTCATGAATTTTAAAATTAGCATATAGTATGGTATACGTACACCAGTAGTTGATTAGTTCCCATAAAACAACATTATGTGTGTGTGTGTGTGTGTGAGTGGGTGTATGTGTGAGCGCGTGTGTGTGTGTGTGCGCACGCGCGTGCGTGTGTGATAGACATACACGAGAATGAGGGGGCCTCCGTGGCAAAGTGGTTACAGTCGATGATTTAAGAGCACATGCTCCTTACAGCTCTGTATGTTCGAATCCCACTGGGAGTGTCAACTTGGTTCATTTGAGGAAGCTATTCAGTTGGCTTGCATAATTCGAATGTTCTTCCCGGGTGCCCGTTCGTGCCTGAAATACTGCTCGAAGGGGAATCCGGGGCAGTCCTCCACCAATAATAGCTGGGGAGTCGCCATGTTGCTTAAACTTTTGCTACGACTTGAAACTACTTGGGTTTGTTACATGTTAGTGTAATATTGAAGAATAAATATGCGAAGTTATTAATGGAATCATTTGTCTGCGATATGTCCGTAGCTTCAGGAACCTATATAGATACAGATTTGACACGCGCTATATAGATCACAGAAACTTCAATTTATTACTGCCGTAGATAACATGACTGCTTGTATAAGTAATTTATCGGCTTTTATATAATTATCCGTCTGTGTAGATAAGCGCATCGCCTTTCCATAAAATCATAATAATATTTCGAAAATGCACAAAAGCATGCATAGAAAGCAATCACTTTCACCGCCAATGTCGCATAAAAGCGACTTTGCGAAAAGCAGAGAACCAGATTAGACAGAACAGAACGTGCCGTCTGATCAGGCTGTATGCTGATTGGTCGTCAGACAATGGAGCTGAAGCACCTACCTGTCCGAATAGCAAACGATATAGATTCTGATCAGACACATGCTCTGAATGTATTCGGCTTTGATGAGTTAGGTCGTCCTAAGTCCCAAAATATATCTATTAGCGTTCAATTTGTAATATAAGAGTTTCCTGCCTAAAATGACATTTTCTGCGAGCAGATATACTTCCAAACTCTATATCACTGTTGAAAATATAAAACCCCAGCCACCTGGGCGTACCTTACCTGTACGTAAGTTATAAGCATTGGGACAGTTTCGCGACACAATTAAGTAAAACTGGATATACTTCCAAACTCTATATCACTGTTGAACATATAAAACCTCAGCCACCTGGGCGTACCTTACCTGTACGTAAGTTCTAAGCATTGGGACAGTTTCGCGACACAATTAAGTAAAACTGGATATACTTCCAAACTCTATATCACTGTTGAATATATAAATTATGTTTTAATCGTTTGTGCCGTATTGTTAACTCTCCGCGTATTGGGAAATTATGGAAGGTGAAACTGTTTATGTGGAATTTGAACCGTTATCACTCAGTGATCAGACTGAGGTAAAAGTGCCTTTGCCGACGGCTAGTATATCTACCATTGACAACGTAATGTCATCATCAGTGACCTCCCCTATGCTGCTTGAGAGAAATCAAGCACTCAGAAATTCCATACAAGATGAAAGTCAGTCTCTCCTATTAGAGCTGGATTCTAACGATGATCTATGCGAAACACGCAGATTGCAAACATTGTTGACAGATCTACCTGGTGAAATGTTTATTGACCAACTTCTTCTTGATTATGCTAATTCTGTGCCCAGCCTAGAACGTTCACGTCAAATGCTATTTGAGATTCTACGTCAATCAGACGATTATCCATATGAAAGAGACTGTGATCTTAAACGTCGTGTTAACACCCGTAGTGGCGAACATGCGTCCGTTAAGTTAGCCCGTGATATACACGTAATTGTATCAGTCATAGAGGGTGAAGAGTTTGGACTTTTGCATGACCTTCTCAGCATACCAAAGAAAACCAAGAATCGTCGTCGATCAATGATTTCGACATCATCAACCATTTTGGCCGAAAAGTGTCAATGTAAAACAGAAATAAAGACAATGAAGGAAACTGTATCATCACTCCAGGCTGAAATTCTGTTAATGAAGCAAAGACACATTGCTACTGAAAATATTAGACAGAATGAGATGAAAATAAATAAGTCTTCGATTGATACATTGAAGCAATGTTTACTTGATGTTGAAAACAAACTGTCTAATGATATAAACTGTGTGCGAAAGTCTATTTCAGATCTCCACATTTCTCTGTCAGATGACACAGTGACATGTAAATCAGAGCTGAATAACATTCTCAAGAATGTAAAAGCATTACAACTCAGAGTATATGATGATGAAGAAATTTCAGAACGTGCTTCTAAATCTGTCTCCGATTGTTACAATCTTTGTAACAGCTACACGTTGCATGGTGTCGTCACGGACGTTGCTCACATGCAGCAATCATATGCCCAAACCCATAAGTCACCTTCGCCCGAGTCAGACTCTAGCCATGCTAAAGTATCCCAAGATATTAGTCCATCCCGTGAAACGGACCATGCAACCTCTACTGAAGCAGAATGCCTTCCGCCCCTACCAACTCAGACTTACTTATATTCAGCCGTATTAGCGAATTCAATTGAACGCGAACAAGATACAACCTTTGGTGGTTTGCAAATACCGACTCATGTTACGTCAGGTCCCAGTAGCAATCGCCGTAACATGCGCGATGACAAAAGGAAATTAAATTTCGATATTATTAATAGAGAAATTGCCGACACAAAGCGCCGCCGTGATCGCGAATTTAATGATAACTATAAATACCATAACTATTATGATATATCCGAAGAAAATCCTGACGACGTGAGGTCAAACGACGAAGATTTTGGAAATTATGTCCGTAAGCGAACGAAAAGATTTTACGTTGGCGGTTTTAAACCGACAATTACCGAAGCCAAAATTGCAAATTATGTAAATAGGCGCGGACCAAAAGTAACAAAAGTTTCAATTAAGAAACAAAGATACGGCAATGTATCCATCCGCGTGAATGTTGAGGATGACGAAAATGCAAGCGAAATGAGGAATGACCCTCACTTTTGGCCGAATGGTGTAAGTTGTCGTCCTTGGCTCACTCATGATCGATATCGCTCGCGGTTCAATGCGGGTAATATCCACGATGATGACACTTACACGTTACAACGTGGTCGAAAGAAAACCATGTCTAAAGCATGGAATACCAATTCATATTATAATGATAACAACCGATACTCGGTATTAGATTACAAAGATGATGACATATATAATGATGGCTCACTTGATTAATAATTAATAAAACTCGCCACATGGAACGCAACGGGTATCATGTCAAGTGCTAGCTATTTTAGTGATTTACTTGAAAACTATAATATCCAGGTGTGCGGAATCTCTGAACACTGGTTATACAATCACAACCTTCGATTCTTAAACCAGATTAATAATAAATATAGTAGTCATGCTATAGCAGACCCTGACCTCAGCTTACCGGGAAACAGGCGAGTGGGAAAAGGCGGGATTGCTATTCTTTGGAATAGAAAATTAAATAATATTGTTTCACCTTTAGTTTTGAATTCTAGATATATCATTGGCATTGAGGTGAATATAGGCATTGGAGAGTACCTATATATCTTCCAAGTGTATCTGCCGTGTAAAAACCATTCCATTGCACAATTTACAAATAGTATTAATGATGTAGAAAATATAATATGTCAATATAAAAAACATGGTATGGTGATAGTGATGGGCGATTATAACATCGAACTCCCAACCAGACACGAGCGCAGTTTTCGGTTTGACACTCGTGGTAATCTACTTGTTGATCTAATGATCAGAAATCAGTTGATCGCTTTAGACGGCTTAGCTTTATGCACCGGTGCGCTTTACAGTAATGTACCGTATAACAGTACTCGAGAAACTCTCGTGGATCACATTTTAATATTTGAAAATGATGTAAACTATATTCAATCGTGTTCGATTCTAGACGATAATTGTCTAAATGTCTCAAATCATCGCCCGATTCTTTGTACGTTGACAATGCCACTGAGTGAAAGCATACAAGGTTTAAGTACTAATAGCATAATAAATTGGAAAAATGTTAAACCTTATTGTGTTGAAAAATTCGCTCTACAATTAAATAATGACGATAGGTTAAAAGTGGGGCTATATATGGATATTTCCTTGACAAGCGATATCGATGAACTCTACTATATAATTGTAAATGCTATACAGTCGGCGTCGGATCAATGCATTCCGAAATCTAAATTTAAACCGTACATCAAACCATATTGGAACAACGAACTGACTCATCTTCATAAAAATATGCAAACTAAAAGAATTAAGTGGTTATCTGAAAATCGTCCAAGAAATTCAGAATCATTAAGTTATACGGAATACAAACGATGTAAAGCATTATTTAGAAACTGTCATCGAAATATAGTACAACAATTCATTGAGGGGCTAGAAAAAGAAATCGATACAGCCGCCGAAATAGACAGTAATGAATTTTGGCGCTTAGTTAATAAAGGGAGAAAACAGCGTAATAAATCCGCAGTTTTCGAAATGAATTTTGGCGGGAAAACGTACAACAATCCCGATGATATAAACCGTTGTTGGCGTGATTATTTTGCAGATCTTTACACGCCAACGTGCAACGTCGAATTTGATGACGACTATTTGATAGGTCGCTCGGTTGACTTACAAACTATTAATTCGGATTCGTGTATACATAATTTTAATATTGTCCATATCGATGAATCAATCGTTCGAAAACAGCTACGCCATTGTAAAAATGGAAAAGCGTGCGGATATGATCGCGTTAATTATGAACATGTTAAACATGGGGGAGATTTACTTATAAGTGTAATCACCAAACTTTTCCAGAAAATGTCCGAATTTTGCTATATACCGATTAATCTAAAAAAAGGTGTCATATCAACACTTTATAAAGGCGGTAAAAAGCGAAAGAATGATCCAAACAGTTATCGGGCAATATCTTTATGTTCAAATATTTTAAAGTTATACGAAAAGGTCATATTGAATGCTATTGAAAGTAGCAACAGTTTTCAAGTAAATGCCTTACAAGGTGGTTTCCAGAAAAAGATTAGTTGTACTATGACATCATTTGTATTGCGTGAAAGCATTCATTTTGCAAAAGAAAATAACTCCAAATTATATTCATGTTTTTTGGACGTCCGTCAAGCATTTGACAGAGTTACCCATGCTCTGCTTATGCTTAAACTTCACAAAATAGTAAATTATCAAATGTATAAAATAATATCCAACATGCTCAACAATGTACAGAGTTGTGTTAGGACTCAAGGAATTACATCCGAATGGTTCAATGTTGAGCAAGGAACACGACAAGGTCAATGTATCAGCCCATGGATTTATTTAATTTTCGTCAATGATCTGATGAACGAAATTGCTTCGTCGAAATACTGTTTGAATATACATGATACTTGTTACGGATGTCCAACTCATGCTGACGACATGGTGCTACTATCTTGCTCCAAATCTGGTCTAGAAAAATTAATTGATATATGCTATAAAAATTCTACAAAAGAACGGTACATGTATAATGCTGGTAAATGTAGCGTAATTGTATTCAACGAGACAGAAGGTGATTTTAAAAATAGTTCTAGAAATTGGAAGTTAGGTAGTACATCAGTGGAGGAATCTGAATCTTATGTTCATTTAGGGGTAAATTGTAATAAGTACTTGAATCTTGATGATAATATTAAGCAAGCCTGTTCAAAAATACGCAAACCATTCTTTAACATGGCCGACTTCGGTGTGCACAGAAATGGTTTACACCCGCTATCAATAAAACACCTATATCAATCAATTGTTCTATCAAAGGCATTGTTCGGGTGTGAACTATGGTGTAACATGTCTGAAGCTCAATTACAGTCCCTTGAAAGAGTGCATCGCCAATGTATTAAATTCATGCAATCAATGCCACGATGTACACGGACGGATATTGCGTTAGGTTGTATTGGTGCTCTCTCGCTTGAACAAGAGATCGATAAGCGGAAGCTCTTATTTTTCGGTCAATTATGTAATATGGATGTTAAAAAGAGTGCTAAAGTCTTATTTTCCACTCGACTTATGCAATTCAAAATTAAACCTAGTAAAACATTGGGATATATACCAGACCTATATCGTATTTTGGGGAAATATGGTCTAGGAAGTTATTTTTACAATTTTATAAACACTGCTATATTTCCAAGTGTTGTTACCTGGAAAACTATAGTCAACAAGTATGTATACAATTATGCAAACCTTCAATACAGGACAAATTTAATTAGTGATGATACATTACAAAGCTTTTTAAGTATACACGGTGAGCTGATCCCATGTAGTCTATGGCGTTTTAGCCAACTATATCGTAATTATTTACCATATTGTAGGACAGTTATTTTGATGGCTAGTAAACTGTTTAGCAGACCATATGCAATGATATGTCCAAACTGTAAACTCGTAACGGACTCCATAGCAATCCATCTGGTATTGTTTTGTCGAGTAAACGACGCTACCAGACAAAATATGTGGAATAGTTTGCATAACTCTCTGGGACATGATACCTATACTAGCCTCACTAATATGTATTATAGAGATCAAATTATTGAAATGTTATCCGGATTTTCAACTTTAATTATGAGTGAGTCACAGAGAATGCAATGTTTCAAATTAATGTTAAGATATATGCATCATTTAGCAAAATGCATAAACTATTTATTATTGTAATATACCCTTACAAACTGGGTTTGAAAACAGTTAAAATTGTCCAATTCTGATTCCCTAAAGCTTTCGTTTTCGTTTAGGGTTGCTACTTTGGACATGCTTTGGAATTAATTCGAGTCGGTCTTAGAAATAACAACGACTTTTCTGTAGTTGAAAAGACGAACCTTTTCCTAAGTAACGTACACATACTTCACGAAAGTATTCATGAATATAATGAATATACTGAATGTAATGAATACAAGATCTCAGATCTACAAAGATATGTATACATAGCTAATAAAATGGTTAATATAGTTCATATATTAATGTCAATGACATATCCAGTAGTCTGTATGTCTGTGTATATGCATGTATATGCATGGGTGTATGTATGTATGTATATGTGTGTATATGTATATATGTATACATGTATATGTATATAAATATATGTATATATGTATATGTGTATATGCATGTAGGTAGGTATGTATGTATTGTGTATCTGTGTGTATGTGTGTGTTATGTGTGTAGATGTAGAAATATACACACATAATATATTATAGTGCATATATGTGTAAAAGTTCTATGTTCCATTTCATCTGTTCATTTTGTTATCAATTGTCTGTGTTTATTATGTAAATGTATCTCATCATATGGTGGAATAAAAGATATCTATCTATCTATCTATTATCACTGTTGAACATATAAAACCCCAGCCACCAGGGCATACCTTACCTGTACGTAAGTTCTAAGCATTGGGACAGTTTCGTGGCACAATTAAGTAAAACCGGATATACCATCTTCGGCATCCGTCAGTCTTGTCAGACTATGGAGTTAGCGCCCGTTGAGTCTACAGATGAGCACCGTCTGCTGTGGCTGTACAGTCCGATGCGTGACCTGCAGTGGCGGTTGGATATACCATAACACCACTATATCAGAAGTTTCACCAAAAAAAGTCCGCCACGTGTTTGCATGCAAATTAGAGCATACAAATGAGAGACATCTCTAATTTTCTATTACCTCCCTTGGCAGAAAAATCTGATTTATTCTAATATGTGAATATGTCATTTTAGTTAGAATCCTTTGTTTTTACTGTTGTTCTCTAACCAGATGTTGCGGTATGATAAATGTAATTTTATCCAAATCGTGTTAATTAACTGATAACATTCTTTTACATACATGTACCCATTGTATATACTGCACGAGATCTGTCGAGATATAGTAATTTAATAATCACAAGAAGCGATAGTAGAATAAAATTGTTAGCATGTTGTGCAAAGGAAACAACGATAAAACAGAGGAAACAAGTAATAGGACCTATCTACTTATAGGGAGTATTATGGGGCAGTAACTGACCGATGTCCCTCATTGTTTCCATAACGTTTATAAATCAGATGGAACCATGTCATTGAAGGAATCATCTGTCTGCTATATATATCCGGAATAATTATGTACATTGATTGCCGGAATCGTTCGTCTGCTATATCCGCTACCGGTCTCAGTTATCAGGTATTGAATCAGTTAGTTCATTGATTGCCGGAATCGTTCGTCTGCTATATCCGTTATCTGTCTCAGTTATCACGTATTGAATCAGTTAGTTCATTGATTGCAGGAATCGTTCGTCTGCTATATCCGCTACCGGTCTCAATTATCACGTATTGAATCAGTTAATTCATTGATTGCAGGAATCGTTCGTCTGCTATATCCGCTACCGGTCTCAGTTATCAGGTATTGAATCAGTTAGTTCATTGATTGCCGGAATCGTTCGTCTGCTATATCCGTTACCGGTCTCAATTATCACGTATTGAATCAGTTAGTTCATTGATTGCCGGAATCGTTCGTCTGCTATATCCGCTACCTGTCTCAGTTATCACGTATTGAATCAGTTAGTTCAATGATTGCAGGAATCGTTCGTCTGCTATATCCGTTACTGGTCTCAGTTATCACGTATTGAATCAGTTAGTACATTGATTGCATGAATCGTTTGTCTGCTATATCCGTTACCGGTCTCAGTTATCACGTATTGAATCAGTTAGTTCATTGATTGCAGAAATCGTGTGTCTGCTATATAATAATTAACTGTTCCTGATATTCCGAAAATAGCTCGAATACAAAAGTACGTCTAGCCCCGTAGGAATACGAAACTTGTGACCTAGAAAATGACATAATTATTTCACTGTTTCAAAGTGGTGTAAGATGGAGTTCCATTGGAACGCATGACAGAAAGTTATCTCTTTGGGTCTTATGTCAGGTATTAGTAAGGATTCTGTGTTAGTACGAATGAACATTGTCAGCCATTTTGACGCCTATAAGGTTATTTTTCAGGAGAGCAGAAGCCGTAACTTGATGATTTCAGTTTGTCTATCCTCGCCTCCGCGAACTATGTGGGGGAGCGTTCCAAGATGATTATTAGTACGCGCCTTGCGCTGTCGATTATTCGTGGTGATATGTAGATGTTGCTGGCTGATGTCGTGTAGAGTAGTGTTCTTGTTGTGTCTGCTGATGATGCGATAAAAGATGGCATCGTGAGGCGGCTTCTTCCTTTCATGGTGACACATCCTGAGGTGTTGGTGGTTTCTTTCCAAACCGGTCCCTCTTAGTGCCACCCTCCTCACTGTTGGTCACCCCACAGCAGTATATAAACGGATCTGACAGTTAGACATCTGGCCGTCTCGGTCACTCCAGGATATGTCCATACCCCCACCACTTCCGATGGTGGTCAGCGATGGTGGAGCGTGTGTCCCCTGTTTTCCATATCTCGCAGCATCATCACAGTATCCTACGCTGATGCTGCGAGATGTGCCCCGACCGCGACGTCCACGCCATGAGGAGATCGGCCGGGAAGCCGTAACTGGATTTTCGACGACAATAGAAAGGTTTGTATCATCAGCAAACAGTCTAACATTGGCTTGATTGGTTTATTGATAGACATTCACAAAACAGGACAATCAAGATGCTTACATCGAGCTAGTAAGCTTTTGTATGAAGTTCAAAATGATGTTCCGCTATGTCCCGGCATCCTGCACAGGTAACATTACAGTTGATGTGGCTGACAATGTCGATGTTTGAAAACCATTGATCCTTAACCACACCCATGTATAAAGCCATGCATACAATGAACGATATTGTTTTTAATTTAAGTGTATTGATCGTCGCTACCGGTTGTCCATTGGAGGCTAAGCATCCATAAGTGTGTGTGTGTGGTGTGTGTCTTTTACGATTATTTATCGTCGCCACCGGTGGCCCATATGGTAATCCAAGGATCGCAGGTTCGATTCCCCGCCTAACCCTAATAAAATGAACAGTCTTTCAGATGGGACTTTAATCCTAGGTCTCGTGTCGATGCTTTACACCGTGCACGTAAAAGAACCAGCGGATCTAACAAGACTAATCTCTCGACATTATATCGCATTGAGAATGGTTTTATTGTATAGTTACCACGAGTATTACTGCGTTATTATTTGATTTGTGAGGCTCGGTGGTTTCGTTTATGTTATATCAATATATACAGTATGTACACATAGTCAATCATATTTCATCGAAGTCGTGATAGAGCAGTGGCTGCGCGTTCGCTTCAGGTGCGAAAGGGCCGGAGTTCGAACCCCGCTGGAGCTGTTACGAGTGTGTCCTTAGGCAAGGCATTTAAATTCCACGTTGCCTCTTCTCTCTCCCTCGTGGTGATGGATTCCACCAGGAATGAGGTCTCGGGAGTGATTAATATAAGTTGTAAGAACTAATTCGGAATCGAGCTAAAATAAATTTGTAAAAGTTAATCATATTTCAATAAATAATAAGTAAGTGAATGAGGTTGTACATGCAGACGGATCTGTAGTCCAGTGGTAGCACACTGTACTGGTAATCCAGGGATCGCAGGTTCGATCCCCCGTCTGACCCAAATAAAATTAACAGTCTTTCAGATGGGACGTTAAACCGAAGTCTCGTGTCGGTGCTTTACACCGTGCACGTAAAAGAACCAGAGGAGATTCTGGAATTGGTCTCTGTCTGTATCATTGCACTATCCTCCAAAATCTAAAATAACTAATCTCTTCAGGAGGCGTCGCTCATATGGGCAACCGGTAGCGACGATAAATAAACTTAAAAAAACACACAAAAAGAGGTTGTACTGATAATAAGTATGACTTATTCAGTCTTGTTTTACATTCAGTTGAAATTATCTTTTTAAAAATAACATTCCTTCTCCATTTGGATAATGAAGTTTATAATAAAACTCCCCACTCACAGTCGAATCAATAGGAACGTGTGCTGTCACAATACAGCTGTTGATATCTGAGTAGAATGCACAGTACATCGAAGCAAACTCTAAGCTTAAAGCGACACTACATTAAGGAAAACGCACATTTCTACAGAATGTATTTTCATATTATATAGTATAATTTTTTCCAAATAGTTGCCTCAAATACTGAGTATTTCAACTACTGTGCTTTCAAAGTAAAGTAATAATACCGTTGGAATATTATATTACACTACAACTATAAAACAAGGAAATTAATCACTGAGCTGTGAGATTTATATGAGCATATTTTTTAATTAGTCATATGACAATACCAAATCCAATGAATTTTTTTCATTTCTTAAGTTTTGACAGGAATACTGCTCCTTGAGTTTTTGTATTATTGCTTTCTTACATTTTATAGCGTGATTTGCTGGAACAAATATGACCGTTTCCATTTTCCAGGATCCATTTCGTTAAAAAAAAAGAGTATAAAAATGACCATTTCTCCGTTTATATCCATATGCTATCTAATGAAGAAAAGAAGTTCCTGTAAGTGTGAGAGGTCGTGCCACGTCAATGATACGTGTTTGCAAGTGTTTCCAAATTAGTTTAACCGTTTCACAATCCCACTGTTTCCATATATATACAGCACATTCACTGACGAGGTTAATTACAAATACAAAACATATATATTTACAAATCTCTTTGACTGTACACATGTACATATAGTTGAATACATGAAACATAGCCTCGGCGCAGACCCATATACATGGGGCCAGGGTAAATAACCAGAGGTAAAACAATCATTAATGATAATGTAAAAACACTCTGGAAAACTGTATCCAATGCACCCCAGGGATGTTTCATATATTTTACTAACAATGGAAAACTGTATCCAATGTAACCCAGGGATGTTTCATATATTTTACTAACAGCATATCTTGGATTGTTTGTAGATTAAAATATACTGAGTCAAAAAAGAAACGATACCAAACTAAAAATGACGTAAAACGGATAAAACCATAGAAAGGTTTAATATATTATTACGTATCAGTACCGGGTATTTTATTGCAACGTCAGCCAACCATAAACACAGGTAAATAAATACCCGATAATCCTGGAACGCAGAATTGCCGATTTGCACGTGCTCCTCAACAAAGACAACTTCCTACACATGTACAAATCGGAAAACCGGTTTATTGTACTGGTATTGCATTATCATCGAGGAAAAACACCTTACATACCCATTGTTATCTCTAACAAAATGCCTAGGCTAAACCGCAATCAGAGAATGCATGCCATTGGCATGATTGACGGCGGTTTACGTCAGCGTGACGTCGCAAATCGACTCGGGGTTACGCGGATCACGATAACAACACGTCTACTTCGACGTTATCGAACACATGGATCGGTGGACGACCGTCCAAGATCTGGTCGACCACGTGTGACGACGCGTGAACAGGACCGTCACATTCGGACGTCACATTTACGTGACCGGTTCCTACCTGCTACGCACACAGCTGCCGTTACTCCTGGGATGACCAACAATCGCATCAGTGCACAAACAGTCAGGAACCGGCTCGGTGAACGTGGCATTCGTGCCTATCGGCCATACGTTGGACCCATCCTGACACGACGTCACCGTGACGTACGGCGGGAATGGACGACGGAACGTGCTCGCTGGACTCGGTTACAGTGGAATTCGGTGATGTTTAGCGATGAATCGTGGTTCTGTTTGCGTCGAGCGGATGGCAGAGAGCGGGTATATCGCAGACGCGGTGAACGTTACGCCGACGCATGTGTACGTCAGGTCGATCTGTTCGGGGGCGGAAGCGTTATGGCGTGGGGCGGTATCACCTTCGGCAGTCGCACTGAACTGTTAGTGGTGGACGGGAACCTAAACGCCCAGCGGAACTGTGATGAGATCCTTGCGCCGGTTGTTGTGCCGTTCTTTAACGCCAACAGAAACGTCACACTGTTCCAATAGGACAACGCCAGGTGTTATACTGCTCGGACTTCCACCACATTATTGGAGCAGAACAATATTGAAACCCTGCCGTGGCCTGCTTTGTCACCAGACTTGTCACCCATATAACATTTGTGGGATACGTTAGACCGCCGCGTCAGACGACGTCAGCCGGTAACGTTAAACCAACTGAGGGATGTTTTGCGTCAGGAGTGGACAAATATTGACCAGCAAGAGATTCAGACACTCTTCCGTTCGATGCGACGGCGGTGCATTGCAGTGAGAGACGCAAATGGTGCCCCATACTCGGTGTTGACGTCTGTCCATTAGACCCCTGTCCGACGAATTACGTCATCACGCAGCAGACAGTTTCGGAGGCTCATTATGCTTTATGTGCTCCTCTTTCAAACATGTTGGACTATCATCTTATGAATTTTCAAAGAATTTTCTTAATAAATGTTGAAATTATAGACACATAAACACCAGGTATCGTTTCTTTTTTGACTCAGTATATTTACCAAACGATAACATATTCGTACTCGGTTTTACAATGCAGGCTACTTACAACAATAACGAATCTGAATTCAATTCGATTTTAACATTTAAATCAACATGGAAACCAGTTCATAGATCACATTCCCGAAACATTTCGAATTTGAATAGCGAAATTACTTGCGAAACGATCTAAGCCTATAGCGTAGAACTGACGAACATTCGCACCATATCACATGACCGAACACACACTAATAGTCATGTGATCATCATTATATGCAACAATTATTCACACAAAAAATAATGTGCCACGTATCGTTAAGACATACGTTCTAAGCTATACTAACGTTGTGCGCTAAGTATCGTCAAGAAATACGTTCTGAGTTATACTAACGTTGTGTGCCAAGTATCGTTAAGACATACGTTCTGAGCTACACTAACGTTGTGTGCCAAGTGTCACTAAGAAATACGTTCTGAGCTATACTAACGTTGTGTGCCAAGTATCATTAAGACATACGTTCTGAGTTATACTAACGTTGTGTACCAAGTATCACTAAGACATACGTTCTGAGTCATACTAACGTTGTGTGTCACGTATCAGTAAGACATACGTTCTGAGTTATACAACGTTGTGTGCCAAGTATCATTAATACGTACGTTCTGAGTTATACTAACGTTGTGTACCAAGTATCGTTAAGACATACGTTCTGAGTCATACTAACGTTGTGTGTCACGTATCATTAAGACATACGTTCTGAGTTATACAACGTTGTGTGCCAAGTATCATTAAGACGTACGTTCTGAGTCATACTAACGTTGTGTACCAAGTATCGTTAAGACGTACGTTCTGAGCTACACTAACGTTGTGTGCCAAGTGTCACTAAGACATACGTTCTGAGCTATACTAACGTTGTGTGTCAAGTATCGTTAAGACATACGTTCTGAGTTATACTAACGTTGTGTGTCACGTATCATTAAGACATACGTTCTGAGTTACACTAACGTTGTGTGCCAAGTGTCACTAAGACATACGTTCTGAGCTATACTAACGTTGTGTGTCAAGTATCGTTAAGACATACGTTCTGAGCTATACTAACTTTGTGTGTCAAGTATCGTTAAGACATACGTTCTGAGCTATACTAACGTTGTGCGCCACGTATCGTTAAGACATACGTTCTGAGTTATACTAACGTTGTGCGCCACGTATCGTTAAGACATACGTTCTGAGCTATACTAACGTTGTGCGCCACGTATCGTTAAGACATACGTGCTGAGCTATACTAACTTTGTGTGTCAAGTATCGTTAAGACATACGTTCTGAGCTATACTAACGTTGTGCGCCACGTATCGTTAAGACATACGTTCTGAGTTATACTAACGTTGTGCGCCACGTATCGTTAAGACATACGTTCTGAGCTATACTAACGTTGTGCGCCACGTATCGTTAAGACATACGTGCTGAGCTATACTAACGTTGTGTGTCAAGTATCGTTAAGACATACGTTCTGAGTTATACTAACGTTGTGTGCCAAGTATCGTTAAGACATACGTTCTGAGTTATACTAACGTTGTGTGCCAAGTATCGTTAAGACATACGTTCTGAGCTATGCTAACGTTGTGTACCAGGTATCGTTAAGACATACGTTCTGAGCTATACTAACGTTGTGTGCCAAGTATCGTTAAGACATACGTTCTGAGTTATACTAACGTTGTGTGCCAAGTGTCGCTAAGACATACGTTCTGAGCTATACTAACGTTGTGTGCCAAGTATCGTTAAGACATACGTTCCGAGCTATACTAACGTTGTGTGGCAAGTGTCACTAAGACATACGTTCTGAGATATACTAACAGAACTTGAAAATATGTTCAGTACAATTACATTGTGTAGAAATGTACAATGTAACTGTTGTGCTATTATAGAGCTGTATGATTTATATGGATTTAACCATATGCTATTCCAATCCAATAAGTTCCTGTTTATATCTAACTTGTCTTCCCATTTATTTCCGTATTTAATCGCTTGTATTGGTCATGTGAGTTTATTATCCGATTAGCGCAGTGGTTAGCGCACTCGCTTCTCACCATTGCAACCCGGGTTCGATCCTCGGACCGGGAAGTATGTGATATGGTACTGTGGTCGCCAGATCGGACATGTGTGTTTTTTCTCCGGGTACTCCGGTTTCCTCCCACACGAATGACCACATAAGTCTTTCATCCGCGCCAACGAAAGTGAAATACGAATTAATAGACGTTGTTAGAACTTGCTTCGCAATCATTGTAAAATAAATATTTAAACTGTATGAGTTTATTTACATGTATTAATTATTTCTCGCCGTTGTAGTACCTTAATACAAATGCCGTCTCGCATTAACCCTTTCAACCCCACAGGCCTCTAAATAGGCTTATGAAAAGTGTAGATCCAGATGAGCCGGCTCGTGACGAGCCACGAGCCGTCTCATCAGGATCTGCACTTTTTTGCCAGTAATAATTATTACTATTTTTAGATAAAATTACCCATTTTGATAAATGAACTGGTCCAAAGGTAATTTTCTTATTAATGTATTGGTCTGAAAATATCAAGCATCAGTCCATGTCAGATACTTGGGATTGAATGAGTTAAGATCCGTCTTTGTATATTGTATGTGTTTCACGTTTATTCATCGTCACTAAAGGTTGCACATATGAGCGATGCCTCCTGAAGAGATGAGTCATTTTAGATTTTTGAAGGATAGTGCAATGATACACGAGACCTCGGTTTAAAGTCCCATCTGGATGAATGTTAATTTTGGAGCTTAACCCATTCAACCCCAAGTAACTGACATGGACTGGTGCGTGATATTTTCAGACCAATAAATTAATAAGAAAATTACCTTTGGATCAGTTCATTTATCAAAATGGGTAATTTTATCTAAAAATAGTAATAATTATTACTGGCAAACAAGTGCAGATCCTGATGAGACGGCTCGTCACGAGCCGGCTCATCTGGATCTACACTTTTCATAAGCCTATTTAGAGGCATGTGGGGTTGAAAGGGTTAAAGTCCCATCTGGATGAATGTTAATTTTAGTATGGTCAGATGGGGGATCGCACCTGCATATTGGATCTGTTGGAGGCGTATATACTGACACCTTAAAAACTGTGCACTTTTATATTGAGTTTACTTTTTCGTTACAAATTTTAGAATTTTGGATTTTCTATCATGAGTGAAGAAAATAATCATACATTGCACTAATGTACCCAATAATTCGCACATTTTGATACCACATTTGCCTATATTTTTTCTAGAAGGATATTAAAGGCAGGGACCAAAATAAATAAAGAAAAAACAACGGGTATTCTCATAGGAACTCTTAAAAAGGCAAAGTCCTATATTAAATGACATAATTGGACTAAAATGTTTGTAAAGCCATTAGGACTTTGACATGGGTATAAGATAGACAATGATGCCACATGGCAAATCCGTCTGTAAATGCCGTGACATAATTTACAACCAAAATTACTTCTTGTGTTTCATGGGCGGAAAAGTTCCCAACAAAAAAATGGACCTGACCTTTTTTTCTTATTTGTTTTGATTTTAAACGTATTTGATTGCCAATATTAAAGTGCTTATACAATATAATACATCATAGCACACTACAGCATAAATAATGGCAAGTGGGTCGGGTCACAAGTTCTCAAAACATTAGATTCGACCCTTCCCAATTATTATATACGGGAAATAAAAAAATTGGACTAATTTCCACAGACGGATACGTAGTTCTATCACCAGTCACGTTGGACTGGTAATCCAGGGATCGCAAGTTCGATACCCCGTCTGACCATAATAAAATTAACAGTCTTTCAGATGTGACTTTAAACCGAGGTCTCGTGTCGGTGCTTTACACCGTTCACGTAAAAAGAACCAGAGGAGACTCTAGAATAGGTCTCTGTCTGTATCATGGTACTATCCTCCGAAAATCTAATCTCTTCAGGAGGTGTCGCTCATATTGGCAACCGGTAGCGACGATAAATAAACGTAACCCACATAACTATATAAAATAGTTGCATTGTGTACGGCGCTCCGCCAGGTTTAGCTATCATTTATTGGTCATTGGCAATTACAATGGTTGTATCGTTGTAAATATCTTCGGTGTTATATACTTGACCACATAACACCTTAGTCGTGAGAGAAGCTATCCCTCGAGTCCATTCTCTGACGCATGAATACTGTGACATTTATCAATAAGTTAAAAT
The DNA here is from genome assembly GCA_014843695.1 of Archivesica marissinica. Taxonomy (NCBI): domain Eukaryota; kingdom Metazoa; phylum Mollusca; class Bivalvia; order Venerida; family Vesicomyidae; genus Archivesica; species Archivesica marissinica. Next base: position 63,135,023 of record CM026393.1, on the reverse strand, counting down.
GCATCTTTCATTTCTACTCCATTTCTTCCAGACTTATTTAATCATCGTGTATTCTTGTGGTATCATCTAGAGATTCAATTTCAGTGTATGACGCGCAGTCGTCATTGAAAGACCTTGCACTTGATTAAACTGCTGCATGTACATACCTTTTGTAGATCATAACACAAAGAGGTTCTGAAGCCGGCATGAATCACTCGAGAGTGACTGAAGCCGGCATGTATCACTCGAGAGAGACTGAAGCCGGCATGTATCACTCGAGAGGGACTGGATGCTTCACTATTCTGCAGCCGGCATGTATCACTCGAGAGAGACTGAAGCCGACATGTATCACTCGAGAGTGACTGGATGCTACACTATTCTGAAGCCGGCATGTATCACTCGAGAGTGACTGGATGTTACACTAGTCTGAAGCCGGCATGTATCACTCGAGAGTGACTGGATGCTTCACTATTCTGCAGCCGGCATGTATCACTCGAGAGTGACTGGATGCTTCACTATTCTGAAGCCGGCATGTATCACTCGAGAGAGACTGAAGCCGGCATGTATCATTCGAGAGGGACTGAAGCTGGCATGTATCACTCGAGAGTGACTGGATGCTTCACTATTCTGCAGCCGACATGTATCACTCGAGAGTGACTGAAGCCGGCATGTATCACTCGAGAGTGACTGAAGCCGACATGTATCACTCGAGAGTGACTGAAGCCGGCATGTATCACTCAAGAGGTTCTGAAGCCCGAGAGTGACTGAAGCCGGCATGTATCACTCGAGAGGGACTGAAGCCGGCATGTATCACTCGAGAGAGACTGAAGCCGGCATGTATCACTCAAGAGAGACTGAAGCCGGCATGTATTACTCGAGAGTGACTGAAGCCGGCATGTATCACTCGAGAGAGACTGAAGCCGGCATGTATCACTCGAGAGAGACTGAAGCCGGCATGTATCACTCGAGAGAGACTGAAGCCGGCATGTATCACTCATGAGTGACTGAAGCCGGCATGTATCACTCGAGAGAGACTGAAGCCGGCATGTATCACTCGAGAAAGACTGAAGCCGGCATGTATCACTCGAGAGGGACTGAAGCCGGCATGTATCACTCGAGAGGGACTGAAGCCGGCATGTATCACTCGAGATGGACTGGATGCTTCACTATTTACAACTAGGTTGTGTGTTGGCTTATTTGAAAATGGCTTACTCCAAGCGGTCATGTCGCCTTCTGCCATATCTGTGCCTGTATTGTAATATTGACCTCCAAAATAGGAGAACCGTTTGCACGCAAACCCAGAAATATGTTGTCCATTGCCACAGTTCCTTCACGGTTTACAATTAGTGTTGTGATAGTTTTTTATCTGGACTTGTAATCCAGCGATCGCATGTTCGATCCCCCGTCTGACTCTAATAAAATTAACAGTCTTTCAGATGGGACTTTAGACTGAGGTCTCATGTAGGTGCTTTACACCGTTAGCATAAAAGAACCAAAGGAGACTCTGGAATGGGCCCCTGTCTGTATCATTGCAATATCCTCCACAAATCTGAAATTACTAATCTCTTCAGGAGGCGTCACTCATATGGCAACCGGTAGCGACGATAAATAAACGTAAACAAGAGATTAAACAATGAGCACTATCGACGTCGTTTAGCAGATAAAGTCAGATTTATCCCGAAATGTATATCAGTCATTTTAGTTGCAATCCTTTGTTTTTGCTTTTGTTCCCCAACCACATTACGGTTACGGTATGATACATGTGGCTTATACATGTATTTGCGCTATAGCCAACTAATGCGCGTGGCATGGGGTAGCAGCGGGTGGGTTTGGGGGATGAAGTCTCAAGTTTTTTTTTTGGCCAGGATTTTTAAAAAAAATCATTATCTTGTAATTATTTTCAATAAAAAAACCGTCATTTAGTTTAATCAATCATTATTCTGACGTTAGGGACGGGCCGTTTAACTAATGTTGGAAAAACTTGTGGTCCAACCCTTTTGTTTTATCATGCTTTGTACTTGTTATTACTTAATGTTGTATTATGTATTGCTGCTACTGTACATGTATTGCTGCTACTGTACATGTATTGCTGCTACTGTACATGTATTGCTGCTACTGTACATGTATTGCTGCTACTGTACATGTATTGCTGCTACTGTACATGTATTGCTGCTACTGTACATGTATTGCTGCTACTGTACATGTATTGCTGCTACTGTACATGTATTGCTGCTACTGTACATGTATTGCTGCTACTGTACATGTATTGCTGCTACTGTACATGTATTGCTGCTACTGTACATGTATTGCTGCTACTGTACATGTATTGCTGCTACTGTACATGTATTGCTGCTACTGTACATGTATTGCTGCTACTGTACATGTATTGCTGCTACTGTACATGTATTGCTGCTACTGTACATGTATTGCTGCTACTGTACATGTATTGCTGCTACTGTACATGTATTGCTGCTACTGTACATGTATTGCTGCTACTGTACATGTATTGCTGCTACTGTACATGTATTGCTGCTACTGTACATGTATTGCTGCTACTGTACATGTATTGCTGCTACTGTACATGTATTGCTGCTACTGTACATGTATTGCTGCTACTGTACATGTATTGCTGCTACTGTACATGTATTGCTGCTACTGTACATGTATTGCTGCTACTGTACATGTATTGCTGCTACTCTACATGTATTGCTGCTACTGTACATGTATTGCTGCTACTGTACATGTATTGCTGCTACTGTACATGTATTGCTGCTACTGTACATGTATTGCTGCTACTGTACATGTATTGCTGCTACTGTACATGTATTGCTGCTACTGTACATGTATTGCTGCTACTGTACATGTATTGCTGCTACTGTACATGTATTGCTGCTACTGTACATGTATTGCTGCTACTGTACATGTATTGCTGCTACTGTACATGTATTGCTGCTACTGTACATGTATTGCTGCTACTGTACATGTATTGCTGCTACTGTACATGTATTGCTGCTACTGTACATGTATTGCTGCTACTGTACATGTATTGCTGCTACTGTACATGTATTGCTGCTACTGTACATGTATTGCTGCTACTGTACATGTATTGCTGCTACTGTACATGTATTGCTGCTACTGTACATGTATTGCTGCTACTGTACATGTATTGCTGCTACTGTACATGTATTGCTGCTACTGTACATGTATTGCTGCTACTGTACATGTATTGCTGCTACTGTACATGTATTGCTGCTACTGTACATGTATTGCTGCTACTGTACATGTATTGCTGCTACTGTACATGTATTGCTGCTACTGTACATGTATTGCTGCTACTGTACATGTATTGCTGCTACTGTACATGTATTGCTGCTACTGTACATGTATTGCTGCTACTGTACATGTATTGCTGCTACTGTACATGTATTGCTGCTACTGTACATGTATTGCTGCTACTGTACATGTATTGCTGCTACTGTACATGTATTGCTGCTACTGTACATGTATTGCTGCTACTGTACATGTATTGCTGCTACTGTACATGTATTGCTGCTACTGTACATGTATTGCTGCTACTGTACATGTATTGCTGCTACTGTACATGTATTGCTGCTACTGTACATGTATTGCTGCTACTGTACATGTATTGCTGCTACTGTACATGTATTGCTGCTACTGTACATGTATTGCTGCTACTGTACATGTATTGCTGCTACTGTACATGTATTGCTGCTACTGTACATGTATTGCTGCTACTGTACATGTATTGCTGCTACTGTACATGTATTGCTGCTACTGTACATGTATTGCTGCTACTGTACATGTATTGCTGCTACTGTACATGTATTGCTGCTACTGTACATGTATTGCTGCTACTGTACATGTATTGCTGCTACTGTACATGTATTGCTGCTACTGTACATGTATTGCCGCTACTGTACATGTATTGCCGCTACTGTACATGTATTGCTGCTACTGTACATGTATTGCCGCTACTGTACATGTATTGCCGCTACTGTACATGTATTGCCGCTACTGTACATGTATTGCCGCTACTGTACATGTATTGCCGCTACTGTACATGTATTGCTGCTACTGTACATGTATTGCTGCTACTGTACATGTATTGCCGCTACTGTACATGTATTGCCGCTACTGTACATGTATTGCTGCTACTGTACATGTATTGCCGCTACTGTACATGT
>CM026393.1:63059345-63128824 GCA_014843695.1 Archivesica marissinica | reverse complement strand
ACATATATATATACACTCACCTACATACATATATATATACACTCACCTACATACATATATATACACTCACCTACATACATATATATACACTCACCTACATACATATATATACACTCACCTACATACATATATATACACTCACCTACATACATATATATATACACTCACCTACATACATATATATACACTCACCTACATACATATATATACACTCACCTACATACATATATATACACTCACCTACATACATATATATACACTCACCTACATACATATATATACACTCACCTACATACATATATATATATACACTCACCTACATACATATATATATACACTCACCTACATACATATATATATACACTCACCTACATACATATATATACACTCACCTACATACATATATATATACACTCACCTACATACATATATATACACTCACCTACATACATATATATACACTCACCTACATACATATATATATACACTCACCTACATACATATATATACACTCACCTACATACATATATATACACTCACCTACATACATATATATACACTCACCTACATACATATATATACACTCACCTACATACATATATATACACTCACCTACATACATATATATACACTCACCTACATACATATATATATCCTCACTATTCCTACACACATATATATACCTCACCACACACATCATATATATACACTCATCCCACATACCTATATATACCTGCTCACCTACATACATATATATACCACTCACCTACACATATTATACCTGCTCCACACACATCATTATTACCTACATATATTATATACCTGCTCCCCACACATCATATTACCTCTCCACCCATCATTATTACCTGCTCCCCACACATCATTATTACCTGCTCCACACACATCATTATTACCTGCTCCCCACCCTCATATACCTGCCTTTTTTACCTGCTCCACACCATCATTATTACCTGCTCCCCACCCATCATTATTACCTGCTCACACATATTATTACCTCCCCATCCACATTATTACCTGCTCCCCACCCATCATTATTACCTGCTCCACACACATCATTATTACCTGCCCCCCCCATCATTATTACCTGCTCCCACACATCATTATTACCTGCTCCCCACCCATCATTATTACCTGCTCCCACCATCCCTCCCCACCCTTATTACCTGCTCCCCACATCATTATTACCTGCTCCCCACCCATCATTATTACCTGCTCCCCACCCATCATTATTACCTGCTCCACACACATCATTATTACCTGCTCCACACACATCATTATTACCTGCTCCACACACATCATTATTACCTGCTCCACACACATCATTATTACCTGCTCCACACACATCATTATTACCTGCTCCCCACCCATCATTATTACCTGATCTCCATCCATCATTATTACCTGACCTCCATCCATCATTATTACCTGACCCCCATCCATCATTATTACCTGACCTCCATCCATCATTATTACCGGACCCCCACCCATCATTATTACCGGACCCTGAATCATCATTATTACCTGACCCCCATCCATCATTATTACTTGACCCCCATCCATCATTATTACCTGACCTCCATCCATCATTATTACCTGACCCCGAATCATCATTATTACCTGACCTCCATCCATCATTATTACCTGACCCCGAATCATCATTATTACCTGACCCACACACATCATTATTACCTGACCCCGACTCATCATTATTACCTGACCTCCATCCATCATTATTACCTGACCCAGACTCATCATTATTACCTGACCCCCATCCATCATTATTACCTGACCTCCATCCATCATTATTACCTGACCTCCATCCATCATTATTACCTGACCTCCATCCATCATTATTACTTGACCTCCATCCACCATTATTACCTGACCCTGACTCATCATTATTACCTGACCCCGACTCATCATTATTACCTGACCCCGACTCATCATTATTACCTGACCCCGACCCATCATTATTACCTGACCCCCATCCATCATTATTACCTGACCTCCATCCATCATTATTACCTGACCCCCATCCATCATTATTACCTGACCTCCATCCATCATTATTACCTGACCTCCATCCATCATTATTACCTGACCCCCATCCATCATTATTACCGGACCCCCATCCATCATTATTACCGGACCCCCATCCATCATTATTACCTGACCCCGAATCATCATTATTACCTGACCTCCATTCATCATTATTACCTGACCCCGAATCATCATTATTACCTGACCTCCATTCATCATTATTACCTGACCCCGAATCATCATTATTACCTGACCTCCATTCATCATTATTACCTGACCCACATCCATCATTATTACCTGACCTCCATCCATCATTATTACCTGACCTCCATCCATCATTATTACCTGACCTCCATCCATCATTATTACCTGACCTCCATTCATCATTATTACCTGACTCCCACCCATCATTATTACCTGACCCACCCATCATTATTACCTGACCAACCCATCATTATTACCTGGCCCACCCATCATTATTACCTGACCCACCTATCATTATTACCTGACCCACCCATCATTATTACCTGACCCACCCATCATTATTACATAACCCTCAGCCACCATTATTATATGTCTCCCAAACACCAATATTATTGTATGCAATTTTGGACACAACTTCGGTGATGGATACTACCGCTTAATATGTTTACAATATGTGACGTGTGACATTGTAAGTGTCACGTACGACTCGGAGGAAGGTGGTAGGGGGACGTACCATGCAATCCTCGAATTCTTCGTCACTGACATAGCCGCGAAGAAGCCCATACACCGGACGTTTGACGGGAGCAGTTTGTGCAGCCTCGCATCCGCTGTCGTTGTATAATGCAGCATCCATCTCCATAGATATCTGAAAATGCAGATTTAAACAGATTCTAGGTTACTACTAATTCTTTTTATTTTTGCTATGGTATATAAAATTATAAATATTCAAAAATGGTGTTCAAAAACTTTTTCCCGCCACAAAATTTAAAACATGTTCCCATATTGCATATCTATCTATCTTCTTGTAATGTCGAACCCCTCGTGGGGATGTAGACATGTTGCGCGCCAAAAAAAAACCACAAAGAAGTTAAAAGTATGAGTAGTTAAAAGCATAATTATAAGAAAGTAATGAAATATAAGTTGTGGTAAAAGCTTAAAAGCAGCTGCGCAGAACAACTAGGGACTGGCATGATCAATATGGCAAACTTCCGTATTCAATTGCTCTTTCGTAGGGAGATGGACAATGTCAGGAGGGAGATGGTTCCAATGGTAGATTGTTCTTGGAAAAAAGGAAAACTTGTAGTAGTCTGTAGTTCCTTAATTAACCTATAGCTTAAGGAATGGCAATGACGAGCAGGACGGGAGAGGGGAACTAGGTCATTTTCAATGGGAATAGCAACAAGATCATTATGAATTTTATACAAGGGATAGCCTATTGTCAATACGCCGTTGATCTAGTCTGCGTAGATTTAGGGAATGTAGCATGTCTGTAACACTAGAGGTACTATATAAGTCAGCCTTTATCCAACGGGCTGCTCTTCGCTGGACACCTTCAATTTCAATACGATATACGAAATACGATATAAATGACCAATGTAACGTTCAAAAATTTCCCGCCACCATTTGTATGTTTAAAACATGTTTACATTTAATATTGCCTACCGTCCTAGGGAGATTTACTCGAGATAATTGTGAAACAACGAAATAGGTGCTCTCTATTATCCGTGCTATAGCGCGTGGGTGGGCCAAGGGTCACATGCATCAATAGGGGAACATAACACGGGTTTCATTACCTTTCTAACCCAGGTGAGAAAAACATTCAGCTTGTCCGTGTCTCGAACCCGTGGCCTATCGCTTACATAGCGAATATGACATGCATGGCGCATGTCTGTATCGTATTAAAAATGCGACAGAATGCGAAACATACTTGACCTATCTCTGTATCCGTAATGCGTCTGTACGCAGTCAGTATTTATGTTATTGCTGACAGAAATTATATTTAATTAACAGAATTGCATAAAATACAAGAAATTTCTTAAGAATTTACAAACCTGTCGTTTTGCTAATTCCATCGCGCTTTGTCGTGATGACGATGACGTCCACAACGGGAGGTAACTCTAGGAAAATGACGTCGTTACGCCACGTAGCGCTACCCTGTAGAACAATGTTACATTCAAGGCGTTGTGTAAGGTAGGTAACCTTGCTGGGAAATTGGGTACGTAAGCAGTGTGAAGGTCGCCATTTTATCATCTATCTGTCTGTCTGTCTGTCTGTCTGTCTGTCTGTCTGTCTGTCTGTCTGTCTGTCTGTCTGTCTGTCTGTCTGTCTGTCTGTCTGTCTGTCTGTCTGTCTGTCTGTCTGTCTGTCTGTCTGTCTGTCTGTCTGTCTGTCTGTCTGTCTGTCTGTCTGTCTGTCTGTCTGTCTGTCTGTCTGTCTGTCTGTCTGTCTGTCTGTCTGTCTGTCTGTCTGTCTGTCTGTCTGTCTGTCTGTCTGTCTGTCTGTCTGTCTGTCTGTCTGTCTGTCTGTCTGTCTGTCTGTCTGTCTGTCTGTCTGTCTGTCTGTCTGTCTGTCTGTCTGCCTGTCTGTCTGTCTGTCTGTCTGTCTGTCTGTCTGTCTGTCTGTCTGTCTGTCTGTCTGTCTGTCTGTCTGTCTAGAGCTAGCCGCACATTTGAGGTTGCGATAACGAATATGTGGTCCGATGCGTTATTTTTGACGCATGCGATTGTTGGACAGAAAATCAAATAGAAATACATTTACACGCATGTGTTTTGAGAAGGAAACTAATTTGGCGCTGCGAATTGTTCCGGTGTAACGTTTATTTGTGACTGTTTGGAGACTAGTGAAGTTGCTTTGTGAATGACTTCAAACGATTTATTTTACAGTACAGTGTTGCCTGGAGAATGTCCTTAGAACATGTTTACCTTACACTATCTGGTAGCTGAAAGGTATATGTTGCTACTCACTGACAAGTAATGTCCAGAACCTCTGGCTGGGCACTTCCCTTATTTAGAGGAAGCCGAGGTTAGACTCTTTCCAGGTTGTATATCGTGCGTTTTCATTGGAGGAGCATGGCGTCAAATGCATATTTTGTGAAACAATGGCTTTGCACTTGTACTAAAAATCGCCCACAGCGGCACTAAGAAATTAAAGACTAAACTAACAGGTTGCTCCTAAAGTTTGTGTAAATTAGTCAAGTTTTTCGAGGATAAGCAGATGGCATTGTTCCGTAAGTTACAACTGTATTTTACATTGTTCCGTAAGTTACAACTGTATTTTGCATTTAAATGTAAATAGTTTTATCATTATTTTTGGTAAATCCTAAAGGCTTGTGAAAATAATGTTATAGAATACGATACTTTTTAGATTGAAATAACCATTAGCGCTACCATTAGCGTTATCATTAGTGTTATCATTAGCGTTACCATTAGCATTATCATTAGAGTTATCATTAGCGCTACCATTAGCGTTATCATTAGCGTTATCATTAGCATTATCATTAGCGTTATAATTAGCGCTACCATTAGCGCTACCATTAGCGTTATCATTAGCGTTATCATTAGCATTATCATTAGCGTTATCATTAGCGTTACCATTAGCGTTAGCATTAGCATTAGCATTAGCATTAGAGTTATCATTAGAGTTATCATTAGCGCTACCATTAGCGTTATCATTAGCGTCATCATTAGCATTAGCATTAGCGTTATCATTAGCGTTATTATTAGCGCTACCATTAGCGTTATCATTAGCGTTATCATTAGCATTATCATTAGCGTTATCATTAGCGCTACCATTAGCATTATCATTAGCATTATCATTAGCGTTATCATTAGCATTATCATTAGCGTTATCATTAGCGTTACCATTAGCGTTATCATTAGCATTACCATTAGCGTTATCATTAGCGTTATCATTAGCGTTATCATTAGCGTTATCATTAGCATTATCATTAGCGTTATCATTAGCGCTACCATTAGCGTTATCATTAGCGCTACCATTAGCATTATCATTAGCGTTATCATTAGCGCTACCATTAGCGTTAGCATTGTCATTAGCGTTATCATTAGCGTTATCATTAGCGTTATCATTAGCGTTATCATTAGCATTATCATTAGCATTACCATTAGCGTTATCATTAGCGTTATCATTAGCGCTACCATTAGCATTATCATTAGCGCTACCATTAGCGTTATCATTAGCGCTACCATTAGCATTAGCATTAGCGTTATCATTAGCGCTACCATTAGCGCTACCATTAGCGTTAGCATTGTCATTAGCGTTATCATTAGCGTTATCATTAGCGTCATCATTAGCATTATCATTAGTGTTATCATTATCATTAGCGTTATCATTAGCGTCATCATTAGCATTATCATTAGCGTTATCATTAGCGTCATCATTAGCGTTATCATTATCATTAGCGTTATCATTAGCGTTATCATTAGCGCTACCATTAGCGTTATCATTAGCATTATCATTAGCGTTATCTTTAAGCGTTATCATTAGCGTTATCATTAGCGTTATCATTAGCGTTATCATTAGCGTTATCATTAGCGTTATCATTAGCATTATCATTAGCGTTATCATTAGCGTTATCATTAGCGCTACCATTAGCGCTATCATTAGCATGATCATTAGCGTTATCATTAGCGCTACCATTAGCGTTAGCATTATCATTAGCGTTATCATTAGCGTTATCATTAGCGTCATCGTTAGCATTATCATTAGCGTTATCATTAGCGTTATCATTATCATTAGCGTCATCATTAGCGTTATCATTAGCGCTACCATTAGCGTTATCATTAGCGCTATCATTAGCGCTACCATTAGCGCTACCATTAGCGTTATCATTAGCATTATCATTAGCGTTATCATTAGCGTTATCATTAGCATTATCATTAGCGTTATCATTAGCGTGCTACAACTATAATAAATAAAGACGTAACGAGTGACCTGCAATCCCCGAAAAACATCAGGTTCATACCCGCGTCCAGTGTTAACCGGGTATCGAGGCCGTGAAATCCCTACAGTGACCCTCAATGGAAAGTGACCCCGATCATTATTGCAGTCAGTGGCGTAGCTACCGTTATGCCATTAGGTATGTGCACATCATTTCCACAAGCATAGTGAAATGAATTAATTTTGTCTCACAATTTATGCCCAAATATACGTACCAAAATGCACCACAGACGTTCTATAACTTAACCATTTTCAGGGAGACCATGTCCCCGGACCCCCTAGCCTTTTCGGCCTGCACATCGAAATGACTCTAGCTACACCCTGACAGTTTTCTGCCCCTGCATTATATGTGATTTGTGGGTAATTCTGTGCTAACATATGCTCAGGACAGGGCCTGGAGGCCGAGTAGGGTACAGTACCCTATTACATACATTGTCATAGACTGCGGGGATAGGCCTAGTGTAATACAGCGACAATATAATGATATGGTCGTACCAAGGACAGTGCCAAATAGGCTACGGAAGGGCTTGATATGGTACATTAGTACTTAAATAAGCTGTGGGAAGGGCCTAGAGGCTACCCGCGTGCTATAATAGACTAGCAATGGTGTGGTGGGGTACTCTGTACTTAAATTGTTGGGGAAGGACCTGGTGGGTACTCCAGTACTTAAAAGGCAATAAATGTCCTGGTAGGTACCCAATGCTTCAGTAGGGTGATTGAAGGACCTGATGGGTATCCTAGTGCTACAAGTGGCTATGGAACTTTGGTTGGGTACCCAAATGGTTAAATAGCCTGGTGAATGGTTTGGTGTGGAACGGCCTGGTGTGGTACTCCAGTATTTAAATAGACTACGGACGGGCCTGGTGGGGTACCCCAGAACCTAACTAAATTAGGAACGGGTCTGGTGGCGGGTAACCCATTATTTAAATAGGATGGAGAAGGATCTCGTGGATTATTCCAGTACTTAAATTGGCTGAAAGGGTCCTGATGGGGTTCCCCATGCCTTTAATAGGCTGGCAATAGTCCTGGTAGGCGCTTAAATAGGCCGAGGGAAGGCCTGATACGTTACCCTCAGTGCTTTATTAGGCTGGTAATGGTCTGGTGTGGTACACACTACTTACACAGGCTGGCTCATGTTACGGTACTAACGGTTACATAGGCATTGGGAATGGTCTGGTGCTAACATAGACAGTACTTAATGCCTATAGTGCGCGAGAAGGGCCTGGTAAGTAGATACACAGTGCATTAAGAACAGGAAGGTTTGTGTATTTGAGTTTATTTATCGTCGCTATCGGTTGCCCACATGAACGACGCCTCCTGCAGAGATTAGTCATTTTAAGTTTTGGAGAATAGTGCAATGATACAGACAGGGCCCCATTCCTAAAACGTGATATTAGTAATTTTAGTATGGTTGTAGCGGGTGAGCGAACCTACGAAACCTAGATTACGAATCCAGCGTATTGCCACTGGACCACTGACCCGCTAGTGTGGAAGGGTATGGTGGGTACCCAGTGCATTATAGGTTGGAGAAGGGTGATGTGGATACCCAGTGCTTTATAGGCTGGAGAAGAGTGATGTGTCAATATTACCGGTCAGCTGCAGTATCGATTGTTTTGTTGGTTGGTTGGTTAGTTGGTTGGTTAGTTGGTTGGTTGGTTGGTGGTTGGTTGGTTGGTTGGTTGGTGGTTGGTTGGTTGGTTGGTTGGTTGGTTGGTTGGTTGATTGAATGATTGATTGATTAGGCCTACTGCAAGCCTTTTCCGATTTTCACTACCTGCCCATTGTAGTAATATTGTAGATTCCATCCACATAATTCCAATAAAATACCTCATGGTATCGAGTCGTTACCTGGTGAGGACAACAATAGGTTATTTTTGTAGAAGTACAAACATATATAAAACGTTTTTTGTATCACAACTCATCTGTAAATCTGACATATGTATTGTAACTGTTTATGGATGACGTATGATTGATTGGTATGCAATAACATATGATTAAACTAAACTAGTAAATGAAACATTAACTAAACGTTTTTTTCTTCGTCTGAATTTCACTGTCCCTATGTGTGAGCTATTCAATGTGTGGCATCTTACTTAAGTCAAAGACATCCTTTGATATTGCCGCTAGAATAGTTATTTCTATTTCTATTTAAGTACTGAGGTATCCCACCAGTCTCTTCTCTAATATAACAAGAGATTGTAACACAGTTACTGATGTACCACACCAAAGTTTGGTCACAGAACGGTAATAATTACTCGATGGCCATAACTGAGGTGTTAAAATTCTGCCTCTAATTACAACTCTTCCAAATGGAGATACAAAATACTCAGTCACTGACATAGAAAAAGCAAATTGCCTAAATACATATTTTTCTGCTATATCCAACGTTGACGATTCCAATGCAACTCTTCCTGTACGTGAACATAAAACAAATGCAACACTGGAAATCATACATATAACAGAAATTGAAATTTGTGATGTTTTAAAAAACCTTGATATTAACAAAGCAAATGGTCCTGATGGTATCAGTTACAAAATGTTAAAGGAAACAGCGGATTATATTGTTAAACCATTATCTGTCATTTTTAATAGATCATTTCAAGAAGGAGTATTTCCCTCATTATGGAAAAACGCTAATGTTATTCCTCTATTTAAAAAGGGTCCGGCCGAAACTCCTAGTAACTATAGACTAATTTCACGTTTGAGTTGTTTAGGTAAGGTTATGGAAAGAGTTATTTATAAACATATTCACAATCATTTGATTTTTAATAACCTTATATACTATAACCAGTGCGGCTTCAGACCTAATCATTCTAGTGTTTATCAACTGATAGAAATTTATCATCAAATATGCCAGACCTTAGACTCAAAACAATTTATGTGCATGATCTTCTGTGATATTTCTAAAGCTTTTGACAAGGTTTGGCATAAAGGTTTATTATTTAAATTGAAACAAAATGGTATAACTGGAATGTTATTAAGCTGGATTGAAAATTATTTATCAAATAGGACTCAAAATGTAGTAGTAGGGTCCATCATATCAAACAGTGAAACTATTAGCTCTGGTGTACCACAAGGATCGATCCTCGGACCTTTATTTTTTCTCGTTTATGTTAATGATATAGCGGACAATTTATTAAGTATAACTAGGTTATTTGCTGACGACACCTCATTGGCCCAAACGACATCAACTATTCAAGATCTAGAGGGAATACTGAATCATGATTTGAGGTTAATATCCGATTGGTCTAAACGTTGGTTGGTAAATTTTAATCCCAATAAGACAGAAGCTCTGTTCTTTAGCACCACTAGGGAACAAAACTATCCAGTATTATTTTTTGATGGGATTCAGTTACCCTTTGCTGAACACCACAAACATTTAGGTGTAACTTTAAGCAACAATGGTAAATGGCACGAGCATATAGACAATATTTTTAAATCGGCATCAAAGGTACTAAATTTAATGCGAGCGTTAAAATTTACAATCAACAGGAAAACATTAAATCAAATTTATATATCTTATATGAGGCCACTGTTAGAATATGCTGCAGTAGTATGGGATAGTTGTACTGAACTCGATAAGAATAGACTAGAAAAATTACAATTTGAAGCAGCTCGTGTTGTCACTGGTTTAACTCGATCAGTTTCTATAAATAACTTGATAGAAGAAATAGGCTGGATCTCCTTAAATGATAGAAGAAAACTTCAGAAATTAGTCATAATGTACAAACTAAAAAACGGTCTACTGCCGGAGCATTTTTCAACAATTTTTCCAAGGGTAGTTGGTGAAGAAAACAATTACAATTTAAGAAATGCCGATAATTTCATAGTAATGGCAAGAAGAACAGCTCTCTTCTCGAATTCCTTTGTACCATCAAGTGTTGATTTATGGAATACATTAACAGAGCATATCCGAACATCACCTACTTTATCTAGTTTTAAGTATCGACTGAAATGTGCATTATTTAAGCAAAATGAAGTACCTTCATATTACTACAAAGGTTCAAGATCTCTAACCGTTCTCCAAACACGCACAAGAAATGGCTGCAGTAATTTGAATGCGGACTTATGTAATAATCACTTAAAAGATGACCCGATTTGTGAGTGTGAACGTGGCGTCGAAGATGCCGAACATTATTTTTTCAAATGCCCTCTATTTTTAAATCAAAGGATAGCACTATTCAGATATACACGTCAATATCATCCACTTAGTGTAAGAACTCTACGTAAAGGTAAAGAAGAACTCTCAGATGAACAGAACCTAAGTATTTTTAATTCAGTTTAAAAGTATATACATGATACTGCGAGGTTTTCAAATTAGCGTAATAATAGTATTTCTATTTCTTATTATGCGTGGGGGGTTTCGAGGTCGCGGACCGGGGAGAGCATCACACGAGCACATTCACGTGAATACTTCTGCTGGCATTTTTTCTTTAAAATAACATATCTTTTTCTTAATTGTACTTTTGTAGCCATAATATATTTCTGTAAATGAATTGTATTGGGGAGGGCCGTTTTATAATGTGTATAGCACTTGTGGCCCAAACCTTTTGCTGTATATATTTGGCAATAAATTATGTTTAAACTATAACTGAGGTGTTAATGATACGACCAGACTGTTTATCGAACTATACCAAAACACTATGGAAATAAACATTGATGAGCAAGTATGACGAAGATTGGATAATAACCCCCACCCCAGCTAGAGAGCGGATAATAGTCCAAATCAGAAGATTTTAACAATCCAAGACCCATAACTCAAGTGTTACTAAGACGATCAGGCTGGTTACCTAACGTATGCAAGATATTATGACAATAATAAATGTGACCAAGTGTGAAGAAGATTGGACAATAGTTACTCAAGTTAGAGAGCGGACACGTTTTGATACGGACATACGGACGGGCGGAAAGACGGACGCATACCATTACTACATGTATATCCCCCTAAATTTCTTCGAAAGTACAGGGGACAATTAAGTACTGGGGTACCCCACCATGGCTTTCCTTGGTCTATCTAAGTACTTGTGGTACACCATCAGGCCATTCACCCAGCTTAATAAATGAATGTGCTAACCAACATGAACCTTCCCTAAATCTATTGAAGCACTTAAATACCCAACCGTGTACTTCACCAGCTAGTCTAATTAAATACCTAGGTATCCCACCAGGCCCTTCTCTAGTCGATGGGAGCAATAGGGTAATCCATTATATTTAAGCATGCGCCCTGGGTTACCCCGCCAAGCCATTCCCTAGTCATTATAAAAATTGGGGTACACCACCAGACCAATCCCTAGTATACGTCAGTATTGGAGTACCACCACCAGGTCCTTGTGTGGTACTTTATACGTATTGTGGAATCCACACCAGGCCCTTCCATAGTATATTAAAGCAACGGGGTAACCCACCCTGTACACTGTGCACGTAAAAGAACCAGAGGAGACTCTGGAATTGATCTCTATTGACCCTTTCGCAATATAAACTATTCGTTTAGATAGTCAAACTGTACGCACCAACATGACTAGAATAAAATAGTGTTAGGATATGAGACCGCTCAGGTATGGAATAGTATTCCAAATTGCATTAGACAATTTGAAAACCATATGGAGTTTGGACAAGCCTGTCATGTATCATGTATTTCAATGTCTTTTTGATGTCCATGCAAAAAGCACAATCGAGTGAAAGTGTATTTTATTTTGAACATTTGTTATACAATCTCAGTTTAGACAACGGTTGCGTTAAATGCAAAAATGATCACTTTACTTAGTAATATTATTTCACCTGCTGTAAAACAGACTGACAAGAAGCCGTTCACCGAAAAGCCTTAGACGGCCGAATACCGATACGACAATGGTACGTGTTCAGCATGCATTACCTTGCTATAACTTGTACTACGTGATTTACTTGTGATCTTCTTTGTTTCATAATTTGTGCTAGATTGATGCATGCTATATAAGATCTAGCTGTCTGACCCTAATAAAATTAACAGTCTTTCAGATTGGACGTTAAACCGAGGTCTCGTGTCGGTGCTTTACACCGTGAACGTAAAAGAACCAGAGGAGACTCTGGAATGGGTCTCTCTGTGTATCATTGCACTATCCTCCAAAAATCTAAAATAACTAATCTCTTCAGGAGGCGTCGCTCATATGGGCAACCGGTAGTGACGATAAATAAACGTAAACACAACATAGCTGTTTTGCTTGTATTCGTGTGTTTTGTTTCTTATGGTACCTGTGATGTTATTGCTGATCAAATCCTTTCCAAATCTGATTTGGGGGATACATGCTTTTAAAAGATGTGTTAATATTCACTTTACATTATTCTGTCAGTATCGTGCTAGCGCAGTGGTAGCACGTTCACTTCAGGTGTGAAAGTTCGAGTCCAGTTGTAGCATCTACGATTGTGCCCTTAGTCAAGGCATTTAAATGCCACATTGCCTCTTCTCTCTCCATTATGGTAATGGATTCCATCATGAATTGGAAAGGATTGATCAGAATGTATGAAAATAGACCAGAATGTATGTTGTGGTAAGTATATTTCCCCCATTTCGTCATAGTGCCTTCTCAGCCGACACGTATGCACTTCTCAATGGATCTGTGATTGTCTCTATATTGTGTATCTCCAGGCAACTTCTATCTGACCTAGTTATGGTGCCACCAGAATGCACTGGTCAACCCCCCAACACACATGGACGTTATTTACCCATACTATTCAAACTGATCAAGTTTTATTGGACCAATCTGGACATGGATGGGTTTTCCGTTCACAACCATGGACACATACCACCCACATAGACAAGGGCATTGAAGAGCCCCCACCCCAGCTAGACACAAAGGTTCTGAAAATACGACACCCTCCCAATGAACAAACTGGTTTTCAGAATGCGCTCACTGTGTGACCGACCCTAAGAAACCTGGTTTCGACAATACCCACTGGACATAAAGAAACCACCATAGGCGTGTGGGTGGTGCGGATATGTTCTGCATTATCTGGAATAACTGGCTTTGAATTTTATCATTTGATTTTTGTGTATCACGTTTGTGTTTCCTTGGTTTGAACAGTTTCTCCTGTGGCCGAGTTAGTACTGATCCGCGAGCAAGTGTAACCCACAGTTCAAGTATGAGGAGGGGAAATACATGACTGAAGAGTAAAAACGTAAAACGATCAGTGTCACATTGTATTAGATTCGAGAAATTGTGTTTTTAAAGTTTGATGTCTAATAAGTACCTAATATATAATGATGTAATGTTTTAATCATGTTTTTGCTGTTTGCTAGTTATCTTACTATGCAAAATCAGTCATTTCTTAACTAATATCACTTTATATGGTATATTAATGATACCGTTCCAATAGCTACCGATGGACTCTGATCATTCTTCAATTTTATTCTATTCCGTTGTTGTGATGGTTTTTCAAGTACTCGCTTTAATTGAACCTAATCCAAAGCACAGTTCTACTCAAATTATTCATCAGTGTCGCTATCATTGTTAGGATCAGTAGTTGCAGGTTTGTCATGTAGTAAGTTGTCATAATAGACCCTCGCACCAGGCTTACAGAATTTCTTTAGGACCTGCAAATCGTCGTATTTAGCCTTCTTGATAGGCAGCGGCGCTTGGTATGAACGCTTCAGTTTAGCAGTTGCAATCGGAAGTTTGGATTTTGTGACAAGTACGCTTGTTTCGAAAGCTCCATTGAACGTGTTACGGTACTTGACATACTGGGGTGCACCTTTTCGATAAGTAACTCGCGTATCGGTCTGGTCGGTATGGGACATTTCGGCTTGAAGTGTGACTTAAGAAAAAGTCCAAACTCATAGAACATTCGTTGTTCGCATTCAACAACGTTATACGGCAATGGCGAGGTACGGGCCGACCTAAAGATTTCCCACCATTCACCGGGCAGGTCGATGTTTGATTTTTGGTTGATGGCTGCCATGTCTTTGTCGCATTCGAGGTATGAGTGGCCACGAACTGGAAATGTGATCTTTACCGTTTCAAATCTTGCAATACCATGAACTAGCCAAAACAGGAAACGTATAACAGTATAGTTTTTATTTTGGCCGCAACATCCATCGCAAAATATTTCGAGGTGGTTCACTGACCTACTCAGACGGTTCATCGTGTAATCATACAGTAGCGACGCAACATCGTTTGCACCTTTTTTCGCAGTGATTTCATCATAACAATAAAAGTACACATCATTTGAAGCCAACTGTCAGCTGACGTCTGTAGTAAACATCATTGGTGGATTTGTTCGGAGCATTTAAGTTCTTTTAGTAGTCCATTGCGATCGCTGTGAATAATGGATCGGAAGCCGCGCGTTTTTTGGCATTTCGTTTACGGTCATAAAATACACTGGCTTTACGTTTGTGTAATGAATTATCCAAAGTTAGCTTATGTTTTTCTGCCAATAGCGTTTCAATCTTACTTTTGTCTTTCTCTGTTGTCAAATTTTCGTCAACATGTTTGATGTTTGCAATAAACTCGTCACAGGTCGAACATGTGTCAGATCTCGGGTATCCGAATGCTATGTTGAAATCAGAATTAAACACGGTACGGTAAAACTGGTAGCTCACTTTAGCGTTTGGGTGCATTGTGTTACATGTCATATAATTTGCTTATATTAAGATCCTCTGACAAATACAATCGGTTGCTTTTGTTGAGACTATAATGAGATCGGCGAGTTTTGAATGACGAGATATGTTCACGTATGAGATCCCTCTCCTCCATCTTGTTGGGATGGTTGCCATGTCGTCCACGCTTGTCTTCTGCTGGCTTTCCTGAAAAAAGGACAAACACAAAAATTAATGCTCACTAACAGACTATGAAATATAAAAAATCTGATTATTAACATGAATACAGTAGTAATTGTACCATAAACTCTTGAAATTAGTTTTAGTCTGGAGCCCATCGTCGGTTTAAGTAGTGCTGGGCGCATAGGAGCAACCGCTCCCCCTGGACGGGAATCTAGTCCATCGCAGGTTACCTCTGAAGTTAGGAAGCTAGCTTCTACCCATTTTTGAAACGGGTTTACGCCAGCAACTGGGAATAAATGACTTGCTAAAGGTCATTACAAAAAACCCTGCGCATAGTCGATACACCATTTTAATCAAGGACACAAAATCAAGGATTTGAACCCACAACCTTGGTTTTAGCAGCCCAACAGTTTGCCGACTAAATGTCTCGGCCTAATCTAGAATAATTAGAAATATTACCTGTAGTGAGTAGAGACTTTTTGAGGGTTTGTCCCCGTCTATTTGTGATTCCAAGCATCGCGAGAAAAGCCGGATAACAGACTGACACTGGTGATATAACAACCTCTCTGAGCACTGGTACATGGTAGGAGTAGGAGCTTTGGTTAAATTGGGCATCGTTTTCATCTTTCCGAGGACGCCTCCGCTCAATAGATTCCAGGTGGATACACGTAGACAAGAGAGCATCCTGTTCATCTTTGGTTTTGCGAGAGTTTATCATCTCTATCAGTGTTTCTCTTTCACTTAGTGTAACATTCTGAATGCACTTATGCCTACTACATTTACAGTCTGGGCCTGTTTTGTGGCTAGACAGTTTTTGCTTTACAACTCTCTCTCTCTTGATGAAGCGTTCTTTTTCCTCTTTCTAGGTTTATCTGTTACAGCTGGATGCTCTGTGTCACTGTTATTCATGATTTCACATTCTAAAACTACTAAAGTATACACCACAGTAGTTCTAAAACCTATCAAAGTGTCAACATTCTACAGAATAAATTCTACTATGGATGCAGCCATATTGCATTTTTGCAACATTTTCATTGGATATCTCGGTCACATGGTACCATCTAGTGGACCCTGATCATTTTATCATTTCATAGCATTTGATCAATGTTAAAGCAAAGGGAGACTATGATCATTTTAGCAATTTATTGTCTACAAATAAGTAGATTATTTCCCCTGGCATGCTAATACAGTACAAACTCCAATTTTTCAAAAATGTGACCCTGATCGTTTTACGTCGGATTATTAGAATGTAACAAGATGTTTTTTATATGAAGAATAATCATAATCCAATCAGAACGCTCGTTTCAACGCTCGTTTCAACGTGAATTGCGCCGCTTTAGAAATTTTCAAAACAAATTGAAAATGCTACGAAATCTCTTTTTGACGTACATTTTTGCCGAATAAACCTACACGTTAGCGGAAACACATTTTATTGATAATGTTATTCACAGTTAAAACTCTCCCGTCGAAGATTTTTGTTGTTGCTGACAGAACCCGTGTCCTAGTATGGAAATGTGACCTGCTATGGCCAATGTCTGTGGCAATTGTTTGCAAAGTATACATGCATGCAGCTTAAAGTTGTGTTTTATTTGAAGAACAATAAAGACTCGGGATAGGCGTTATATTTGGACAGCTTTGTACAACATTGTTTCAGATAGGGCCATTTTACTGATCGATGCGAAATCTGACATCCCACAGAGTAGAATCCCTGTACTTAAATATATATACTAGTACCCCAAAACGTGCCGAATCCCTGTGGTTTAAACTTGATTTATTTTGCAACGATTGCGAAGCAAGTTCTAACAACTTATATTAATCACTCTCGTTGGCACTGATGAAAGCGTAAATGTGATCATTCGTGTGGGAGGAAACCGGAGTACCATGAGAAAAACCCACCTGTCCGAGCTGGCGACCATCGTACCATCTCGCATACTTACCGTCCGAGGATCGAACCCGGGTTGCTAATCTGACAGCCTAAATTCAGAATAAATGTATGCATACCGTTCCAATTCCTGTATCAAAGTGTCATGTACTTAAATGGATCGATGCTGGTTCAATCTGGTATAAACACTCAGATATGTAGTGCATCTCCATTCTTGTTTTCCTTTGTGTTTGGGGTTTAACCAACAGCTTAGGTTATATGGCGATTTTCAGTCTATTGTTGGTGGCGGAGGACCCAGGGTGCACACCCAGTAGGATTTGAACCAGCAGAGATGAGGGGCAAGTGCCTATAAGTCAACGACTTAAAATAACAACCATGCCACAGCAGCCCACTAAGTGATATAATGCTTTATGTGCCGGTAGATGAACAATGAAACCATTTAGTTTCTATTTGGTATTTTGTTACAAACTACACACAGGTAGGCCTACGCTATTGTTGCGTGTTGTTTGCTGGTATTATATAAAGATGAAGAGTGTTCACTGCGAGGACTTGACAACCTTTTCTCAAATATTCATACTGAATGCAATGTAAAGCAACTTCGCACATTGAAAGAAGACTTTCTAACAGAACTGTTCAACTGGTTATATACGTGTACTGTGCTAATGGGACGTTTGTGCATTGGACCGTGAAATGCACTCCCCCAGCCCATTAACGTTCCTTACAATCGGACGTCAAATACGCCAGATAGAATCTACATTAGCAGACACCGCTATACAATTTAGACAGACGGACGGAAGAATACCACTAAAACGCAAATAACCATCACATAATTTATTACACGTCAAATATTCATCTTTGGAGAATAATATACATAACAAATAATGAAAACCAATAACACAAAAAGGCACAAGACGCATATGGATATTAGATATACAAATGTAGATAAAACAATGCAAACAGCGACTTTTATTGTATTCCATCTTCCTGGATATCATATAGCACTACTGTAACACGAGCACAAAGAACAACCAATACGACGTTCTCATTATCTCATGCCATATTATAAATTCTAGCACACAATCAATGAATGAGACCCGAACGTTATTCAGCATAAAAATATAAATTATGATAAGATCCCAATCCCTAATGAAGAAAGGGTCAGTGGTACAATGGTAACAAGATGGATTCGTAATCCTTCGATTCGGGATCGAACCTGTACACTGGTAACAAGCTGGACTCATAGCCCTGCGATTGGGGGCTCGAACCTGTACACTGGTAACAAGCTGGACTGGTAATACTGGGAATGTAGGTTCGATCACCATAGCATGCTAATTCTAAGTATTTCGGAAAGTTTAACAGCCATGCTTTACACTGTGTCCGTAAAAGAAACAGAGGCGCCCCTGAAATAGGATTATGTCTGTAGCATTGCACTATCCCAAACAACGTAAAAGGACTAATATCTCTAGGGTGAGTCACTCTTGAGACACCGACGATAAATAAACTCACTTAAACATGATACTATATTAATTTAGATATCTGTCATTGGATTTGGCTAACCACAACTCGGCTTTGTAAGTGTGTGTACTTTTTAATTTAAAAAATGGGTAATTGTCGAGGACATAACTGTCGGCCATGTTGATTTAATACGACCAAACACGGATTATGATTTACGCCCTATAGATGTACACCTAACGGGCATTGTTGGTTTGCCTTTCGGTTTAGTTCCGAACGCTCCGTACTCAGTTTCAGGGGACGTAATTGTGTATGCCGTAATTAATAGTGATAGTATTGAACGATTCATGATATCATCAACGTTTAGAAGTAATCTTGTTTTCATATTCTGAAACCATGTAAGACCGATCAGAGTAGACTACACGCCCCAAACAACATGCTAGTGTGGTTATGCTTAAATTTACGTTATTGTTTCCGCTCCATTTTCTAAAATAAGTCCTACTCTGTAACCGCCATAGGTCGACCGACCAAGTTATTATATTTATGAATTTAGCAAGAGATCTGTTGCTACGCTAACACATTGCAAGACTGTCGGTTGCCATGCTGCTACTCTACTGATGTGTATACATGTATGTTATGTTCGTTGGCTCATTGCGAATGACCCTGGGGTGTGTGTGTGGGGAGGGGAGTGCTCAACACACGGAGCACAATCATCAAGATTTGACGCCTGTTTCGTTGACTTGCTGCAATCAATATTTAGGACTAAAACATTAAGAGAGACTGTTTTTATTCGTCATTGAGACTTGTTTGAAACTAATCGAAGTAGATCTATACATAATGTCTCACGAAGGACAACCACTGTCTTAGTCTGCTGTGTCTGAGGAACTACTGCATGAGCTATTCAGTGATTTGACGGAAGTGCACTCAATATCAGAATGCGTACTCCTCGGAATGATAGGAAGTCGCATGCATGTAGCATCCGGTGTCATGGTTGCTACTGTATTTGAATACAACGAATTGACAAAACATTGATTGCCTTTCATCCAGAATGGGTAAGGAAACTGTCCACCCACTGCCGCCCAGGGTAAGTCTGAAATATTAAAGTAATATTATATATTATACAAAATGTATAATAATACTAATAATATTTGTAATTATTTCGTGTGATAAGTTATTTAACACAAGAATCTCGCATAGTATATATATGTCAGAATGCGTGTGTTATAATTATTATTCTCCACAAATCATTTTCGTATATGGCGGAAGGATTTTTAATATCTGGTAGTCTAATTAATAAGACCTTTTTGTGATTTGAAGGTCTGCAGTGGCTTTTACAGTATTGTTAATTTAAATAGCACCGATGAATGAGACTTGGCGTATTGTCTCATCTGAAAGACATTTAATATTGTTAGAATCAGATGTGGATCGAGCATGCGATCCCTGGATTCACAGTCGAACCATTGGACTACTGTAGGGTACACGTATATATGTATAAACTTTAATGTATGTCTCATCATTGTATATCAATAACAATCATAACATATTGCATAAAACAATGTACACTGACATTCGATCATAATTGAATTATACGAGACTGTTTAGGATTACAGTCCAACTTGTGTTAGCCATTAAGCAGCCAACCTGTAATAAACAGCCAATATCCAGATTACCAATATGCTGTTTTATTATACATTTGCCCCCTATTAAACAGCCATCTGTGGTAAGCATCCACATTCTGTGATTCCATAGGCTGGCTGCTTAAGACAGGTTTGATTGTATAATCCTAAACATAGCAAATGAGCCATTATATGGGAACACGTATATGTACACGCACAGTGGGTATGACACACGCATCAGTAACGGTGTGTAATCTATACACATGTATATACAAATTAATTTCTTCGTCCAAGAATAAAACCGTAAGTTTTGGTAAGAAACCAACTTTCTATTGTTAAAAATGCATAAAACCCATAATAATGATTAAATTCTGATTCAACAATAGTTGCTTTCTTAAATAATTCAATTCTTAAATCAACATAATTTATAATTGACAATCCATAAATTAATGACCTGCCTTTCAGCTTCAATGTTATCTTTGCAGAACGGATATAACCTACATTACCCAGCCATGTACACGGTTCAGTTAACCCTTTCAACCCCACAGACCTCTAAATAGGCTTATGAAAAGTGTAGATCCAGATGAGCCGGCTCGTAACGAGCCGTCTCATCAGGATCTGCACTTTTTTGCCAGTAATAATTATTACTATTTTTAGATAAAATTACCCATTTTGATAAATGAACTGGTCCAAATGTAATTTTCTTATTAATTTATTGGTCTAAAAATAGCATGCACCAATCCATGTCAGTTACTTGGGGTTGAAAGGGTTAAAGTACACAGACACTGACGATAAAGGTAAAGTTATAATACATTTTAGTCACTCACATGGCGCAGGATTCCAAGCATTCCTCTCAATAGCATTCCTGCAAACTTGATCAATCGCCACAATACCGTGTGTATTTTGCTGAAAAGGCATAGTCGGGAACTTGAAACACCAAGGGTCAATCGCCTGGTAGTCTCTTGGCGGAGAGTCGTTATCAGGTGAATGGGTGCACGTCTTTGTCACAGGAGAGTCTACAATAAGCGGCAACAATGAGGAATTTGATATGAAATAATAACAATATAGTTATTGATCACACTGCTTTCTTGTCCGTAGCATTTGAAGATAACAATAAACAAATTCGCGTATACGACGGTTTAAATTTATTGGAATTTTAGCGTTTCTGAGCGACTATTTCGATTTTTGTTAACACGCACACACATTAGTATTTATATTTTACCCAAAACATCTTTTATTACGATGTAATGCTGCTTTAAACTTATGAACTACACTCGTCAAATAAAGACTTTATTTTTATTATTATAAATAGCTATACAAATACATTATTCGATTCCCACAAAATACTTCTAATTAAATTAAGTATAAATTCCAAGAAATATTTAAACGTAGCAATTAATTCCTCTTCCCATATAAATTCAAAATTGCTAAACAGAAATAGTCCTTACTTTTTACTCGAGCACCGTGTCGTCTGTTGGATGAACATTTCTGTATTACCCTGTAAATATAATTAGGAATTGATAGTTTCATTGGTGCTATATTTATTTGATGTTGGTTTTCGTTCATATAGTCATTGGAAAATATGTTCTATACATATCTCGTGCTTTTATTTAAAAAAAACATCCGCCGATATACTGTCACCTATGTACATACATATAATGCAAAATCAAATTTAAACAATATAAAAAGTACATAGCCATTCTGAATAAAATCTGAACAGAATTACACGAGACAGATGGCAACATGTAAATATAATAATATGTCGATAGACTGTGATGGTTTGGTTATATGTGATTAGATTAGTCTCTTATAATTCTTTTATAATGAATGGTGTTGTACTTTGCCACGATAATTTGTTGTGTATATGTTATGTATTGTACAACGATGAGACTGAAATAACGACTAAATCTATAACAGTATAAAACTCGCGGTTGTTTCACTATTATTTCAATTTAAGTACTATTTAACACAACATGGCTATAAAAACTGATTTCAAAAACAAGCGCTAATGCACTATTAAGAACTATTTTACAAAATCAGTTATCACCCAGCATCCTATCGAGAATGCCATAATTAGCAACTGCTTCTTGTAAATAGCATTGGTATATTTGTTTTTGCATATAATGTGTATCTACATGGGTAAGACTTTAATAAAGATAAAAACTAGATAACAACATTTCTAAACGTTCATCTGGTGTTTTATAATATCTGGAGCCAACTAATAAACATACACTGTAAATAGTTTCATGTTGTGATATAAACCATTTCCCCCAAGATGAGTATGCAGCATTGTATATATATATTTAGGGTCTTACATGAATGGTGATTTGATGCAATATTTAATGACGAGTTTCATAACATATGGTATGAAATCATCACGAGTGTACGATCCTTTCTATTACATTACCATAGAGCGCTCGTTGTAATAAATAACGTTGCTACTTTCATTTTGGCACCAAGTATCAGCGCAAATGATCATGACGTCACTAATTTGCATGATGTCACTACTCAAAGCAGTGTTTATATTTATGTTTTAAACAGCGTTATAATTAGGTCGATACTTCATATTTAAATCGCCATTTATCTTATCGTTAACGTTATGTACCAACTCATCTAGAAATATAGCATACTTTACAGTTTAATTTACAAATTATAAGGATTATTCTCTCAACCAATCAGAATCCGTGCATGTGTTATTACACGTGTGTACATATAATAAATGATGAGATGACCGTATTATACTGAATACAAACAAACTCATATGATATACAATTTTATGAAACGTATAAAATGCTTTATGTACGAGAGTATTTTTTTCGTACAGGAGTCGGTCACTTTTGGCGGTTATGCAAAGAAATTTGACATGGCCACATTTCAACCAAATCAAAGACATTAACGTGGTCACGGGACACATCTAGGTCAATCATCATTTAGGTGGACGATTATCATTATTTTGGCAAAAAAATAGTTACCACAACCACCCCATCGACCACAGTGCTATCTTGTTTTTACTATTATTGTTTTATTACTACATCAATTTTTTAGTTACATAGATACATGTCTGTGTTTAGACACTGCGGTTTGTTGTTGTGACCGGACCAAGTGGTACGGCACTGTACGGGAGTTAATGACTATCTTCCAACATGGCTTCCTCCTTAAACACAAGCATATAAATCGTGGCTATTTCGCCAGCGTATGTGTCGTTTGAGAGACGCCGGAAGAGCGGTAAAACACCAGGCAACATCATGAACTATTAATAAACACTAATAACCCAATACTAAAAAGGACTCGTGTAACAACGCAACAGTTTGCCCAGATATTGTTTTTCTGAAACAATCTTCATTAGTTTTAATATGCTTCGTACTTACTACTTTGTAGAAATAGTGTTATATAATATATATTCTAAATTAATAAAAATTGCCGTTACCAACCATCCAGGTTGCAGTGTATCATTCTCCCATCAGAGTTCCACAGTGCCTATCACATCCTATGCAAGACGACAAGCAGGACATATCACATCCTATGTTGGACGACATGCAGGACATACCACATCCTATACTAGACGACAGGCAGGACATATCACATCCTATACTAGACGACAGGCAGGACATATCACATCCTATACTAGACGACAGGCAGGACATATCACATCCTATACTAGACGACAAGCAGGACATACCACATCCTATGCTAGACGACAAGCAGGACATATCACATCCTATACTAGAAGACAAGCAGGACATATCACATCCTATACTAGACGACAAGCAGGACATATCACACCCTATACTAGACGACAGGCAGGACATACCACACCCTATGCTAGACGACAAGCAGGACATATCACATCCTATACTAGACGACAAGCAGGACATATCACATCCTATACTAGAAGACAAGCAGGTCATATCACACCCTATACTAGACGACAGGCAGGACATACCACACCCTATGCTAGACGACAAGCAGGACATAATTATCACACCCTATGCTAGACGACAAGCAGGACATATCACATCCTATGCTGGACGACACGCAGGACATATCGCATCCTATACTAGACGACAAGCAGGACATATCACATCCTATACTAGAAGACAAGCAGGTCATATCACACCCTATACTAGACGACAGGCAGGACATACCACACCCTATGCTAGACGACAAGCAGACATAATTATCACACCCTATGTTAGACGACAAGCAGGACATATCACATCATATGCTGGACGACACGCAGGACATATCACATCCTATGCTAGACGACACGCAGGACATATCACATCCTATACTAGACGACATGCAGGACATATCACATCATATACTAGACGACAAGCAGGACATAGCACATCCTATACTAGACGACACGCAGGACATATCACACCCTATGCTAGACGACAGGCAGGACATACCACACCCTATGCTAGACGACAAGCAGGACATACCACACCCTATGCTAGACGACAAGCAGGACATATCACATCCTATACTAGACGACAAGCAGGACATACCACACCCTTTACTAGACGACAAGCAGGACATATCACACCCGATACTAGACGACAGGCAGGACATACCACACCCTATGCTAGACGACAAGCAGGACATATCACATCCTATGCTAGACGACAAGCAGGACATAGCACATGCTATACTAGACGACAAGCAGGACATATCACACCCTATACTAGACGACAGGCAGGACATACCACACCATATACTAGACGACATGCAGGACATGTCACATCCTATACTAGACGACAAGCTGGACATACCACACCCTATACTAGACGACAAGCAGGACATATCACATCCTATACTAGACGACAAGTAAGACATATCACATCCTATACTAGAGGACATGCAGGACATATCACATCATATACTAGACGACAAGCAGGACATATCACATCCTATACTAGACGACAAGCAGGACATATCACATCCTATGCTAGACGACAAGCAGAACATATCACATCCTATGCTAGACGACAAGCAGGACATGACACATCCTATACTAGACGACAAGCAGGACATGACACATCCTATACTAGATGACAAGCAGAACATATCACATCCTATGCTAGACGACAAGCAGGACATATCACATCCTATGCTAGACGACAAGCAGGACATATCACATGCTATACTAGACGACAAGCAGGACATATCACACCCTATACTAGACGACAGGCAGGACATACCACACCATATACTAGACGACATGCAGGACATGTCACATCCTATACTAGACGACAAGCTGGACATACCACACCCTATACTAGACGACAAGCAGGACATATCACATCCTATACTAGACGACAAGTAAGACATATCACATCCTATACTAGAGGACATGCAGGACATATCACATCATATACTAGACGACAAGCAGGACATATCACATCCTATACTAGACGACAAGCAGGACATATCACATCCTATGCTAGACGACAAGCAGAACATATCACATCCTATGCTAGACGACAAGCAGGACATGACACATCCTATACTAGACGACAAGCAGGACATGACACATCCTATACTAGATGACAAGCAGAACATATCACATCCTATGCTAGACGACAAGCAGGACATATCACATCCTATGCTAGACGACAAGCAGGACATATCACATCCTATGCTAGACGACAAGCAGGACATATCACATCCTATGCTAGACGACAAGCAGGACATAAATGTAATAACATGTATGAAATACGGTCATATTAATATTGGTAGTATATGGTTACATGTATTAGTTTGCTCCAAATAGTGTAAAACACCAGGTGACTGATTAGGAATGTTGGTGGGTACACTCACTCTATATGGTTATTGTATGTGTTTATATATATATATGTATAGTTACCGTCGCTATCGGTTGCCTACATGAGCGACGCCTCTGAAAAGGTTAGTGGTTTTAGATTTTGGAGAATAGTAGGCCCACACTGAAACAGGCAGTGTCCCGTTGCATGGGAACCTTTTGTTCTTTTACATGCACATTGTAACGCAAAGACACGAGACCTCTGTTTAAAGTCTCCTCCGAAAGATTGTATTATGACTCAGAGTAGTATATAATAGCGGAGGATCGAACCTGCAACCCCTGGATTACAAGTCCAGCATGTTAACCGCCGGACAGACCACTTATCCGCTAGTTATGTTGCCTAACAACACCTTTCCTGGGCAGGCTCCAGTGGTAAACCAGTATTTGTTGCACCGGCCTCTGTAAGAAACTGCCAACTTTTTCATATAAAGAGTATACAGAGTATGCACGTATTTCAAAGTAACCCTTCGTGATTATTATTCGTTCTTGAATAACAAGTCAGTGTGGACCTGGATATATAACAATGATACATACGATGGGTTATGACAGTCACGGAACGCCTTGGCAAATGGATTGTTCTGGATTTTCAGCTGTGTAATTTGACTATTCTGGTAGGCAGTGACGGCTACGAAGGCGGACTGATCGAATTCAAATACCATTTCCGTCTTTGCGGGAGTATTCTCTTCTCTTATCTTTATTACCACTTTATACTTGTGCATGGAAAGAAGCCATATCTGAAAATATAGCAAACCCCCGGCTATAAGTGGAGCTGCAGAGGAGGTATTGATTGTACTTCACAACTGGAGTGTTTTCTTTCGTATGTGAACTAGTATATTATCACGTATATAAATATCTTTAATTAATTGGTGACCTATGATGTTAATTGTTTGATATTAATTGTATAGTGTACATATGGATTTGTACTTTATTTATCGTCGCTACCGGTTGCCCATATGAGCGACGCCTCCTGAAGAGATTAGCCATTTTAGATTTTTGGAGGATAGTGCAATGATACAGACAGAGACCCAGTCCAGAGTCTCCTCTGGTTCTTTTACGTGCACGATGTACAGCACCGACACAATACCTCGGTTTAGAGTCCCATCTGAAAGACTGTTAATTTTATTAGGGTCAGACGATCCTGGGATTACCAGTCTAGCGTGTTACCATTGGACTACAGATCCGTCTGTTCATGAGACACGGTATAAAATAGCAACTTTCGACAGAAGTCTTGCATGGTTATAATCGAGACTGGATGTCACGTGTACAGGTTAGAGCGATACAAGCTCGATACAATTCTACTATTAATAATTAATTATACAAATTAATTAGTTAGTACTACGTGTGCTGTTTGTGGACTTCACAATAACGGTCATAAATTCATGATTAAATGCTTAAAACATTTCAATATTTGCGATTCTCTTGTGAAATGGATAGCAATATTTTACAAAGATTCAAAAAGCTGTATTTCAATTAATGGACAGAATCAGAATGTTTAACGTAAAAAGGGGGTTACGGCAAGGTTGTCCATTACCCGCCTATTCGTTCCTAATATATGTATTAGAAATGGTTTCAAAATCAATAAACAATAATCAAATATTAAAGGGCTGGTTCTAGGCGGTAATGAAATTAAACAAACATTAAATGCCGACGATGCAAGCCTTATGTGAAAAATCGTTCACCGAACTAATAAAAAACTAAATTCTCATCAATATCTGGTCTAAAACTAAATAAGTTAAAATGCTCAGCCCTCACACTAGGAACAATGAAATTTAATACAAGTAATTGGAGCAATAATAATCTAAATATATGGTCAATCGATCAAGCTACACAATACTTGGAATAATATTTGTAAATACAAAATCAAAACGACTTGCATTAAACTTGACTCCCAAAATTAAATCATTCCAGCACTGCTTAAATAGCTGGACATATGGATTTTGAGCAACATGCATATATAATGTGTGATACAGTAGGCTTAATTTGAACTGTTTCTGTGTATAATCAGGTTCATGCAAATTCACAATGTAATGTTTTTGCGATATCATTTTATATTTACATAATGTAAACTTATATGTACAGTTATAAGTATGAGGTACCAGTCTTAAAAACATGTGCCTTCACAAAGCTGGTATATCCATTAACAGTGCTCGAAGGTATAAGTTAGGGTTAGGATTCATGCTTCTTATATGTGTCTTTTAATACTGTGCAATCTCACTACTTGCATATTCACCGCACACTCTCAGGAATTAAATGCTTTTACCGCACACTCTCAAGAATTAAATGCTTTTACCGCACACTCTCAAGAATTAAATGTTTTTACCGCACACTCTCAAGAATTAAATGCTTTTACAGCGCACTCTCAGGAATTAAATGCTTTTACCGCACACTCTCAGAAATTAAATGCTTCCCACCAAAGCTCCAATAGGTAAGGTCTGCAGATAGGCTTCATTCAGATGTTTCTATTGAGCATGTCGTTATGCAACTAGGGCCTAATGAGTTTGTTTGCCTTGTGCTTTGACGTTGCGCCAACAACTTAGGTCATATGGCGACATTACAGCTATATTGGTAGAGGAAAACCCATTGTGACCAACCGAGCAGTATTGCATGAACTGACGGGCATCCGGTTGGAGCCACTTACCTAACACAAGCCAGCTGGATGGCTACCTCACTTGATCGAATTGAACAACACCAGTAGGATTCGAACCTACAGCGGCGAGGGGCAAGTGCTTTGAATTATAATAAGTAGTGCTCACGGGATTGTGCATATATTAAGGTGCAAGTATCGCAACTCTGTTAGGAGTCGACGCACCAGATGATGATGATGATGATGATGCTAATATGTTTATATACATTTGTTGGACGTTTAGTAAATCACAATACACTATTGAGATAGATCCAATATAGAAGTATGTGAGATGGTAGGGTGGTTGCCGAATTGGACAATTGGGTTTTCTCCGGTTTCCTTCCCCACGTATACACAGATAACTAACACGAGTGATTAATATAAGTTGTTAAAGTTTGTTTCGCAATTGATTTTGTGGAGTTATATAAACTAAAATGATAGCTGAACATACATTGTCATATCTGGGGCCAACGTGTACTGTTGCAGTACCGTAGCCAGAGGCAACTTTCAACCGAGCCAATCTAGGGTGCATGTTCCCCCTTAAAAGTGTTGGGGTATAGAAGATATGTCCTGCGTTTTCAGATTTTAGACGTATAATTATGTATTGACCTTTCAACTCTCTAGCAGTCAACATTTTATATAGCAAAGGGATATTTTTGGCATTTTATTTATTTAATTTTTCATTTATTTTTGGCTTTGGACATTTTAACCGAGGCAGCTGCCTCAGTGTGACTACGGGCCTGTGTTGTATGATATAATGTTTAATTTAAATCTATATTAATTAGCTCAAGTGCGAACCAAGTACTAACAGCATTTAATATACATTGCACTACAGATGTTATGTGTGTATATATGTGTATATATAAGGCAGTGATGACGATGCAGGCTGACTCATCGAACTCAATTACAGCTTCCGTATTTTATTCCATTTATATCTTTATTACCACCGTATACGCGTGCAAGGAAAGAAGCCATATTTTTTTTTTTTTAGTTTACGTTTATTTATCGTCGCTACCGGTTGCCCATATGAGCGACGCCTCCTGACGATATTAGTTATTTTAGATTTTGGAGGATAGTGCATGATACAGACAGAGACCCATTCCAGAATCTCCTCTGGTTCTTTTACGTGCACGGTGTAAAGCACCGACACGAGACCTCGGTTTAACGTCCCATCTGAAAGACTGTTAATTTTATTAGGGTCAGACGGGGGATCCATATTTGTAGCAAACCAACCTATATATATATATATATATAGAGAGAGAGAGATACACATAGGTGCTAACTTCTCTTTTGCGTTTATTTACAGATACTACCGGTTGGCCATTAGAACTGTGCCTCCTGGCGAGTCATCTTAGATTGTGAATGATAGTGCAATGAATCATTGATACATACAGAGACACATGTCTCTCCGCTGATTCTTGTACGTGTACAGTGTAAAGCACAGCGGTATTTTGCAATAAGTGCTCGCTTAATTCTAGAATTTAGCCACTTGGTGTACTGATAGAATGGCAATGTGTGGACCTTTTCCTAACGAGACACTAGGTTCTAGGTCAAGGGTCTCCCAAAATCCAAGATGGCGACCAAGATGGCCGCCGTTTTTGGCAGTGTTAGTGAGTTGGACATATAATTGTATACATTGTACATTGTATTATACTTTGACCCGTCTATAAGGTTGACTTAATACGGTAATGCTTGCATATATATGTAATAGTTACTGTAATGTTAGTACTCACATTTCCATCTGCGCATTCCTTATCACTCGACTCTTTGTTGTTTGTGAGACGTACTTTGGAGAACGATGGCCTATTTTGCGCCCAGAAGGAGCCCCGACTGGGTGAATCCGGATGTGTAACGGCTTTGACTTCCGGGCCCGGATCAGCCATACCTACAGGTAGCCAATGATTGTTGATGAATTTATAACGACGTTGATCAGCTGGGATGATCTCTAAGACTACCGAGTAGTCGGTATCAGACTCGAGTCCTTCTATAGACAGAACAATGTGGGGGAACATCCGCCTGAAGTGGAAATGAACGTTTCCATTAATTATTATATTGATTTTCGTTGGTGTTTTATGTCCAACCAACAGTTGATATTTATAACGACACTGCAACTGTTGTTGGCGGGGATAGATCCGGGTGTTCATCCAAGCAGTATTTCCATTATATTGTATACACATTGCATTTCACAAGTTATATATATATAATTATTATCTCTAAACTCGTATATAGGCCTATATTTCTTGATTTGAAACCGGTTAGCAATACTGTATATTGATACAACAAAAGATAAGAAACTCATCGCGATCTTGATTTACCCTGTTTTATATACACAATTATGAATGGTTTAGGGATCAGAAATAAAATCTGTATCCATAAAACCATTAAAAGTGTATGTATAGACCCCAGACGAGAACAATAAGGGTCAGTAGATAGCTCGTTATAAAGTTATTAGGCTGTCCGATTAGCGCAGTGGTTAGCGCGCTAGTTTCTCACCAATGTAACCCGGGTTCGATCCTCGGACCGGGAAGTATGTGAGATTGTACGGTGACCGCCATATCGGACAGGTGGGTTTTCTCCGTGTTCTCCGGTTTCCTTCTTTAAAGCGTGTTTCGCAATCGTTGTAAAATAAATAAAGCTTAAAGTTATTAGTGCATGACCTCGGCCAAACGTATGTTAAACAACTGTCAGCCTAGCTTAGGTTAACACTTAAATGCTAACTAAATTGGAAGGAATATGCAAACAACATAGCTCCATATCAGCTGCGGCGTAGCGATATATGGTGTAGGCTATTCAACCAAGTGTTTTAGCACCACTATCCGAATAGCGGACAGCATAGAGCCTGATCTATACTGTTTGCAAAAGCAATGTTAGTTCTGATTAGCAGATTAATGGTTAAAATGTTATTATATCATCCAAATATAAATACATGTTGAATTGGGCTGTACGTAGCCTGTCGATTTTTCACTTTTTAACTTCTGGCAATATGATCAGAAACTCAATGACGGCCCAATTAATGGTCTCAGTGTTAAACTATATGTATTTGATTGACCAGGCAACATATATCGACGCCTGTTCCCGGGCTAAGCTGTACTATAACATGTTTAGGTCGTTTGCGAACCAAGATGTGTGCTTGTTTTCGTGGATGCCATAATTCAGTTGTGTTTGCTCTTACCTTCCACCTCGGTTAATGATCATTTCAGTTCCGATATTGGCAAATGCTCGCCATAGGTTCTCGTCATGCAGGCAAACGGAGACACCTTCACTGGAACTCTGTATGGAACCATCATACAGTTTCCTGTCCGAGTACGCATTTATAGGCGGCGTCACGTTGCCTTTGTTGGAGGCGTCGCTGGCCTCGCCATTTCTGACCATGTGCCCGGAAGAGGACAGTTTGTGTCTCTTTGGTTCGTGGTTGTATATATCGTTCTGTAATAAATGTTATTTGTGAAATATCTTAAATAAAGTAGATAGATAGATAGATAGCAAGACCATCCGAGTTGTCGTTGCCTCGAGGTTATGAAATGGTTGTTATATTTCTTGAACCACACATGTGTTGCCCGATCACAATGTATATATGATGCATGTATATAATTTATTCAAATTGAGCCCTCTATATACACGTATAATATATGGCAACTGTTTTATGGTATGTTGACTTATCTCTGCAGGGGCGTGGCTAGCGATTTAAATATATGTTGAATTGGGCTGTACTTAGATGGGACGTTATGGGACGTTAAACCGAGGTCTCGTGTCGGTGCTTTACGCCGTGCACGTAAAAGAACCAGAGGAGATTCTGGAATGGGTCTCTGTCTGTATCATTGCACTATCCTCCAACAATCTAAAAACTAGACCCGACTAATAAATTGAGCACCAAAGGATACGAATTTGGTATAGGGGTCTGGGGGCATGCTCACACGGGAAGTTTTTTAATCCTAAAACGTCAGTGATGCACTCTGCCTTACCCCGTCTTGGATGTTTAAATTTCGATATCTTCAGAGATATCAATTTAACTTGTATGTGACCTCCAAGTTGACGACCCAACTCTTCGCCATACCCCCACCCCCTACATTCTTTAATTATTGCATTTTGTGGTTTTATTTTCTTTATTATCTGTGACACCTGCACTGGTCTTCAATGCCTTATATAGTAGCTAAGTGCCTGCTCTGAACCACTGAATGCAAAATCGAACAATAAATACGGTTGCAGTACTATTTCTGTTATGGTGATATAATGTTCTAGACATTTACTTAAAACGTTTATAAGCGCGTGACGGTCAAATAATGGGGGGGGGGGGTCATGGATACGTGGGACAGCCCTTTAGCTAATTACATGATGGCGTTTCGTTAGAAAAAAATAGGTTTTGTACCAAATTTTAATAGCAGTTCAAATTTAATTATACACAAATAATTGTTCATACTTTCTGGCTAAATGCCGGTGTAAAATGTTCCGTTGTATCCTCTGTGGAGAAAGATTGTAGACCACGCATTGATGTCGAAATCCATGGTGCCTTCGGCAAGGACAAATCTAGAGCTCCAAACTGTAAAACAGTAAATAGATAAGTCTGCATCATTGTTTCATTGCTTGCTTACCGCATTACTAGTTGTGTATGTTTGTGTTTCGGTGTTGTATGGTTGTAACTGTTTTATAAATGGGGTAATGTGGGCTGTATTAAGGGGTTATTTAAGTGCAGTTAGTTCTCCTTGGCGTAATCATATATCATTGACCTATTAGAAAACCTGTTCTCCACACGCACGGGTTGTACATCTTACTATTGACATTGAACTTAACATTTGGCTAAAAATAGTACGATGGCAGAAATTATGTCTGCTTCAAATAAGTCTCACACTGGATTATTTTTGAAAAAACTTGTTTATTTAAAAAAGCTTCACATGTAGATCCGACGACTGAAAGTTTACACTTGATTTATTTTACAACGATTGCGAAGCAAGTTCTAACAACTTATATTAATCACTCTCGTTGGCGCGGATGAAGCGTAAATGTGGTTATTCGTGTGGGAGAAAACCGGAGTATCCGGAGAAAACCCACCTGTTCGATCTGGCGACCACCGAGGATCGAACCAGGGTTGCATTGGTGAGAAGCGAGCGCGCTAACCACTGCGCTAATCGGACAGCCAATTCAAAATAACACGGATAAAGACAAAACATTTCATTTTAATGCTAATTATCATAACATAGCAAAGCTATAAGCTTTCGATTTAATCCATTTTCGTGTTGTATACAATACATATGTACTGTACATTATGTATAGGATATAAGCCGAAACAGATCCAATATGTAAACTAGTGGACTGTATGAGGCGCGTAGCACCGAAGACAGTACCAATATTTTACATATTTGATCAGTTTAAGGCTTATATCTTACTTAAAATACACACTTATACAACAAGGTCCTACTAATTAAAATTGTTAATTTCGTACATGTACGCGTAGTACTTAATATAATTATCTGGCCTTTTGACACCAGTCCAATAATAATAATAATGGACTGCA
Source organism: Archivesica marissinica (assembly GCA_014843695.1). Taxonomy (NCBI): domain Eukaryota; kingdom Metazoa; phylum Mollusca; class Bivalvia; order Venerida; family Vesicomyidae; genus Archivesica; species Archivesica marissinica. The sequence continues at coordinate 63,094,164 of CM026393.1, read as the reverse complement.
GGTACAAAGGTATGACGCCACGACAGTGTTTTAAGAACGAATAAATATGATTAAACCAAAGCGTAGAAAATAGTGTACAGTTTGTTGAACTGCTACAAAATAAAATTGGACGTACTTCAAGTGCCCATTGCCCCAATCATGTCGGTTTCCGAGCAGGCGTCTAATATATATAGCAAGGAACTAATATTTCTTTTCTTTTATGTATATACCATAACTGTAATATTTTTTGTAGGTTTTTAGTGCGTGGTAATTGTGTAAGCGGTATACACACTTTCATCTGGCTGTGTGTGTTTTGCGTTTATTTATCGTCGCAACCGGTTTACAATATGAGCGACGCCTCCTGAAGAGATTAGTTATTTTAGATTTTTGGAGGATAGTGCAATGATACAGACAGATACCCATTCTAGAGTCTCCTCTGGTTCTTTTACGTGCACAGTGTAAAGCATCGACACGATACCTCGGTCTAAAGTCCCATCTGAAAGACTGTTAATTTCATTATGGTCAGACAGAGGAATCGAACCTGTGATCCCTGGATTACCAGTCCAACGTGTGAACCACTGGACTAGATATCCGTCTGCATCTGACTGGACATAGCACATGTCTTGTGTTTGTACATGTATACATGTATTTGTTTTTAATTTGTGTTGTTTAATTATCATTATTATCATTATTATTATTATTTATGATTACCATGTATCATTAACACACATTATTATATACGTTTGTGTCATTTTATGCAATGTATATTCAATAAGAAAATAACCTTGTTTAGCCTAGTTTATATACATGTAATGTTTAAGATTATTCTCATGTTGATATGTATACATGTCCTTAGTGAAATTGTAGTTGTACTTATTACTTGTGCTGCGTTTGCTCAATTATATATACTAAACATATAATTATTGATCAATTATATACTAAGCATATAATTATTGCTCAATATACTAAACATATAAGTATTGCTCATACTAAACATATAATTATTGCTCAATTATACACTAAGCATATAATTATGGATCAAGTATATACTAAACATATAAGTATTGCTCAATATACTAAGCATATAAGTATTGCTCAATTATATACTAAACATATAATTATTGCTCAATATACTAAACATATAATTATTGCTCAATATACTAAACATATAATTATTGCTCAATATACTAAACATATAATTATTGCTCAATTATATACTAAACATATAATTATTGCTCAATTATATACTAAACATATAATTATTGCTCAATTATATACTAAGCATATAATTATTACTCAATTATATACTAAACATATAATTATTGCTCATACTAAACATATAATTATTGCTCAATATACTAAACATATAATTATTGCTCAATTATATACTAAACATATAATTATTGCTCAATTATATACTAAACATATAATTATTGCTCAATTATATACTAAGCATATAATTATTACTCAATTATATACTAAACATATAATTATTGCTCATACTAAACATATAATTATTGCTCAATATACTAAACATATAATTATTGCTCAATTATATACTAAACATATAATTATTGCTCAATATACTAAACATATAATTATTGCTATTACTAAACATATAATTATGCTCAATTATACACTAAGCATATAATTATTCTCAATTATATACTAAACATATAATTATTGCTCAATTATATACTAAACATATACTTATTGCTCATTATATACTAGCATATAATTATTACTCAATTATATACTAAGCATATAATTATTGCTCAATATACTAAACATATAAGTATTGCTCAATTATATACTAAGCATATAATTATTACTCAATTATATACTAAGCATATAATTATTGCTCAATAACTAAACATATAATTATTGCTCAATTATATACTAAGCATATAATTATTACTCAATTATATACTAAGCATATAATTATTGCTCAATATACTAAACATATAAGTATTGCTCAATTATATACTAAGCATATAATTATTGCTCAATTATATGCTAAACATATAATTATTGCTCAATATACTAAACATATAATTATTGCGCTCAATTATATACTAAGCATATAATTATTGCTCAATTATATGCTAAACATATAATTATTGCTCAATATACTAAACATATAAGTATTGCTCAATTATACACTAAGCATATAATTATTGCTCATACTAAGCATATAATTATTGCTCCATTATACACTAAGCATATAATTATTGCTCAATTATACACTAAGCATATAATTATTGCTCAATTATATACTAAACATATAATTATTGCTCAATTATATACTAAACATATAATTATTGCTCAATTATATACTAAGCATATAATTATTGCTCAATTATATAATAATCATATACTTATTGCTCAATTATATACTAAGCATATAATTATTGCTCAATATACTAAACATATAAGTATTGCTCAATTATATACTAAACATATAATTATTGCTCAATTATATACTAAGCATATAATTATTGCTCAATTATATACTAATCATATACTTATTGCTCAATTATATACTAAGCATATAATTATTGCTCAATTATATACTAAACATATAATTTATTTGCTCAATTATATACTAAGCATATAATTATTGCTCAATTATATACTAAACATATAATTTATTTGCTCAATTATATACTAAAAGTATAATTATTGCTCAATTATATACGAAACATATAATTATTGCTCAATTATATACTAAGCATATACTTATTGCTCAATTATATACTAAGCATATAAGTATTGCTCAATCATATAATTTTCTACTAATGTTAGGGTTCAGTGTTCACCAATTCGGCATTAATAGATATGAGTCAAAGCCTGTTTTAATATTCTTCAGTGTCTATCATGTATACCATATCTATGTTAATAATGTGTACATGGTTTTAGTTGTGCATAAATCTTTCTGTGAAGTATGTACCAAGGCTGCTCTTCCATCCCTGGTCTGATCACATGTGTTTCTGGTTTCTCAAAACATATTCTAAATTGCACTATTCCCCTTTCAGAATCTTTAACAATCAGTGTATTAAATATGTTATGTTATTTAGTGTATTTTACATACTGTCTAGCATGTAAGACATGTATCGCGTAGGCTACTGTACAATGATGTTGTCTCTTGGTATTCTTATTTGTAGAATGGCAATGTGCAATGTATTTGTTTATATTAATTGAAATGTACGTAGTGTAGATAAATAAGACAGAAATGGAAGAAAAAATATATATTGTACTTTTTCTGACCTTTTTTCTTGCATTATCCCCCCTCCCTTTTTGCTAGTGGTACACATATGAATTGCAATATGCATTTCGGTTATGTTGACTGATATTTGTAAACATAAATTAATAATTATCTAAATATATGTATGCGTACCTTATCTGACTCCATAATTAATATACGTCCAGCTAGCAGAACCCAATAACGTCCCAGCTGGCAGAGTCCAGTAACGTCCAGCTAGCAGAACCCAATAACGTCCCAGCTGGCAGAATCCAGTAACGTCCAGCTAGCAGAACCCAATAACGTCCCAGCTGGCAGAACCCAGCAACGTCTATCTAGCAGAACCCAGTAGCGTCCAGCTAGCAGAGCCCAGTCGTGTCTAGCTAGCAGAATACAGTAGCATCCAGCTAGCAGAATCCAGTAACGTCCAGCTGGCAGAGCCCAGTAACGTCTAGCTAGCAGAGCCCAGTAGTGTCTAGCTAGCAGACCCCAGTAGCGTCCAGCTAGCAGAGCCCAGTAACGTCTAGCTAGCAGAATACAGTTGCGCCCGGCTAACAGATCACAGCTAATAGAGCCCAGTCCAGCTAACAAGGCCCAGTAATTTCAGGCTAGCAGGGCTCAGGAATGCCCAGTTAGCAAAACCCAATATTTCCCATAATTGTTTTGTTCAAGGTTTACGTGTCGCGTAATGTACTTCGTCTCGAATTAACAGTTGTTGGGCACTGACACGACGAATAACGCCTGCTTTAAAATATCTTCGTGCCAAAGTAATACTTCAATAAATAGATGACAATTTCGCCATATAGTTCACAAGTTTTACTAGTTTTGACGCAGGTTTAGTATATAAACTGTTAACGAATAATAAAATGCACAATGAGTGTGATGGGGCCTTTATATGACACACAAATGGCAAATAACACTTCTGGTTGCTTCGTTAATATGGTGTGAATAACGACCAACCTAGGTGGGAAGATTTTGTTAACTAGGTTTTATAGAAAACACAGGCGAGGCGGTCTTGTGAACAATCCATGGCTATGTATAGAATGAGGTGATAATTGGTTTCACTCCTGGAGATGTCAGCTTCCCAACACTCACATGTGAATTGGTTGTTAGCTCAATTGTGAATTGTATTTATACATCGGATAACTTCCGTATTTTTCAGTTTTAGTTAGTATATATATTTATTAAAATAATATAATTGAGGTATATAAATTATTCTTCAATACTATTGCCGTATTATATTATTTTTATGTGTGTGTTTTACGTTTATTTATCGTCGCTACCGGTTGTCCATATGAGCGACGCCTCATAAAGAGATTAATCATTTTAGATTTCTGGAGGATAATGCAATGAAACAGACATAGACCAATTCTAGAGTCTCCTCTGGTTCTTTTACGTGCACGATGTAAAGCACCGACACGAGATCTCGGTTTAAAGTCCCACCTGAAATACTGTTAATTTATTAGGGTCAGACGGGTGTCGAACCTGCGATCCTGGATTACCAGTCCAACGTGTTAACCACTGGACTACAGATCCACCTTGTATAGTATTGTTACCCGGTTCCTCGTTGACTACACGTGAAGGTTCACGTACCTTCTATGTTTTTGTTGGCGCGGAATTCGGGCCAATCGTGAAGCCGGGAAACCGGCTATTCCATCCGTTGGCATCGTTTGTAGCAGACGATGATGCATGTCGGATAACGGTGCCGTGAAGAACTAGGACGGCCTCTGGAAAACCCGACATATATGGGCTATCGACAGGAACTGGATTGCCACCAAACATCATGATTGTGTATCTGCATGCTCAATTCGACAGCTATGTTGCTCTCTAAAGAACATGTAATACGGAATAATTAAGCATGACCAAGTCGAGTAAATAATTAACCTATTTGCTACGATAATAAGTTTTACAAAGGACTGCCATTGGATTAGTAAATATATCAATTGTTTTAGATGTTGCTCGATATCAATTGTATGCTCGGACTCCGACGTTGCCGAGGATGTTAAACTAACTTGTCCATCACCGCTGTTGATTCGAATTATATAGTGTTTGTCGAATTATTTGATGTGATTAAGCTATACAACTGGCTTGTGGAAGGTGGGTGGTCTATCCGGGTGCCCGTCCGTGTCTAAAATACTGCTCGTAGGTGCACCTGAGATCCTCCAATAATTGCTGGAGATGATATGGAATACTGTTGCGTGGCTTAGAAACAATATACAAAGTATATCAATATTACCATTTAGCTTTAAATTTAACATGATCGATTACCACTTTATTTTCATATTATAAACAGTGTGTGTTTACCTTTATTTATCGTCGCTACCGTTTGCACATATGAGCGACGCCTCCTGAAGAGATTAGTCATTTTAGATATTTGGAGGATAGTGCAATGCTACAGACAGAGACCCATTCCAGAGTCTCCTCTGGTTCTTTTACGTGCACGATGTAAAGCACCGACACGAGACTTCGGTCTAAAGTCCCACCTGAAAGACTGTTAATTTTATTAGGGTCAGACGGGGGGTCGAACCTGCGATCCCTGGATTACAAGTCCAACGTGTTAACAACTGGACTACAGATCCGTCTGTATATTATAAACAACTTATATATATAGCATGTGAGATGGTACGGTAGTCGCCAGATCGGACAGGTGGATTTTCTCCGGGCACTCCGGTTTCCTCCCACACGAATGACCACATTTATGCTTGCATCCGCGCCAACGAGAGTGATTAATATAAGTTGTTAAAACTTGCATCACAGTAAGCGTAATAATAAGCGTGGTGGAAACACGCGACAGTGTACAATGCTCGCTGAGTCACGGTGTTTGTTTTGAGCATGTTCACAAGCGCCAAGGTTATGCGATCTGACCTGAAACGCTATGAGACGTTGTGGGATCGAATCGAGAGAGAGAGAGCGAGCGAGAGAGAGAACAGAGAGAGAGAGAGAGAGAGAGAGAGAGAAGAGAGAGAGAGAGGAGAAAGAGAAAGAGAGAGAGAGGGGAGAGAGAGAGAGAGAGAGAGAGAGAGAGAGAGAGGAGAGTAGATTTTAGACGAAGCTGGAGGAACGAAGATACACACATTACATTAGCCGTTATCAATTTTCCCTGTTGCTGTAATAAACTGCATCAAATATAAGCTAAGGTTTGGAAAACATGGTAAAGATATGAATGTGTCTTTTTATGTTGTGTAGAATGTATTTAACCGCCAAGTTAACAATCCCGTGTGTTCTTGCATGTTCGTAGCTACGTGTCTGACACCGCTCTATGCACCTTCGACTACTAAATAAACATGGACACTAGGTTTCAGAACTGTTGGTTCGTCATCGACATCGAAGGTCCATAGCTATATATTACTGTAACCAGATGTAATATGTAGATTGTACAGTTTAGGCAATACGGCTGCATATGCATGCATGGTACTATGCACACCGAGGCCCTCAATGGGCGATGGTCAGTCCTCCTCGTCTCAGGAGCACTTCCTTTCCAGGCACGATCGAAACGCGTACAATACAGTGCCCATGGCGCAGACTTATATATGCATAGTCTCGTTTGTACGCAGCCATAGGCTTATATATACCTGTAAGTTGCTGCGAAACACGCATCTTGGAAATGATGTATGAAAATTATTGTAAATGATCATTAGGGGCAGTGCAAAATGAGCGGGTCGATATGATGTCATTGTAGGAAACATGCTTCTTGGAAATGATATACATTGTAGGGACAATAATTTAAATGATTATTTGGGGGTAATACAAGACTGTTAGTTCTTTAGAACAGCTACACTAGGATATTACAAATACTATGTAACAGTATATAACTGTTTTACTACCTAGCCACCAAAACACTGGACCTCTTCAACACTATATATATATCAATTTTTCTTTCGACCTGGAAGTAGACATGTTGCAGGTCGTGTGTAGAACTCACTTGAATGTCGGCAAGACTTAGACTTCTCATTGGGACATACATTATACATGTGAATAGAAGTAGATTCAACCAAAACGTGATATCTCCAATGTGTCTGATTTGTTCAACCGCCAATGAAACTGGAACATTCCCGGTGATGATGATTGAGCTTATTTACCCTCGACTCCGGAGAACAATGTGGGCGAGCGTACAGCGTTGCCTGTTAAGGGTGTCCTTCCTTATAGAATGCAAGTAAACCAGCTATGAACGATATCATAAACATTATCGACGAGAAAGGTACATGTGCTTACTTGTTAACAACTGTGAGGTTATAGATCTGTGATTATTGATTACCATCCATGTGTACTGGGGTTCGCCATTTCTCGCGATGAAGAACAACATCAACAAAAACAACATAGGGTCCAAATTTATAATCCCATTCACCCACATTTTTGCACGCCTATATCAACCGAATTAGAACATTATACGTGTGCGCGACGATTCTTCTAGGAACCATTACTACGTTTGCTGTCGGTGAACGGTTCTCCAGACATTGGAGGAAGCTACATACAAGATACATACCGCAGATATATGAGAGTATCTGGTACAAACAATTATACAGCTTTTAACGTTTGGAATATAGTAAATTATGTGCATGTCCGCTCTCCAGTGCTTAAATATACCGATGGATTCAATATAATATTATGTTTATTCTATTCTGATCGTTCGATTAAATATTAGAATACAACTATTCAACACTAAATCAAACTTGTCTAATAAACTCCGAAATGTTCCGAACGCACGAAAATGGAACTTCTTTCTGAAAACTTTGTGTGTTCTGCACAATTATCACAGTTTTCTTCATATTTATTATCAATTGCACACGTTGAATGCCATCACAATGTGATCATTGAGTACTTTGATTAAATAGGAATTGATTTGGCTCCAGGACATTGTTGTTTAAGTTGCGTTCGTCTTTGAAACAGGTGAAACATTTTGAACAGATGTTCAAGTTGTGCCTCTGCTCTGGCTCCAGAGATCACAGACACTTGGTGAAAGGTCCATTGTCGCTGTGCCATTTCGATTTTTGCAATGTTTTAATTTATAATATAGAGTGGTGGAACCTTTGCTCGGCGTATTTGTCCATTTACATCCGTATTGAAGTAGTCGCTATATTACCAGAGAACTTACGTATCGGGTACTCTATAGCAGCTACTCTTTACCAGGATAAATATGCCTGATTTGCAGTGTTGTCTGAGCGTCTGTGGCATGCTTCCTTCTTGGTGCTGGTTCCCAGAATGCATCCCTTCCGGTCCAGACGGTGTCTCCATCCCCCGCATCAGACGGTGTCTCTTAGGAACCCAATTGCCATTCACTACACTACTCCCCACTTTATCTGGAAGGACTTCCTCCACATCCTTCTGGCAATGGGTCTGTTCTTCAGGCACAATCGGTCTGACCGGCTTGTGACATTCTCTGGACCTACTTGGTGTCTGACCCCCAAGTAGGTATCTTCCAAGTTTTCTACTTTTCCTGGGCAGGCTTAGCGGTTAACCAGTACTAAGTCCATTCCTGAACATCTCTATGGCTTGGTGTCATACACCTAAGCTTACCTCAACCTTTCCTGGGCAAGCCTACATAAGCAGTTGTCATACACCTAAGCCATAATTCCAAGAGATGCTCCAAGCATTTCTACTGTTCCTGGGGAAGCTTTAGCCGACTTAAGCGGTTCACCAGTACTAAGTCCCTCACCGGACCCGAATTCTGAACACCTCTATGGCTTAGTGTCTTACCCCTAAGCCATAATTCCATGCAATCCAGTCCTTACGGTCGGCTTACTTGGGAGGTTGATGATGCAAGTAAAGACGACGTGCGTTGTCGACCGCCGTCTTCATCACAACATCCCCTTTGCCTCCCCTGATCCTGGGTCATTTCGCAAGTCTGTGTCTCTTTCTGGTTCGAACTTACACATGCAAAGTTCAGCCTTTTAGCTTGAACTGGCTTGCCACCGTTGTATAACTGATTTTCTGCAGTTCCCTTTGAATCCCCGTAGACCGAACAGTTCCCCCCTTAGTACTGATCCCGACCTGCGCAGTATCGACCGCGGATCCCTGTACTCTTTGTGGAGCCAACGGGTCTGCAATGTCTACGATGTCCATGGACGATTCTAAATCCCCGTAGACCGACCAGTTCCCTCCTCGCCTACCCTTAGTACTGATCCCGACGCCGACCTGGGCACTGTCGACCGCGGATCCCTGTACTCTCTGCGAGGCCAAAGGGTCTGCAATGTCTACGCTATCCATGGACGATCGTTTATCTCCATAGACCGACCAGTTCCCTCCTCGTTTGCCCTTAGTACTGATCCCGACGCCGACATGTGCACTGTCGACCGCGGATCCCTGTACTCTTTGCGAGGCCAACGGTACTGCATGTCTACGATCTCGATAAATGATCCGTATTTCTCAGTATTCACACCAACCACAAGGCAGATCCTCAGGCAGCCTTTGAGCACACGCTTCCTCTTGTAGGTATTCTACACAAGGAATCTGCGTTTCCATGCTTATTGCCTGGCCGGTGCCGTAGCACCATATTATATTGAGATAGCTTCTCTCCAACTGCCCCTGTGGTTCCCTGAACCGCATCAACCAGGTTAGACTCTAGTGGTCAGTCCTGACCGGAAAGGGTCTCCCTAACAGATGGTGTTGATATTGGCATGTGAACCGCACGACTGCTAAAAGTTATTTTCTATTCTAGTAACACAGTACTTGCTCTGCTCGCGAGTTAACACGCATGGTTTGAGCTCAGGTTCCACCAGTCAGACTGATGGGACCTCCCCCAGATCACTCTGCCTGTGTATGTCCTGCTCAGATTCACATGTTACCTGTGCATCTGCATACACATTACTGTCCGTCTTTAGGAACTTTTCTACTGGATAGGATTTGCCGATCTGGATCCCTTGTTTTAACAAGCGGTGTTTGTCACTTAGGTAGACAACACACACAATCGGATCCGCCCCTGCACCACAAATTACTCTCGGTACAAGGACTTCCAGACTCTCTACAGGTTCCACGTAGTACTCGGGCATCTCGCAATTAAGAATACATTTCACCCTCATCACGGAGTTAGGTGGGATGGTCTGGCATTTGGCCACTGTAACCCGAGCAACCACAGGCATTACTGCACTATTACCTCCATACAGGTTTATCCCCTGCCCATCAAACACCCATATGCCTCTACCCATGTCCAACACGGCAGACCCTCGACATAATATGTCTAAACTGAGGAGCATATCTTGGTTCGATTGGAGCCACATAAATTTGCTCGCTATACCACTGTGCGCCAATCTTTAACCGTACAGGTTCTACCACCAAACCCTTCATACTCATCTGTCTACCAGCAGTCATGAGTTTTACCTCACGTAACTTCGGAGGTGGTTTCTGTAGCGAGTTATATAGCCTATCTGAAATGATCGACACCTGGGCTGCGGAATCTACTATAGCTGTTGCTTCCATACCAGCTACCCGGACTTTCATGCTGAACTCTACCCGTTCCAGTTTAATGGCGACGTGACGCATACCTGTCACCAGATCTTGGGCAATTCCGCTTGAAATGTCCAGGCTTTCTCCACAGCTAAAACATTCACCAGCTTTCGCTCTACCTTTAGCTGGCCTGGTAGTTCCACTACCCCTCTGCTGCTTTACCTCTGCAACAATTCTGTCCAGCCCTATCCGTAGCTGTTCCTCCAACTGAGTTTGCAACGTTTTCATTATTGCTCCAATAGAGGTCAGTTCAGGGGTGCCTTCACTCCCTTTCCCTCCTTTATTGGGCAACGTTGCCCGGTCTTGTACCGCATACACAGCGCGATGGTCATCCTCATGATCATCTTATGCTGTACACGTTTGGTCTTACCAAACATTGCTTGGTGTACGTGCTGATAGCGACGTACATCATTCATGGCTTCCTCCATGGTGCTAGGGTTTTGTATGCACACATGATGCCCCGCTTCACGAATCACGATCCACCAGCCCCTGACAGAAGCGAGCTATTGCTTGCTGCATGGAATAGTATTCGGGCAGATCGCGAAACGCCTTGGTGGCTAATGTAAGGACTCTATCTGCCCAATCCTCTAAAGCCTCTGTTTGTGACTGGGCTGCCTGTTGAAACCGGACCTGTGCTATTGCCGGAAGCTCTCTTGCACCAAACCGACTAGCTTTTGCATGAGTCTGCGATAAGACAGATCTTCTCTACGCTCAGTTAATATTGTGTAGAAATCTGCAGCTTTTCCGGTCAGGCTCCAGCACAGACAATTCAAGCACTCGTCCGTTGTCCAATCGCATGCATGTGCAAAACGGACAAACTTCTGCTTGAATGCAGTCCAATTACTCTTGCCATCATATGTTAGATTTTTGGGCAACATGTTGATGACATCTCTAGCCCGTTTTCGCCTATTAAGCAGGTCCTGACCTGCTGCCTTACGACCTTTATCAATACGACTAGGTCGCATACTGAATTCGTCATCAGTACTACTGTCGCTATCATCGGGTGCATAATACCTCCTTGCGACTGGGTCCCGTACACAGGACCTTACCCGTGTTCCACTGAACAAATCGGTCGCATGATGTGTACGATGTTCCCAACTTTTCAGGTCATACACATTAGGGGCATATTCCGGCTTTCGTGATGCTCCCGGCGAAAACGGATTCCCACCTGGAGGTGTGCCATATGCATTACATTGATGGAGCCTACTTTCCCATTTATAACTTTTATTAAGGGGGTAGCACTCCTCAGCAGTAGGTGGGTTAGGCAGGGCAGAGTCTTTCACTGGTTTCTACTATTAAGTCCTTTTCTCAGGCTCTGTTGGACCAGACCAGTCGCCGTGTTCAATGTCTTAAGAACATCGGTCCAATCAGACTGTCTAGCCTCCTTGGTGTACGTTAATTTATCACCGAGCGGTTGAGCGTACTGATCATCATGATCAGACTCTGAAGAATGAGATTCTCCGGATGGTAGATGAACATTGGGTCTAAAATCTATCATCCGAACAGCCTCACTGCTCAGTTTACTCCTTGTAATGGAGGATAACACCTCCGGAGTAATATTACCACTATTCTCCCTTATGAGAACGATCGTATGGGCACGCCTCGCTTTAATCCCAGGGATCGTGACCAGTTGCTCAATAGTTGCATAATTAATGGGGATTTGGTTCCCTTCTGGGACTAAGTTACCTTCAGACATAGTTCCAGGTATATTATGCTAACTACAATGTACTATATAGACAGACAACACAAATGCACACTTACTTGTGAGTTTTTCCAATTTCCTGAAAAACAAAAGCAAACGGAGATACTACACAGGACATAGACCCTCCTTCCCCTTTTAAGAAAGTTATTAACTATCAAATGGGATGAGACCAACTATAAAGGCCAGGAAACTGTTCCAATGTCGTAATTCCGTTCACTTCTGGTAATGCACGTGCGTAGATGTCTGACTATGTTGACGGTTTTATATCAGCAAAAACAAGCAAACTCCGCCTGGTTTTTGTGAACTCGATGGGTAAAGGACGTCGTACGCCTGTCCCCAATCGATTAAAACCGGATTCCCCAGTCTACCAAGCAGCCTCCACGCTCTTCCAACAACTGCGTTCTCTACAGCCTGAAAATCACACAGCAGGTGCTCGCCGTGTTATTCCGTGTATTTCACGGCGTGTAGTCCTTTATCCAACAAACTTCTGACACCATTGAAGTAGTCGCTATATTACCAGAGAACTTACGTATCGGGTACTCTATAGCAGCTACTCTTTACCAGGATAAATATGCCTGATTTGCAGTGTTGTCGGAGCATCTTTGGCATGCTTCCTTCTTGGTGCTGGTTCCCAGAATGCATCCCTTCCGGTCCAGACGGTGTCTCCATCCCCCGCATCAGACGGTGTCTCTTAGGAACCCAATTGCCATTCACTACAGTATTTAAAATATTTATATATCCTGGGTATACCGGTAACCGGTGACATAAGCAATAACCTGTGTATTTGTGTTCCAAAACGAGGCTGTGCAAATAATGTTCACTCTCAATTTAGCATAATCATATTTATTTTATTGTATGCAATATTAGTTAGTAAGAAATAAATCATAACTGAATCAAAAACAAAGTGAAAGCAACAGCACATGCCTCCATCTTTTATTTACGCGGTGATACTAATGACCGGTGACGATGTAAATTTCGCCTTACAAGTTTATACCAGTAGCAATACATGCCATATAAGGCAATCATGTGACGTCACATGAGTAGCAGGCACCTTACAAATGCAGATGAAACAAATTCATTGAAATTCACCTAAATATTGACTACATGAACGAAAACTTACGAGTGTAAGAGGAAAAAACAGTTTTGAATAAATTACGGTAAATTTACCCTTAGAAATGACATTTCAGCTTGTTTTTGCTATGGACAGTTGCAGAAATCTGACGGAAATTGTCAATAGTAAGCACAAAATGAACATGTGTGGTTCATTTGGATTAATTCTGATATCACCGCTCATTAGTATTCACCGATATTAGGGTCAATGGGGATAGTTCTATGCTAATTTCGCCTACAGATCTGTAGCATGGTTCAATAGCATTCAGTTGCATGTATCGGTAGCCTGATGCAACTGTCACGTGACTGGTCCAGCAGACTATTATAAACAAACAAATCATTGGGAGAATATTTCCACCGAAACTATAACCAGAAACATAGTTTCTCTACCATTTCAGATTAACGCCAATATGTGTTTTTATTCAATGATGTACTATATCAAAATAAGATATATCCAACAAGTTCTGGTGCATAAATAGAAAAATAACAAGTATGCCGTGCATAGGTGCCCTGAAGTTTTGAGTTCCCATATAAATAGGTGCCGATCCGACACCGTTGCGATAGCTGTATTGAGCTGCAATGTCACGTGATGAAACTAAAACTGTCAACAAGAGTTTTTTGAAAGTTGTTTTCACGACTTAAGAAAATAATAATATACGGCAAGTGTAATTAACATTTTATATTTGTCATTATATTAGCGATTTACGTCGAGCATTGTTTCCACCACTCTAATATGTTCAACAGACTTCATATCAAAACAAATTTTATCTGAAGTATCCTGGTACCGATCACCGGTGTCATATCGAGAAGCAATAACCTGTGTATTTGTAAGACTATGCAAATAATGTTCACTTTCAAATTAGTATTTTAATTTATTATGTGCAATATCAGTTAGTAAGAAATAATTCATAACTGAATCAATAAAAAGTTAAAGCATCAGCACTGACGTCACATTTTTATTTACGTGGGAATACCAACCACTGCTAATTAGTATTCACCGATAGTAGGGTAACTGGGGATACTGTCTACTAACCTTGGGAGCCATATGATAATACAAGAAGATATTGAGTTATTGACAGGGTTTGACATTAGGGCACGTCTGATAGATCTGTCTAGTAAGAAATGTCGATTGGACACAGTAAATTTGCCAGATGGTTGCCTGATCGGTCGTGTTGATATGTTGATAAAATTGTAGCATTAAATTTCAATAATTGCCTACCGGTTACGGGTAGATCTAATTTGAATTCATTCGGAAGTTTAAACGTTTGTGTCTCTGCAACAAATTTGTCCATATACATGTGCAGCCATTTTTATTAATCTTGGAAATCCTCGATCTATTATTAGACATGACATACGGTAAATAAATTATCTAAATTTCTGAAATGTTGTAAAACTGCTGCGCATTTTATTCAAATGTCATAATTATAATATTTGAAACAAATATTTTATTTCAGGGATCATTTTAGAGGGCGGTGTGGGCGTAATAGTCGCCCTAGGGACCTTAACTTTGCCCTCTGGGGGCCCCACTTCTTCCTAAAAAAATGTTGTTTACATATTTTCATACAAAATTTGGGCCAGTAAGATATACACTTGCCCATTATAAAGCACTCGTTCTATTATAATATTGTATTTAATGGTCATACTGTGCATTTTAACCATATTTTGTCGAAATTTATTAAATAACACCATTTAAGGACGCGATCGCACGCTTTCTCACTTCTCCCAAAAATTCTGACCTAGAATGAACCCTGTATTTCAGCGGGGTGTTTAGACTGACATATTGTTGTAGATTGTTGATTTAATCATAGAAATAAACATGTTCTTCCTTACTAGTGTCTGGCTTCCCAAATATTACGACAATTGAATGAGAATACAGTACGGTTTGTGGTGTGTTTATGAAAACAGATTGTCTGCTAGAGCAAATACATCGACAATGAGCCTGTTAAACTTTGGCTTTAGCTCAGCCTCTGATAAAAACGAGCCCACTTCAATTGGCATGTAGCATTATCGTAGTTTAAAAGTACGGTCTAGTTGATCTCAGGTCCGGGCTTGTCAGTTTCCAGAGTTATTGGTCCGACTGGTCTAGTGATAACAAAAAATTAATGTCGAACCCTGTATTCAACACATCGTTTTCAACTGTAAACTCTTGCAATTGAATACAAGCTTCAAATTTGAATACAAGCTTCAAATTACACACATTTCAGACCAAGACACTTCGGACCATTTTAGGGACGTTTTTGACCATGATCAATGAAATTTCATCTCAATCAAGCTTAAATACCATAACATTGAGTGATTGACAGTGTATACTAGTGATGAAAGGTTAACAGGTAAATGGTCTATGTATAGTATAGTATACGGACCAGCGTCGGTCAAAATTGAATATGATTTTCAATCGCAGTGTTCTCTGAACATTAATACAGTGTATCACCGGAGCTGTTCTTAGTGCAGTGTGGGGGTCCAGCCACTCGTCCTAAATGTCCTTGAACATGGTTCCAATTGTTTGATCCAAAGTGTGTTTAGTCCAAATATCCTGATACCCAAGCTTTCACTAGTACAAAGCAAGTGGCAAGGTGTCCTATTGTTATTTGAACAACTAAATGTACATCTTACATTCATTGCTGCAGAGTACAATCTGATATGGTCTAAGCTATGTATTTCAGAAGGGTAAAAATAAACAAACTGAAAGATTGTCCAGTGTTTTCAGCTGCTGTCTGGACATAGTGTGGGAGTTATGTAATGTGAATCATGTGAGAAGAAGCTATTGAACTGATTCCAGGTGCTAAATACTTAGGAGTGTCGATAAGTGAAGATCTAAGCTGGAACAAACATATGATAATGTATTTGTCAAAACATTTGTACAAAAAAAAAGGAGAAAAAAGGTTGCGCCAAATATTTTCGCCAATTCACAAAATTTAGCGCCACTCTTTTTTTGGCACCATTGGCGATTGACTGCGGGAACTGCCGAGTATACTATGTAACATCAAGAATTTCGACGGCGTGATTTTTGTTCCCATTTTGCAATTTACATTGCACTTTTCATACGACATATGTGCAAAAAGCGCTGTATTATACCATGCTTGGTTTTCTGTTGCAGCATGGAGGGTTCAAAGAAAACGGTGGCAGAATATGTTTGGCCGGGACGAATAACTCAAGTTATAGATCCTCATTACTTCTGGATGCAGCTTGGAACACGTAAGCTTGCACAGTGTTTAGTTACATGTAGATCCTCATTACTTCTGGATGCAGCTTGGAACACGTAAGCTTGCACAGTGTTTAGTTACATGTAGATCCTCATTACTTCTGGATGTAGCTTGAAACACGTAAGCTTGCACAGTGTTTAGTTACATGTAGATCCTCATTACTTCTGGATGCAGTTTGGAACACGTAAGCTTGCACAATGTTTATATACATGTAGATCCTCATTACTTCTGGATGTAGCTTGAAACACGTAAGCTTGCACAGTGTTTAGTTACATGTAGATCCTCATTACTTCTGGATGCAGCTTGGAACACGTAAGCTTGCACAGTGTTTAGTTACATGTAGATCCTCATTACTTCTGGATGCAGCTTGGAACACGTAAGCTTGCACAGTGTTTAGTTACATGTAGATCCTCATTACTTCTGGATGTAGCTTGGAACACGTAAGCTTGCACAGTGTTTAGTTACATGTAGATCCTCATTACTTCTGGATGCAGTTTGGAACACGTAAGCTTGCTTGCGCAATGTTTAGTTACATGTAGATCCTCATTACTTTATATAGCTCCTATTCTTCAGACGAAGGTCATTGTGCCACTTTTGTGACAGTTTGGTTCAAGTTCAAAGGTCATACACAGTGTTTGCAATGTTCCACTGTTTACATCATCATATTTTCCTTACCTCTTTGCATGCTGGGTAAATAAAGGCTATAAATAGTTCAAATAATTGTAGCAGATTAATGTGTTTTACTTATTTGGAAATATGTCATGGAATTTCATGTAACGACACAATTCTAATGAAAGTCCATGACGTATTTGTGAAATTAGAATTGTGACGTAACCCATAACAACACAATTCTAATGAAATTCCATGACATATTTGTGAAAATAGAATTATGACGTAACTCATAACAACACAATTCTAATGAAATTCCATGACATATTTGACTGTTATTTTCGTCACTAGTGGATTTGCATAGGCATTTTGTTTTGTAATACATGATATTTGCAGGTGAGAACTTGTATCAATTTGAACAGCTACAATGTGACATGCATTTGTTTGCTCAGCAAAGCTGGGCACCAGCCACCAGTACTGAGGAGCTTGAACCCGGCATGGTGGTGCTGGTGGACACAGGTACCGATGATATGACTCGCTGGAAAAGAGGCCAGGTGGCTGGTATAATGCAGTAAGTAGGGTATGGTTTGACTTGTTTGTGTAGATTTGGGATACATGTACTATATCTTACATCTTATAATATGCTCTTGCATACACAAGGCTAGGCTCCAATTTGAAGACGTCTCTATGAGCTGCCTCGTTCGTATGCAATACATTGTATATAGTGGACATCAGAACTTGATGTAGATCAATTGTATACCTTACACTTCTCTCAATGCTTGATGTATGATGAGGTGTTTTTGGTATATATATGTACAGGGTTCCCTCTGTCTGAATGTTTGTCTGCGCCACTTCTGTCGCCAATTGAAAAACACTGGAGCCAATTTAAAAAACTTGGAGCCAACTAAGAGCCATATAGTTCACAAATAAATATTTGAAACCATGTATGTGCCAAAAAAAAGTTGCACCAAATATTTTCGCCAATTAACAAAATTTATCGCCAATATTTGTTTTTTGTCGCCATTGGCAACCGGCAGTGGGAACACTGATGTATATATACATCTAATGGACATTAATATATATATATTTCTTGTGTGCTTTCCAATGAATGATAGAGTTTTCTCAGTGAAAGAAAACTCCATCTTACACAGTTTTGAAACAGTGAAAAATGGCATTTCTTCTGCCACCGAATGCGTTTAGTATTCCTACGCAGTTAGATGCACTTTTGTATTTGAGCTATTTTCTGAATATAAACAGTTAATTATTAAGTAATATATATTCTAATGAATTCTTTTTTGTCTGTAGTTTTGACAGCAAACAGAAACTAACTAATTATACAGGAACTATTTCGTATTATGGACATTCACACTACCAGAAGTGGTTGTGCGGTTGTGACACGTAGTGCAATGACGATGACAGGCAGTAAAAATGAATACAATTTTAAAACAAATATTATGCCCAAAGTCATAACGCCACTCATGGAAATAAACATTTTGGTGATCACTCGATGAAATAAAATCCAATCCAAATCCAAATATCCTCTATAACTTATTAGCTCACCTAAGCAAAACTCATGTGAGGTATTGTTACCGCAATGTGTATATCTGTTGTCCGTGAACATTTTCAAACATCTTCTACTCGGTAACCATTTGGTCAATTATATGGTCATTATGCTTGGGTAGGTGGGGGATTACAAAATTGTTAAAATCACGTCATTACGTAAATTCAGATGGCCGCCATCTAAAAATAGCACAAGTTCATAAAAAATCTTCTCACAAACTGTCAGCCTGATTTTGACGAATCTTGGTAGGAATGATCGATGTACACTACTCAATCAAAAATGGGCGTGGCCTCTGAGGTCCAGTGGGTGTCAAATATTATTTTTGAGTGAATATGATCGTGCCATATATCAAATCGAAGGTATTGACGAGGTGATCACTCTAATGCAGTGTTCATCAAAATCGGATATATATATAATTGACGTCATCCAAGATAGCCGTTGAAAGGTCAACCTTTTATGAGAGATTTCAAAAGTCTTTACACAAACTGATCAGCTAATATTCAAGAAACTGTACTTTACAGGGTTCGTACGGAAATGAAAAGTCCTTGAATTTCAAGCCCTCCCATGAAAAGTGCTTAATTTCAGTTTTATCCTTGAAAAGTACTTGATTTTCGACCATGACCCTTGAAAAGTGCTTAAATGCTGTTGAGCTATGATGGTTCCCATCTAATCCCTGAAGAAATACTCATTTCCAATGTTTTTTTCTCAATAACGGTCAACAAATAGTATAAAATGGAGCGAACAGCTGGTATTGTTTACATCTAGATTAGAACCGGAAGTCAAATAACGGTCCCGGGTGGTTTCGCCCCAAAAACGATTTCGTCCCCTATCCGTGTTCGCCCCAATACTGGTTCGCCTCAATGACGCAGTGTCTATGTAACCGGTTACTCGGGTGAGTTTAATGCGCGCGGTGTCATCCGTCGGATGTGCGCTGCCGGGATAATACATAATACTACTGCAGATATAGAATTATCGTGTGTATTATCATACACAGGTACTAATATAGACTCGCGGACAGTTGGGTTAGCACACAATTTCCACTCCGAGCATTACGGAACAGGACCATGACTTGGGGACGAAACGGACCGTCCGCGACCGTAGAATTTAGTAATTAAAGTTAGTGCGCAGCGCATGTAAAAATAGCCACTAAAAATATTTGCACACGGCGAAAAGTCAGCGTCTGGATTTCCACGACATACAACAACAACAAACTCAAAAGTCAAAATGCCTTCGGGAAAATGTGTTTTTAATCCCGGATGGGACAAGAAATATGCGTGGTTGTCACCGGTGAAGGAAAGCAAAAGCAAAGCTAATTGTACTGTGTGTCGCAAGGAATTTGACATAGGCGCGATGGGTGAAAGTGCTATCAAGTCTCATGTTAAAAGTGAAAAGCACAAAAAACTTTCGGGACCTTCTTCAAATTCGGGTTGTACGCTAGATATGTTTATGAAACAGGGCAGACAAATGGACCCCAAAGGAGTTTCACAAACAGACCCCTCACATGTTAAAACATCATCAACCAGTGAAGCTGATGTCTGTGTTAGAAATTTCGTGTCCGGCAATCGTGGCTTAGAGGCTGAAATTCTGTGGACGATACACTGTATTACAAACCACTCATACCACAGCAATGAAGGAATAAGCAACTTATTCCAAAGAATGTTCCCGGATAGTGAGGTAGCTTCGAAATTTGCATGTGGAGAAACAAAAACACGCTACTTGACAGTGTTTGGCATAGCAGATCACTTCAAAAATAATCTGATGAATTCTGTCAGCGGACCATTTGTCGTCTTATTTGATGAATCCCTCAACAAAAAAATGCAGGAAAAACAAATGGACATTCATTTAAGGTTCTGGGATGAAGAGAACACTGAGCCTAAAGTAGTCACTCGCTATTTCGGTTTGACTTTTATGGGACATGGTACAGCGAAAGACATGGTACGTCACTTTCAGGACGCAGTGTTTGACCAAGTACCACATGCAGATAATCTGTTACAAATCAGTATGGATGGACCGAACGTCAATTGGGCATTTTATGATATTGTTCAAGAACAAATCCAAAAGGATTATAACCATTCACTCATAGATATTGGGTCATGTGGCCGGCACACAATGCACAATGCGTTCAAGGCAGGAGCAACATCAACAGAGTGGGATGTCGGTGGGATTCTTAGTGCTCTATATTATCTCTTCAAGGATTCCCCAGCCCGTCGGGAAGATTACACAACATGTGTTGTTGAATCTGGAACGTCTATGAACTTGGTCATGCCACTGAAGTATGTACAACACAGATGGCTAGAAAATGTGCCAGTCGTGAAGAGAGCCGTTAAGATCTGGCCACTTGTTCAAGGGTATGTGAAGAAGGTTGAGGCAAAGGTGTTCCCAAAACCAACTTGCAAATCGTACAAGGTAATATCCAAGGCCTGCAAGGACAGTTTGCTGCTTGCGAAGATGGAATTCTTCAACACTGTTGCAAACATTCTCTATCCATTCCTCGTGAACTTCCAAACTGACAAACCAATGGTCCCATTTCTCGGAACAGAGCTTACTTCAGTCATAAAAACACTGATGAGAAAATTCATCAAGTCAGATGTTTTGGAGAAACATTCTACCTCAACTGACAAGTTGCTCCGTTTGAAGATTGAAGACTCTGGAAACCATGTTGGTTACAAAAGCGTTGACCTCGGGCTATGCACAGAAGAGAAGCTGAAAGGACTGAAAGTTAGTGACAGACAACTAATGGATTTTCGAATGGAGAGTAAAGGGTTTCTAATTAGGTTGATTATGAAACTGAAGGAGAAGAGCCCCATCACCTATTCTCTTGTGAGAAATCTCAGTTCTCTCAGTCCCGTGGAAATTGCATCTGATAAGCCAGAGAGCAAAGAACGCTTCAAGAAGGTTGTGAAAAAGATAATTTCAACCAAATGGATTGACAGCAGTGAGGGCGACATCCTGTTGACAGAGTGTGACAATTTGCTCGAGAGCATTCCATCGATTGGTGTGAAGAAGTTCACCGACTTCAACCCGTATAAGGACAGACTTGATGAGTTCTACATGGATCTCAATCTGGAAAACAAAGAGAGATTTTGTCATCTCATCAAATTCATCAAATTAATTCTGATAATATCACATGGACAGGCTCAAGTGGAACGTGGCTTTTCAGTGAATAAGCAAGTCGAGTGTGAAAATATGCTGAAACAAACTGTAGTGGCACAACGTATTATTTGTGACTACATGTTCTACACTGGTGGACTGAACAACTTTGTTGTGAGTAAAGAGCTCATGCTGAGTGCACAGTCAGCTCGCCACAGATACCATAGTTACCTCGACAAGAAGCGGGAGGATGAGAAATCAGAAAAGCAGAAAAGGAAGAGAAAGGCCATCCATGATGAGATTGAGTGCATAAAGAAGAGGAAACAGGCTAAAACTGATGAAACTGCTCTTATACAGAGTGCTGATAAACTGTGTACACAAGCTGAGACCCTTGGAAAGCTGGAACTGTTGGCTCAAGCTAATGCAAACAGAGAGAAGTCCAAGGAGAAGTTGTTTGAGAGCCTATCCAAAAAACTGGAGGACAAGGCTGCGCTCTTAAAAGACTAAATATGTCTAAACAATAACTGTAAATATGTTAAAATTGTTCTGCAATTAGCTTTGCTTTTGTTTAATTGACATTTGACAACATTTCAAGTTCGGTGTTAAGAGTTACATTGACATACTTGTACAAGGAGTGCAGGCAGCATGATAACACATTGAATGTAGCGGTAAGTTATCTACCCGCACATAATTTAATAGTCCTTGAAAATGGTGCTCACGGTCCTTGAAAAGTGCTTAAATAGTGCTTGAATTTGATTGTCCAAAAAGAGTGGGAACCCTGCTTTAGGTGAAGCCTTTCCAAATTTTTAAAACAAAGTTCCCCGGAAATCAAAGATGGCTGCTCTCTAAAAATACACACATTCTTAAACAATCTTCTTCTCACGAACCGCCAGCCTGATTATGACGAAGCTTTGTAGGAATGATCGATGTACACTGACTGCTCTTTCCAAGTTGAGTTAAAAAATTGGCATGGCCTGGGAGGTCAAATTCTATTTTTGAGCATATATGGTCATGTCATATATCAAATCGACTGTATCAACGAGGCGATCACTCTGATGTAATTGATGGCCGCCGAAAGGTCAAAAGACCATTCTTTGATTATAGATTTCAAAATTCTTCTTCACCCAAACCAGGATGAATTTGACTCCTTCACGAGTCTTATGTTTTGCAAGTACTGTCAGAAATAGCCTAAACTTGCAGAAACACCAGTTAACTAGAAAGTGATATTTTTTTAGTGGTTTGGGTACTTTCCGGATGGAACCAATCCATGCTCAATCAGGCAAGTGGTCTGCATAAGGCATGTGCCACTCAATACTTACGTGATGATAAGCAGAATTTGTATTTTGTATTTATTTATTGTTAAGAGTTAACTGGCTGTGATGGAGCGAATCCAGCTTTTCATCTTGTTTTCTCTAGTGGGAACTCTGTGGACGTTTTCTATGTGGACTATGGAAACACAGAACTAACCACTGTTGATAAGATTTGCACAAATGTTCCCACACCATTCAAGGCGTGTCCACCTCAGGCGGTCAGATGTAGTTTAGCTGCTATTAAACCAGTAAGTATTTTATCATGAACTTTTAATTATTAGCCTGCCCGACTCATTGGTTCGAGCCCAACTCAGGACATGTCTATTTATATGAAAAAGTTGGCAGTTTCTTATGGAGGTTGGGGTACTTAGTACTGGTTAACCGCTGGAGTCTGGCCAGGAAAGGTGTAAACTGCTCGCTGCTTGTTGTGATAGCGGACCAGATGTGATTTGTTGTATCGGGTTGTATAGTGTTGTGACAGGAGACCAGATGTGATTTGATGTATTGGTTTGTATACAGTGTTGTGACAGCGGACCATATGTGATTTGTTGTATCGGGTTGTATACAGTGTTGTGATAGGGGACCAGCTGTGATTTGTTGTATCGGGTTGTATACAGTGTTGTGATAGGGAACCAGATGTGATTTGTTGTATCAGGTTGTATACAGTGTTGTGACAGGGGACCAGATTTGTTGTATTCAGTGTTGTGTCCGGGAAATATGTGAGATGGTACGGTGGTCGCCAGATCGGACAGGTGGGTTTTCTCTGGGTACTCCGGATTGCTCCCACAGGAATGACCACATTTACCCTTTCATCCGCGCCAACGAGTGATTAATATAAGTTGGTAGAACTTGCTTCGCAAACGTTGTAAAACAAATAAAGTTTAAAACGCTGCCCAGCACTTCGAGTATGCATGTCAGCTGCATATCATTAGTGATGTAGATATTCCTTTATAAGTGTTTGTTTATTATAGTGTCACCCCTATTTATAGGGCCAGCCATTTCTGACTTATGAGACACCTCTTTTTATGAACATCAGTACTTCCCGAATCCTATGCTTGTATGCCAGACACCAGGCTGGTAGGCAATCGGTAACCATTATTTAACTAGCTGGTGGCTCACCAACCGGCCATATCAGAATGAACCCCTGATGAGGTTCAAACCATTGACCTCCTGCTCCGTAGGCGAACGCCTTTCCTCACTAATGATATGGAGCCTCCGTTGCCAAGTGGTTACGGTTGCTTGCCCCTCACCGGTATAGGTTCGAATCTCACTTGTGTGTCAACTGAGGAAGCTATCCAGCTAGCTTTAGGTTAGTTGTTCTACCCAGGTGCCAGTCAGTGTTTGGAAGGGAACCCTGGGTCTTCCTCCACCATTAATTACTGGAAAGTCACCATATGACCTAAGCTGTTGGTGGGACGTTAAATCCACCACAAAAAACAAACAAATATCACTAATGATATGCAGTCAAGATACAGATTCGTCTATGCAGTGTTAATCCATTCCTTCATAGAGATTTCGAGTAATATTATTATACCTCCATACAAACGACAGCCATTTAGCTATCATGCAGTGGATAAGTAGTCACCATATCTATCCCACCTCCATAGATATTACTGGGACTACATGAGATTTAAGGTAATATACTATTATATCTCCATGCACACGACAGCCATTTAGCTAACATGCAGTGGATAAGTAGTCACCAAATCTATCCCACTTCCATAGATATTACAGGGACTACATGAGATTTAGGTTAATATACTATTATATCTCCATGTAAACGACTGTCATTTAGCTATCATGCAATGGATAAGTAGTCACCATATCTATCCCACCTCCATAGATATTACTGGGACTACATGAGATTTAGGGTAATATACTATTATATCTCCATATAAACGACAGCCATTTAGCTATCGTACAGTGGATAAATAGTCGCCATATCTATCCCACCTCCATATATATTACTGGGACTACATGAGATTTAGGTTAATATACTATTATATCTCCATGCAAACGACTGCCATTTAGCTATCATGCAGTGGATAAGTAGTCGCCATATCTATCCCACCTCCATAGATATTACTGGTACTAATGAGATTCTCGCCCCTATTATGAACATTTGGTTTGGTTGCTACATTGTCAATGTATGTCGTATTGGTAATGGCGTCAAGAGGTGCTTCTATGGAGGAAGGGTTAATTTTCAAGGTGATATTTGAAGGATCACTTTAACTCTGGTTTGACTGTATGTTTTATACTATTGTTTATGCTTCAGCTGGTGAAGAGTTGGACTAGCAGAGGTACAAAGACTTTCCAGATGTTGACCAATGACCGACTCCTCAGCGTTCTGGTCTTATATGGCGAACCAGGCTATTGTGAGGTGGCCTTGTATCCAAGGTAAATTGTTCCCACTGATTTGCAACAATCCTGCAGTCTTACACTTCAGCTATGCATACAGAGCTTGAGCTAGTGTTTTACGTTTATTTATCGTCGCTACCGGTTGCCCATATGAGCGACGCCTCCTGAAGAGATTAGTCATTTTAGATCTTTGGAGGATAGTGCAATGATACAGACAGAGACTCATTCCAGAGTCTCCTCTTGTTCTTTTACGTGTACGGTGTACAGCACTGACACGAGACCTCCGTTTAACGTCCCATCGGAAAGACTGTTAATTTTATTAGGGTCAGACGGGGGATCGAACCTGTGATCCATGGATTACCAGACCAGCGAGTTACCACTGGACTACAGATCCGTCTGTTTGAGCTAGAGGGAGAGGGAAGTATTAGTATCTATTATCAGTACGTCTCAAACATGCAAATTCTTACAGCCATCATAAAGCTTTGGGGTCATTCATCACTTGCTCTGATATTTCTGTACAGGACAGCTATTTGTGCAGTAGAGAGAGGAGGTTGTCTTTATGTCCGAAATGGTGTCTTTATGCAACAATCTGATGCCAACGGTCAAGATCACAGTTCTAATAGTCACATTTAGTATTAAAAATTTCACTGCAATGGGATAATATTCTGTGAGAAAAAAATGAAGGTGCTTCAAAGTCAATTCATGTTTCATCAACACATTTCTAAGGAGATGTTCATGGAACTTGATGCGTTGTTTAGAAAACTGAGATGCCATCCTTCTTGCAATAATGAGGTCTATGTCTTGGAGATCATGACAAAGTACCAGAGAGATTTTCCCGAAACTACACACGAGTGTTCAACACAAGGAGAACATTGCCGTCTAGCTCTGTATGTCTTGTTTTCGTTGTTTGTTGCTTCTTACTGTTTTGCGCCACAGGAGAAGTTATTTCATGTACTATATATTGAATCATTTTTCCGTCAGCAAACGTTAATCTTGTAAACATGTACTTTACACGTCTTGGCCATTGCTCTCTTCGCACTCCTACCAGCTATGACTTACATGTCATGTGATGATTCACTACTTTTGTCGGGGATATATATTTTGGCGTAAGATCCGTTTTCGAAAAGAGCATGATCATACCGTAAAGTGTAAGAACAGGTCTTGGTCTGTGCCAAATTTGATGAAATTCTGCAAATTACAAAAGAGCAAAATTCACCCAATATAGGTTGTGTGTTCACAGGGATCATTCTAGAGGGCGATGTGGGCGAAATTGTCGCCCTAGGGACCCTGACTTAGTCCTCTGGGAGCCCCACTTCTCCTTAAAAAAAAAAATTATTTTTTGGTTTTTACGATTTTCAAACAAAATTGTGTCTAGTAAGATACACTGGCCCATTATAAAGCACTCCTTCTATTCAAATGTTGTATTTAATGGTTGTTCTGTGCATTTTAACCATATTTTGCAGAAGTATATTAAAGAACACCATTTAAGGAAGCGATCACGCGCTTTCTCACTTCTCCCTAAAATTCTGACCTAGAATGAACCCTGGTTCAGTTCAGTGTATCAATGCAAGCCTACACAGAATCTACTCTCCCGAGTATACAAGTTACAAGCATTAAAATTATATAAAAATTGTAAAAATTACTAATATAAGGATGATTCTGTGAGATCCCAAGATGAGATAAGCAATTATCAATAATTATTTCAAGTGTACTGAAATAGTAAGTGTACTGAAATAGTAAGTAATTCTCCAGGGAGGTGTACATATGTACTTTGATAAATGTGTTGTACTTCTAGTTTCTGCCTATGCCTTCTGTTGGTAATTGAAGCAAATTCGAGCCATTGTTAAAGTGTGCGGAGGCCAAAGGCATCCACGCTAACTTTAAGCATGCACGCTAAATGTAGTTCATACCCAGATGGAAACTATTAACCCACAATTTGTTACTTATTTTTACATTAATTATTCTTTTCAATGAAACAAAGAAAATAATGTTTTTAGTCCAGATTTGCATTATACTGTGTGCCGGACCATGTAAATATATCATCTTTGGAACAGCATACACTGTAAGACACGCCCATTCTCAGTGCCCAACACTGCGAATACGCATGTTCGTAACTTCGTGTGCGCATGTAAGCTGAATATGATTAGTTGGGAACCCTCATACGAACATGTATGCAATCATGGCACATACGGTCATCGAAGGAAATGCAATAGTGATGTAAATATCATAAAATAGCTCACAGATAAATAGTTGATGCCAGGTACAGTGAAACTTGACAGATACCACCAAAGGGAAGGGCAAAACGTGCTTTGCAAGTAGGAATAGTCTAACAATATGTTATGTTATATTTCGGGTTTTACGCCTGCATCAGCACCATTTTGGGCTATATCACCGGCGGGCAGTTTACCAAACAACACCTTTCCTGGGCAGGCTACAGCGGTTAACCAGTACTTGGGTGCACCAACCTCCGTAAGAAACTGCCAACGTTTTCATATAAATGAGACACAGCCTGAGCGGGGTTCGAACCCGTGACCATCAGTGATGATAGGTTACAGTGGTATACAAGTCAGCGACCGTAACCACTCGACCACGGAGGCGGACTCCATAACAATATGAACAAGGAACTGAAAAAGTGCTCTTGATACAAGTTGTAGTCTTAATAGATGCAGTCTCTTGAGCAAGTTTGACTGTATGTGCATCTTGCTAGTGTGCAATATTTTCATGAGATATGTACACAAAATCAAATATCATTTTACTTGTTTAGTTTAAACATATGGCTCATTCTAGAGGGCTACTTGTGCGAAATAGTCGCCCTGGGGACCCTGACATTTCTCCCTAAATTTTTTTATTTAAAACAATTTGTTTTTACAATTTTCATACACAATTTTGTCCAGTATGATACACTGGCCCATTATAATCACTGTTTCTATTCATATGTTGTATTTAATGGTCGTACTGTGTATTTTAACCCTATTTTGTTGAAATACATGTATATTAAATAACTCGATTTAAGGACGCAACGCTTTCTCACTTCTCCCAAACATTCTGACCTAGAATGGGCCCTGCATATTTTATTTACCATGCATAAATCACACATATCAAAATACAGAAAAGGGATTAGAATGAAAGACAGAGTCTCCACCTTTTTTCCCCATTCTACTAGTACCATGTGCTTTTAACAAAATCTGTCTGATTTATAGGTTTTTAGCTCACCTGACCACAATGTGTCTGTCCAGCATCTGTGAACATTTTCAAACATCTTCTCCTCAGTGACCATTTGGTCTATAGCCACCATTTATGGTCATGATACTTGGGTTGGTGGGGGTTTACAAAATTGTTAAAATCACCGGATTTTGACGACTCTTTGTAGGGATTTAGGTTAATATACTATTATATCTCCATACAAACGACAGCCATTTAGCTATCATGCAGTGGATAAGTAGTCGTCATATCTATCCCACCTCCATAGATATTACTGGGACTACATGAGATTCTGGCCTTTATTTTGAACATTGGTTTGGCTACTACATTGTCAATGTATGTCTTATTGGTAATGGCGTCAAGAGGTGATTCTATGAGGGAAAGGGTTATGAGCATTGGTTTGGCTACTACATTGTCAATGTATGTCGTATTGGTAATGGCATCAAGAGGTGATTCTATGAGGGAAAGGGTTATGACATTGGTTTGGCTACTACATTGTCAATGTATGTCTTATTGGTAATGGCGTCAAGAGGTGATTCTATGAGGGAAAGGGTTATGAGCATTGGTTTGGCTACTACATTGTCAATGTATGTCGTATTGGTAATGGCATCAAGAGGTGTTCTATGAGGGAAAGGGTTATGAGCATTGGTTTGGCTACTACATTGTCAATGTATGTCGTATTGGTAATGGCATCAAGAGGTGCTTCTATGAGGGAAAGGGTTATGAGCATTGGTTTGGCTACTACATTGTCAATGTATGTCGTATTGGTAATGGCATCAAGAGGTGCTTCTATGAGGAAAAGGGTTAAGCCCTCCCCCAAACAAAACAAAATGATACATAACTCCAGCTAAAAGTCCTACACCATAAACCATAGAAAACAAAGTAATACCTAATGCAGTTTTAAACCCTATTCCCCAAAACACAAAGACCCAAAATTATACCTACTCCAACCTTAAACCCTACCCCAAAAATAAACAAATGTGGGCATGGAATGGGGTTGACTCAATCTTTTTATTAATTTCAGTGCTGAAGAAAATGGGAAGTCAGTTGCACATTGTTTGTTGGCAGAGGAGGTAGCAATGGTGAGTTTGTATTCTGTTTGTCAGTGCTGTTTCTTTGAAATTACTGCCGCATTTCAACATTACATGCACTTAATGATCATCACCAGCCTATCACCAGCTGTTTGTGTTATATGTACTGTAGTAGGCTGTTAGCTCAAACTGTT
This sequence comes from Archivesica marissinica, assembly GCA_014843695.1. Taxonomy (NCBI): domain Eukaryota; kingdom Metazoa; phylum Mollusca; class Bivalvia; order Venerida; family Vesicomyidae; genus Archivesica; species Archivesica marissinica. The sequence goes on along the minus strand of CM026393.1, from coordinate 63,064,135 downwards.
TGTGTTATATGTACTGTAGGCTGTTAGCTCAACTGTTTGTGTTATATGTACTGTAGTAGGCTGTTAGCTCAACTGTTTGTGTTATATGTACTGTAGTAGGCTGTTAGCTCAACTGTTTGTGTTATATGTACTGTAGTAGGCTGTTAGCTCAGCTGTTTGTGTTATATGTACTGTAGGTTGTTAGCTCAACTGTTTGTGTTATATGTACTGTAGGTTGTTAGCTCAGCTGTTTGTGTTATATGTACTGTAGGCTGTTAGCTCAGCTGTTTGTGTTATATGTACTGTAGGCTGTTAGCTCAGCTGTTTGTGTTATATGTACTGTAGGATGTTAGCTCAACTGTTTGTGTTATATGTACTGTAGTAGGTTGTTAGCTCAACTGTTTGTGTTATATGTACTGTAGGCTGTTAGCTCAACTGTTTGTGTTATATGTACTGTAGTAGGTTGTTAGCTCAACTGTTTGTGTTATATGTACTGTAGGCTGTTAGCTCAGCTGTTTGTGTTATATGTACTGTAGGCTGTTAGCTCAACTGTTTGTGTTATATGTACTGTAGTGGCTGTTAGCTCAACTGTTTGTGTTATATGTACTGTAGGTTGTTAGCTCAACTGTTTGTGTTATATGTACTGTAGGTTGTTAGCTCAACTGTTTGTGTTATATGTACTGTAGGCTGTTAGCTCAGCTGTTTGTGTTATATGTACTGTAGGCTGTTAGCTCAACTGTTTGTGTTATATGTACTGTAGGCTGTTAGCTCAACTGTTTGTGTTATATGTACTGTAGTAGGTTGTTAGCTCAACTGTTTGTGTTATATGTACTGTAGGTTGTTAGCTCAACTGTTTGTGTTATATGTACTGTAGGCTGTTAGCTCAGCTGTTTGTGTTATATGTACTGTAGGCTGTTAGCTCAACTGTTTGTGTTATATGTACTGTAGGCTGTTAGCTCAACTGTTTGTGTTATATGTACTGTAGTAGGTTGTTAGCTCAACTGTTTGTGTTATATGTACTGTAGGCTGTTAGCTCAGCTGTTTGTGTTATATGTACTGTAGGCTGTTAGCTCAGCTGTTTGTGTTATATGTACTGTAGGCTGTTAGCTCAACTGTTTGTGTTATATGTACTGTAGTAGGTTGTTAGCTCAGCTGTTTGTGTTATATGTACTGTAGGCTGTTAGCTCAACTGTTTGTGTTATATGTACTGTAGTAGGCTGTTAGCTCAACTGTTTGTGTTATATGTACTGTAGTAGGTTGTTAGCTCAGCTGTTTGTGTTATATGTACTGTAGGCTGTTAGCTCAGCTGTTTGTGTTATATGTACTGAAGTAGGCTGTTAGCTCAACTGTTTGTGTTATATGTACTCTAGGCTGTTAGCTCAACTGTTTGTGTTATATGTACTCTAGGCTGTTAGCTCAGCTGTTTGTGTTATATGTACTCTAGGCTGTTAGCTCAACTGTTTGTGTTATATGTACTCTAGGCTGTTAGCTCAACTGTTTGTGTTATATGTACTCTGGCTGTTAACTCAACTGTTTGTGTTATATGTACTCTAGGCTGTTAGCTCAACTGTTTGTGTTATATGTACTGTAGGCTGTTAGCTCAACTGTTTGTGTTATATGTACTGTAGGTTGTTAGCTCAACTGTTTGTGTTATATGTACTGTAGGTTGTTAGCTCAACTGTTTGTGTTATATGTACTGTAGGTTGTTAGCTCAACTGTTTGTGTTATATGTACTGTAGTAGGCTGTTAGCTCAGTTGTTTGTGTTATATGTACTGTAGTAGGTTGTTAGCTCAACTGTTTGTGTTATATGTACTGTAGGTTGTTAGCTCAGCTGTTTGTGTTATATGTACTCTAGGCTGTTAGCTCAACTGTTTGTGTTATATGTACTCTAGGCTGTTAGCTCAGCTGTTTGTGTTATATGTACTCTAGGCTGTTAGCTCAACTGTTTGTGTTATATGTACTCTAGGCTGTTAGCTCAACTGTTTGTGTTATATGTACTCTAGGCTGTTAGCTCAACTGTTTGTGTTATATGTACTGTAGGCTGTTAGCTCAACTGTTTGTGTTATATGTACTGTAGGTTGTTAGCTCAACTGTTTGTGTTATATGTACTGTAGGTTGTTAGCTCAACTGTTTGTGTTATATGTACTGTAGGTTGTTAGCTCAACTGTTTGTGTTATATGTACTCTAGGCTGTTAGCTCAACTGTTTGTGTTATATGTACTGTAGTAGGCTGTTAGCTCAGTTGTTTGTGTTATATGTACTGTAGTAGGTTGTTAGCTCAACTGTTTGTGTTATATGTACTGTAGGCTGTTAGCTCAGCTGTTTGTGTTATATGTACTCTACGCTGTTAGCTCAACTGTTTGTGTTATATGTACTCTAGGCTGTTAGCTCAGCTGTTTGTGTTATATGTACTCTAGGCTGTTAGCTCAACTGTTTGTGTTATATGTACTCTAGGCTGTTAGCTCAACTGTTTGTGTTATATGTACTGTAGGTTGTTAGCTCAACTGTTTGTGTTATATGTACTGTAGGTTGTTAGCTCAACTGTTTGTGTTATATGTACTGTAGGTTGTTAGCTCAGCTGTTTGTGTTATATGTACTGTAGGCTGTTAGCTCAGCTGTTTGTGTTATATGTACTGTAGGCTGTTAGCTCAGCTGTTTGTGTTATATGTACTGTAGGATGTTAGCTCAACTGTTTGTGTTATATGTACTGTAGTAGGTTGTTAGCTCAACTGTTTGTGTTATATGTACTGTAGGCTGTTAGCTCTGCTGTTTGTGTTATATGTACTGTAGGCTGTTAGCTCAACTGTTTGTGTTATATGTACTGTAGGCTGTTAGCTCAACTGTTTGTGTTATATGTACTGTAGGCTGTTAGCTCAACTGTTTGTGTTATATGTACTGTAGTAGGTTGTTAGCTCAACTGTTTGTGTTATATGTACTGTAGGCTGTTAGCTCAGCTGTTTGTGTTATATGTACTGTAGGCTGTTAGCTCAGCTGTTTGTGTTATATGTACTGTAGGCTGTTAGCCCAACTGTTTGTGTTATATGTACTGTAGTAGGTTGTTAGCTCAGCTGTTTGTGTTATATGTACTGTAGGCTGTTAGCTCAGCTGTTTGTGTTATATGTACTGTAGGCTGTTAGCTCAGCTGTTTGTGTTATATCATTATGTACTGTAGGCTGTTAGCTCAACTGTTTGTGTTATATGTACTGAAGTAGGCTGTTAGCTCAACTGATTGTGTTATATGTACTCTAGGCTGTTAGCTCAACTGTTTGTGTTATATGTACTGTAGTAGGCTGTTAGCTCAACTGTTTGTGTTATATGTACTGTAGTAGGTTGTTAGCTCAACTGTTTGTGTTATATGTACTCTAGGCTGTTAGCTCAACTGTTTGTGTTATATGTACTGTAGGTTGTTAGCTCAACTGTTTGTGTTATATGTACTCTAGGCTGTTAGCTCAACTGTTTGTGTTATATGTACTCTAGGCTGTTAGCTCAACTGTTTGTGTTATATGTACTCTAGGCTGTTAGCTCAACTGTTTGTGTTATATGTACTCTAGGCTGTTAGCTCAGCTGTTTGTGTTATATGTACTCTAGGCTGTTAGCTCAACTGTTTGTGTTATATGTACTCTAGGCTGTTAGCTCAACTGTTTGTGTTATATGTACTCTAGGCTGTTAGCTCAACTGTTTGTGTTATATGTACTCTAGGCTGTTAGCTCAACTGTTTGTGTTATATGTACTGTAGGCTGTTAGCTCAACTGTTTGTGTTATATGTACTGTAGGCTGTTAGCTCAACTGTTTGTGTTATATGTACTGTAGGCTGTTAGCTCAACTGTTTGTGTTATATGTACTGTAGGTTGTTAGCTCAACTGTTTGTGTTATATGTACTGTAGGCTGTTAGCTCAACTGTTTGTGTTATATGTACTGTAGGTTGTTAGCTCACTGTTTGTGTTATATGTACTGTAGGCTGTTAGCTCAACTGTTTGTGTTATATGTACTGTAGTGTTGTTAGCTCAACTGTTTGTGTTATATGTACTGTAGGCTGTTAGCTCAACTGTTTGTGTTATATGTACTGTAGTAGGCTGTTAGCTCAACTGTTTGTGTTATATGTACTGTAGTAGGTTGTTAGCTCAACTGTTTGTGTTATATGTACTGTAGGCTGTTAGCTCAGCTGTTTGTGTTATATGTACTCTAGGCTGTTAGCTCAACTGTTTGTGTTATATGTACTCTAGGCTGTTAGCTCAACTGTTTGTGTTATATGTACTTAGGCTGTTAGCTCAGCTGTTTGTGTTATATGTACTTAGGCTGTTAGCTCATGTTGTGTTATATGTACTTAGGCTGTTAGCTCAACTGTTTGTGTTATATGTACGTAGGCTGTTAGCTCAACTGTTTGTGTTATATGTACTGTAGGTTGTTAGCTCAACTGTTTGTGTTATATGTACTGTAGGTTGTTAGCTCAACTGTTTGTGTTATATGTACTGTAGGCTGTTAGCTCAACTGTTTGTGTTATATGTACTGTAGTAGGCTGTTAGCTCAGTTGTTTGTGTTATATGTACTGTAGTAGGTTGTTAGCTCAACTGTTTGTGTTATATGTACTGTAGGCTGTTAGCTCAGTAGCTCAACTGTTTGTGTTATATGTACTCTAGGCTGTTAGCTCACTGTTTGTGTTATATGTACTCTAGGCTGTTAGCTCAACTGTTTGTGTTATATGTACTGTAGGCTGTTAGCTCAACTGTTTGTGTTATATGTACTGTAGGTTGTTAGCTCAACTGTTTGTGTTATATGTACTGTAGGTTGTTAGCTCAACTGTTTGTGTTATA
>CM026393.1:62975203-63058345 GCA_014843695.1 Archivesica marissinica | reverse complement strand
TGTTTGTGTTATATGTACTCTAGGCTGTTAGCTCAACTGTTTGTGTTATATGTACTGTAGGCTGTTAGCTCAACTGTTTGTGTTATATGTACTGTAGGTTGTTAGCTCAACTGTTTGTGTTATATGTACTGTAGGTTGTTAGCTCAACTGTTTGTGTTACAGGGCGTTCATTTGACCTATGCTCCCGGGTTTTGACGCATGAAAATAGGTAAAGACGCTTGTTTGACTCTTGGTGAAAATGCGTTGTGCGTCAACTTTGACCCGGGACGATGAGCAGTCAAGCGTCATCGAACATTAATTTTTATCAACAGGGTAATTATCCTAATCTGCCTGTCAAATGCAATCGGAGAGGGTGGAGTCCGTCTAAAAATAAACGCCGTAACTCCGGCTTCGGCCAATGAACGAAGATGTCTGTAAAATTTGCCAACAACCATAAGCCTAGATATATTCTCGTAAAATTGGAGCCAAATTTACATGAAAATACGACTTTTCTGCTGATTTAATGAATTTTATTAAAAGGTCATGCTTTTATCTTATTGTCGATACCAAAATCATATTCAGGAACAAACAATAAGCTACCCGAATTTTGTTTTTAAATCAGTGACTCTAGCCGTAAATCTAAGCGCGTCCATTTTGAATATACTGATGCCACATATTATACGACGCCAGTGAATGATAAAACTTCTTTGTAGCCAATAAACAATTTAATTTACGAGTTTATATGATTTATTGCAATTCGTAACTAAATATATTTTATGAAAATCAATTCTTTTCATAGTAATTCCGAGTATTCACGTCGTTATTTTACATTATGAACATTTTCAGATTCGTCCCAGTTTGGGAACAGCTGATCAATAACTCAGAATTTTAGTTGATTTCGCAAATGATAATTATACATATAACATATGCATAAAAATGTGCTAAAATTCAAAAATGCATAGATATTTAAATGAATATGTCCCCTTTATATAAGAAATTCATGTTTTACAATGGCACGGAACCGTACTCGATCCGTTTCGTACTCGATCCATTTCGTACCAATTTCATGAAATATATATATATGCAGATCAGCTAAAAAATGTATTTTGTATAATCGACATTTCTGTTGGTTTGTCAAGGCTAATCTGGATGCAGGACCCCAGAAGACTCATGTTGAAACCAACTACTCTTGATCATTTGGTGACCTTTGCAACTGGGATACAATGTAGAACTATGCAAGTTGTATGTATGTATGACTACATTCATGTCAAACCACTTGCGGGGACCTAGAAATGCTTTCCTGGGCAGAATTAGTCGACCTGAGTGGTTATCCAGTACTAAGGATTTTGTGTGAGGTATCAAATCCGGATTGTTCTATTCCAAATCCTATGCTCTACATGTACCACAAAGTAACTTAAATACTTGTAAGGTTGAACCGTTCTAAATCCAGATGCAAAGCTCAGCAAACTAGTCGATGTTTTCTCTAATTATGATAACAAAATTACTGGTTGCACCCAAGACACACCTTGGTCCAGAGGTTATTATATGGTCGGGAAAATGTTATCTGTACGGAAAGTACCAACATGCATATTGACTTGAAAAATCCAGTTTGACTCTTGAGATTTTGACCTCAAGGGTCATTGACTCTTGACTTTCAAAGTCTAGTGAACGCCCTGTGTTATATGTACTCTAGGCTGTTAGCTCAACTGTTTGTGTTATATGTACTGTAGTAGGCTGTTAGCTCAGCTGTTTGTGTTATATGTACTGTAGTAGGTTGTTAGCTCAACTGTTTGTGTTATATGTACTGTAGCCTGTTAGCTCAGCTGTTTGTGTTATATGTACTGTAGGATGTTAGCTCAACTGTTTGTGTTATATGTACTGTAGTAGGTTGTTAGCTCAACTGTTTGTGTTATATGTACTGTAGGCTGTTAGCTCAACTGTTTGTGTATATGTACTGTAGGCTGTTAGCTCAACTGTTTGTGTTATATGTACTGTAGTAGGCTGTTAGCTCAACTGTTTGTGTTATATGTACTGTAGTAGGTTGTTAGCTCAGCTGTTTGTGTTATATGTACTTAGCAGCTCAAGTGTTTGTGTTATATGTATGTAGTAGGCTGTTAGCTCAACTGTTTGTGTTATAATGTACTGTAGGCTGTTAGCTCAGCTGTTTGTGTTATATGTACTGTAGGCTGTTAGCTCAGCTGTTTGTGTTATATGTACTGTAGGCGGTTAGCTCAACTGTTTGTGTTATATGTACTGTAGGCTGTTAGCTCAGCTGTTTGTGTTATATGTACTGTAGGCTGTTAGCTTAGCTGTTTGTGTTATATGTACTGTAGGCGGTTAGCTCAACTGTTTGTGTTATATGTACTGTAGGCTGTTAGCTCAGCTGTTTGTGTTATATGTACTGTAGGCTGTTAGCTTAGCTGTTTGTGTTATATGTACTGTAGGCGGTTAGCTCAACTGTTTGTGTTATATGTACTGTAGGCTGTTAGCTCAGCTGTTTGTGTTATATGTACTGTAGGCTGTTAGCTTAGCTGTTTGTGTTATATGTACTGTAGGCGGTTAGCTCAACTGTTTGTGTTATATGTACTGTAGGCTGTTAGCTCAGCTGTTTGTGTTATATGTACTGTAGGCTGTTAGCTTAGCTGTTTGTGTTATATGTACTGTAGACGGTTAGCTCAACTGTTTGTGTTATATGTACTGTACACAGGCACAAGACACAAACTTTTTTTTTTTGGCCAATGGTCATATATTAAGTAATGTTTACTAAATGCAACCAACGGAAATAAAACAAGCATGCAGAAACATCAACGAGAAACTAGGTAAAAACGACCAGATCACTAATATGCCCTTGTGGTCCCGACCGGAAGACCTTATTCTATCAACAAATACTTTTTATTTCATGGCGATCGGTCAAATAACACCAGAATGGCACATTGTTTCATTGTGAACAGCAGAAAATGCAATGTTGTCGTTTTCGCTGGGCGTTCGGTACTTATCCTAAGTTTCTTCTTGACAGGCATTAATATAGAGCTAGGAGGTTCTGCCTGGGCATTTCTCTCTTTAGCTCTTGTAATACCTCTGTTACTATATGAAGCTTTGCAATTAGCATGCCATTTCGAGTTGTTCTTTATCAAAGTCGCAGCAATCCCAGATCCATCATTAACACGTTGTGAGCTCTCTGTCAAAGGGCAATGCACACAGGTTATGAAGTATTTGAATGTTATTAGTTAGGGAAATATATCCTGTATTCTCCCTGTGTGTTCCTCTGTAAATGACTGGATTTTGTAGATGGTTCCCATCATCAGTCTGACACAAGACACAAAGAGATCAGTATGTATCCGTTGATTCCTATTGGTTTATTTTAACATTTAATGGAATAACCATAGTCACAATCTATCCTGATACAAAATAGAAAATCACCATAAGTGAACAAAATTTAGAGAAAATGGAATATTCATTATATAAGCACAACGCAACAACAAACAATGACCCAATTATGGCCCAATCGGGCTTCAAATTGGCCGAAATTGATGTTCTACCTACTCCAGAACACTAATCAAGTTGACATCTGCTGAAAGATAAAAATAGCAAAGCATATGTTCATATGTGATAAAAGGGAAAAAAATATCGACAATTTCTAATTTTTATTTCTGAGTATTGGAGACCCCTTAAAGACACGCCGAAATATTAATGGGCGAGTGTCAGAAACTACTGCCTGTCAGACTTTTCATAAACTACTTCACTTTGGCTAGCTTTGTGCAAAAAATCAGACTTCCCTCCAAAAGTGAACATGTTGTCCGTTTAGTTGCACCTATAGTGGGAATTGTGTATTAAATTGTTGTTTGCATATTTCTTTTACAGCCTATAGAAGATCACATGGTACCGGAGTTTCTACAAGATATCCCTACTTTTATGACACATGGTAAGCTTGCCTATGTTTTTAGATTTAACGTGTATGTATGGATTAATAGGTGTGGTTTAACATGTACTGTATCAGTAGTTAACAGGTTTGAATGTGTGGGTGTTGTGTAATGTGTTCTACAGGTTTGAATGTGTGGGTGTTGTCAGGGTTCCCGCTGTTGGTCGACAATTGCGACAAAAAACAAATATTGGCGCTAAATTTTGTTAATTGGTGAAACTATTTGGTGCAGCATTTTTAAAAAAAAAAAATTCCGCACATGTTTTGTCGAATACATGGCTTCAGCTATTTATTTGTGAACTATATGGCTCTTAGTTGGCTCCCAAGTTTTTTTAATTGGCTCCAGTGTTTTTCAATTTGCGACAGAAGTGGCACAGACAAACATTCATACAGAGGGAACCTCTGTGTTGTGTAATGTGTGGGTGTTGTGTAATGTGTGGGTGTTGTGTAATAATGTGTGGGTGTTGTGTAATGTGTGGGTGTTGTGTAATGTGTGGGTGTTGTGTAATGTGTGGGTGTTGTGTAATGTGTGGGTGTTGTGTAATGTGTGGGTGTTGTGTAATGTGTACTACAGGTTGAATGTGTGGGTGTTGTGTAATGTGTACTACAGGTTGAATGTGTGGGTGTTGTGTAATGTGTACTACAGGTTGAATGTGTGGGTGTTGTGTAATGTGTACTACAGGTTGAATGTGTGGGTGTTGTGTAATGTGTACTACAGGTTGAATGTGTGGGTGTTGTGTAATGTGTACTACAGGTTGAATGTGTGGATGTTGTGTAATGTGTACTACAGGTTGGAATGTGTGGATGTTGTGTAATGTGTGGGTGTTGTGTAATGTGTGGGTGTTGTGTAATGTGTGGATGTTGTGTAATGTGTGGGTGTTGTGTAATGTGTGGGTGTGTGAATGTGTGGGTGTTGTGTAATGTGTGTAGGTGTGTAATGTGTGGGTGTTGTGTAATGTGTGGGTGTTGTGTAATGTGTGGGTGTTGTGTAATGTGTGGGTGTTGTGTAATGTGTGGGTGTTGTGTAATGTGTGGGTGTTGTGTAATGTGTGGGTGTTGTGTAATAATGTGTGGGTGTTGTGTAATGTGGGGTGTTGTGTAATGTGTGGATGTTGTGTGGGTGTTGTGTAATAATGTGTGGATGTTGTGTAATGTGTGGGTGTTGTGTAATGTGTGGGTGTTGTGTAATGTGTACTACAGGTTGAATGTGTGGGTGTTGTGTAATGTGTACTACAGGTTGAATGTGTGGGTGTTGTGTAATGTGTACTACAGGTTGAATGTGTGGGTGTTGTGTAATGTGTGGGTGTTGTGTAATGTGTGGGTGTTGTGTAATGTGTGGATGTTGTGTAATGTGTGGATGTTGTGTAATGTGTAATACAGGTTGAATGTGTGGGTGTTGTGTAATGTGTGGGTGTTGTGTAATGTGTGGGTGTTGTGTAATGTGTGGGTGTTGTGTAATAATGTGTGGGTGTTGTGTAATGTGTGGATGTTGTGTAATGTGTGGGTATTGTGTAATGTGTACTACAGGTTGGAATGTGTGGGTGTTGTGTAATGTGTTCTACAGGTTGAATGTGTGGTTGTTGTGTAATGTGTACTACAGGTTGAATGTGTGGATGTTGTGTAATGTGTACTACAGGTTGAATGTGTGGATGTTGTGTAATGTGTACTACAGGTTGAATGTGTGGATGTTGTGTAATGTGTACTACAGGTTGAATGTGTGGGTGTTGTGTAATGTGTACTACAGGTTGAATGTGTGGATGTTGTGTAATGTGTACTACAGGTTGAATGTGTGGGTGTTATGTAATGTGTACTACAGGTTGAATGTGTGGATGTTGTGTAATGTGTACTACAGGTTGAATGTGTGGATGTTGTGTAATGTGTTCTACAGGTTGAATGTGTGGATGTTGTGTAATGTGTGGGTGTTGTGTAATGTGTGGGTGTTGTGTAATGTGTACTACAGGTTGAATGTGTGGATGTTGTGTAATGTGTACTACAGGTTGGAATGTGTGGATGTTGTGTAATGTGTACTACAGGTTGGAATGTGTGGATGTTGTGTAATGTGTACTACAGGTTGGAATGTGTGGATGTTGTGTAATGTGTACTACAGGTTGGAATGTGTGGGTGTTGTGTAATGTGTACTACAGGTTGGAATGTGTGGATGTTGTGTAATGTGTACTACAGGTTGGAATGTGTGGATGTTGTGTAATGTGTACTACAGGTTGAATGTGTGGATGTTGTGTAATGTGTACTACAGGTTGGAATGTGTGGATGTTGTGTAATGTGTTCTACAGGTTGGAATGTGTACTACAGGTTGAATGTGTGGATGTTGTGTAATGTGTGGATGTTGTGTAATGTGTGGATGTTGTGTAATGTGTTCTACAGGTTGAATGTGTGGATGTTGTGTAATGTGTACTACAGGTTGGAATGTGTGGATGTTGTGTAATGTGTTCTACAGGTTGGAATGTGTTCTACAGGTTGGAATGTGTACTACAGGTTGAATGTGTGGATGTTGTGTAATGTGTTCTACAGGTTGGAATGTGTTCTACAGGTTGGAATGTGTACTACAGGTTGAATGTGTGGGTGTTGTGTAATGTGTGGGTGTTGTGTAATGTGTTCTACAGGTTGCATGTGTGGATGTTGTGTAATGTGTACTACAGGTTGAATGTGTGGGTGTTGTGTAATGCAGGGCGTTCACTAGACTTTGAAACTCAAGAGTCAATGACCCTTGAGGTCAAAATCTCAAGAGTCAAACAGGAATTTTCAAGAGTCAAGCTGGAATTTTCAATAGTCAAATATATGCATGTTGGTACTTTACGTACATGTAATTTTTGTAGGTTCGTGCTACCACTGTTAGCGAAGGGATTTTTCTTTTTAGCATCTCTACACCAAGTACAATACAACAGAATCTGATCATCAGTTTGTTTCATTTCCAGCCACTCAAATTCATTAAGCCACTCAGACCTGAGTTTTCTTTTTACTTTAGACTTACGAGTGTCACAGTCTACTAAATGGCGTTTAGGTGTCCCAGGTTCACTAACACTATCACTCAGCTTACGTTTGCTGGGTGTGCCAATTCCGAAGTGACTAAGGCTTTTCTGAACCATATTTAAGATTTAATTTCTAAAACTGATACTCTTTAATTTTTTATCTCCGATCTGATTGAAAATATAACTAAGAATGATTTAGGAATATTCTCCAGAAAATGAAGGAATAATGTAGAAACAATGAAATGATTAATGGGTGGTGCACACAATGAATACCCATAGAAATCTGTAACAAACAATAGCAAAAGTCATCATCAAACGATTCCGGCGTATAATTTCTATATCAGTGGCCCACTATAAGCTTCTCAAATAGCAGACAACTTATTATTGACAATACACGTGTTACAAAAACACCGTTTTATCTATGCCGATTGTACATTGACAATACACATAATGTCAACACCTACTTAAACTTCTCAGTTCTCATGATTAGCAGCACATATGATGGCAAACAACACAAACGGTAATTGGTTGTTTGCAAAACTTGCTAAAGGTGTTTATTGTGACAATCAATAATAATTGTCTTTTGATAAAAACTAATTTTTACCGGAAAAATACCGAGCCGTACAGGTATTAGAGAAACGTTATTAAAGATTTATTTCCCTTTGATACTAAAGTTTGGGTAAGCCGTTTTTCTCAACCACCCAACTGAATAATGACATCAACCATGCGTTTTGAACATAACCATGGGCGGCGCAAGTGATGAAGGCGCTTTATGCGTGGTTGATACTATATTCTGATCGGCTGGTTGAGATAAAGATTTTACGTAGAGTTTGCCTAGACGCCATTAAATTTTTGTCCGATTGTGAGTCCCTCGTAAATCACGATCGTGTTCATAACGAAATGCAGCAGACTTTTGATGAAAATAACTGCGTTTTATATATGAACGATTACGGTCTTCGACCTCGTAGACAGACATATTTTGATAATTACTCCGCTGAGAAAATATTTGATGACGCATGGCCGATCAACGCCCCGGGTCAAGTTGACTCTCAGGCCATTTTCACCAAGAGTCAAAAAGCGTCTTTATCAATTTTCGTGCGTCAAAACCCGGGAGCTCGGGTCAAATGAACGCCCTGTAATGTGTGGATGTTGTGTAATGTGTGGGTGTTGTGTAATGTGTTCTACAGGTTGAATGTGTGGATGTTGTGTAATGTGTTCTACAGGTTGAATGTGTGGATGTTGTGTAATGTGTGGATGTTGTGTACTACAGGTTGGAATGTGTGGATGTTGTGTAATGTGTGGATGTTGTGTAATGTGTTCTACAGGTTGAATGTGTGGATGTTGTGTACTACAGGTTGGAATGTGTGGATGTTGTGTAATGTGTACTACTACAGGTTGGAATGTGTGGGTGTTGTGTAATGTGTACTACAGGTTGGAATGTGTGGATGTTGTGTAATGTGTGGATGTTGTGTAATGTGTGGATGTTGTGTAATGTGTGGATGTTGTGTAATATGTGGATGTTGTGTAATGTGTGGATATTGTGTAATGTGTGGATGTTGTGTAATGTGTACAACCATCGGGACATTCATTTTCAGAGAAATTGGCCCAAAATGTTGCAACCGTACTGCTTGTAGTCAGTCAAACAATGATTCAAGAAGTTACTAAGTTCGGTAAATGTTATAGCATAACTATTTACTCTATCTGTCGATAGTATGGATACACAGTGGAAACCCCTCAAAACTGGAACCACTCTAAAGCGGAATTCCCTCCAAACCAGACGATTTACCTGGTCCAGAAATATTTCCATCTTTATTCATTGTGAAAAAACCTCTATTAACCGAAACCCCTCTTTTCCGAACACCGGACAAGTTTTAAGACCCATTTTTCCACATTTCTATTGTAAATTACACCTGAAAAACAAATGCCCAGCTGCGAAATTGTTGATCCGAACGATCTTAGTCTCACCTGAAGGTTAACACCTTTTGTGGTTGGCATATTGTTTATGGTACATAATATTAGTATTATTATACGGTGTTTTCTCCAGTCTGTGTGTGCCATTAGATTTTGACAATCTCGGTAAAAAGATGTTCTTTGGCCCATAAGCGCTCACTATTTAGAAATTGTTATTTTCATGTGCAAGTTGTACATCGGAACTTCATTTCTGCCTCGATTTTAGTGCCAAAGAGTAATTGTTATACATGGTGGCGCGTTATACACCGATAAAAACGGTGGTCGAGTTGAGAATCTAGCATTTAATTTATAATGGCATTACAAGATTATATAAAACTGCTTAGTTTATACAAATTTATTTTAGCTGGATTGCGAAACAAGTTCTTTCAACTTATATTAATCACTCTCGAGACCTCATTCCTGATGGAATCCATCGCCATGAAGGAGAGAGAAGAGGCAACGTGGAATTTAAATGCCTTGCCTAAGGGCACAATCGTAACGTCTCCAGCGGGGTTCGAACTCTGGACCTTTCGCACCTGAAGCGAATGGGCTATCACGACTTCCACAACTTAAAACTGCTTGTGTTTTCAGGATGTGGTGATATTTCCCCGTACACAGAGAGTCCACCATCCACCAGACACGATGATCAGAAACCTGAAACTGATGCAAAAGTCATTTCTACACCACCATCTTCTGAAAAATACATTCCACCGCATCAAAAAAATCAGGGGTCATCCCCTGGTTCTGCAGGGTCTAGTTTGACCAATCAGAGCATTTCAGTACAGAATACATCGAGTACTTCCGGACAGAAGTATTCCAATTTTCCTGCCAAACACAGTCCACAAATGTCTCAGTCGACTACGTCTGCTTGTAAAACCAAGGAACCAGTTATTGATTTTTTCCCATTTGACAATGTTTCCGTTTATCCACCATCGCCAAGCAGCCCTATCAAGTCGCCAACAAGGACAGGTTCCTATGGACGGCATGAGCAGGGTCATAATGGATCCTACTTTTCAAGGTCCCCTTCAAAATATGAACAATATGGTTCTAGTAATGGCTACAGGCAGGGACACGGTGACGACTATTCAGTTCCAATGACTAATAAAGGGAAAGGAGACAATAGACTATCGCATCCTGGTCGACAACATGAGAGGAATAGATTTGCAGCAAACTTTGACAACTTACCGGCGCCCAGCAATACATTTGAACCTGACTACTTGTACCAGCAGACAGATAGACCTGTTGAAAATCCAAGCATTTCGAACACCTTTCCAAACCTTGAAAGGACACAGAGTGAATCTGGATTGCAAAGAAGTGCGAACACGAGTGCCAGTAGCGGAGATTATGGTCAATCTCCAAGGGTAAGGCCCAAACTGAATATTCCTGATTCATCTGCAAGTCAGTCCCCTTTTTACCCACCTCAGCAAAAGGGAGAACATGCAAGTGGATATGCTGCTCCAAGGGCGTGGACTTTAACTCCTCCTCGTCTGTTTGAACAGTCTCACTCGTCGCCACCTAATTTATCCCACGAGCTGAATCCCCCAGGATTTTACCACACTCATATGCCACCACCTCCTTTGAACCAGTCTGGTCAATATTACAACCAGTCTGGTCCACCTGTGCCGCTTATTAAACAAAACAGTAGTACGGGAATCGTGAGCAGCTCTCCAATAAAAGTCCCACTTCAGAGCGAGTTTGATTCAAGGAATAACCATCCACCTATAAATATGGGTAGTCCGTATCAGGATCAATATCATAAAGATGGTTTCCGACACAATTACGTTTCCCCGCCTAATGTACGCCCTTCGTTGTCCGATCAAGATAACAAATTGAATAAGAACAGTAACCACCAGGGCTTTTCAAAGACACCGGTAAAAATTGCATTGCCATCACCATCCAAATATCAAGGGTACGAACCCCCAAACATGTCACCAGAGAGTCCGGAATCTCCAGCGATTGCAGCGTTCAACCTGGGTGATTTGGAGTACACACAAATGACGTCAACGGATCACTTCCATCAATGGAACCACCAGAAGCGGCTCCAGGCCCTAAACGAGGAAGCAGAGGATATAGCTAGGGAAAGCAAGGAACAATCGGAACTTGTCGCCATTTCTAGATATGGTCAGTACATATACTTCAGATGTCACTGTTTTTTTTTAATGAATTTTTACGTTTTCAGACGATAGCTATGTAGCAGATGACCACTTCATATGTTATCCTGGTGACATACAGGTGACATAAGCAATAACCTGTGTATTTGTGTTTCAAAAAGAGGCTGTGCAAAGAATGTTCACTCTCAATTAAGCATAATATATATTGCAATATCAGTTAGTCAGAAATTAATCAAAACTGCATCAACAAAGTGAAAGCAACCGCACTGACCTTCATCTTTTATTTACACGGCGATACCAATTATCGGTGACGATGTAAATTTCACCACGGAAGTTTAAACCAGTAGCAATACATATCATATAATGCAATCATGTGACTTCACATGGGTGGCAGACACATTACAAATGTCAAATGCATTTGATACTTACAAGGGAACCAGTCTTGCAGTCATCTAAATATTGACTACGAAAACATAGGAGTGTAATGAAAAAGAGCAAGTTTTGAACAAATGAAGGTAAATTGAACTGTAGAAATGACATTTCAGCTTGTATTTGCTATGGATATTTGCGGAACTTCGACGGAAATAGTCGATAGTAAGCACAAAATGAGCATGTACGGCTCATTTGGATTTATTCTGATATCATCATTAATTAGTATTCACAGATATTAGTGTCACTGGGGATAATTAAGGATTACTATTTTTTACCTTGAGCAGGTAACCAGCATGTACATGTACAAATGAGTAGTTTGTCTGTGCCGCCAAGTGTTGTATTCATATTTCAGGGGCAAAAGTACATTTAAGGCTTGTAAAACTGGTTCCCTTGTAAAACTTGTTCAATAGTTATACCGGTTCCCTTGTAAAACTGGTTCCCTTGTAAAACTTGTTAAATAGTTATACCGGTTCCCTTGTAAACTTGTTCCATTGTAAAACTGGTTCCCTTGTAAAACTAGTTCAATAGTTATACCAGTTCCCTTGTAAAACTTGTTCAATAGTAAAACCAGTTCCCTTGTAAAACTGGTTCCCTTGTAAAACTTGTTCAATAGTTATACCAGTTCCCTTGTAAAACTTGTTCAATAGTTATACCAGTTCCCTTGTAAAACTTGTTCAATAGTTATACCAGTTCCCTGTAAAACTTGTTCAATAGTTATACCAGTTCCCTTGTAAAACTTGTTCAATAGTTATACCAGTTCCCTTGTAAAACTTGTTCAATAGTTATACCAGTTCCCTTGTAAAACTTGTTCCATTGTAAAACTTGTTCAATAGTAAAACCGGTTCCCTTGTAAACTTGTTCCATTGTAAAACTGGTTCCCTTGTAAAACTTGTTAAATAGTTATACCAGTTCCCTTGTAAAACTTGTTCAATAGTTAACCGGTTCCCTTGTAAAACTTGTTCCCTTGTAAAACTGGTTCCCTTGTAAAACTTGTTCCATTGTAAAACTGGTTCCCTTGTAAAACTTGTTAAATAGTTATACCAGTTCCCTTGTAAAACTTGTTCAATAGTTATACCGGTTCCCTTGTAAAACTTGTTCCCTTGTAAAACTGGTTCCCTTGTAAAACTTGTTCCATTGTAAAACTGGTTCCCTTGTAAAACTTGTTCCATTGTAAAACTGGTTCCCTTGTAAAACTTTTTCAATAGTTATACCAGTTCCCTTGTAAAACCGGTTCCCTTGTAAAACCGGTTCCCTTGTAAAACTTGTTCAATAGTAAAACCAGTTCCCTTGTAAAACCGGTTCCCTTGTAAAACTGGTTCCCTTGTAAAACTTGTTCCATTGTAAAACTGGTTCCCTTGTAAAACTTTTTCAATAGTTATACCGGTTCCTTTGTAAGTCTTGTTCCATTGTAAAACTGGTTCCATTGTAAAACTGGTTCCCGTGTAAAACATGTTCTCTATTATGTTGTTTTGCAGGAGCCAGAGGACAGTCGGTGGAGTCAGTAGAAGACTGTGTACCGGCGTCGAACAATGGAGATATATTTGACCAGATCGCTCAGGAGATACAGTATACCTCTAAACATAGTCCAAAAGGTAACTTGGTATCCAGGTGTTCAACAGACCCATTTCAGCTTACTTTAGTTTATTCTAGGAGTGAGATATTACATTTGAGTATAAGGAGACTGCCTTATGGTCATTATTATTCATCCTGCTAAGCAACATCTATAAATCTACTTGGCAGAATTTGTTGAAACTTTCCCTGGACCTTTCGATTTTGTTTGGGTTCGAGTTTGGTTATAAACTAAGTTATTAGGTCAAATTAAAAACAACTTTGAACAACATTTCGGAAACCAGTGGACAGAATTTGTTTATGCCAGAAAAAGCTTTAAATAGCATCTGATCTCGACCTAAACACATTTGCGGAATTTGGTCTAACTTTGTCATAGCCACCTTTCTTACTTAGTTGGTTCAATGATTTAGTTGAGAAACTTGACTAGGCTACAGAGCTGGTCCTAGAGAAGGAAACATGGGCGAAATACTCACCCTTGTGATCGTAACGTTGTCCCTATGGGGGCTCCACTTCCTCCCAAATAAAAATAATACTTTTACAATTATAAAATATTGTCCAGTAAGCTGTACTAGCCATTGTAAAGCACTATTTTTATTCTTTTAGTATTTAATGGTCATACTGTGTATTTTAACCCTATTTTGTTGCAATTTATTAAATAATACTATTTAAGGATTCTCACTTCTGCCAAAAATGTTGACCTACGATATGCATTAAGTATTGTTTTGCTCAGTAGAAAAACACAATGTTTATGTATTGATTGTTTTACGGGGTAACTTCAAACACCAACATGAGTATGAATACATTTCAGGATATGAAGAGTTGAAAAAGTCACCAATAAGGAAGATTGGGTAAGCTGTCCATATTTTATTTTGAGATTTTCCTTTTTTTCTAAATTAGAAATTTTTCATCATGAAATATATCGTCAATGTACCTGATTTCGTCCCTCACCTGTTTCTGGCCTTTGTTGAATCACATAATTTTATTTACTTGATTTTATTTACTTCCGGAAAGCGAATGATGGCTTCGCTCTCAAGAACATTAGCTTTCTTGTTAGGGGTTCGCAGTATTACTTTTCAATCAAAGGTAAATATAAAGAAATATATGTGTTTGTTTATGCAGGAAGAAACACAACGACACATTCCTTAACCTCAACAATGACATAGTAATGAATCTTTGTTGTAAAAGATTAGGGTTTAATCTGAAATGTTCTACAATATTTTGTAAATAGGTGACTTGTGTAGGAGTCTTAGAAGCAGCTGGCCTCACGCATGTTCTAATTAGACTCTCTTTAACGTTTAGAACTGGAACGGAACTACTCTCCACTACAACAGACTACTGACCTTCCAAGTCACAATAATAGTCAGAAATTGATTTGTGGGCGTTAGAAGTAGAAATGGCTGATATGAATGTTAATTCAAGCTTAATTATTTATTCAATTTGTCATTTCTCTGCCTCTGTGGTCGAATGGTTACGGTCGCTGACTTGTATACCACTGTAACCTATCATCACTGATGGTCACGGGTTCGAGCCCCGCTCAGGCTGTGTCTCATTTATATGAAAAAGTTGGCAGTTTCTTACGGAGGTTGGTGCACCCAATTACTGGTTAACCGCTGGAGCCTGCCCAGGAAAGGTGTTGTTAGGTAAACTGCCCGCCGGCGATATAGCCCAAAATGGTGCTGATGCAGGCGTAAAACCCGAAATATAAATAAATAAATAAAATAAATCAATTTGTCATTTGTAATATTTCGAACGTCACTCTATTAATTTTTTTTTTAATTTATTTTTATTCCACATTCAACATAGATTACAATGATTTCTTAACACATTGACAGTAATAATACTGCTCATAGTGAATTAACATCATTAGTACATTCATGGTTCGATTTGGTCAATTTTAATAATAGTCTAGAAAGTAAAGTCTAAAGTGTTTCTTTATTATAGTGTCACCCCTATTTAAAGGGCCATCCATTTCTGACTTATGAGACACCTATTGTTATGAACATCAGTACTTCCCGAATCCTATGCTTGTAGACCAGGCGCCAGGCTGGTAGGCAATCGGTAACCATTATTTAACTAGCTGTCGTCTCACCAACCGGCCAATTCAGAACGAACCCATGACGAGGTTCGAATCTTCGACCTCCCGCTACATAGGCGGACGCCTTAACGACTAGGCCATAGAGACGGTAGAGCATCAAACTATGAATATTTCGGACCAAAATACATTTACCGTATTATGAAATTTTTGGTGGATATCTTTCAGAAATTGACAAAAATAAATCGACGTACATGTACGTAATAAATACGCAATTATCGGATAGCAAAATGAGGAATAATATGAGTAGATTTAAAAGAATAATAAAAATAAAGGTAATACTTTTAAAAAATGGTTCTTGACATTTTGTTCATGTTTGTTTAACTTATCATGTAAGAAGGCAATCTCACGTTCTAAGCTGATTCGTTTGTTTAAATATATGATGAATCTTATTAATAATTATATTTATAAGTGAATTAATTATTGGCAGTATCACTTGTTTATTGACAGTATCGCTTGTTTATTGGCGGTATCACTTGTTTATTGGCGGTATCACTTGTTTATTGGCAGTATCACTTGTTTATTGGCAGTATCACTTGTTTATTGGCAGTATCACTTGTTTATTGGCAGTATCACTTGTTTATTGGTGGTATCACTTGTTTATTGGCAGTATTGCTTGTTTATTGGCAGTATTGCTTGTTTATTGGCAGTATCACTTGTTTATTGGTGGTATCACTTGTTTATTGGTGGTATCACTTGTTTATTGGTGGTATCACTTGTTTATTGGCGGTATCACTTGTTTATTGGCGGTATCACTTGTGTATTGGCAGTATCACTTGTTTATTGGCAGTATCACTTGTTTATTGGCAGTATTGCTTGTTTATTGGCAGTATTGCTTGTTTATTGGCAGTATCACTTGTTTATTGGTGGTATCACTTGTTTATTGGTGGTATCACTTGTTTATTGGCAGTATCGCTTGTTTATTAACAGTATCACTTGTTCATTGGCAGTATCACTTGTGTATTGGCAGTATCACTTGTTTATTGGCGGTATCACTTGTTTATTGGTGGTATCACTTGTTTATTGGTGGTATCACTTGTTTATTGGTGGTATCACTTGTTTATTGGCAGTATCGCTTGTTTATTAACAGTATCACTTGTTTATTGGCAGTATCACTTGTTTATTGGTGGTATCACTTGTGTATTGGTGGTATCACTTGTTTATTGGCAGTATCACTTGTTTATTGGCAGTATCACTTGTTTATTGGCAGTATCACTTGTTTATTGGTGGTATCACTTGTGTATTGGTGGTATCGCTTGTGTATTGGCAGTATCACTTGTTTATTGGCAGTATCACTTGTTTATTGGTGGTATCACTTGTGTATTGGTGGTATCACTTGTGTATTGGTGGTATCGCTTGTTTATTGGCAGTATCACTTGTTTATTGGCAGTATCACTTGTTTATTGGCAGTATCACTTGTTTATTGGTGGTATCACTTGTGTATTGGTGGTATCGCTTGTGTATTGGTGGTATCGTTTGTTTATTGGCAGTATCACTTGTTTATTGGCAGTATCACTTGTTTATTGGCAGTATCACTTGTTTATTGGTGGTATCACTTGTGTATTGGCAGTATCACTTGTTTATTGGCGGTATCACTTGTTTATTGACAGTATCACTTGTGTATTGGTGGTATCACTTGTGTATTGGCAGTATCGCTTGTTTATTGGCAGTATCACTTGTTTATTGGCAGTATCACTTGTTTATTGGTGTTATCACTTGTTTATTGGCAGTATCACTTGTTTATTGGTGGTATCGCTTGTGTATTGGCAGTATCACTTGTTTATTGGCAGTATCACTTGTTTATTGGTGGTATCACTTGTTTATTGGCAGTATCACTTGTTTATTGGCAGTATCGCTTGTGTATTGGTAGTATCGCTTGTGTATTGGTGGTATCGCTTGTTTATTGGTGGTATCGCTTGTTTATTGGTGGTATCGCTTGTTTATTGGCAGTATCACTTGTTTATTGGTGGTATCACTTGTGTATTGGTGGTATCGCTTGTGTATTGGCAGTATCACTTGTTTATTGGCAGTATCACTTGTTTATTGGTGGTATCACTTGTTTATTGGCAGTATCACTTGTTTATTGGTGGTATCGCTTGTGTATTGGCAGTATCACTTGTTTATTGGCAGTATCACTTGTTTATTGGTGGTATCACTTGTTTATTGGCAGTATCACTTGTTTATTGGCAGTATCGCTTGTGTATTGGTGGTATCGCTTGTGTATTGGTGGTATCACTTGTTTATTGGCAGTATCACTTGTTTATTGGCAGTATCACTTGTTTATTGGTGGTATCACTTGTTTATTGGCAGTATCACTTGTTTATTGGTGGTATCACTTGTTTATTGGTGGTATCGCTTATGTATTAGTGGTATCGCTTGTTTATTGGCAGTATCACTTGTGTATTGGTGGTATCACTTGTGTATTGGTGGTATCGCTTGTTTATTGGTGGTATCGTTTGTTTATTGGCAGTATCACTTGTTTATTGGTGGTATCACTCGTTTATTGGCAGTATCACTTGTTTATTGGTGGTATCACTTGTTTATTGGCAGTATCGCTTGTGTATTGGTGGTATCGCTTGTGTATTGGCAGTATCACTTGTTTATTGGCAGTATCACTTGTTTATTGGCAGTATCACTTGTTTATTGGTGGTATCACTTGTTTATTGGCAGTATCACTTGTGTATTGGCAGTATCACTTGTGTATTGGTGGTATCACTTGTTTATTGGTGGTATCACTTGTGTATTGGTGGTATCGCTTGTGTATTGGCAGTATCACTCGTTTATTGACAGTAAACTGAAACTGAAACTGTTTAATTTGATAAAACGCCTAATTTTACACATAGTATATTCACTGGCGTTGTACATTAGAAGTAAAATAAATATATAGACATGTACTTACATAAAAACCTGAACAAAATTCTCGTTATTTACAAAAAGACATTGGTCTAAAATAATTATGTTACCACACAATAACACATATTTGATCAATCATTATTATAAGCATAATTTTTGGTAAATTATATCATTGTTTCTAAAACCTTTTTTAACACTACACTAATTCTACAACTATCCTGTTCATGTCAATACATGAATGTTTTAAAACCATTAATAAAAGTTACTGAAGAACAATGTTTTAAGGTGTTTCTAACAGAATTAACGTTTCTACAGAATCCAAGTTTCTCAAATCTACGGGTAAAGTGTTCCATAGCTGTGGCCCTACTGTTCTGAAGCTCCTGTCACCAAATGTTTTTTGTTTGTTATACGGTACCTCATAACAACCAGTAACATCTGAAGATCTTAATCTACGTCTTGGTACCTTTTCAATTAATAACTCGGTAAGATACGCAGGGGCATGGCCTTTTGAACAGTTATACATTACAGTAAGAATTTTGAATTCAATTCTGGCCCTGATGGGGAGCCAGTGAAGTTGGTACAGTGCTTGTTTTGAACTATCATATTTCCTGAGCTTTAAAACAAGTTTAGCGCACATATTTTGTATTCTTTGCATTTTTTTGATATCACATTTTGAGTTGATGTCTGCTCCCAAATAAGATGAATTCAGTTTTTGATGAGTTCATTTTGAGTTTGTTTTGCTTCATCCAGTTATCGATGTTTAAAGCACAATTTTCAAGTTCTTGGATAGCTTGTTTTTCATTATCCTCAGATGTTGGTTTAAACATTTTGTTTGCTATGTGATCATCTGCAAATCCATATAATGAAATAGACTGAGGGATTACACTGAACAATGTTCCGGCGTAAGTCAAGTAGAGCCAGGGCCCTAAACAGCTACCCTGGGGGACGCTACACTGTAGTGGACGTGGGGTTGATACGGCGGAGTTGACAGTGACACTACAGCTGCGTGGTCTTAGATAAGAGTCGATCCAATGAATAGCTGCACCACTAAGTCCATACTGTGATTTCAGCACTTGCACTAGAATATCGTGGTCAACCGTGTCAAACGCGGCGCTTAAGTCCAATGCCATGAGAGCACTGACTTCTTGGTGTTCCATGCCATTTAGTAGATCACTCACTAACCTGAGTAGTGCAGTTTCACATGAGTGATAGCGTCTATACGCAGACTGGTTCTTCGGCAGAAGGTTGTTTTTACTGACATGATCGTTTAATCTAAACAAGGCTGCCTTTTCTGTGAGTTTAGATAGAAATGTTAAGTTGCTCACAGGACGATAATTGGACAGTACAAGATCAAGTACCGCCTTTTTTAATAGTGGTCGAACTATTGCATGTTACCACTTTGCAGGGAAAATTCCTTGCCTAAGAGACAAATTCACTAAGTTGGTAATTAAAGGAAGTAATTCCTCAAGATGCATTTTCAACAGTCTGGTTGGCAATTTATCAAGTTCACATGATTTTGTCTGAAGCCCCATTATAAGCTTTTTTACTTCTTCGCTATCAAGATCTTGGAATGTTTCTATAGATGGAGTGTCTCTTTCTGCTGGTACATAACGTTCGTAGTCTTTAAGGGATTCACGGATTTTGCCAATTTTATCCATGAAGAAATCAGCAAATTTTTCAGCCAATGGAATGTTGCTTTCCTCGGATGGCATCGGATTTTCAGATTTTGTCCCTGTTAATTCGGAAACCAACTTGTACAGTTGTTTGGAATCGCCCTTAGAGTTTTCCACCTTCTCACTTAAAACTTTTATTTTTTGCTTTACAAATTTCATAATGATATTTGAGACGAAGCTGTTTCACTGTCTGAAGCTGATCAGGTCGTCTGTATTTCCTCCACACTCGTTCTGCCTTACGTAGCAATTGTTTTAGATGGAGTATATCAGCCGTAAACCATGGTTTAGGTGATCTGCATATAACGTTTTTCTTTGTCAGTGGTGCATGTTTATCCAGTACTGACTCTAGTGCTATTTCAAACTGATTTACGAAGGAATCTATGTCATCGCATTCCACTACAATATCAGCAAGGTCTGTTGAAAGATCGTCATGGTCAATTTGCTTAAAATTCCGGAATTCCACAGATTTGCTTGTCATGGTTTCTTTATGAACGTTTTATGAACGTTTAAGATTGATTTTACAACACAGTATCACTCGTGTATTGACAGTATCACTTGTGTATTGGCGGTATCACTTGTTTATTGGTGGTATCACTCGTGTATTGACAGTATCACTTGTGTATTGGCGGTATCACTTGTTTATTGGCAGTATCACTTGTTTATTGGTGGTATCGCTTGTTTATTGGCAGTATCACTTGTTTATTGGTGGTATCACTTGTGTATTGGTGGTATCGCTTGTGTATTGGTGGTATCATTTGTTTATTGGCAGTATCACTTGTTTATTGGTGGTATCACTCGTTTATTGGCAGTATCACTTGTTTATTGGCAGTATCACTTGTTTATTGGCAGTATCACTTGTTTATTGGTGGTATCACTTGTGTATTGGTGGTATCGCTTGTGTATTGGTGGTATCGCTTGTGTATTGGCAGTATCACTTGTGTATTGGCGGTATCACTTGTTTATTGGTGGTATCACTTGTGTATTAGTGGTATCACTTGTGTATTGGTGGTATCGCTTGTGTATTGGCAGTATCACTTGTGTATTGGCAGTATCACTTGTGTATTGGCGGTATCACTTGTTTATTGGTGGTATCACTTGTGTATTGGTGGTATCGCTTGTGTATTGGTGGTATTGCTTGTGTATTGGCAGTATCGCTTGTGTATTGGCAGTATCACTTGTTTATTGGCAGTATCACTCATTTATTGGCAGTATCACTTGTTTATTGGCAGTATCACTCGTTTATTGGCAGTATCACTCGTTTATTGGCAGTATCACTTGTTTATTGGCAGTATCACTCGTTTATTGAAAGTATCACTCGTGTATTGACAGTATCACTTGTTTATTGACAGTATCACTTGTTTATTGGCAGTATCACTTGTTTATTGGTGGTATCACTTGTTTATTGGTGGTATCACTTGTTTATTGACAGTATCACTTGTTTATTGGCGATATCACTTGTTTATTGGCAGTATCACTTGTTTATTGGCAGTATCACTTGTTTATTGGTGGTATCACTTGTTTATTGGTGGTATCGCTTGTGTATTGGTGGTATCATTTGTTTATTGGCAGTATCACTTGTTTATTGGCAGTATCACTTGTTTATTGGCAGTATCGCTTGTTTATTGGCAGTATCACTTGTTTATTGGCAGTATCACTTGTTTATTGGCAGTATCACTTGTTTATTGGCAGTATCACTTGTTTATTGGTGGTATCACTTGTTTATTGGCAGTATCACTTGTTTATTGGTGGTATCACTTGTTTATTGGCAGTATCACTTGTTTATTGGCAGTATCGCTTGTTTATTGGCAGTATCACTCGTTTATTGACAGTATCACTTGTTTATTGGCAGTATCACTTGTTTATTGGTGGTATCACTTGTTTATTGGTGGTATCACTTGTTTTTTTGACAGTATCGCTTGTTTATTGGCAGTATCACTTGTGTATTGGCAGTATCACTTGTGTATTGGCGGTATCACTTGTTTATTGGTGGTATCACTTGTGTATTGGTGGTATCGCTTGTGTATTGGCAGTATCACTTGTTTATTGGCAGTATCACTCGTTTATTGGCAGTATCACTTGTTTATTGGCAGTATCACTCGTTTATTGGCAGTATCACTCGTTTATTGGCAGTATCACTCGTTTATTGACAGTATCACTCGTGTATTGACAGTATCACTTGTTTATTGACAGTATCACTTGTTTATTGGCAGTATCACTTGTTTATTGGTGGTATCACTTGTTTATTGGTGGTATCACTTGTTTATTGACAGTATCACTTGTTTATTGGCGATATCACTTGTTTATTGGCAGTATCACTTGTTTATTGGCGGTATCACTTGTTTATTGGCGGTATCACTTGTTTATTGGCAGTATCACTTGTTTATTGGTGGTATCACTTGTTTATTGGTGGTATCACTTGTTTTTTGACAGTATCACTTGTTTATTGGTGGTATCACTTGTTTTTTGACAGTATCACTTGTTTATTGGTGGTATCACTTGTTTTTTGACAGTATCACTTGTTTAACAGGAAAGACAAAGAAGAATATCCTGTAAATTTAGAGGGGATTCCACAAAGTTACATAGCAGATATCAACTTTACTGATGCTGTCAAAGAGGTAGGTCTTACATTAACTGGCTCTTTTATCGGCAATTTCCACAATGTTACATATCAATTAATAACTTTACTGATGCTATCAAGGTAGGTGCAATGAGAAATACAATATGATTGTGATACTCTACATGCATATCATGACACCCCTACTGTTTATAAACTTCTCTACTTATTGTCACAGGGCTTCTGTGGCCGTGTGGTTACGGTTGTTGACGCTTACCACTCACCACTGTACGTTCAAATCCCACTGAGGCTGTTGAATTATTTCATGTGAGGAAGCCATCCAGCTTGCTTGCGGTTAGCACCCGGTGTCTTCCTCCACCAATGATATTTGGAGAGACACTGCATGACCTAAGCTGTTTGTGTGACTTTAAACCCCAAAATGTATGCATCAACAGGCCAGGATATATGTATCAATAGGCCAGGATATATGTAACAATAGGCCAGGATATATGCATCAACAGGCCAGGATATATGTATCAATAGGCCAGGATATATGTATCAATAGGCCAGGATATATGTAACAATAGGCCAGGATATATGCATCAATAGGCCAGGATATATGCATCAATAGGCCAGGATATATGTAACAATAGGCCAGGATATATGTAACAATAGGCCAGGATATATGCATCAATAGGCCAGGATATATGCATCAATAGGCCAGGATATATGTAACAATAGGCCAGGATATATGTAACAATAGGCCAGGATATATGTAACAATAGGCCAGGATATATGTATCAATAGGCCAGGATATATGTATCAATAGGCCAGGATATATGTAACAATAGGCCAGGATATATGTAACAATAGGCCAGGATATATGCATCAATAGACCAGGATATATGTATCAATAGGCCAGGATATATGCATCAATAGACCAGGATATATGCATCAATAGGCCAGGATATATGCATCAATAGGCCACGATATATGTATCAATATGTCAGGATATATGCATCAATAGGCCAGGATATATGCATCAATAGGCCAGGATATATGCATCAATAGGCCAGGATATATGCATCAATAGGCCACGATATATGTATCAATATGTCAGGATATATGATCAATAGGCCAGGATATATGCATCAATAGGCCAGGATATATGTATCAATAGGCCAGGATATATGCATCAATAGGCCAGGATATATGCATCAATAGGCCAGGATATGTGTATCAATAGGCCAGGATATATGTATCAATAGGCCAGGATATATGCATCAATAGGCCAGGATATATGCATCAATAGGCCAGGATATATGTATCAATAGGCCAGGATATATGCATCAATAGACCAGGATATATGCATCAATAGGCCAGGATATATGCATCAATAGGCCACGATATATGTATCAATATGTCAGGATATATGCATCAATAGGCCAGGATATATGCATCAATAGGCCAGGATATATGCATCAATAGGCCAGGATATATGCATCAATAGGCCACGATATATGTATCAATATGTCAGGATATATGCATCAATAGGCCAGGATATATGCATCAATAGGCCAGGATATATGTATCAATAGGCCAGGATATATGCATCAATAGGCCAGGATATATGCATCAATAGGCCAGGATATGTGTATCAATAGGCCAGGATATATGTATCAATAGGCCAGGATATATGCATCAATAGGCCAGGATATATGCATCAATAGGCCAGGATATATGTATCAATAGGCCAGGATATATGCATCAATAGGCCAGGATATATGCATCAATAGGCCAGGATATATGCATCAATAGACCAGGATATATGTATCAATAGGCCAGGATATATGCATCAATAGACCAGGATATATGCATCAATAGGCCAGGATATATGCATCAATAGGCCAGGATATATGCATCAATAGGCCAGGATATATGCATCAATAGGCCAGGATATATGCATCAATAGGCCAGGATATGTGTATCAATAGGCCAGGATATATGTATCAATAGGCCAGGATATATGCATCAATAGACCAGGATATATGCATCAATAGGCCAGGATATATGCATCAATAGGCCAAGATATATGTATCAATAGGTCAGGATATATGCATCAATAGGCCAGGATATATGCATCAATAGGCCAGGATATGTGTATCAATAGGCCAGGATATATGTATCAATAGGCCAGGATATATGCATCAATAGGCCAGGATATATGCATCAATAGGCCAGGATATATGTATCAATAGGCCAGGATATATGCATCAATAGACCAGGATATATGTATCAATAGGCCAGGATATATGCATCAATAGACCAGGATATATGCATCAATAGGCCAGGATATATACATCAATAGGCCAGGATATATGCATCAATAGGCCAGGATATATGCATCAATAGGCCAGGATATATGCATCAATAGGCCAGAATATGTGTATCAATAGGCCAGGATATATGTATCAATAGGCCAGGATATATGCATCAATAGGCCAGGATATATGCATCAATAGGCCAGGATATATGTATCAATAGGCCAAGATATATGCATCAATAGGCCAGGATATATGTATCAATAGGCCAGGATATATGCATCAATAGGCCAGGATATATGCATCAATAGACCAGGATATATGCATCAATAGGCCAGGATATATGCATCAATAGGCCAGGATATATGTATCAATAGACCAGGATATATGCATCAATAGGCCAGGATATATGCATCAATAGGCCAGGATATATGCATCAATAGACCAGGATATATGTATCAATAGACCAGGATATATGTATCAATAGACCAGGATATATGTATCAATATATCAGGATATATGCATCAATAGGCCAGGATATATGCATCAATAGGCCAGGATATATGTATCAATAGGCCAGGATATATGTATCAATAGGCCAGGATATATGTAACAATAGGCCAGGATATATGCATCAATAGACCAGGATATATGCATCAATAGGCCAGGATATATGCATCAATAGGCCACGATATATGTATCAATAGGTCAGGATATATGCATCAATAGGCCAGGATATATGCATCAATAGGCCAGGATATGTGTATCAATAGGCCAGGATATATGTATCAATAGGCCAGGATATATGCATCAATAGGCCAGGATATATGCATCAATAGGCCAGGATATATGCATCAATAGGCCAGGATATATGCATCAATAGGCCAGGATATATGCATCAATAGACCAGGATATATGTATCAATAGGCCAGGATATATGCATCAATAGACCAGGATATATGCATCAATAGGCCAGGATATATGCATCAATAGGCCAGGATATATGCATCAATAGGCCAGGATATATGCATCAATAGGCCAGGATATATGCATCAATAGGCCAGGATATGTGTATCAATAGGCCAGGATATATGTATCAATAGGCCAGGATATATGCATCAATAGGCCAGGATATATGCATCAATAGGCCAGGATATATGTATCAATAGGCCAAGATATATGCATCAATAGGCCAGGATATATGCATCAATAGGCCAGGATATATGCATCAATAGACCAGGATATATGCATCAATAGGCCAGGATATATGCATCAATAGGCCAGGATATATGTATCAATAGACCAGGATATATGCATCAATAGGCCAGGATATATGCATCAATAGGCCAGGATATATGCATCAATAGGCCAGGATATATGTATCAATAGACCAGGATATATGTATCAATAGACCAGGATATATGTATCAATATATCAGGATATATGCATCAATAGGCCAGGATATATGCATCAATAGGCCAGGATATATGCATCAATAGGCCAGGATATATGTATCAATAGGCCAGGATATATGTAACAATAGGCCAGGATATATGTCACAATAGGCCAGGATATATGTAACAATAGGCCAGGATATATGTATCAATAGGCCAGGATATATGTATCAATAGGCCAGGATATATGTAACAATAGGCCAGGATATATGTAACAATAGGCCAGGATATATGTATCAATAGACCAGGATATATGTATCAATAGACCAGGATATATGTATCAATAGACCAGGATATATGTATCAATAGACCAGGATATATGCATCAATAGGCCAGGATATATGTATCAATAGGCCAGGATATATGTATCAATAGGCCAGGATATATGTATCAATAGGCCAGGATATATGAATCAATAGGCCAGGATATAGGTATCAATAGGCCAGGATATAGGTATCAATAGGCCAGGATATATGTATCAATAGGCCAGGATATATGTATCAATAGGCCAGGATATATGCATCAATAGGCCAGGATATATGCATCAATAGGCCAGGATATATGTAACAATAGGCCAGGATATATGCATCAATAGGCCAGGATATATGTAACAATAGGCCAGGATATATGTAACAATAGGCCAGGATATATGTAACAATAGGCCAGGATATATGCATCAATAGGCCAGGATATATGTAACAATAGGCCAGGATATATGCATCAATAGGCCAGGATATATGTATCAATAGGCCAGGATATATGTATCAATAGGCCAGGATATGTGCATCAATAGGCCAGGATATATGCATCAATAGGCCAGGATATATGTATCAATAGACCAGGATATATGCATCAATAGGCCAGGATATATGTATCAATAGGCCAGGATATATGCATTCAGATGGAAGCTCGGCTATGCTGTGGATTGTAATTTGATATTATATTACATTGTATATTGATCGATAGTTATCATCAATTCCTTACAGGCTCTTGAATTTGGCAAGACTGATGGTATGGAGAATGCTCGTGCTTTATTGGATGGCGTAGTCGAGTCATGTAAGTATGGCATAGTCGAGTCATGTAAGTATGGCATAGTCGAGTCATGTAAGTATGGCATAGTCGAGTCATGTAAGTATGGTATAGTCCAGTCATGTAAGTATGGCATAGTCCAGTCATGTAAGTATGGCATAGTCCAGTCATGTAAGTATGGCATAGTCCAGTCATGTAAGTATGGTATAGTCCAGTCATGTAAGTATGGCATAGTCGAGTCATGTAAGTATGGCATAGTCAAGTCATGTAAGTATGGCATAGTTGAGTCGCGTAAGTATAGTATAGTCCAGTCATGTAAGTATGGTATAGTCGTGTCATGTAAGTATGGCATAGTCCAGTCATGTAAGTATGGCATAGTCCAGTCATGTAAGTATGGTATAGTCGAGTCATGTAAGTATGGTATAGTCCAGTCATGTAAGTATGGTATAGTCCAGTCATGTAAGTATGGCATAGTCCAGTCATGTAAGTATGGCATAGTCGAGTCATGTAAGTATGGCATAGTCGAGTCATGTAAGTATGGCATAGTCCAGTCATGTAAGTATGGTATGGTCCAGTCATGTAAGTATGGCATAGTCGAGTCATGTAAGTATGGCATAGTCGAGTCATGTAAGTATGGCATAGTCGAGTCATGTAAGTATGGCATAGTCGAGTCATGTAAGTATGGTATAGTGGAGTCATGTAAGTATGGCATAGTCGAGTCATGTAAGTATGGCTTACTCCAGGTATAGTTGAGTCATGTAAATATGGCTTACTCCAGGTATAGTTGAGTCATGTAAGTATGGCTTACTCCAGGTATAGTTGAGTCATGTAAATATGGCTTACTCCAGGTATAGTTGAGTCATGTAAGTATGGCTTACTCCAGGTATAGTTGAGTCATGTAAATATGGCTTACTCCAGGTATAGTTGAGTCATGTAAATATGGCTTACTCCAGGTATAGTCGAGTCATGTAAGTATGGCTTACTCCAGGTATAGTCTAGTCATGTAAGTATGGATTACTCCAGGTATAGTCGAGTCATGTAAGTATGGCTTACTCCAGGTATAGTCGAGTCATGTAAGTATGGCATAGTCCAGGTATAGTGTCATGTAAGTATGGCATAGTCCAGGTATAGTCGAGTCATGTAAGTATGGCATATCCAGGTATAGTCGAGTCATGTAAGTATGGCTTACTCCAGGTATAGTCGAGTCATGTAAATATGGCTTACTCCAGGTATAGTTGAGTCATGTAAGTATGGCTTACTCCAGGTATAGTTGAGTCATGTAAGTATGGCTTACTCCAGGTATAGTTGAGTCATGTAAGTATGGCTACTCCAGGTATAGTTGAGTCATGTAAATATGGCTTACTCCAGGTATAGTCGAGTCATGTAAGTATGGCACCCGGTATAGTCGAGTCATGTAAGTATGGCTTACTCCAGGTATAGTTGAGTCATGTAAGTATGGCTTACTCCAGTATAGTTGAGTCATGTAAGTATGGCTTACTCCAGGTATAGTTGAGTCATGTAAATATGGCTTACTCCAGGTATAGTCGAGTCATGTAAGTATGGCTTACTCCAGGTATAGTTGAGTCATGTAAGTATGGCTTACTCCAGGTATAGTCGAGTCATGTAAGTATGGCTTACTCCAGGTATAGTTGAGTCATGTAAATATGGCTTACTCCAGGTATAGTTGAGTCATGTAAGTATGGCTTACTCCAGGTATAGTCGAGTCATGTAAGTATGGCTTACTCCAGGTATAGTCGAGTCATGTAAGTATGGCTTACTCCAGGTATAGTTGAGTCATGTAAATATGGCTTACTCCAGGTATAGTTGAGTCATGTAAGTATGGCTTACTCCAGGTATAGTCGAGTCATGTAAGTATGGCTTACTCCAGGTATAGTCGAGTCATGTAAGTATGGCTTACTCCAGGTATAGTCGAGTCATGTAAGTATGGCTTACTCCAGGTATAGTCGAGTCATGTAAGTATGGCTTACTCCAGGTATAGTCGAGTCATGTAAGTATGGCTTACTCCAGGTATAGTCGAGTCATGTAAGTATGGCTTACTCCAGGTATAGTCGAGTCATGTAAGTATGGCTTACTCCAGGTATAGTCGAGTCATGTAAGTATGGCTTACTCCAGGTATAGTCGAGTCATGTAAGTATGGCTTACTCCAGGTATAGTAGAGTCATGTAAGTATGGCTTACTCCAGGTATAGTTGAGTCATGTAAGTATGGCTTACTCCAGGTATAGTTGAGTCATGTAAGTATGGCTTACTCCAGGTATAGTCGAGTCATGTAAGTATGGCTTACTCCAGGTATAGTAGAGTCATGTAAGTATGGCTTACTCCAGGTATAGTAGAGTCATGTAAGTATGGCTTACTCCAGGTATAGTCGAGTCATGTAAGTATGGCTTACTCCAGGTATAGTCGAGTCATGTAAGTATGGCTTACTCCAGGTATAGTCGAGTCATGTAAGTATGGCTTACTCCAGGTATAGTAGAGTCATGTAAGTATGGCTTACTCCAGGTATAGTAGAGTCATGTAAGTATGGCTTACTCCAGGTATAGTTGAGTCATGTAAATATGGCTTACTCCAGGTATAGTCGAGTCATGTAAGTATGGCTTACTCCAGGTATAGTCGAGTCATGTAAGTATGGCTTACTCCAGGTATAGTCGAGTCATGTAAGTATGGCTTACTCCAGGTATAGTCGAGTCATGTAAGTATGGCTTACTCCAGGTATAGTAGAGTCATGTAAATATGGCTTACTCCAGGTATAGTCGAGTCATGTAAGTATGGCTTACTCCAGGTATAGTCGAGTCATGTAAGTATGGCTTACTCCAGGTATAGTCGAGTCATGTAAGTATGGCTTACTCCAGGTATAGTAGAGTCATGTAAACACCCAAACCAAAACACCCATCAGTCATGTAAGTATGGCTTACTCCAGGTATAGTCGAGTCTGTAAGTATGGCTTACTCCAGGTATATCGAGTCATGTAAGTATGGCTTACTCCAGGTATAGTCTAGTCATGTAAGTATGGCTTACTCCAGGTATAGTCGAGTCATGTAAGTATGGCTTACTCCAGGTATAGTCGAGTCATGTAAGTATGGCTTACTCCAGGTATAGTCGAGTCATGTAAGTATGGCTTACTCCAGGTATAGTCGAGTCATGTAAGTATGGCTTACTCCAGGTATAGTCGAGTCATGTAAGTATGGCTTACTCCAGGTATAGTAGAGTCATGTAAGTATGGCTTACTCCAGGTATAGTCGAGTCATGTAAGTATGGCTTACTCCAGTATAGTCGAGTCATGTAAGTATGGCTTACTCCAGGTATAGTCGAGTCATGTAAGTATGGCTTACTCCAGGTATAGTCGAGTCATGTAAGTATGGCTTACTCCAGGTATAGTCGAGTCATGTAAGTATGGCTTACTCCAGGTATAGTCGAGTCATGTAAGTATGGCTTACTCCAGGTATAGTCGAGTCATGTAAGTATGGCTTACTCCAGGTATAGTCGAGTCATGTAAGTATGGCTTACTCCAGGTATAGTCGAGTCATGTAAGTATGGCTTACTCCAGGTATAGTCGAGTCATGTAAGTATGGCTTACTCCAGGTATAGTAGAGTCATGTAAGTATGGCTTACTCCAGGTATAGTTGAGTCATGTAAGTATGGCTTACTCCAGGTATAGTCGAGTCATGTAAGTATGGCTTACTCCAGGTATAGTCGAGTCATGTAAGTATGGCTTACTCCAGGTATAGTTGAGTCATGTAAGTATGGCTTACTCCAGGTATAGTAGAGTCATGTAAGTATGGCTTACTCCAGGTATAGTAGAGTCATGTAAGTATGGCTTACTCCAGGTATAGTCGAGTCATGTAAGTATGGCTTACTCCAGGTATAGTCGAGTCATGTAAGTATGGCTTACTCCAGGTATAGTCGAGTCATGTAAGTATGGCTTACTCCAGGTATAGTCGAGTCATGTAAGTATGGCTTACTCCAGGTATAGTCGAGTCATGTAAGTATGGCTTACTCCAGGTATAGTCGAGTCATGTAAGTATGGCTTACTCCAGGTATAGTCGAGTCATGTAAGTATGGCTTACTCCAGGTATAGTCGAGTCATGTAAGTATGGCTTACTCCAGGTATAGTCGAGTCATGTAAGTATGGCTTACTCCAGGTATAGTCGAGTCATGTAAGTATGGCTTACTCCAGGTATAGTAGAGTCATGTAAGTATGGCTTACTCCAGGTATAGTTGAGTCATGTAAGTATGGCTTACTCCAGGTATAGTAGAGTCATGTAAGTATGGCTTACTCCAGGTATAGTTGAGTCATGTAAGTATGGCTTACTCCAGGTATAGTCGAGTCATGTAAGTATGGCTTACTCCAGGTATAGTCGAGTCATGTAAGTATGGCTTACTCCAGGTATAGTCGAGTCATGTAAGTATGGCTTACTCCAGGTATAGTAGAGTCATGTAAGTATGGCTTACTCCAGGTATAGTCGAGTCATGTAAGTATGGCTTACTCCAGGTATAGTCGAGTCATGTAAGTATGGCTTACTCCAGGTATAGTCGAGTCATGTAAGTATGGCTTACTCCAGGTATAGTCGAGTCATGTAAGTATGGCTTACTCCAGGTATAGTCGAGTCATGTAAGTATGGCTTACTCCAGGTATAGTCGAGTCATGTAAGTATGGCTTACTCCAGGTATAGTCGAGTCATGTAAGTATGGCTTACTCCAGGTATAGTAGAGTCATGTAAGTATGGCTTACTCCAGGTATAGTCGAGTCATGTAAGTATGGCTTACTCCAGGTATAGTCAGTCATGTAAGTATGGCTTACTCCAGGTATAGTCGAGTCATGTAAGTATGGCTTACTCCAGGTATAGTCGAGTCATGTAAGTATGGCTTACTCCAGGTATAGTAGAGTCATGTAAGTATGGCTTACTCCAGGTATAGTAGAGTCATGTAAGTATGGCTTACTCCAGGTATAGTAGAGTCATGTAAGTATGGCTTACTCCAGGTATAGTCGAGTCATGTAAGTATGGCTTACTCCAGGTATAGTCGAGTCATGTAAGTATGGCTTACTCCAGGTATAGTCGAGTCATGTAAGTATGGCTTACTCCAGGTATAGTAGAGTCATGTAAGTATGGCTTACTCCAGGTATAGTCGAGTCATGTAAGTATGGCTTACTCCAGGTATAGTAGAGTCATGTAAGTATGGCTTACTCCAGGTATAGTAGAGTCATGTAAGTATGGCTTACTCCAGGTATAGTCGAGTCATGTAAGTATGGCTTACTCCAGGTATAGTCGAGTCATGTAAGTATGGCTTACTCCAGGTATAGTCGAGTCATGTAAGTATGGCTTACTCCAGGTATAGTCGAGTCATGTAAGTATGGCTTACTCCAGGTATAGTAGAGTCATGTAAGTATGGCTTACTCCAGGTATAGTCGAGTCATGTAAGTATGGCTTACTCCAGGTATAGTAGAGTCATGTAAGTATGGCTTACTCCAGGTATAGTCGAGTCATGTAAGTATGGCTTACTCCAGGTATAGTCGAGTCATGTAAGTATGGCTTACTCCAGGTATAGTCGAGTCATGTAAGTATGGCTTACTCCAGGTATAGTCGAGTCATGTAAGTATGGCTTACTCCAGGTATAGTCGAGTCATGTAAGTATGGCTTACTCCAGGTATAGTCGAGTCATGTAAGTATGGCTTACTCCAGGTATAGTCGAGTCATGTAAGTATGGCTTACTCCAGGTATAGTCGAGTCATGTAAGTATGGCTTACTCCAGGTATAGTCGAGTCATGTAAGTATGGCTTACTCCAGGTATAGTCGAGTCATGTAAGTATGGCTTACTCCAGGTATAGTCGAGTCATGTAAGTATGGCTTACTCCAGGTATAGTCGAGTCATGTAAGTATGGCTTACTCCAGGTATAGTCGAGTCATGTAAGTATGGCTTACTCCAGGTATAGTCGAGTCATGTAAGTATGGCTTACTCCAGGTATAGTCGAGTCATGTAAGTATGGCTTACTCCAGGTATAGTCGAGTCATGTAAGTATGGCTTACTCCAGGTATAGTCGAGTCATGTAAGTATGGCTTACTCCAGGTATAGTCGAGTCATGTAAGTATGGCTTACTCCAGGTATAGTCGAGTCATGTAAGTATGGCTTACTCCAGGTATAGTCGAGTCATGTAAGTATGGCTTACTCCAGGTATAGTCGAGTCATGTAAGTATGGCTTACTCCAGGTATAGTCGAGTCATGTAAGTATGGCTTACTCCAGGTATAGTCGAGTCATGTAAGTATGGCTTACTCCAGGTATAGTCGAGTCATGTAAGTATGGCTTACTCCAGGTATAGTCGAGTCATGTAAGTATGGCTTACTCCAGGTATAGTCGAGTCATGTAAGTATGGCTTACTCCAGGTATAGTCGAGTCATGTAAGTATGGCTTACTCCAGGTATAGTCGAGTCATGTAAGTATGGCTTACTCCAGGTATAGTAGAGTCATGTAAGTATGGCTTACTCCAGGTATAGTCAAGTCATGTAATATGGCTTACTCCAGGTATAGTCAGTCATGTAAGTATGGCTTACTCCAGGTATAGTCGAGTCATGTAAGTATGGCTTACTCCAGGTATAGTCGAGTCATGTAAGTATGGCTTACTCCAGGTATAGTTGAGTCATGTAAGTATGGCTTACTCCAGGTATAGTCGAGTCATGTAAGTATGGCTTACTCCAGGTATAGTAGAGTCATGTAAGTATGGCTTACTCCAGGTATAGTAGAGTCATGTAAGTATGGCTTACTCCAGGTATAGTAGAGTCATGTAAGTATGGCTTACTCCAGGTATAGTCGAGTCATGTAAGTATGGCTTACTCCAGGTATAGTCGAGTCATGTAAGTATGGCTTACTCCAGGTATAGTAGAGTCATGTAAGTATGGCTTACTCCAGGTATAGTAGAGTCATGTAAGTATGGCTTACTCCAGGTATAGTCGAGTCATGTAAGTATGGCTTACTCCAGGTATAGTTGAGTCATGTAAGTATGGCTTACTCCAGGTATAGTCGAGTCATGTAAGTATGGCTTACTCCAGGTATAGTTGAGTCATGTAAGTATGGCTTACTCCAGGTATAGTCGAGTCATGTAAGTATGGCTTACTCCAGGTATAGTAGAGTCATGTAAGTATGGCTTACTCCAGGTATAGTCGAGTCATGTAAGTATGGCTTACTCCAGGTATAGTTGAGTCATGTAAGTATGGCTTACTCCAGGTATAGTTGAGTCATGTAAGTATGGCTTACTCCAGGTATAGTAGAGTCATGTAAGTATGGCTTACTCCAGGTATAGTAACAAACACCCATATAGTCGAGTCATGTAAGTATGGCTTACTCCAGGTATAGTCGAGTCATGTAAGTATGGCTTACTCCAGGTATAGTTGAGTCATGTAAGTATGGCTTACTCCAGGTATAGTTGAGTCATGTAAGTATGGCTTACTCCAGGTATAGTTGAGTCATGTAAGTATGGCTTACTCCAGGTATAGTTGAGTCATGTAAGTATGGCTTACTCCAGGTATAGTAGAGTCATGTAAGTATGGCTTACTCCAGGTATAGTCGAGTCATGTAAGTATGGCTTACTCCAGGTATAGTCGAGTCATGTAAGTATGGCTTACTCCAGGTATAGTCGAGTCATGTAAGTATGGCTTACTCCAGGTATAGTCGAGTCATGTAAGTATGGCTTACTCCAGGTATAGTCGAGTCATGTAAGTATGGCTATCAGGTATAGTCGGTCATGTAAGTATGGCTACTCCAGGTATAGTGGTCATGTAAGTATGGCTACTCCAGGTATAGTCGAGTCATGTAAGTATGGCTTACTCCAGGTATAGTAGTCATGTAATATGGCTTACTCCAGGTATAGTTGAGTCATGTAAGTATGGCTTACTCCAGGTATAGTAGAGTCATGTAAGTATGGCTTACTCCAGGTATAGTCGAGTCATGTAAGTATGGCTTACTCCAGGTATAGTTGAGTCATGTAAGTATGGCTTACTCCAGGTAAATATGGCTTTAATGTTTACTAATGTTTTACCCCTTAACCTGCCGAATAAATTGGACGGAATTTTTGCAAACAACATAGATCCAGATCAGCCGCGGCATAATGTCGCGTCTGATCAGGATATATGTTGGTTGCTGTTCAGACAAGTATCTTAGCTCCACTATCCCACAGCAAGTAGCGTAGAGCCTGATGGACGGCATATTCTGTGCTGTTTGATCTGGCTCTATGCTGTTTGCAAAAGCGAGTTTTGTCATGATTGGCAGGTTAAGAACTTCTATCGCAATGGAGCTAATAATTTGTATAAGCAAAAAACAAAACACCGAACATCGTTATCTTACACAAGTTTCATTATGAAAACATTTGTTTCCCTTTCAGTAAAGTTGGCGAGCGTGGAACAGTTATATGATGTGTTGTTGTTGATGTTGACGAAAGCCGTGAAGGAATACAATCTCTACTATGTCATTATTATGGAGACTATTAACACACTCAATGGTAAGCAAAATCAACCTCATCTGTGTTGTAGCGGCCTGTATACAACATTATCCATGATTTAATTGCCTGTACACAACATTATCCATGATTAAATTGTCTGTACACAACATTATCCATGATTTAATTGTCTGTACACAACATTATCCATGATTTTATTGCCTGTACATAACATTATCCATGATTTAGTTGTCTGTACACAACATTATCCATGGTTTAATTGTCTGTACACAACATTATCCATGATTTAATTGTATGTACACAGCATTATCCATGATTTAGTTGTCTGTACACAACATTAGCCATGATTTAATTGCCTGTACACAACAGGATCCATGATTTAATTGTCTGTACACAACATTATCCACACACATGTTGACATAACCTCTTCCATGCCAGCATAGTAGAAGTAGGCCACACATGTTGACATAACCTCTTCCATGCCAGCATAGTAGAAGTAGGCCACACATGTTGACATAACCTCCTCCATGCCAGCATAGTAGAAGTAGGACACACATGTTGACATAACCTCTTCCATGCCAGCATAGTAGAAGTAGGCCACACATGTTGACATAACCTCTTCCATGCCAGCATAGTAGAAGTAGGCCACACATGTTGACATAACCTCTTCCATGTCAGCATAGTAGAAGTAGGACACACATGTTGACATAACCTCCTCCATGCCAGCATAGTAGAAGTAGGACGTACATGTTGACATAACCTCCTCCATGTCGTAGAAGTAGGACGTACATGTTGACATAATCTCCTCCATGTCGTAGAAGTAGGACGT
Source organism: Archivesica marissinica (assembly GCA_014843695.1). NCBI lineage: Eukaryota > Metazoa > Mollusca > Bivalvia > Venerida > Vesicomyidae > Archivesica > Archivesica marissinica. Next base: position 63,022,130 of record CM026393.1, on the reverse strand, counting down.
ACATGCATAGGATCTTCCATGTCGTAGAAGTAGGACGTACATGCATAGGATCTTCCATGTCGTAGATGTAGGACACACATGCATAGGATCTTCCATGTCGTAGAAGTAGGACACACATGCATAGGATCTTCCATGTCGTAGAAGTAGGACACACATGCATAGGATCTTCCATGTCGTAGAAGTAGGACGTACATGCATAGGATCTTCCATGTCGTAGAAGTAGGACGTACATGCATAGGATCTTCCATGTCGTAGAAGTAGGACGTACATGCATAGGATCTTCCATGTCGTAAAAGTAGGACGTACATGCATAGGATCTTCCATGTCGTAAAAGTAGGACGTACATGCATAGGATCTTCCATGTCGTAAAAGTAGGACGTACATGCATAGGATCTTCCATGTCGTAGAAGTAAGACGTACATGCATAGGATCTTCCATGTCGTAGAAGTAAGACGTACATGCATAGGATCTTCCATGTCGTAGAAGTAGGACATAGGATCTGTTGTGTTGCTACAATGCTCTGTATGATGCTGTTATGATGTATTGCAGGGGAACTCGAGATCAGAGATTGCCTGGCCAGAGCATTGAAGAAGCAGCTAGAGCTGTGTGTACGAGTCCCGATGCCGCACCAGCCCCTCCACCTAGATTGTGCTCGGGTGATGGCTCATGTATACAATATGTCACTTGATTGGAGTGATAGGTAAGCTAAGACAGTGAATTAGGATAAACTGTTGTGCTTCCCCCGCTGCTAGGGAAAACAGTTGTTCACAGCTAGAGGATTAAATGAAAATGTAGAATTATTACAGGGACCTCCGTGGCAATGTTGTTACGGTAGCTGACCGCTTCCCCTCACCGCTGTAGGTTCGAATCTCACTGGGGTGTCGAATGATTTCAAGTGAGGAAGCTATTGAGCTGGTTTGCTGTAGGTCGGTGGTTGTACCAGGAGTGCCTGCATTGCTGAATTAGTACTTGCTATGACGTCATAGAGTCGAGTTCTCCATTCACAAGATTGTCATATTAATATACAGTCAAACCTGTGTTAAGCAGCCAGCAAAGGGAATCACAGAAAGTGGCTGATTGTGGCAGAAGCACAGATATGTGAACTACTTTTGTTTGGTTTCTATTAATGTACTACCAAGCGCATAACACAGTTCATTGATTGTGGCAGAAGCACAGATATGTGAACTACTTTTGTTTGGTTTCTATTAATGTACTACCAAGCTCATAACACAGTTCATTGATTGTGGCAGAAGCACAGATATGTGAACTACTTTTGTTTGGTTTCTATTAATGTACTACCAAGCGCATAACACAGTTCATTGATTGTGACAGAAGCACAGATATGTGAAACTTTTGAAATTCAGCGATTATCGGTTTTAGGCATCTCCTTAAATACATTCATCAACAGATGACCACTCGTATAGTACATTCATCAACCACTCGTACAGTATCCTATATATATACTCGTATAGTATCCTATATATATATACTCGTATAGTATCCTATATATATACTCGTATAGTATCCTATATATATACTCGTATAGTATCCTATATATATACTCGTATAGTATCCTATATATATATACTCGTATAGTATCCTATATATATACTCGTATAGTATCCTATATATATACTCGTATAGTATCCTATATATATACTCGTATAGTATCCTATATATATACTCGTATAGTATCCTATATATATACTCGTATAGTATCCTATATATATATAATATTGTATAACCACTTTCCAGACACAATTCATAATATTGTCTAATGTACTTGAAACTTCACATATCTGGGCACTTTGTGTGTGTATGGAAGAGTACTATTGTCTAATGTACTTCACATATCTGGGCACTGTGTGTGTGTATGGAATAGTACTATTGTCTAATGTACTTCACATATCTGGGCACTGTGTGTGTGCATGGAAGAGTACTATTGTCTAATGTACTTCACATATCTGGGCACTGATGGAAGAGTACTATTGTCTAATGTACTTCACATATCTGGGCACTGTGTGTGTATGGAAGAGTACTATTGTCTAATGTACTTCACATATCTGGGCACTGTGTGTGTATGGAATAGTACTATTGTCTAATGTACTTCACATATCTGGGCACTGTGTGTGTATGGAAGAGTACTATTGTCTAATGTACTTCACATATCTGGGCACTGTGTGTGTATGGAAGAGTACTATTGTCTAATGTACTTCACATATCTGGGCACTGTGTGTGTATGGAAGAGTACTATTGTCTAATGTACTTCACATATCTGGGCATGTGTGTGTATGGAAGAGTACTATTGTCTAATGTACTTCACATATCTGGGCACTGTGTGTGTGTATGGAAGAGTACCATTGTCTAATGTACTTGAAGCTTCACATATCTGGGCACTGTGTGTGTGTATGGAAGAGTACTATTGTCTAATGTACTTGACATATCTGGGCACTGTGTGTGTATGGAAGAGTACTATTGTCTAATGTACTTCACATATCTGGGCACTGAAAAACACAAACCACAACGCACTGTGTGTGTATGGAAGAGTACTATTGTCTAATGTACTTCACATATCTGGGCACTGTGTGTGTATGGAAGAGTACTATTGTCTAATGTACTTCACATATCTGGGCACTGTGTGTGTATGGAAGAGTACTATTGTCTAATGTACTTCACATATCTGGGCACTGTGTGTGTGTATGGAAGAGTACTATTGTCTAATGTACTTCACATATCTGGGCACTGTGTGTGTGTATGGAAGAGTACTATTGTCTAATGTACTTCACATATCTGGGCACTGTGTGTGTATGGAAGAGAACTATTGTCTAATGTACTTCACATATCTGGGCACTGTGTGTGTATGGAAGAGAACTATTGTCTAATGTACTTCACATATCTGGGCACTGTGTGTGTGTATGGAATAGTACTATTGTCTAATGTACTTCACATATCTGGGCACTGTGTGTGTATGAAGAGAACTATTGTCTAATGTACTTCACATATCTGGGCACTGTGTGTGTATGGAAGAGAACTATTGTCTAATGTACTTCACATATCTGGGCACTGTGTGTGTATGGAATAGTACTATTGTCTAATGTACTTCACATATCTGGGCACTGTGTGTGTATGGAAGAGTACTATTGTCTAATGTACTTCACATATCTGGGCACTGTGTGTGTGTATGGAATAGTACTATTGTCTAATGTACTTCACATATCTGGGCACTGTGTGTGTATGGAATAGTACTATTGTCTAATGTACTTCACATATCTGGGCACTGTGTGTGTGTATGGAAGAGTACTATTGTCTAATGTACTTCACATATCTGGGCACTGTGTATGTGTATGGAATAGTACCATTGTCTAATGTACTTCACATATCTGGGCACTGTGTGTGTGTATGGAAGAGTACTATTGTCTAATGTACTTCACATATCTGGGCACTGTGTGTGTATGGAATAGTACTATTGTCTAATGTACTTCACATATCTGGGCACTGTGTGTGTATGGAAGAGTACTATTGTCTAATGTACTTCACATATCTGGGCACTGTGTGTGTATGGAAGAGTACACAAAAACATCCTCTACATCTTTCAGCAGCTCCAGTATTCAGGACGGTATTCTAGTCACGGTAGAGAAGTGGATTGTGTTCAACAATAAGGTAAAACATATTTTCTCACAGATTTAGGGTCAAGATATCGAGGATGTCGGGAAGCGCTCCAGGTGACTTGTGGTAGGTCAGTGGTTGTGCCTAGGTATCTCTCCATACCTGAATTACTCTATGGAGGGCAGTTTGCATCTTCCCATACCAATGAAAACTGGAACATTACCATATGACTCAAGCTATCAGTGGGACTCTTAACGACAATCACGAACAAATAAAATAACGTAATATTTTGTTTTTATTTCCACTGGTTGAATGCAGCACAATAACACATTTTAGTTCTAACCGCATTATGCTTACAGGGTTCATTCTAGTTCAGAATTTTTGGGAGAAGTGAGAAAGTGTGCGATCGCGTCCTTAAATGGTGTTATTTAATAAATTTCAACAAAATATGGTTAAAATGCACAGTATGACCATTAAATACATTATAATAGAAGGAGTGCTTTATAATGGGCAAGTGTTTTTTTTTAGGGAGAAGTGGGGCCCCCAGAGGGCGAAGTCAAGGTCCCTAGGGCGACTATTTCGCCCACATCGCCCTCTAAAATGATCCCTGTGCTTATGGGTCCTAACCACTGCTGTTTAAAATATTATCAACGTGAATGTTTTAGGACTCGAGTGACGCTATATATGATGTTAACATCGTTTTCTATCGTTTAAGTGAATGACCAAATTATATTTCACTCTTGAACAATACTAGCCCCACTCATGATAATATTGCTTTCAATGTTCATTTGGTGGACTGTAGTTCACTCATACACTGAAACAAACAAATATCCCCTCTATATATAGACTAAGGAAATGCCAATGGACATGATTACAGACTACATGTCATTTGGTCCATACCACTGATTGTTCAATTCCCAACTGGAGGTCTCGAATGATTTCATGTGAGGAAGCTATCCAGCTGGTTTGTTAAAGGTCGGTGCCCCGTCTGATCCTAATAAAACTAACAGTCTTTCAGATGGGACATTAAACCGCGGTCTTGTGTCGGTGCTGTACACCGTGCATGTAAAACAACCAGAGGAGACTCTGGAATGGGTCTCTGTCTGTGTCATAGCATTATCCTCCAAAAATCTAAAATGACTAATCTCTTCAGGAGGTGCGCTCATATGGGCAACCGGTAGCAACGATAAATAAACGTAAAACACACACACACGGTCGGTGATTCTACCTGGGTCGTCCTCCACCAATAATAGCTGGAAAGTTAAACCCCAAAAACAAACAACAAAAGTAATGAATTTTCAATCATGCATTGTTGAAACTAACTCGACATCAGTAAATACGATTTCATTTGCATAAATTTGAATAAATTATTTTAATAAAGTAAACAAGGAATGGCTGTAATTTTTCAGACCAGATCCATTGTAACAAAGTAAGGCGATGTAATACTTATCACTAATGCGAGAAACCGGAAAAATGATACAAGTTTAAAATATTGGTTTTTCACAGGGCACTCAGATTGGACAAGCAGACAAGGAAAATGTTTTTCTCGACTGTTTTGGTGCTTTCTGGGAAGTGGCTGGAACACCTCTTGTCCAGCACAATCAGACATTCAGGTCGAGGATAAAAGATGAAGTGCGTAAAAAGCTTCTTAATGAGGCTGTATCTAGGTAGGTGTTTTACAATGTTTGTAAATGGCAATATATACAGAACTTTCTTTACACAGGTATGAAAAGAAACAGAGAGTGTCTTATCGGTGGTAGGGTATCACACTCGCAAATCTATTTCCCCCTCTCTTGAATTGAGACTCTGTATATATTGTTTGTATATATATGAAACTCAATAAATGAAGTATCTGGCTTGACCAAAGAAGAAAATTCTCTTCTTTTTTTAATGGCCACTAGTCTACAAAGATCTACTTCCTCCACTCCAGATGTATTATGGAGAGATTGCTAGACTAAACTGAGGATAATTTGAGATGTATTAGGGAGAGATTGCTAGACTAAACTGAGGATAATTTGAGATGTATTATGGAGAGATTGCTAGACTAAACTGAGGATAATTTGAGATGTATTAGGGAGAGATTGCTAGACTAAATTGAGGATAATTTCAGATGTATTAGGGAGAGATTGCTAGGAGTATAATTTCAGATGTATTAGGGAGAGATTGCTAGACTAAACTGAGTATAATTTCAGATGTATTAGAGAGAGATTGCTAGACTAAACTGAGTATAATTTCAGATGTATTAGAGAGAGATTGCTAGACATCATGGTGGATCTGTTCTCGTTGAACGTGCAGAAAGTGGATGTATATACACAGACCCTCCGTCGGACTATGATACCGTCATCCTGCCAAGTGAGACCCACCACCTGTGATAAAGGTATATACTGTCACAGAACATGCCATCTGATCAGGCTCTTTGCTATTCGGATAATGGAGCTAAAACACTTGGCTGAATAGCAAACACTATAGATCCTGATCAGACGCAGCATGATTTGGATCTATGTTGTTTGCACATTCCTTCCAATTTAATCAGAATTTTAATGATTAAGCATTAGTTGTTTTGTTATCTTACCCATGTCAATGTTAACCCTTTCGCAGCATTTAAATTCCACATTGCCTTTTCTATCTCCCTCACAGCAATGGATTCCATCAGGAATGGAATCTCTACAGCCAATAATGTTAACGTTGTAAAAACATGTTTTGCAATCGAGCTAAGTTAAGGGTACTTTTGATTTGGAGTTTTAACACGTAAGAATTAAATTCCGGCGCTCAGAACAACATGTTTTATTCAACTTATAACACATATACAAATATTATTTCAATTCTAACAGATTTATCTAAAAAGCACAAAAATAGTTGATGTTATATTTTTAGAATGCATAAATGACGTCGCACAACTACAAAAATGTTAGTAAAATGACGTCTTGTTTGTGCTAAGCTATGTTTTATTGCAGATTTAAGCATTGTAAATTCCTTCTTTGTGCATACAGGCAAAATGCCGAGCCATGTTAGAATATAATTATGATCTCCCAACACTTCCGAGTAATAACCACCTAGAATTATTACAGTGAAACTTTAAAGTAGTATATGTAAAACTAGAGAAAAAGTTTGATCCCCCATCTGACCCTAATAAAATTAACAGTCTTTCAGATGGGACGTTAAACCGAGGTCTCGTGTCGGTGCTTTACATTGTGCACGTACAAGAACCAGAGGAGACTCTGGAATGGGTCTCTGTCTGTATCATGCACTATCCTCCATAATCTAAAATAACTAATCTCTTCAGGGGGCGTCGCTCATATGGGCAACCGGTAGCGACGATAAATAAACATAAAACACACATAGAGAAAAAACAGACGAATCTATAGTCCAGTGGTAACACGCTGGACTGGTAATCCAGGGATCGCAGGTTCGATCCCCCGTCTGACCCTAATAAAATTAAGTCTTTCAGATGAGACGTTAAACCGAGTTCTTGTGTCGGTGCTTTACACCGTGCACGTAAAAGAACCAGAGGAGACTCTGGAATGGGTCTGTATCATTGCACTATCCTCTAAAATCTAAAATGACTAATCTCTTCAGGAGGCGTCGCTCATATGGGCAACCGGTAGCGACGATAAATAAACGTAAAACACACATAGAGAAAAAACATATATAACATAATAATGTAAATGTAAAAATAATCGACATAATAAGGTAATCAAACAATACATATGCCGAGGGATCTGGGTCCTGTTTTCGGAACTAAAGTTTTAATGAATATCAAATCAACTTCGATTAATCAGAAAATACTTAATTCTGTTTTTCCAACAAGAATATTAATAGCAGGTGAACTACTATAGACCATTTCAAGGGTCCTATTGCATTTTGTAAACATTTTACAATTGAGTGTTGGCACGCATTGGCTGCAGTGCCCCTTGTGATTCTGGGCATTCAGGTAGCTTTAGAATTGAAACTGCTTTGACTGGCTTACATAAGAGGCGACTAATGGTGTGTGATCACTTGTTGCTACATCTCTAAGATTCTAGAAGGATTGAATGCTTTGGTTCCATATCTCATATTTTTATTTGATGTAAAACCAATATATTTTTGTAAAGCACAAACTCTACAATAATGCTCTCCACTACTCTGCATTGTTTCAGCTACCTTCATGGCATCCGTGTGGCAGGATGAAGGATTTGAAAATATCAATGTGGACAGCTGTACAGAGACGAATTGGCTCGTGAATCCAGAATACGCATCACCAGATCCTGTCCTTAATCTACGGCCGGGAGGGAGAAGCCAGGGACCCATACAAAAGACGAATTCTATACCTCAAGATAGCTGTTACTCCACAAAAGCTATTGACACACCAAATTTACAAGATCTGTCCATTGCATCGGACATAGCAGAAAGTATTTTTGTTACTCCTGTAGCAGATACATTAGTTTGCAACACTGACCAAGAGAAGCCAAAGTTAAGTGAACTGATAAACCCAATAAATGAAGGAAAGTCTTCAATCTCAAAAAGTAATCTTCCTGACGAGAACAAAAATAGCTTAGAACATAGTATCATAGTAAAAGATATGGAGACATATTCTGCATTTAATGATACTACTGAGATGACCAAAGACTACGATAATGTGAAAGATAATAAAAAAAGTATTGTTAATCAAAGTTGCAATGTTATTCATAAGACCTCAGCAAAACAGAAAAGTGCTACAGGTAAAAGTCTTGTTGACTGGTTTGACTATGAGCCTACAGGTGAAGATAGCGTTCGGTTGGTAGAAAAACGACTTGAAACACGGAAGAAGCTAGAACATACATCAAGGGAATTCATAGAAAATGATGTGGCCTTGAAGTATGCTCCATCTAAAGATGCTGGTAGGAAAAAATCTAAAAAGGAAAAAGAAAGGGAGAAGAAAATGGTAAAAGCAGCAGCTTTATCAACAGAAAAACCGAAATCAGTAGGTGAGAAAGTGACAGATAAAGGTGAACATGAGATTGAGCACCATGTGGTGTGCGAATCTCAAACAGATATGAATAATGAAACTGTAGCACGGGGCAACCAGGTTGATAGATATACTGAAAACAAAGTTGATGAGACTATAGATTGGTGGGGCATAGGTGAAACACCGGATCCAAGGTACTTGCCTGGTGGTATTGAAGAAACTTTAGGCAGTAACATCTACATTGACAATGGGCCAGATGTGATCATTGAAGAGGAAAGTGAACTGTTTAATGATTTAGAAACTGTAGCTATCCTGGGCAATATTGAGGTAGCATCTGAACTTGTGGGTACTCGTGATTTGGTGGGAAATGTTGAAGAATCCAATGTAAAGGTTGGTGATTGTACATCTAACTCTTCGGAAGAGCAGGAAATTGGTGAAAATAAGCTGTTAATAAGACAAACCGGAGATGAATTTGACCTTGATGATGATGATGAATGGGATAGTGCAAGTTCTGAGGATCTCAACGTGAACTCTTGGTTAGGTTTACAACAAGACAATCCGGATTACTTGAAAGAATTTCCCAACAATGATTTAAAAACTGTGGTACATTCAAAAAGTGATATACCTACACTGGTAACTGAAGGGATGCTTGAAGCAGGTGAATCAGATGCTAAATATGAAAAGAATTTCCCGAAGACTAACTTTGGAGATTTTGTAAAATTGAAAGACGAACCTGAAGAACGTCCTCAAACAACTAGATGGGTTCCGGGAAAACGAAAATGTCACAACTGCCATAGTGAGGATCATACCACTGAAAGTTGTAAAGATTTTGTAATAATTCAATAGTAATATATATATAGTGTCTGCCAAAATCATATGGTTCGTGTATATGGGTCTATAAACATATGGTTTGTGTATATGGTTCTATAGACATATGGTTCGTGTATATGGGTCTATAAACATATGGTTCGTGTATATGTGTCTATAAACATATGTATATGGGTCTATAAATTCATTTGGATCAGTATAAATATTGATGTCTTGATACATGTTCAATATTGAGCTGTATATCATTTTATGTTCAAATTCCAGACCAGTGTTATTTAGTAGACTAGATGCAAAAATACACAGGTGGGCAAGAACAATTTTGAATGGTTATCCGCAATTGATTGTTAGTTTAACCCATTCAACACCAAGTAATTGACATGGACTGGTCCATGATATTTTTAGACCAATAAATTAATAACAAAATTACATTTGGATCAGTTCATTTATCAAAATGGGTAATTGTTTTTCTAAAAATAGTTATATTACTTGAAAAAAGTGCAGATCCTGATGAGACGGCTCGTCACAAGCCGGCTCATCTGGATCTACACTTTTTTGTAAGCCAATTTAGAGGTCTGTGGTGTTGAAAGGGTTAATACAATAAATGGGATTCAAAATGAAATGGAATATTTCTGTAGCAGACGACATTGCAGTTGAACTGAAACATATACCAAATACCTAAACTCAAAGCTCAGTAGATCTTATATAATTTGTTATGCAAACCAACTTGTAAATAGCAATCAATGACTTGTCGCTAGAGAATAAAACATTAGAGATAAACATTATCCAGCAGACTGTCTGATGAAGATTTTACGAAGACTCCGAGATGCACAATTCTCATATTGCTAAGGATAGTACAGTTCATATAGTTCCAGCAATAGTATATAGCGTATGCTGTACAACATTAACCCATTCAACCCCAAGTAACTGACATGGACTGGTCCATGATATTTTTAGACCAATAAATTAATAAGAAAATTACAATTGGACCAGTTCATTTATCAAAATGGGTAATTTCATTTAAAAATAGTAATAATTATTACTGGCAAAAAGTGCAGATCCTGATGAGACGGCTCGTCATGAGCCGGCTCATCTGGATCTACACTTTTTGAAAGCCTATTTAGAGGCCTGTTGTGTTGAAAGGGTTAAACAATAACAAATACTTAAATAGGCTCATTGCCAGATGGTACAACATTAAGGACAATTAAATACATTCTTCTAATATGATGTACATGTCGTTGATTGTTGATGATATATTATAGTTACGACCTGCTGCACAGATATTGATGATATATTATAGTTACGACCTGCTGCACAGATATTGATGATATATTATAGTTACGACCTGCTGCACAGATATTGATGTGCACTAAAAAGTGGTATTAAAGTCATAATACTGTTCAGAACGATGAAATTGCACTGTTATGTTGCACTGTTATGTTGTCTTCCTGTGTAGTCTCGGGAGTGCAAATAATTGTTACTAGTTGAGGTGGGTGAATTACTAGCTTACTGGGTTTGTACTAGGTTACTGGGTTTGTACTAGCTTACTGGGTTTATACTAGGTTACTGGGTTTGTACTAGCTTACTGGGTTTGTACTAGGTTACTGGGTGTGTACTAGGTTACTGGGTGTGTACTATGTTACTGGGTGTGTACTAGCTTACTGGGTTTGTACTGGGTTACTGGGTGTGTACTAGCTTACTGGGTTTGTACTGGGTTACTGGGTGTGTACTAGGTTACTGGGTTTGTACTGGGTTACTGGGTGTGTACTAGGTTACTGGGTGTGTACTAGCTTACTGGGTTTGTACTGGGTGTGTACTAGCTTACTGGGTTTGTACTGGGTGTGTACTAGGTTACTGGGTTTGTACTAGGTTACTGGGTTTGTACTAGCTTACTGGGTTTGTACTAGGTTACTGGGTGTGTACTAGGTTACTGGGTGTGTACTAGGTTACTGGGTGTGTACTAGGTTACTGGGTGTGTACTAGGTTACTGGGTGTATACTAGGTTACTGGGTTTGTACTGGGTGTGTACTAGGTTACTGGGTTTGTACTGGGTTACTGGGTGTGTACTAGGTTACTGGGTGTGTACTAGCTTACTGGGTTTGTACTGGGTTACTGGGTGTGTACTAGCTTACTGGGTTTGTACTGGGTTACTGGGTGTGTACTAGGTTACTGGGTGTGTACTAGGTTACTGGGTGTGTACTAGGTTACTGGGTGTGTACTAGGTTACTGGATTTGTACTAGGTTACTGGGTATGTACTAGGTTACTAGGTGTGTACTAGGTTACTAGGTGTGTACTAGGTTACTGGGTTTGTACCAGGTTACTGGGTGTGTACTAGGTTACTGGGTGTGTACTAGGTTACTGGGTGTGTACTAGGTTACTGGGTGTGTACCAGGTTACTGGGTGTGTACTAGGTTACTGGGTGTGTACTAGGTTACTGGGTTTGTACTAGGTTACTGGGTATGTACTAGGTTACTGGGTTTGTACTAGGTTACTGGGTTTGTACTAGGTTTACTGGGTGTGTACTAGGTTACTGGGTGTGTACTAGCTTAATGGGTGTGTACTAGGTTACTGGGTGTGTACTAGGTTACTGGGTTTGTACTAGCTTACTGGGTTTGTACCAGGTTACTGGGTTTGTACCAGGTTACTGGGTTTGTACCAGGTTACTGGGTGTGTACCAGGTTACTGGGTGTGTACTAGGTTACTGGGTGTGTACTAGGTTACTGGGTGTGTAGCAGGTTACTGGGTTTGTACCAGGTTACTGTGTTTGTACTAGGTTACTGGGTGTGTACTAGGTTACTGGGTGTGTAGCAGGTTACTGGGTTTGTACCAGGTTACTGTGTTTGTACTAGGTTACTGGGTGTGTACTGTTTGTACTAGGTTACTGGGCTTGTACTAGGTTACTGGGTGTGTACTAGGTTACTGGGTGTGTACTGTTTGTACTAGCTTACTGGGTGTGTACTGGGTGTGTACTAGGTTACTGGGTGTGTACTGGGTTTGTACTAGGTTACTGGGTGTGTACTAGGTTACTGGGTGTGTACTAGGTTACTAGGTTTGTACTGGGTTTGTACTAGGTTACTGGGTTTGTACTAGGTTACTGGGTGTGTACTAGGTTACTGGGTTTGTACTAGGTTACTGGGTGTGTACTAGGTTACTGGGTTTGTACTAGGTTACTGGGTGTGTACCAGGTTACTGGGTTTGTACTAGCTTACTGGGTGTGTACTAGGTTACTGGGTGTGTACTAGGTTACTGGGTGTGTACCAGGTTACTGGGTTTGTACCAGGTTACTGGGTTTGTACTAGGTTACTGGGTTTGTACCAGGTTACTGGGTTTGTAGCAGGTTACTGGGTTTGTACCAGGTTACTGGGTGTGTACTAGGTTACTGGGTGTGTACTAGGTTACTAGGTTTGTACTAGGTTACTGGGTGTGTACTAGGTTACTGGGTGTGTACTAGGTTACTGGGTTTGTACCAGGTTACTGGGTGTGTACTAGGTTACTGGGTGTGTACTAGGTTACTGGGTGTGTACCAGGTTACTGGGTTTGTACTAGGTTACTGGGTTTGTACCAGGTTACTGAGTGTGTACTAGGTTACTGGGTGTGTACTAGGTTTGTACCAGGTTACTGGGTTTGTACCAGGTTACTAGGTTTGTTCATGCTTGGTTGATTAAAGGGAAGAAGCATGCAGTATCCATGTAGAGCAATGATATTGCCACTGTTCATTTAAACATAGAAATGTGAAGAACGGTGGAGGTTGCTATAAATCATTTATTGGCAGAACTTTGATTCACCTTTGGAACTAGACATTTAAATATGTGTAGTATCAAATGGAAACTTTACATGATATCAATTGGTAAGCATATCATTTTCTCACCAATTTTCCCCAGTAGTGTCTGGGATTTGTGGTACATTGGATGGTAATTTAATCATACCCTAGTATCTAGATATATCCTGGCGTTACGCGTTCCCGGCGATGCAGTACATAACGGACTCGTATAGATTTTGAATGTTCATACACTGCAAGAAATATACAATTATTACAATAAGACACAATGTGTTAGTACTTACAAGTTAGAATTAGACTCCCTACCTATTCGACATTGTTGTGTTTTCTTTTTCTTCTTCTAACCTACTTTATTATACGTAATGTTTACAAGTAATCGCATAGTGAACTGGACGTGACGTAGCGTCATATACATGCTGGGTTTGACGGAACGTCCAAAATGCGCTTCAATTCATGACACCTATTACCGTACCATTTCTCTGAAGTGCCAATGTTGTGGACTGACCCCTCACCATTGTGGGTTTGAGTGTTATTGAGGAAGCTATGTAGCCGGCTTGGTACTGCCCAGGCTCTTCCTCCACCGCCTATTGTTGGAAAGTTGTTATGTTACTGTTTGTGCCATTCTAAATCTAAAATACAAAAGATGCAAAAAAAGTTGTGTTTGTGGTTGGTTGATGATGTGTGTGGTTAGTTGATGATGTGTGCGGTTAGTTGATGATGTGTGTGGTTAGTTGATGATGTTTGTGGTTAGTTGATGATGTGTGTGGTTAGTTGATGATGTGTGCCTACCTGTTTGATGTCTATATGTCTCGTGTGGTTAGTTGATGATGTGTGCGGTTAGTTGATGATGTGTGCCTCCCTGTTTGATGTCTATATGTCTCTGTTAGTTTCAGTGATTTGTATAAAGTGTTATTTATTTATCAAATTAGATGTGCTTGTTTCTAAATAGTTTTGTTATATTTTTGAAGGTATTGTTCATAAGAAACAAAATATGTATACTCGGTCTATGCATTTGCTGAAAGTTTGTTTTGGTAATTTTAAACTGGATCTTGGTCAGAGGTTATAAACCTTTTCCGAAATCTCAAATCGGAACTCAAGTAATATGATTGGTCGGTTCTGGAATTGCTCTTGGCTCAGCCAATCAGAAAGCTTGAGACTAAGATTTATAACCTTCAGGCAAGTGCCTTCACACCACACCATTGTTTTTTGTTGTTGTTTTTTTATCGATCTTATTTTAAATTTAGTTAATGTATAATTATTATGTTTACAAGCTTGTCAAGATACAACTCTGGATGAATGTTCTTAATGTGGAGTTGTTTGTTCTACCTTTCTAGCTGCTATTCCGCTGTATGCATCCAGGCTGTTATTTTACCCTCCGGCTACTCCAGTAAGGAAATAGATTATGTCCATGCAATGACAACTGTATATAGGCATGGAATGGGTGTCGATCTAACCCTTTCACTCATAGAAGCACCTCTTGATGCCATTACCAATACGACATACATTAACAATGTAGTAGTCAAACCAATGTTCATAATATAGGCCAGAATCTCATGTAGTCCCAGTAATATGTATGGAGGTGGGATAGATATGGCGACTACTTATCCATTGCATGATAGCTAAATGGCTGTCGTTTGTATGGAGATATAATAGTATATTACCCTAAATCTCATGTAGTCCCAGTAATATCTATGGAGGTGGTATAGATATGGCGACTACTTATCCACTGCATGATAGCTAAATGGCTGTCGTTTGTATGGAGATATAATAGTATATTAACCTAAATCTCATGTAGTCCCAGTAATATCTATGGAGGTGGTATAGATATGGCGACTACTTATCCACTGCATGATAGCTAAATGGCTGTCGTTTGTATGGAGATATAATAGTATATTAACCTAAATCTCAGTAGTCCCAGTAATATCTATGGAGGTGGTATAGATATGGCGACTACTTATCCACTGCATGATAGCTAAATGGCTGTCGTTTGTATGGAGATATAATAGTATATTAACCTAAATCTCATGTAGTCCCAGTAATATCTATGGAGGTGGTATAGATATGGCGACTACTTATCCACTGCATGATAGCTAAATGGCTGTCGTTTGTATGGAGATATAATAGTATATTACCCTAAATCTCATGTAGTCCCAGTAATATCTATGGAGGTGGTATAGATATGGCGACTACTTATCCACTGCATGATAGCTAAATGGCTGTCGTTTGTATGGAGATATAATAGTATATTACCCTAAATCTCATGTAGTCCCAGTAATATCTATGGAGGTGGTATAGATATGGCGACTACTTATCCACTGCATGATAGCTAAATGGCTGTCGTTTGTATGGAGATATAATAGTATATTACCCTAAATCTCTATGAAGGAAATTTAAATGGCTGTTGTTTGTAAGATATAAGTATATTACTAATTCTCTATGATAGCTAAATGGCTGTCGTTTGTATGGAGATATAATAGTATATTACCCTAAATCTCTATGAAGAAAGGCGTGTTAAGATATAAGATATTAACTAATCTCTATGAAGTAAATGGCTGTCGTTTGTATGGAGATAAATAGTATATTAACCTAAATCTCTATGAAGGAAAGTAAATGGCTGTCGTTTGTAGGAGATATAATAGATATTAACCAAATCTCATGAGAAGTAAATGGCTGAGTTTGTATAGAATATAGAAAACTACTTAAAGAAAGTAAAGGCTGTCTTTGTATGGAGATAAATAGTATATAACCTAAATCTCTAGAAGGAAGTTAAATCCAAAAAAAAACCAAACCAAAAAACCAAAAAAAAAAACCAAACAAAAAAAAACAAAAAAAAAAACCAAACCAAAAAATAAAGGCTGTGTTTGTATGGAGATATAATAGTATATTAACCTAAATCTCATGAAGAAAGTAAATGGCTGGTTTGTATAGATATAATAGTATATAACCAAACTCATGAAAAATGGCTGTGTTTGTATGGAGATATAATAGATATACCTAAATCTCATGAAGGAAATAAACTTTGTATGGAGATATAATAGATATTAACCTAAATCTCTATGAAGAAATAAATGGCTGTGGATAGAATAAAGTATTAACCAAACTCATGAAGGATAAATGGTGTGTATAATATAAAGTATATTAACCAATCCATGAAGGAAAGTTAAATGGCTGTCGTTTGTATGGAGATATAATAGTATATTAACCTAAATCTCATGAAGGAGTAAATTGTCGTGTATAGATAATGGATATACCTAATCCTATGAATGAAAGTTAAATGGCTGTCGTTTGTATGGAGATATAATAGTATATTACCCTAAATCTCTATGAAGGTGGTAATGGCTGTCGTTTGTATGGAGATATAATAGTATATTAACCTAAATCTCCATGAAGGATAGCTAAATGGCTGTCGTTTGTATGGAGATATAATAGTATATTAACCTAAATCTCTATGAAGTCCCAGTAATATCTATGGAGGTGTAATAGATATTAACCTACTTATCCATGCATGAAAGCTAAATGGCTGTCGTTTGTATGGAGATATAATAGTATATTAACCTAAATCTCATGAAGCCCAGTAATGTCTATGGAGATATAATAGTATATTACTAAACCTGAAGGAAAGCTAAATGGCTGTCGTTTGTATGGAGATATAATAGTATATTAACCTAAATCTCATGAAGTCCCAGTAATATCTATGGAGGTGGTATAGTATACTACTTATCCACTGCATGATAGCTAAATGGCTGTCGTTTGTATGGAGATATAATAGTATATTAACCTAAATCTCATGTAAGTAAATCTATGGAGGTGGTATAGATATACTACTTATCCACTGCATGAAAGCTAAATGGCTGTCGTTTGTATGGAGATATAATAGTATATTACCCTAAATCTCTATGAAGGAAAGGGTTAAATAACTGGGTAAAATTTAGACTTGTTGATAATTGCATGTTGCTGTGAAATGTCCATAGCATACAAAGGCATGGTAATTATTATTACAACGTATATGTATACAGTCGAACACAGTTTTAATAAACCCTCTACAGAGCACAATTTTGGATGCCTGTCAATCCTTAATCTATGCATTTTAACCTTAGTACAAAGACAAACCTTTTTCGTCATTCACACATGTTTTACTGTAGTGTAACTTTGATAAATTATCAGCACATAATTATTATCAAGCCTTCATGGTGAAATTTATTCGGTGTATGGACTCGTAGCCGATAGGTTGTCCACTCAAGCCAAACGGCAATGGCGATGGGTTCCATCAGAAATTGGACAATGTTTTGCAGTCATTCTAAAATAAATGTTTGGCAGCTAAAAATAATTTCGAGACTTAATTTTAAAACTTCACCATTTATGTTTGCATCTACTTTCTTCAATCCAGTATGTGTATATATACATTGGTTCCTTTACTTGTTACTTATCTGGCAGTAACAGTACCTCGTTTATCCAATCAACAACATATTATACTGTGGTTCGCTTGTATTTAGTGCTTGAATTTATTTTCATTCGATTTATTATTAATTTGCTGAAATAAGAGTATAAAACCATTGTGTGCAACTTTTCATAATTCCTGATGTGCTGTAGCGCCATTTAAACCGTATCTCTCACTCGCATGTGAACCAGGCTGTACGATATGAGGAGGGGGTTGGATATTGAATATTTCAGCATTACATAGACTGGTTCACGGAGGGTCCCATTTCTGATGAAAGCGTGTGGCTATATACTGCTTTGGATTATGGTAATATTTTATGGAGTTTATTGGTTAATTTTACCCAGTTGGTTGCGAAGTTTGGCAAGTCCATCCAGCTGGCTTGAGGTCAGTGAGTCTACCCATCTGGCTTGTGAAGGGTTGTTGATTCTACCAAGCTGGCCTACGACAGTCGCCTAGTCTTTGCCAGCTGGCTTGTTGATTCTACCAAGCTGGTCTACGACGGTCGCCTAGTCTTTGCCAGCTGGCTTGTGAAAGGTTGTTGATTCTACCAAGCTGGCCTACGACGGTCGCCTAGTCTTTGCCAGCTGGCTTGTGAAGGGTTGTTGATTCTACCAAGCTGGCCTACGACGGTCGCCTAGTCTGCCAGCTGGCTTGTGAAGGGTTGTTGATTCTACCAAGCTGGCCTACGACGGTCGCCTAGTCTTTGCCAGCTGGCTTGTTGATTCTACCAAGCTGGTCTACGACTGTCGCCTAGTCTTTGCCAGCTGGCTTGTGAAAGGTTGTTGATTCTACCAAGCTGGCCTACGACGGTCGCCTAGTCTTTGCCAGCTGGCTTGTGAAAGGTTGTTGATTCTACCAAGCTGGTCTTACGACGTCGCCTAGTCTTGCCAGCTGGCTTGTGAAGGTTGTTGATTCTACCAAGCTGGTCTACGACGGTCGCCTAGTCTTTGCCATCTGGCTTGTTGATTCTACCAAGCTGGCCTACGACGGTCGCCTAGTCTTTGCCATCTGGCTTGTTGATTCTACCAAGCTGGTCTACGACGGTCGCCTAGTCTTTGCCAGCTGGCTTGTGAAGGGTTGTTGATTCTACCAAGCTGGTCTACGACGGTCGCCTAGTCTTTGCCAGCTGGCTTGTTGATTCTACCAAGCTGGTCTACGACGGTCGCCTAGTCTTTGCCAGCTGGCTTGTGAAGGGTTGTTGATTCTACCAAGCTGGTCTACGACGGTCGCCTAGTCTTTGCCAGCTGGCTTGCGAAAGGTAGTTGATTCTACCAAGCTGGCCTACGACAGTCGCCTAGTCTTGCCAGCTGGCTTGCGAAAGGGTGTTGATTCTACCAAGTTGGCTAGATGGTCGGTGAATCTACCAAGTTGGATTGGGAAGGTAGTTGTTTATACCCAGCTGGCTTACGAACATAGTTGATTCTACCCAGCTGGCCTAGTTGATTCTACCCAGCTGGCTTACGAAGGTAGTTGATTCTACCCAGCTGGCTTACGAAGGTAGTTGATTCTTCCCAGCTGGCTTACGAAGGTAGTTGATTCTTCCCAGCTGGTTTACGAAGGTAGTTGATTCTTCCCAGCTGGCCTACGAAGGTAGTTGATTCTGCCCAGCTGGCTTACGAAGGTAGTTGATTCTACCCAGCTGGCTTACGAAGGTAGTTGATTCTACCCAGCTGGCTTACGAAGGTAGTTGATTCTTCCCAGCTGGCCTACGAAGGTAGTTGATTCTACCCAGCTGGCTTACGAAGGTAGTTGATTCTTCCCAGCTGGTTTACGAAGGTAGTTGATTCTTCCCAGCTGGTTTACGAAGGTAGTTGATTCTTCCCAGATGGTTTACGAAGGTAGTTGATTCTTCCCAGCTGGTTTACGAAGGTAGTTGATTCTTCCCAGCTGGCCTACGAAGGTAGTTGATTCTGCCCAGCTGGT
Source organism: Archivesica marissinica (assembly GCA_014843695.1). NCBI lineage: Eukaryota > Metazoa > Mollusca > Bivalvia > Venerida > Vesicomyidae > Archivesica > Archivesica marissinica. The sequence goes on along the minus strand of CM026393.1, from coordinate 63,002,635 downwards.
TTACGAAGGTAGTTGATTCTGCCCAGCTGGCCTACGAAGGTAGTTGATTCTACCCAGCTGGCTTACGAAGGTAGTTGATTCTACCCAGCTGGCTTACGAAGGTAGTTGATTCTACCCAGCTGGCTTACGAAGGTAGTTGATTCTACCCAGCTGGCCTACGAAGGTAGTTGATTCTTCCCAGCTGGCCTACGAAGGTAGTTGATTCTGCCCAGCTGGCCTACGAAGGTAGTTGATTCTACCCAGCTGGCTTACGAAAGGTAGTTGATCTTACCCAGTTGGCTGACTTGATGATACCTGGTGCAACGATTTTATAGGAAATTAATGAGATGAAAAATCATCACTGGAAATTAAGGCACACCGCTCGAGTCCCCTGAGAACCCCCCCCCCCTGGATACACCTCTGATAAAAGTTTTAATAGCAAACACTTAATTATTTTCAAATATGGAGATACAGAACTATGAAATTAAGATGATGATGACTAATTCAGCTTCCAAAGTTCACAATGTCCAAGTTAACTTCAACTGCAGAACTATTCTGTAGCAATTATAACTGGCAGACCATGAATGACATGACAGTGATGACACCATTACAAACGTCGGAAATAATGATATTGCAATGCCCCCAACCTGGACATAAAGGTACACAAGGAAGGATGTCGACTTATGCAATGAAGGATATCAAAGTACACAGGGAACAATATCAAAGTACACAATGAACACATCCAAGTACACAATGTATAGCATGGAAGTATACAATGTATAGGATGGAAGTATACAATGTATAGGATGGAAGTATACAATGTATAGGATGGAAGTATGCAATGTATAGGATGGAAGTATGCAATGTATAGGATGGAAGTATGCAATGTATAGGATGGAAGTATGCAATGTATAGGATGGAAGTACACAATGTATAGCATGGTAGTATGCAATGTATAGGATGGAAGTATGCAATGTATATGATGGAAGTACACAATGTATAGCATGGAAGTATACAATGTATAGGATGGAAGTATGCAATGTATAGGATGGAAGTATACAATGTATAGGATGGAAGTACACAATGTATAGGATGGAAGTACACAATGTATAGGATGGAAGTATACAATGTATAGGATGGAAGTACACAATGTATAGGATGGAAGTATACAATGTATAGGATGGAAGTATGCAATGAACACATAAGTACACAATGTATAGGATGGAAGTATACAATGTATAGGATGGAAGTACACAATGTATAGGATGGAAGTATACAATGTATAGGATGGAAGTACACAATGTATAGGATGGAAGTACACAATGTATAGGATGGAAGTACACAATGTATAGGATGGAAGTACACAATGTATAGGATGGAAGTATACAATGTATAGGATGGAAGTATACAATGTATAGGATGGAAGTACACAATGTATAGGATGGAAGTACACAATGTATAGGATGGAAGTATACAATGTATAGGATGGAAGTACACAATGTATAGGATGGAAGTATGCAATGTATAGGATGGAAGTACACAATGTATAGGATGGAAGTATACAATGTATAGGATGGAAGTACACAATGTATAGGATGGAAGTATGCAATGTATAGGATGGAAGTATGCAATGTATAGGATGGAAGTATGCAATGTATAGGATGGAAGTATGCAATGAACACATAAGTACACAATGTATAGGATGGAAGTATGCAATGTATAGGATGGAAGTATGCAATGAACACATAAGTACACAATGTATCACATGGAAGTATGCAATGAACACAGCCAAGTACACAATGTATTGCATGGAAGTATACAATGAACACAGCCGAGTACACAATGTATAGCCTGGAAGTATACAATGAACACAGCCAAGTACACAATGTATTGCATGGAAGTATACAATGAACACAGCCGAGTACACAATGTATAGCCTGGAAGTATACAATGAACACAGCCGAGTACACAATGTATGACATGGAAGTATACAATGAACACAGCTGAGTACACAATGTATTGCATGGAAGTATACAATGAACACAGCCGAGTACACAATGTATCACATGGAAGTATACAGTGAACACAGCTGAGTACACAATGTATGGCATGGAAGTATACAATGTATAGCCTGGAAGTATACAAAGCAATGTATAGCCTGGAAGTATACAATGAACACAGCCGGGTACACAATGTATGACATGGAAGTATACAATGAACACAGCCGAGTACACAATGTATAGCCTGGAAGTATACAATGAACACAGCCAAGTACACAATGTATTGCATGGAAGTATACAATGAACACAGCCGAGTACACAATGTATGGCCTGGAAGTATACAATGAACACAGCCAAGTACACAATGTATTGCATGGAAGTATACAATGAACACAGCCAAGTACACAATGTAACGCATGGAAGTATACAATGAACACAGCCAAGTACACAATGTATCGCATGGAAGTATACAATGTATAGCATGGAAGTATACAATGAACACAACCAAGTACACAATATATCGCATGGAAGTATACAATGTATCACATGGAAGTATACAATGTATGGCATGGAAGTATACAATGAACACAGCCAAGTACACAATATATCACATGGAAGTATACAATGAACACAGCCGAGTACACAATGTATGGCATGGAAGTATACAATGAACACAGCCGAGTACACAATGTATGGCATGGAAGTATACAATGTATAGCCTGGAAGTATACAATGAACACAGCCGAGTACACAATGTATGGCATGGAAGTATACAATGAACACAGCCAAGTACACAATGTATGGCATGGAAGTATACAATGAACACAGCCAAGTACACAATGTATGGCATGGAAGTACACAATGTATCACATGGAAGTATACAATGAACACAGCCGAGTACACAATGTATGGCATGGAAGTATACAATGTATCACATGGAAGTATACAATGAACACAGCCAAGTACACAATGTATAGCATGGAAGTATACAATGAACACAGCCAAGTACACAATGTATGGCATGGAAGTATACAATGAACACAGCCAAGTACACAATGTATTGTATGGAAGTATACAATGAACACAGCCAAGTACACAATGTATTGTATGGAAGTATACAATGAACGCAGCCAAGTACACAATGTATAGCATGGAAGTATACAATGAACACAGCCGAGTACACAATGTATGACATGGAAGTATACAATGAACACAGCCAAGTACACAATGTATTGCATGGAAGTATACAATGAACACAGCCAAGTACACAATGTATTGTATGGAAGTATACAATGAACCAGCCAAGTACACAATGTATAGCATGGAAGTATACAATGAACACAGCCGAGTACACAATGTATGACATGGAAGTATACAATGAACACAGCCAAGTACACAATGTATGATGAATTACATATAGCATGGAAGTATACAATGAACACAGCCAAGTACACAATGTATTGCATGGAAGTATACAATGAACACAGCCAAGTACACAATGTATTGCATGGAAGTATACAATGAACACAGCCAAGTACACAATGTATTGCATGGAAGTATACAATGAACACAGCCAAGTACACAATGTATTGCATGGAAGTATACAATGAACACAGCCAAGTACACAATGTATTGCATGGAAGTATACAATGAACACAGCCAAGTACACAATGTATTGCATGGAAGTATACAATGAACACAGCCAAGTACACAATGTATTGCATGGAAGTATACAATGAACACAGCCAAGTACACAATGTATTGCATGGAAGTATACAATGAACACAGCCAAGTACACAATGTATTGCATGGAAGTATACAATGAACACAGCCAAGTACACAATGTATTGCATGGAAGTATACAATGAACACAGCCTAGTACACAATGTATGGCATGGAAGTATACAATGTATAGCATGGACGTATACAATGAACACAGCCGAGTACACAATGTATTGCATGGAAGTATACAATGAACACAGCCAAGTACACAATGTATTGCATGGAAGTATACAATGAACACCGCCGAGTACACAATGTATCACATGGAAGTATACAATGAACACAGCCGAGTACACAATGTATAGCATGGAAGTATACAATGAACACAGCCGAGTACACAATGTATAGCATGGAAGTATACAATGAACACAGCCAAGTACACAATGTATTGCATGGAAGTATACAATGAACACAGCCTAGTACACAATGTATGGCATGGAAGTATACAATGTATAGCATGGACGTATACAATGAACACAGCCGAGTACACAATGTATTGCATGGAAGTATACAATGAACACAGCCAAGTACACAATGTATAGCATGGAAGTATACAATGAACACTGCCAAGTACACAATGTATAGCCTGGAAGTACACAATGTAATTGGCATGGAAGCTTACAATGTATTTAAATGGAAGTATACAATGAACACTGCCAAGTACACAATGTATAGCCTGGAAGTACACAATGTAATTGGCATGGAAGCTTACGATGTATTTAAATGGAAGTATACAATGAACACTGCCGAGTACACAATGTATAGCATGGAAGTATACAATGAACACTGCCAAGTACACAATGTATAGCCTGGAAGTACACAATGTAATTGGCATGGAAGCTTACAATGTATTTAAATGGAAGTATACAATGAACACTGCCAAGTACACAATGTATAGCCTGGAAGTACACAATGTAATTGGCATGGAAGCTTACGATGTATTTAAATGGAAGTATACAATGAACACCGCCGAGTACACAATATATTGCATGGAAGTATACAATGAACACCGCCAAGTACACAATGTATTGCATGGAAGTATACAATGAACACCGCCAAGTACACAATGTATTGCATGGAAGTATACAATGAACACCGCCGAGTACACAATGTATAGCCTGGAAGTATACAATGAACACCGCCAAGTACACAATGTATTGCATGGAAGTATACAATGAACACCGCCAAGTACACAATGTATAGCCTGGAAGTATACAATGAACACCGCCAAGTACACAATGTATTGCATGGAAGTATACAATGAACACCGCCGAGTACACAATGTATAGCATGGAAGTATACAATGTATGAGTGATGGTACTAGAGGGTTGGTTCAGTCAAGTTTCTATGCCCCGAGTGATGGTGCTAGGTTCAGTCAAGTTTCTATGCCCCGAGTGATGGTGCTAGAGGGTTGGTTCAGTCAAGTTTCTATGCCCCGAGTGATGGTGCTAGAGGGTTGGTTCAGTCAAGTTTCTATGCCCCGAGTGATGGTGCTAGAGGGTTGGTTCGGTCAAGTTTCTATGCCCCGAGTGATGGTGCTAGGGGGTTGGTTCGGTCAAGTTTCTATGCCCCGAGTGATGGTGCTAGGGGGTTGGTTCAGTCAAGTTTCTATGCCCCGAGTGATGGTGCTAGAGGGTTGGTTCAGTCAAGTTTCTATGCCCCGAGTGATGGTTCAGTCAAGTTTCTATGCCCCGAGTGATGGTGCTAGGGGGTTGGTTCGGTCAAGTTTCTATGCCCAGAGTGATGGTGCTAGGGGGTTGGTTCAGTCAAGTTTCTATGCCCCGAGTGATGGTGCTAGAGGGTTGGTTCGGTCAAGTTTCTATGCCCCGAGTGATGGTGCTAGGGGGTTGGTTCAGTCAAGTTTCTATGCTCCGAGTGATGGTGCTAGGGGGTTGGTTCAGTCAAGTTTCTATGCTCCGAGTGATGGTGCTAGGGGGTTGGTTCAGTCAAGTTTCTATGCTCCGAGTGATGGTGCTAGGGGGTTGGTTCAGTCAAGTTTCTATGCCCCGAGTGATGGTGCTAGAGGGTTGGTTCGGTCAAGTTTCTATGCCCCGAGTGATGGTGCTAGGGGGTTGGTTCAGTCAAGTTTCTATGCTCCGAGTGATGGTGCTAGGGGGTTGGTTCAGTCAAGTTTCTATGCTCCGAGTGATGGTGCTAGGGGGTTGGTTCAGTCAAGTTTCTATGCTCCGAGTGATGGTGCTAGGGGTTGGTTCAGTCAAGTTTCTATGCTCCGAGTGATGGTGCTAGGGGGTTGGTTCAGTCAAGTTTCTATGCTCCGAGTGATGGTGCTAGGGGGTTGGTTCAGTCAAGTTTCTATGCTCCGAGTGATGGTGCTAGGGGGTTGCTCAAGTGATGGTGCTAGGGGGTTGGTTCGGTTGTTTCTAGCCGAGTGATGGTGCTAGGGTGTTGGTTCCCTATGCTCCGAGTGATGGTGCTAGGGGGTTGGTTCAGTCAAGTTTCTATGCCCCGAGTGATGGTGCTAGGGGTTTCTATGCTCCGAGTGATGGTGCTAGGGGTTGTTCAGTCAAGTTTCTATGCCCCGAGTGATGGTGCTAGGGGTTGCTCCGAGTGATGGTGCTAGGGGCCAGTTTCTATGCCCCGAGTGATGGTGCTAGGGGTTGGTTCGGTCCTATGCCCCGAGTGATGGTGCTAGGGGGTTGGTTCAGTCAAGTTTCTATGCTCCGAGTGATGGTGCTAGGGGGTTGGTTCAGTCAAGTTTCTATGCTCCGAGTGATGGTGCTAGGGGTTGGTTCAGTCAAGTTTCTATGCTCCGAGTGATGGTGCTAGGGGGTTGGTTCAGTCAAGTTTCTATGCTCCGAGTGATGGTGCTAGGGGGTTGGTTCAGTCAAGTTTCTATGCTCCGAGTGATGGTGCTAGGGGGTTGGTTCAGTCAAGTTTCTATGCTCCGAGTGATGGTGCTAGGGGGTTTCTATGCTCCAAGTGATGGTGCTAGGGGGTTGGTTCGGTCATGTTTCTATGCCCCGAGTGATGGTGCTAGGGTGTTGGTTCAGTCAAGTTTCTATGCTCCGAGTGATGGTGCTAGGGGGTTGGTTCAGTCAAGTTTCTATGCCCCGAGTGATGGTGCTAGGGGGTTTCTATGCTCCGAGTGATGGTGCTAGGGGGTTGGTTCGGTCATGTTTCTATGCCCCGAGTGATGGTGCTAGGGGGTTTCTATGCCCCGAGTGATGGTGCTAGGGGGTTTCTATGCCCCGAGTGATGGTACTAGGGGGTTGGTTCGTCATGTTTCTATGCCCCGAGTGATGGTGCTAGGGGGTTGGTTCGGTCAAGTTTGTATGCTCCGAGTGATGGTGCTAGAGGGTTGGTTCAGTCAAGTTTCTATGCCCCGAGTGATGGTGCTAGAGGGTTGGTTCAGTCAAGTTTCTATGCCCCGAGTGATGGTGCTAGAGGGTTGGTTCAGTCAAGTTTCTATGCCCCGAGTGATGGTGCTAGGGGTTGGTTCGGTCAAGTTTCTATGCCCCGAGTGATGGTGCTAGGGGTTGGTTGTCAAGTTTCTTGGTTCAGTCAAGTTTCTATGCCCCGAGTGATGGTGCTAGGGGGTTGGTTCGGTCAAGTTTCTATGCCCGAGTGATGGTGCTAGGGGGTTGGTTCAGTCAAGTTTCTATGCCCCGAGTGATGGTGCTAGAGGGTTGGTTCGGTCAAGTTTCTATGCCCCGAGTGATGGTGCTAGGGGTTGGTTCAGTCAAGTTTCTATGCCCCGAGTGATGGTGCTAGGGGGTTGGTTCAGTCAAGTTTCTATGCTCCGAGTGATGGTGCTAGGGGGTTGGTTCAGTCAAGTTTCTATGCCCCGAGTGATGGTGCTAGAGGGTTGGTTCGGTCAAGTTTCTATGCCCCGAGTGATGGTGCTAGGGTGGTTCGTCAATTCTAGCCCGAGTGATGGTGCTAGGGTCAAGTTTCTATGCCCCGAGTGATGGTGCTAGGGGGTTTCTATGCTCCGAGTGATGGTGCTAGGGGGTTGGTTCGGTCATGTTTCTATGCCCCGAGTGTGGTGCTAGGGGTTTCTATGCCCCGAGTGATGGTGCTAGGGGGTTGGTTCGGTCAAGTTTCTATGCCCCGAGTGATGGTGCTAGGGGGTGGTTCAGTCAAGTTTCTATGCCCCGAGTGATGGTGCTAGAGGGTTGGTTCGGTCAAGTTTCTATGCCCCGAGTGATGGTGCTAGGGGGTTGGTTCAGTCAAGTTTCTATGCCCCGAGTGATGGTGCTAGGGGGTTGGTTCAGTCAAGTTTCTATGCCCCGAGTGATGGTGCTAGGGGGTTGGTTCAGTCAAGTTTCTATGCCCCGAGTGATGGTGCTAGGGGGTTGGTTCAGTCAAGTTTCTATGCTCCGAGTGATGGTGCTAGGGGGTTGGTTCAGTCAAGTTTCTATGCTCCGAGTGATGGTGCTAGGGGGTTGGTTCAGTCAAGTTTCTATGCCCCGAGTGATGGTGCTAGGGGGCACCCAACATTCTATGCCCCGAGTGATGGTGCTAGGGGTGGTTCGCATTTCTATGCCCGAGTGATGGTGCTAGGGGGTTGGTTCGTCAAGTTTCTATGCCCCGAGTGATGGTGCTAGGGGGTTTCTATGCTCCGAGTGATGGTGCTAGGGGTTGGTTCGGTCATGTTTCTATGCCCCGAGTGATGGTGCTAGGGGTTTCTATGCCCCGAGTGATGGTGCTAGGGGGTTTCTATGCCCCGAGTGATGGTACTAGGGGGTTGGTTCGGTCATGTTTCTATGCCCCGAGTGATGGTGCTAGGGGGTTGGTTCGGTCAAGTTTCTATGCCCCGAGTGATGGTGCTAGAGGGTTGGTTCAGTCAAGTTTCTATGCCCCGAGTGATGGTGCTAGAGGGTTGGTTCGGTCAAGTTTCTATGCCCCGAGTGATGGTGCTAGAGGGTTGGTTCAGTCAAGTTTCTATGCCCCGAGTGATGGTGCTAGAGGGTTGGTTCGGTCAAGTTTCTATGCCCCGAGTGATGGTTCAGTCAAGTTTCTATGCCCCGAGTGATGGTGCTAGGGGGTTGGTTCGGTCAAGTTTCTATGCCCCGAGTGATGGTGCTAGAGGGTTGGTTCGGTCAAGTTTCTATGCCCCGAGTGATGGTGCTAGGGGGTTGGTTCGGTCAAGTTTCTATGCCCCTAGTGATGGTGCTAGAGGGTTGGTTCGGTCAAGTTTCTATGCCCCGAGTGATGGTGCTAGGGGGTTGGTTCGGTCAAGTTTCTATGCCCCGAGTGATGGTGCTAGGGGGTTAGTTCGGGGTATTAATCACCATCATTAGCTCTAATTGTGATTGATTTCATTGGAACTGCAACAGTATGCAATAGGGAACAATGTTTGTTTTAAATTACATACAGTACTTTACTTACTTTACGTTGACAGTAAATGTATGTATATGTTCCATCACCGAGCAGATATTTTGTTAAGGAATATGGCTTATAAAATGTGTTAGATATTGACCCAAAACAAATACTTTGAAAAGAAACAACTAAAAGCACCACTCTTCATTTTATTAAATTAAACCTAAAATAAATTTGTATAAACTATTAAATTAAATATTGGCCCAAAGTAGGATGTTTAGAAATAGAAACTTGGGTTTGAACATGTATGGTTAATCAATGAATGTCTACAACAATAGATTATATATGGAGCGCCATATCGACCATAAGGAATGAATAGTTTATGTCAATATTTCTTATAGTATTTTCAAGAGTGTAACTTATTTGCCCTCCATAAAATGTGTTACCTAATTTCGCGACCTAAACAAACTACAGTTAAACATGTCTTCAGTGAGTATGCTTATTCTGTATAGCATAATTTCTATATACATCCGTTATGGCAAAGTCGGTTATGTCGAATTCTCTGGTTATCTCGAAGTCGGATCAAAGTCCCGTTTCAGACACTATCAGTTTACATATAACTGGCTCCGTTTATATCGAATTTCATTAAGTCAATCTTCAGCTAAGTCGAAATATTTTGTTCGGTCTGACGGAATTCGACATAATGGATGTAGACTATATGTACAACTCTAGAATCTCTAGATAGTTAATATTGATATTTAACTTTTTGGTTCTGTGTACCATTTCTATTCAGATTTTATATTAATTAAAAATTAAAGTTTGAAGATCTCGCCACAAATGAGTTGATTTTTGTAAGTTCCTTCCTTTGTTGACATATAAATTGTTGATTATTAAACTTAACACTAGGATAAATGTGCATATGAATTACAGCTTTCTTCTATTTAAAGAAAACTAGCATCCATGGCCGAGTGGTTGCGGTAGTTTACTTCAAATCACTTGCCCAATCGCTGCAAGATCGAATCCCACCGTGGCTGGTCAAGGGAATCTACCACCCACACAACCACCACTTCTCTGAGGGGTCACGGGAATCCACCACTTCTCTGAGGGGTCACGGGAATCCACCACTTCTCTGAGGGGTCACGGGAATCCACCACTTCTCTGAGGGGTCACGGGAATCCACCACTTCTCTGAGGGGTCGCGGGAATCCACCACTTCTCTGAGGGGTCACGGGAATCCACCACTTCTCTGAGGGGTCACGGGAATCCACCACTTCTCTGAGGGGTCACGGGAATCCACCAATACTAGCTGGAGAGTCACCATATGACCAAAGCTGTTTGTGCGACTTTAAAGACATGATAGAGATGGCGGGGGTGTTATCCAATATTTTGCACATGAAAAGTGAGAAAATCCGAGCATTTCATTGTCCGTGAACATTACAGTTAATGCAAAGAACGTACATGAAGTGTGAAATCGCATGCTTTTTGTGAGATTTGAAAGTAGGCCAGTTGTGTCTTTAAACTTTAAAAACAAAACAAACAAACAAAACTAGCTTCGTTTAAAAACATAGCGACTTGTATATCTAAAGAATGTTATATAAATAATTAAATATCCATATACATAATGTAAATTAAATGCGTCATATTGTAAGACAGTACAGTATCTATTTTTTCTTCTTCGATGCTCCAGGCACTGCGGGGAAGGGTCTGCCTAATGTTACAGGTCCTGGTGTAGCTCCACCTGTCCTGGCTGGAGGTTGTTCACTATCACTATACAAGTAGCTAGAGGTTGGAGGTCCTGGGCTACGTACAGCTCCTTTCAAACTACCAGTATTGGTTGCGGAACCTCTTGGTTTACCAGATGTATTTGTTTCAAGCCACTTGTTAGCATCTGTTGGTGCTCGGACAGAGTCAGAACCAGGACTCGATAGTGTCCTAGGATTTCTGGAGGTTTGAGATGATTGCAATCCTGCAGTGTCCGATTTCTGCCGAGTGTTGGGGATCGTACTTGTTGAAGCACTTGTCCTGCTCTGTCTAGGGTCCCTGTATGTTGTTGCTGTATCAAGCTGCAGTTTGACACCATTCACTCTCTCTAGCGGTGCTCCTGATGTAGGATAAGACGTTACTGCAATGACAAATGTAAATGGTCCTGTTTTAATATAGCTTGATGCAGGTATCGCCTTGATGTCTATTGACGGCGAATCTACTAATGTTAAAGCACTACTTCACCCTTCAGCCCTGCATAGCTTCTTGCAGTTTAGACAGTAGTAGCATGTTCGCTTCAGATACGAAAGGCCAGGAGTTTGAGCCCCGCTGCAGCCGCTACGATTGTGCCCTTAGACAAGGCATTTAAATTCCACGTTGCCTCTTCTCTCTCCATCGTGGCCATGGATTCCATCAGGAATGAGGTCTCGAGAGTGATTAATATAAGTTGTAATACATGTGTAATCAGATTTTATTGCATTCTTTATATTCAATGTACAATACAACTAAAATGTACAAACATGTTTCGGATGAATTAAATAAGATATATGGTACAAACATTATCAGTTGGTATATATATGTATATATATGGAGAAGCAAAAGGGTTGGGCCACAAGTTTTAACAACATTAGTGTAATACCTGTAACTTTTTTCGCAAAAATATATTTGTATAATTCCTCTACAGACATTAACAGTACAGAAATTGATGTCCAAAATTATTTTCTGTGTATATCCGGTTGAGTGTTATGAATCTATGAATAGAGGAGTTACATGTTTTTGATACCTTGCAAGTCTGTCTGATCAAGTTGTTGTTGTGCTTCTTGGACTAGAACCTCTGTCCCGAGTGACATCAACTGACGGAGTTGCAGCACGGACAAGGCTGTGTTATCACTGTCATTATTAACAAGATTAACTTCTCGGAGATAGACGGTCTTGGAAACGTGCTGGCTTGAGAAGAGCAGGACGGCATTGAGGAATGACTGTACACATATCTCCAGTGGACATCCAAATAAACCTGGAAAAGAATGTAATATTACACAGTAAATATTAACCCTTTAAAATGACGAATAAATTTGAATGAATGTACAACGTACATAGATCCAGATCAGCCAGCCAAGGCATAACACAATGTCTGATCGGGAAGTTCAGCCAAGTGTTTTAGCTCCACTATCTGAATAGCAAATAGCGTAGAGCCTGATCAAACGGCACGTTCTGTACCGTCTGATGTGGCTCTATGCTGTTTGCAAATGCAACATTAGTTGTTATTAGCAGTTTAAGGATTAAACTATGATACAGGGGAAAGTTATATTTCGGGTTTTACGCCTGCATCAGCACCATTTCGGGCTATATCGCCGGCGGGTAGTTTACCTAACAACACTTTTCCTGGGCAGGCTCCAGCGATTAACCAGTACTTGGGTGCACCAACCTCCTTAAGAAACTGCCAACTTTTTCATATAAATGAGACACGGCCTGAGCGGGGTTCGAACCCGTGACCATCAGTGATGATAGGTTACAGTGGTATACAAGTCAGCGACTGTAACCACTCGACCACAGAGGCGGACACAGGGGAAAGTACATCAATAATAATCTTTACTTGACTAATGACAAAATATTCCTTGTTTCTATTACGGCTCATCAAATGGTTTGTGATTATAAATGGGTGGCCTGTGGCCGAGGGTAGACCATTCACATTTCCTGGGTAAGAACCAGTACTTGCACTCTCTGTAAGCGACGGGCAACTTTCTCAAATATCACCCAAGGATCATTCTAGAGGGCGATGTGGGCGAAATTGTCGCCCTAGGGCCCCACTTCAAAAATTATTTTTTGCTTTTTACGATTTTCAAATTGTGTCTAGTAAGATACACTGGCCCATTATAAAGCACTCCTTCTATTCAAATGTTGTATTTAATGGTTGTACTGTGCATTTTAACCATATTTTGCAGAAGTATATTAAAGAACACCATTTAAGGAAGCGATCACGCGCTTTCTCACTTCTCCCAACAATTCTGACCTAGAATGAACCCTGAATTCACCATTTATATCACAGCCCTGGTGATAGAGATTATATCACAGCCCTGGTGATAGAGATTATATCACAGCCCTGGTGATAGAGATTATATCACAGCCCTGGTGATAGAGATTATATCACAGCCCTGGTGATAGAGATTATATCACAGCCCTGGTGATAGAGATTATATCACAGCCCTGGTGATAGAGATTATATCACAGCCCTGGTGATAGAGATTATATCACAGCCCTGGTGATAGAGATTATATCACAGCCCTGGTGATAGAGATTATATCACAGCCCTGGTGATAGAGATTATATCACAGCCCTGGTGATAGAGATTATATCACAGCCCTGGTGATAGAGATTATATCACAGCCCTGGTGATAGAGATTATATCACAGCCCTGGTGATAGAGATTATATCACAGCCCTGGTGATAGAGATTATATCACTGCCCTGGTGATAGAGATAAAAGCTGAGTTCTAAAGCCACCGTGCTAGACCATGGGAGACTCTATAAGTTTAAATTAAACTCTATAAGTTTAAACTATAAAGTTTATTTATTTTATAATTATTGCGAATTAAGCTGTAACGAGTTATATTTATCACTCGTGTTGGCGCGAATGACAGTGTAATTGTGGCCATTGTGGAGGAAACCGGAGAAAGCACACATGTCTAATTTGGCGACCACCGTGCTGTCTCGCATACATCCCGGTTGAAAGATTGTTCTAATAGAATTAACTTTGACTGTGTTGTATCTGGAATGACATGGACAGTAATGACGTACCATGACACATGGAGTACCCAACCCTTTGTAATATAGATACAGGTATATTTACTAAAGTAGAATGTCTTAACCCTTTCAACACCACATACCTCTAAATAGATTTGTACCTTTTGTCAGTAATATTACTATTTTTTAAACAAAATTACCCATTTGGATAAATGAATTGTTCCAAATGTAATTTTCTGATTAATTTATTGGTCTAAATATATCGTGCACCAGTCCATGTTAAATATATTGTGCACCAGTCCATGTTAAATATATCGTGCACCAGTCCATGTTAAATATATTGTGCACCAGTCCATGTTAAATATATCGTGCACCAGTCCATGTTAAATATATCGTACACCAGTCCATGTTAAATATATCGTGCACCAGTCCATGTTAAATATATCATACACCAGTCCATGTTAAATATATCGTGCACCAGTCCATGTTAAATATATCGTACACCAGTCCATGTTAAATATATCGTGCACCAGTCCATGTTAAATATATCGTGCACCAGTCCATGTCAGTTACTTGGTGTTGAATGGGTTAACTGTGAAATTTCCAACTGCTGTGACTAGGGATATAAAGCATATTTCACTCTGATCTCTTGTAGGAGACTGTAAACTGAAGCAGTGGTCTGGACGTCACTTAGATATTACAGGGCCGTCGCTGAAGCTATTTTTATGATACGCACGGCCAAATATGCTTGTTTGTCGAGTGATCATAGCGTGCGAGTACGCTAGGGCAGTCTGGGGGCATGTCCCCCCGGAACATTTTTGAAATGAAGCAATTTCCTGCATTTCAATGCATTTTGTAACATACAATTGCAGGACTAAAGTTCTTACGACAATCCGTATAAAAGTATCATTTAAGACTAGATGTATAATATACATGATCTATCGCCCAATTAAACAAGCACGTAAAATAGCACAAACTAAATTTCGAGATGCACCATATTTGCAATGGGCTCAATTATTCCACCACTTCACACATCACGGCGTCTATGTATCCCTACTACCCCCCCCTGGGGTTTTATTGCATTTTTGGAGTTTTCATCTTATTCATTTTCTGAGACCAATGATACGCACGTGCGTATGCCCAGCCATGGTTTAAGATTGTTGACTTACCAGAGCTTATCAGAGGCATCGAAATCGACTGTATCTTCAAAACGTCATTACCATATACCATGCAGTTTAGGAATGATTTTGTCAGCTGATAAGCACATTCCTGTGCCCGCGTTGCTGTCCATATCGGCCCGACAGTGTGTATCACATACTTTACGATTAAACTTATACTGCCCCCAGCGCACGTGTGCATGACTTCTGACGTTGGAAGAATGCCATATGCTTCAACATATTCATCACACTGACGCTGCATCTCGGGCCCAGCAGCATCAGCAATAGCTTGTGCTACGCCGCCGGCATTGATCATGCTCCCCATAGCAGCATTAACAATCGCGTCTGTCTCTGCCATTGTTATCCACCCGGTGTAGATACTGATCGTCAGTGGTCCATATCGAAAGTCGAGACTTCGGACATCGTCCGGTTTATCATTTTGAATAACTAGCTCTGTTCCAGTACTGTCTTTTTCTTTCGATATTGTCAATCCTGCAAACATTTCAAGCGCGTCGTCTTTTTTATCTGAACCGGTTTGTGATTTACATTTTGGTACCTTAGGTTTTACTTCTGTTTTTTCAGTTTCGCGCACGTGACTTGTCATGTCATAACTATCTGATTTAGTTCTCACTGAGTCGGCAGAATATGGCAAACTGATTATAGGACTGTCGAATTCCACTGGAGATGGACTTGTTAGCGAGAGATGATGTCTTGTCTGCTGTTTCATTATTTGCTCAATGTGTGCCCAGAACCATTCCAGCATGTACCAGTTACCCCGAACACCCGTTATGTTTCCTGTGTCATCTTGACAAAATTCAATATTTTTACAGTACTCAATCTCATCTCTGACATCATCTGTTGCACGAAGAAAGGCTCCAACAGCGGGATCAAGCTGAGCCGCCATTGATGTAAACACCTGCCAAGATATAAGTAACAAATGTGTGATCAGTCTGGTAGGCGACTGTTTAAATTTGCATCATAGCTGTGAGTTAATACCTGAATTCGGTCACTATTAGAGACGCATGTGGTGTATCCTACGTGAGTACGATCATAATACATGACAAACAACATTTCATTTGCGTTACATATACAGAAACAAGGAACAGTTGGCATAGATGTGAAGATGCAATAAGAAGCATCTGAGATAATGACAATGCACAGGGTAACAAATACAACAATTTGGATGCGCGTTCGCTTCAGGTGCGAAAGGTCCGGAGTTCGAGCCCCGCTGGAGCCGTTACGATTGTGCCCTTAGGCAAGGCATTTCAATTCCACGTTGCCTCTTCTCTCTCCCTCGTGGCGATGGATTCCATCAGGAATGAGGTCTTGAGAGTGATTTATATAAGTTGAAATAACTTGTTTCGCAATCGAGCTAAAATAAATTTGTATAAACTAACAAATACAACTAGTCTACCTCCGACTGTTGCTAGCATAAATCCCTGTGTGGTGTCAGAGTACTGAAAACCAAACGCACATTGATATTACAGCAACCCACTTAGCCCTCTAAATATTCAATTATTATAATTACGACACAGGGATTTGGCACGTTTGGGGGTACTAGTATATATATTTAAGTATAAACCCCCAAATGTGCCGAATCCCTGTGAATTACGATAGGTGAAAATTCATATTTAGTCCAGTTATGCAGTGGTGACTTAAAATAAAACTAAGCGAAGTGGAAGTCGTGATAGCGCGTTCGCTTCAGGTGCGAAAGGCCTGGAGTTTGAGCCCCGCTGGAGCCATTACGATTATGCTCTTAGGCAAGGCATTTAGATTCCACGATGCCTCCCCCTCGTAGTGATGGATTCCATCAGGAATGAGGTCTCGAGATCGATTAATATAAGTTGTAGGGACTTGTTTCGCAATCGGCTAAATTAAATTTGTATAAACTAAACAAATTATATTATTGTATTTAGTGAACACTACTATGCATGTCTTTGTGCTGTTAATATAATTATATGAAAAAGTTTGCAGTTTCTTACGGAGGTTGGTGCACCCAAATACTGGTTAACTGCTGGAGCCTGCCCAGGAAAGGTGTTGTTAGGTAAACTTCCCGCCGGCGATATAGCCCAAAATGGTGCTGATGCAGGCGTAAAACCCGAAATATAATATACATGTACATCAATGCACTAACCTGCAGCATTGGAACTCGCTTTACTCTGACATGTTCTCCAACAATTGTGTGTTTGTGTGTCACCACCGTATCCACAGCTGGAAAACATGAACAACAGAGCTTCTAGCATCACGTAGGGTTGAAAAAAAGCAACAGAGCTGTTAACCCTTTCAACACCGCAGACCTCTAAATAGGCTTACAAAAAGTGTAGATCCAGATGAGCCGGCTCGTAATGAGCCGTCTCATCAGGATCTACACTTTTTGCCACTAATATTACTATTTTTAGACAAAATCACCCATATTGATAAATGAACTGGTCCAAATGTAATTTTCTTATTAATTTATTGGTCTAATAATATCAAGGAACAGTCCATGTCAGTTACTTGGTGTTGAATGGGTTAAATACAGAAATAGAACTAAGGAACACAACAAACAGCGTTATCGCATAACTCTTTGCATGCTAGCGGTGAGAATAATTGTCAAATATGTCATCGTTACCACACAATTCTAATGAAAACGCCAAGACATATTTTCAGAGTTTTCAGTTTCAAATAAGAAAAACACATTAATGAATTGTCGTCTGCTACAATAATTTGAAGTATTTATAGCCGTTATTTTAACCAGCATGCAAAGAGCTATAGACATATGAGTAATGACTACCTGGGTTCGATTCTCGGACAGAGAAGTATGAGAGATGGCATGATGGTTGCCAAATATGACTGGTGGATTTTCTCTGTGAAGTCTGGTTTCCTCCCACATGATTGTGACATGAAGGACACATAGACGCTTTCATCCGTGCCAACTAGAGTGATTAATATAAGTTGTTAAAGCTTGTTTCACAATCATTGCGACATAAATAAATTTTCTATTATGCTAATGAGGTATGTTGACATTAAATGATAAAAAATGATCTACCTGGTAGTCCTGGTACCAAGGTTATAAAACTTCTCCATTCTCAAACTCAATCTCAAATTTCTGATTGGTTCAGCTGAGTGTACAGCTTGGAATCAACCAATCAAAACACTTGGGCTCGAGTTTCAGATCTGATAAAAAGTTTTATAAACTCTGGACGTGGTCTACCTTGTTCTGGTGTACCGTGTTCTGGTGTCTACCTTGTTCTTGTTCTGGTTTCTACCTTGTTCTGGTGTCTATCTTGTTCTGGTGTCTACCTTGTTCTGGTGTCTACCTTATTCTGGTTTCTACCTTGTTCTGGTTTCTACCTTGTTCTGGTGTCTATCTTGTTCTGGTTTCTACCTTGTTCTGGTGTCTACCTTGTTCTGGTTTCTATCTTGTTCTGGTTTCTACCTTGTTCTGGTTCTAGTGTCTACCTTGTTCTGGTGTATACCTTGTTCTTGTTTCTACCTTGTTCTGGTGTCTATCTTGTTCTGGTGTCTACCTTGTTCTGGTGTCTACCTTATTCTGGTTTCTACCTTGTTCTGGTTTCTACCTTGTTCTGGTGTATATCTTGTTCTGGTTTCTACCTTGTTCTGGTGTCTACCTTGTTCTGGTGTCTACCTGGTTCTAGTGTCTACCTTGTTCTGGTGTCTACCTTGTTCTTGTTCTGGTTTCTACCTTGTTCTGGTGTATACCTTGTTCTTGTTCTGGTTTCTACCTTGTTATGGTGTCTATCTTGTTCTGGTGTCTACCTTATTCTGGTTTCTACCTTGTTCTGGTTTCTACCTTGTTCTGGTGTCTACCTTGTTCTGGTGTCTACCTTGTTCTGGTGTCTACCTTGTTCTGGTGTCTACCTTGTTCTGGTGTCTACCTTGTTCTGGTGTCTACCTTGTTCTGGTGTCTACCTTGTTCTGGTGTCTACCTTGTTCTGGTGTCTACCTTGTTCTGGTGTCTACCTTGTTCTGGTGTCTACCTTGTTCTGGTGTATACCTTGTTCTGGTGTATACCTTGTTCTGGTTTCTACCTTGTTCTGGTGTATACCTGGTTCTGGTGTATACCTTGTTCTGGTGTATACCTGGTTCTGGTGTATACCTGGTTCTGGTGTATACCTGGTTCTGGTGTATACCTGGTTCTGGTGTATACCTGGTTCTGGTGTATACCTTGTTCTGGTGTATACCTTGTTCTGGTGTATACCTTGTTCTGGTGTATACCTTGTTCTGGTGTCTACCTTGTTCTGGTGTCTACCTTGTTCTGGTGTATACCTTGTTCTGGTGTATACCTTGTTCTGGTGTATACCTTGTTCTGGTGTATACCTGGTTCTGGTGTATACCTGGTTCTGGTGTATACCTTGTTCTGGTGTATACCTGGTTCTGGTGTATACCTTGTTCTGGTGTATACCTGGTTCTGGTGTATACCTTGTTCTGGTGTATACCTGGTTCTGGTGTCTACCTTGTTCTGGTGTCTACCTTGTTCTGGTTTCTACTTTGTTCTGGTTTCTACCTTGTTCTGGTGTCTACCTGGTTATAGTGTCTACCTTGTTCTGGTGTATACCTTGTTCTGGTGTATACCTGGTTCTGGTTTCTACCTTGTTCTGGTGTATACCTGGTTCTGGTGTCTACCTTGTTCTGGTTTCTACCTTGTTCTGGTGTATACCTTGTTCTGGTGTCTACCTGGTTATAGTGTCTACCTTGTTCTGGTGTATACCTTGTTCTGGTGTATACCTGGTTCTGGTGTATACCTTGTTCTGGTGTATACCTGGTTCTGGTGTATACCTGGTTCTGGTGTATACCTGGTTCTGGTGTATACCTGTTCTGGTGTATACCTGGTTCTGGTGTATACCTTGTTCTGGTGTATACCTGTTCTGGTTTCTACCTTGTTCTGGTGTATACCTTGTTCTGGTGTATACCTTGTTCTGGTGTATACCTTGTTCTGGTGTATACCTTGTTCTGGTGTCTACCTTGTTCTGGTTTCTACTTTGTTCTGGTTTCTACCTTGTTCTGGTGTCTACCTGGTTATAGTGTATACCTTGTTCTGGTGTATACCTTGTTCTGGTGTCTACCTGGTTATAGTGTCTACCTTGTTCTGGTGTATACCTTGTTCTGGTGTATACCTTGTTCTGGTGTCTACCTGGTTATAGTGTATACCTTGTTCTGGTTTCTACCTTGTTCTGGTTTCTACCTTGTTCTGGTTTCTACCTTGTTCTGGTTTCTACCTTGTTCTGGTGTATACCTGGTTCTGGTGTATACCTTGTTCTGGTGTATACCTGGTTCTGGTGTATACCTTGTTCTGGTGTATACCTTGTTCTGGTGTATACCTGGTTCTGGTGTATACCTGGTTCTGGTTTCTACCTTGTTCTGGTGTCTACCTGGTTATAGTGTCTACCTTGTTCTGGTGTATACCTTGTTCTGGTGTATACCTGGTTCTGGTTTCTACCTTGTTCTGGTTTCTACCTTGTTCTGGTGTATACCTGGTTCTGGTTTCTACCTTGTTCTGGTGTATACCTGGTTCTGGTTTCTACCTTGTTCTGGTTTCTACCTTGTTCTGGTGTATACCTGGTTCTGGTTTCTACCTTGTTCTGGTGTATACCTGGTTCTGGTTTCTACCTTGTTCTGGTGTATACCTGGTTCTGGTGTATACTTTGTTCTGGTGTATACCTTGTTCTGGTGTATACCTTGTTCTGGTGTATACCTGGTTCTGGTGTATACCTGGTTCTGGTGTATACCTGGTTCTGGTGTATACCTGGTTCTGGTGTATACCTGGTTCTGGTGTATACCTGGTTCTGGGGTATACCTGGTTCTGGTGTATACCTGGTTCTGGTGTATACCTGGTTCTGGTGTATACCTGGTTCTGGTGTATACCTGGTCATAGTGTCTACCTTATTATAGTGTCTACCTTGTTCTGGTGTATACCTGGTTCTGGTGTATACCTTGTTCTGGTGTATACCTTGTTCTGGTGTATACCTGGTTCTGGTGTATACCTTGTTCTGGTGTATACCTGGTTCTGGTGTATACCTTGTTATAGTGTATACCTGGTTCTGGTGTATACCTTGTTCTGGTGTATACCTGGTTCTGGTGTATACCTTGTTATAGTGTCTACCTGGTTCTGGTGTATACCTGGTTCTAGTGTATACCTTGTTCTGGTGTATACCTGGTTCTGGTGTATACCTGGTTCTGGTGTATACCTTGTTCTGGTGTATACCTGGTTCTGGTGTATACCTTGTTCTGGTGTATACCTGGTTCTGGTGTATACCTGGTTCTGGTGTATACCTTGTTCTGGTGTATACCTGGTTCTGGTGTATACCTGGTTCTGGTGTATACCTGGTTCTGGTGTATACCTTGTTCTGGTGTATACCTGGTTCTGGTGTATACCTTGTTCTGGTGTATACCTGTTCTGGTGTATACCTTGTTCTGGTGTATACCTGGTTCTGGTGTATACCTGGTTCTGGTGTATACCTGGTTCTGGTGTATACCTGGTTCTGGTGTATACCTTGTTCTGGTGTATACCTGGTTCTGGTGTATACCTGGTTCTGGTGTATACCTGGTTCTGGTGTATACCTGGTTCTGGTGTATACCTTGTTCTGGTGTATACCTTGTTCTGGTGTATACCTTGTTCTGGTGTATACCTGGTTCTGGTGTATACCTGGTTCTGGTGTATACCTTGTTCTGGTGTATACCTGGTTCTGGTGTATACCTGGTTCTGGTGTATACCTGGTTCTGGTGTATACCTGGTTCTGGTGTATACCTGGTTCTGGTGTATACCTGGTTCTGGTGTATACCTGGTTCTGGTGTATACCTGGTTCTGGTGTATACCTTGTTCTGGTGTATACCTTGTTCTGGTGTATACCTGGTTCTGGTGTATACCTTGTTCTGGTGTATACCTGGTTCTGGTGTATACCTGGTTCTAGTGTATACCTGGTTCTGGTGTATACCTTGTTCTGGTGTATACCTTGTTCTGGTGTATACCTGGTTCTGGTGTATACCTGGTTCTGGTGTATACCTTGTTCTGGTTTATATTATGATAATACATCTATGATCTATCCTGCCATAATAATGAGTCTGACGATCACCCAATCTTAAATCAGCATTACATCGTAATAAAGAATGTTTTGGGTAAAATATAAATACTAATGTGTGTGTGTTTACAAAAATCGAAATAGTCGCTCAGAAACGATAAAATTCCAATAAATTTAAACCGTCGTATACGCGAATTTGTTTATCAACACACGAAATGTCAACACGCAGAGCGCATGCGTGAAACAACAGAGGATGTAGAAAACAACGTATATATTTTGAACATGAAAGACTATCTATCTATCTTTCTCTAATGTCGAACCCCTCGAGGGGATGTAGAAATGTCCCTAAAGACTTAGCTAACAGAGGTATGAATCAACATATCAAGTAATTTAATTACAAAAGACAACGTGCAAAAAATGGGGACGATGCATTCAGAATGTAAACAAGCGCGGACGATGCGTTCCGGTTGTAAACAAGTGCGTGACCGACTGACTCGGAAAGTCCTACTTTCGGTTTCGAGTTTGTTTTATCGCAAGAAAACACTGTTTACCAAATGAACATAAGCATACAAAGTATAATGTTAGAATATGTACCAGCATTGCTACCCATACGTAAAAATTGAATTTTTCAAATATCTTTTATTTCATACGATGTAATGCTGCTTTAATGATTATCATTTATAATGTTATATTCGTAATATCGCACTTACTAACAAACTCTTCAAATATAACAACAGCATCTCGTTCAAACAGCGGGAAGTAGATAGTCTGTATTGTACCGCCGCCATGTTCTGGTTTGGTGAAATGTATCTTTATATCTTTCTCGGTACACTTGTTGGGAATTAATGTAACCCTTACACCAGACATCATTGTAGATCAGTTCTCTAAGCTAAGAACGGAAAGCATAATATTACCTCAACACATATTTGTGTCATGTATTGACCTCAACACATATTTGTGTCATGTATTGACCTCAACACATATTTGTGACACATATTGACCTCAACACATATTTGTGACATGTATTGACCTAAACACATATTTGCGACATGTATTGACCTCAACACATATTAGTGTCAGGAATTTGTGACACGTATTGACCTCAACACATAGTTGTGACATGTATTGACCTCAACACATATTTGCTACACGTATTGACCTCAACACATATTAGTGTCAGGAATTTGTGACACGTATTGACCTCAACACATAGTTGTGACATGTATTGACCTCAACACATATTTGTGACATGTATTGACCTCAACACATAGTTGTGACACGTATTGACCTCAACACATATTTGTGACACGTATTGACCTCAACACATATTTGCGACACGCATTGACCTCAACACATATTAGTGTCAGGTATTTGTGACATGTATTTACCTCAACACATAGTTGTGACACATATTGACCTCAACACATATACTGTGTGACACATATTGACCTCAGCACATAGTTGTGACACATATTGACCTCAACACATATACTGTGTGACACATATATACCTCAACACATATTTTTGTCAGGTATTGACCTCAATACTATTTGTAACATGCATTGATCTCAACACATATTTGTGGCATATATTGATCTCATCACATATTTTGTGACACATATGATGTAATACATTGATCTTAAAATGTTGTTTTAGCAATTATGGTATTTACAAGGGTAACACTTTCTAGACACACGTCTGGCCCTAATAAAATTAACAGTCTTTCAGATGGGACGTTAAACCTAGGTCTTGTGTCGATGCTTTACACCGTGCACGTAAAAGAACCAGAGGAGATTCTGGAATGGGTCTCTGTCTGTATCATACACTATCCTCTAAAAATCTAAAATAACTAATCTCTTCAGGAGGCGTCGCTCATATGGGCAACCGGTAGCGACGATAAATAAACGTAAAAAAAAACGAAAATACTTTCCATGTCAAATAAAAACCAAAAGAAAGAAAGATAGGATGAATGGAAGCACATTTAAACTGGTTTCATTAACGAACTGTGCAACCATTATATTTTAAGTTCAAATTTATACTAAATTCAGGCATTAAGCCCAAAAAAGTATGCAGTTTCTTACAGAGGTTTTATGCACCAAGTACTGGTTAACCGCTAGAGCCTGCCCACGAATGGTGTTGTTAGGTAAACTGCCTGCGATCATATGGGCAACCGGTAGCAACATTAAATAAACTTAAAATAAAATAATTTACAGCCCAAAACACAATGTTTTCATGAAAAATGTTCCCTTTAGAACACAAAAATATGCCTTTACCAATTGTGAGGGAGGGGTACATGTCGAGGTCATGCATGAATGAGTGATTGTAAGTTAGATTGCCTTGTGGATTCTGACTAATCAATCCTCACAGTGTGCGCAGAAAATTTCATACTAGTTACCACATCGAAGAATTATATTGCCATTAAATGTCAGACCACTTGTGGGGACCTATACATGCTATACATGGCAGACTTAGTCAATGTAAGCTGTTAATCAGCACTAAACAATGTGTGAGGTATCCTTGCTCAAGTCAACAGCACCACATAGGTGCAGAGACCCTCTCGATTCCAAATCCTACACTGCCAATGTATCACGGACGCCATGCCACACTGTATAAACACTAAAACCCGATGATAACAGAACTCCCTATTCTTCTACTACTACTTCTATCCGGTTGGTTTATTTCTATTGCTCTTATTAAGAGATACAAGTAAGTTATCTCATGTACTATGAGTCATTGTACGAGTCTATTTAATATATAAAATAACCTTTCCCCAATAACTATCATGTCACGGTACTATGAGTCATTGTACGAGTCTATTTAATATATATATATGTAACCTTTCCCCCATAACTATCATGTCACGGTACTAGGAGTCATTGTACGAGTCTATTTAATATATATATATGTAACCTTTCCCCCATAACTATCGTGTCACGGTACTATGAGTCATTGTACAAGTCTATGTAACATTTCTCCCCAATCCTAACTATCGTGTCACGGTACTATGAGTCATTGTACAAGTCTATTTAATATATATATATGTAACATTTCCCCCCAATCCTAACTATCGTGTCACGGTACTATGAGTCATTGTACAAGTCTATGTAACATTTCCCCCCAATCCTAACTATCGTGTCACGGTACTATGAGTCATTGTACAAGTCTATTTAAATATATATATATGTAACATTTCCCCCCAATCCTAACTATCGTGTCACGGTACTATGAGTAATGTACAAGTCTATGTAACATTTCCCCAATCCTAACTATCGTGTCACGGTACTATGAGTAATTGTACAAGTCTATGTAACATTTCCCCCCAATCCTAACTATCGTGTCACGGTACTATGAGTAATTGTACAAGTCTATGTAACATTTCCCCCCAATCCTAACTATCGTGTCACGGTACTATGAGTAATTGTACAAGTCTATGTAACATTTCCTCCCAATCCTAACTATATTGTTACAAATAGTACACATACATACATACATCCTAGTCCAAATATTTAGACTTGAAAAATGTAACATTTTTTACAGTATAGTATAATGATTATTGATAATAAATATTTAAAGGCATTCTCTACAGTTTTGTAAAAAAAAGTTTACAATAATAGAATTTGTTCATACTTGGTACATCACTAGTATTATGTATTACTAACCAAAATATGATGCTAATGACTTTTTTTGTCTAATGAATTTTGGCGACAAAAGTAAAATAAAAAAATATTTGCAATTATTATAAATGTATTGATATACTAATATGTTGCATATGACTATTAATCATAATTGCGTGTAACTACAAACATAAAATATGCATATTTAGAATACAATAATCCTAAATCATGAATTTTCCATGTTTGAGTACTTGATTTTGGTGGGTTTTTTTTGTATTTTTCATGTAATATTTAGGATATAATTTTCAAATATTTTTTTCTCTCACAATAATCAACCTTAAAATACATGGATCAAACCGCTCTACAAACCGCTCTACAAACCGCTCTACAAACCGCTCTACAAATCGGCTCAACCCACCCCGTATGGCGCTGCTTACTGTCAACTGTCGCAGAAGTAAAAAAGGGCATCACTAAATGCCGTATGCTCACCGGAACCTCATACTGCAGGCAACAAAGCACAGATTCAATTCTACTGAAGACCCAATGTGCAAATTGTGCGTGACAGAAAACGAGGACATCATACACATGCTCACTACGTGCCCGGTCTTATTCGACGCCAGGAAGGAATTATTTGCTGAATTAAAGCGGACTGTTATCTCTGTGATTGGTGTCGAGGCCTGGCGACAGAACTTTACGGACAAAACAACCATTACCAGGCTAATTATTGACTGTTCTAGCTTTAAGCATATTATCACCCGCGAGTGTGACATCGATACTATAACAAGAATGTCATCAGACCTATGCCATAAACTACATGTGCAGAGAATAAACACATTAATTTGAAAAGATGGACCCTGATACATTTATATACATCCAAAATATGCTGACACCTGTTCCGTCGAGGAACATTGTACATACATGTATATAAATACCAATATTTTAGTAGTTGCTAACTATCTACATTCTTTTAAACTAATATTGATGCAATGGTGGAGGTATCCGTTAGGACACAGAGCGTTTTAACTTATTTAGTATTACTACGCGTGTGAAGTGATTTTACGAGGCGAGGCAACCTCGGTGTTCCATTCTTGGAAGGAGATACGGAGAAAAGAAGAAAAGAAGAAGATAATAGAATTTCTTTAAATGTTGTATATCATTAGTTCAATGTATGACTAAGTAAAACATTAAATAAAATTGGTATGTTAATGGCTTCGTTTTTTTAATGAATTAATTTGTAACATGCCAATTTTCCCACCTTTTCTTTAAAACTGATTTATGAAAAATGCAAATATTGGGATAATATTTAAAACTAAGCACCATAATTATATGATAACACTGATTAATACAGTCAAACCTGCCCAAGAGAATACCCCAATAAAGATACCACCTGTCCTAAGAGACCAAATTATGTGTGTATTGAGGTAATAACTAGCTAAAATTGTGGAAGTCATGAAAGCGTGTTCATTTCAGGTGCGAAAGGCCTGGAGTGTTCGCGCCCAGCTGTAGCCATTACGATTGTGTCCTTAGGCAAGGCATTTAAATTCCACATTGCCTCTTCTCTCTCCCTCATGGCGATGGATTGCATCAGGAATGAGTTCTCGAGAGGGATTAATATAAGTTTTAAGAACTTGTTTCGCAATCAAGCTAAAATCAATTTGTATTATAAGCGAAAATTCAATAAATATCCCAACTTCAAATTGTTCTCAACTCAAGATTCTCAAAGTTAATAATTCCTTAAACGCCATCATCGAGATATTGTTTCTGAATATTAAATAAAAAATATACCCCAAAATTGTTCAAGTTTAATGATTTATCAATGTAAGAAAATTTGAGCCCAGAGCAATCTCAAATTGAGAGGCTTGATGAAAGTAGGGCCAG
>CM026393.1:62938695-62974203 GCA_014843695.1 Archivesica marissinica | reverse complement strand
TAGTTTGAGCCCCGGTACAAGAGGGGTTGTATGGATACGGTGCCCGCCATGTAACTGAGGAGTAGTTTGAGCCCCGGTACAAGAGGGGCTGTATGGATACGGTGCCCGCCATGTAACTGAGGAGTAGTTTGAGCCCCGGTACAAGAGGGGCTGTATGGATACGGTGCCCGCCATGTAACTGAGGAGTAGTTTGAGCCCCGGTACAAGAGGGGTTGTATGGATACGGTGCCCGCCATGTAACTGAGGAGTAGTTTGAGCCCCGCTACAAGAGGGGTTGTATGGATACGGTGCCCGCCATGTAACTGAGGAGTAGTTTGAGCCCCGCTACAAGAGGGGTTGTATGGATACGGTGCCCGCCATGTAACTGAGGAGTAGTTTGAGCCCCGTACAAGAGGGGTTGTATGGATACGGTGCCCGCCATGTAACTGAGGAGTAGTTTGAGCCCCGCTACAAGAGGGGTTGTATGGATACGGTACCCGCCATGTAACTGAGGAGTAGTTTGAGCCCCGCTACAAGAGGGGCTGTATGGATACGGTGCCCGCCATGTAACTGAGGAGTAGTTTGAGCCCCGCTACAAGAGGGGTTGTATGGATACGGTGCCCGCCATGTAACTGAGGAGTAGTTTGAGCCCCGCTACAAGAGGGGTTGTATGGATACGGTGCCCGCCATGTAACTGAGGAGTAGTTTGAGCCCCGCTACAAGAGGGGTTGTATGGATACGGTACCCGCCATGTAACTGAGGAGTAGTTTGAGCCCCGCTACAAGAGTGGTTGTATGGATACGGTACCCGCCATGTAACTGAGGAGTAGTTTGAGCCCCGCTACAAGAGGGGTTGTATGGATACGGTACCCGCCATGTAACTGAGGAGTAGTTTGAGCCCCGCTACAAGAGTGGTTGTATGGATACGGTACCCGCCATGTAACTGAGGAGTAGTTTGAGCCCCGCTACAAGAGGGGTTGTATGGATACGGTACCCGCCATGTAACTGAGGAGAAGTTTGAGCCCCGGTACAAGAGGGGTTGTATGGATACGGTACCCGCCATGTAACTGAGGAGTAGTTTGAGCCCCGGTACAAGAGGGGCTGTATGGATACAGTACCCGCCATGTAACTGAGGAGTAGTTTGAGCCCCGGTACAAGAGGGGTTGTATGGATACGGTACCCGCCATGTAACTGAGGAGTAGTTTGAGCCACGCTACAAGAGTGGCTG
Source organism: Archivesica marissinica (assembly GCA_014843695.1). Classification (NCBI taxonomy): domain Eukaryota; kingdom Metazoa; phylum Mollusca; class Bivalvia; order Venerida; family Vesicomyidae; genus Archivesica; species Archivesica marissinica. Next base: position 62,972,997 of record CM026393.1, on the reverse strand, counting down.
TATGGATACGGTACCCGCCATGTAACTGAGGAGTAGTTTGAGCCCCGGTACAAGAGGGGTTGTATGGATACGGTACCCGCCATGTAACTGAGGAGTAGTTTGAGCCCCGCTACAAGAGGGGTTGTATGGATACGGTACCCGCCATGTAACTGAGGAGTAGTTTGAGCCCCGGTACAAGAGGGGCTGTATGGATACGGTACCCGCCATGTAACTGAGGAGTAGTTTGAGCCCCGGTACAAGAGGGGTTGTATGGATACGGTGCCCGCCATGTAACTGAGGAGTAGTTTGAGCCCCGGTACAAGAGGGGTTGTATGGATACGGTGCCCGCCATGTAACTGAGGAGTAGTTTGAGCCCCGGTACAAGAGGGGTTGTATGGATACGGTGCCCGCCATGTAACTGAGGAGTAGTTTGAGCCCCGCTACAAGAGGGGCTGTATGGATACGGTGCCCGCCATGTAACTGAGGAGTAGTTTGAGCCCCGGTACAAGAGGGGTTGTATGGATACGGTGCCCGCCATGTAACTGAGGAGTTTTGAGCCCCGTACAAGAGGGTTGTATGGATACGGTACCCGCCATGTAACTGAGGAGTAGTTTGAGCCCCGCTACAAGAGGGGTTGTATGGATACGGTGCCCGCCATGTAACTGATGAGTAGTTTGAGCCCCGGTACAAGAGGGGCTGTATGGATACGGTGCCCGCCATGTAACTGAGGAGTAGTTTGAGCCCCGGTACAAGAGGGGCTGTATGGATACGGTGCCCGCCATGTAACTGATGAGTAGTTTGAGCCCCGGTACAAGAGTGGCTGTATGGATACGGTGCCCGCCATGTAACTGAGGAGTAGTTTGAGCCCCGCTACAAGAGGGGTTGTATGGATACGGTACCCGCCATGTAACTGAGGAGTAGTTTGAGCCCCGGTACAAGAGTGGCTGTATGGATACGGTACCCGCCATGTAACTGAGGAGTAGTTTGAGCCCCGCTACAAGAGGCTGTATGGATACGGTGCCCGCCATGTAACTGAGGAGTAGTTTGAGCCCCGCTACAAGAGGGGTTGTATGGATACGGTGCCCGCCATGTAACTGAGGAGTAGTTTGAGCCCCGCTACAAGAGGGGTTGTATGGATACGGTACCCGCCATGTAACTGAGGAGTAGTTTGAGCCCCGCTACAAGAGGGGTTGTATGGATACGGTACCCGCCATGTAACTGAGGAGTAGTTTGAGCCCCGGTACAAGAGGGGTTGTATGGATACGGTACCCGCCATGTAACTGAGGAGTAGTTTGAGCCCCGCTACAAGAGGGGCTGTATGGATACGGTACCCGCCATGTAACTGAGGAGTAGTTTGAGCCCCGGTACAAGAGGGGTTGTATGGATACGGTGCCCGCCATGTAACTGAGGAGTAGTTTGAGCCCCGGTACAAGAGGGGCTGTATGGATACGGTACCCGCCATGTAACTGAGGAGTAGTTTGAGCCCCGGTACAAGAGGGGTTGTATGGATACGGTGCCCGCCATGTAACTGAGGAGTAGTTTGAGCCCCGGTACAAGAGGGGTTGTATGGATACGGTGCCCGCCATGTAACTGAGGAGTAGTTTGAGCCCCGGTACAAGAGGGGTTGTATGGATACGGTGCCCGCCATGTAACTGAGGAGTAGTTTGAGCCCCGGTACAAGAGGGGCTGTATGGATACGGTGCCCGCCATGTAACTGAGGAGTAGTTTGAGCCCCGGTACAAGAGGGGTTGTATGGATACGGTGCCCGCCATGTAACTGAGGAGTAGTTTGAGCCCCGGTACAAGAGGGGCTGTATGGATACGGTACCCGCCATGTAACTGAGGAGTAGTTTGAGCCCCGGTACAAGAGGGGTTGTAGGGATACGGTACACGCCATGTAACAGAGGAGTACTTTGAGCCCCGCTACAAGAGTGGCTGTATGGATACAGTACCCGCCATGTAACTGAGGAGTAGTTTGAGCCCCGGCACAAGAGGGGTTGTAGGGATACGGTACCCGCCATGTAACTGAGGAGTAGTTTGAGCTCCGCTACAAGAGGGGTTGTATGGATACGGTGCCCGCCATGTAACTGAGGAGTAGTTTGAGCCCCGGTACAAGAGGGGTTGTATGGATACGGTGCCCGCCATGTAACTGAGGAGTAGTTTGAGCCCCGCTACAAGAGTGGCTGTATGGATACGGTACCCGCCATGTAACTGAGGAGTAGTTTGAGCCCCGCTACAAGAGGGGTTGTATGGATACGGTACCCGCCATGTAACTGAGGAGTAGTTTGAGCCCCGGTACAAGAGTGGTTGTATGGATACGGTACCCGCCATGTAACTGAGGAGTAGTTTGAGCCCCGGTACAAGAGGGGTTGTATGGATACGGTACCCGCCATGTAACTGAGGAGTAGTTTGAGCCCCGGTACAAGAGGGGTTGTATGGATACGGTACCCGCCATGTAACTGAGGAGTAGTTTGAGCCCCGGTACAAGAGGGGATGTATGGATACGGTACCCGCCATGTAACTGAGGAGTAGTTTGAGCCCCGCTACAAGAGGGGTTGTATGGATACGGTGCCCGCCATGTAACTGAGGAGTAGTTTGAGCCCCGGTACAAGAGGGGCTGTATGGATACGGTGCCCGCCATGTAACTGAGGAGTAGTTTGAGCCCCGGTACAAGAGGGGCTGTATGGATACGGTGCCCGCCATGTAACTGAGGAGTAGTTTGAGCCCCGCTACAAGAGGGGTTGTATGGATACGGTGCCCGCCATGTAACTGAGGAGTAGTTTGAGCCCCGGTACAAGAGGGGCTGTATGGATACGGTGCCCGCCATGTAACTGAGGAGTAGTTTGAGCCCCGGTACAAGAGGGGTTGTATGGATACGGTGCCCGCCATGTAACTGAGGAGTAGTTTGAGCCCCGCTACAAGAGGGGTTGTATGGATACGGTGCCCGCCATGTAACTGAGGAGTAGTTTGAGCCCCGGTACAAGAGGGGCTGTATGGATACGGTGCCCGCCATGTAACTGAGGAGTAGTTTGAGCCCCGCTACAAGAGGGGTTGTATGGATACGGTGCCCGCCATGTAACTGAGGAGTAGTTTGAGCCCCGGTACAAGAGGGGCTGTATGGATACGGTACCCGCCATGTAACTGAGGAGTAGTTTGAGCCCCGCTACAAGAGGGGTTGTATGGATACGGTGCCCGCCATGTAACTGAGGAGTAGTTTGAGCCCCGCTACAAGAGGGGTTGTATGGATACGGTACCCGCCATGTAACTGAGGAGTAGTTTGAGCTCCGGTACAAGAGGGGTTGTATGGATACGGTGCCCGCCATGTAACTGAGGAGTAGTTTGAGCCCCGGTACAAGAGGGGTTGTATGGATACGGTGCCCGCCATGTAACTGAGGAGTAGTTTGAGCCCCGCTACAAGAGGGGTTGTATGGATACGGTACCCGCCATGTAACTGAGGAGTAGTTTGAGCCCCGGTACAAGAGGGGTTGTATGGATACGGTGCCCGCCATGTAACTGAGGAGTAGTTTGAGCCCCGGTACAAGAGGGGTTGTATGGATACGGTGCCCGCCATGTAACTGAGGAGTAGTTTGAGCCCCGGTACAAGAGGGGTTGTATGGATACGGTACCCGCCATGTAACTGAGGAGTAGTTTGAGCCCCGTACAAGAGGGGTTGTATGGATACGGTGCCCGCCATGTAACTGAGGAGTAGTTTGAGCCCCGGTACAAGAGGGGTTGTATGGATACGGTGCCCGCCATGTAACTGAGGAGTAGTTTGAGCCCCGCTACAAGAGGGGTTGTATGGATACGGTACCCGCCATGTAACTGAGGAGTAGTTTGAGCCCGGTACAAGAGGGGTTGTATGGATACGGTGCCCGCCATGTAACTGAGGAGTAGTTTGAGCCCCGGTACAAGAGGGGTTGTATGGATACGGTGCCCGCCATGTAACTGAGGAGTAGTTTGAGCCCCGGTACAAGAGGGGTTGTATGGATACGGTACCCGCCATGTAACTGAGGAGTAGTTTGAGCCCCGCTACAAGAGGGGCTGTATGGATACGGTGCCCGCCATGTAACTGAGGAGTAGTTTGAGCCCCGCTACAAGAGGGGTTGTATGGATACGGTACCCGCCATGTAACTGAGGAGTAGTTTGAGCCCCGCTACAAGAGGGGTTGTATGGATACGGTACCCGCCATGTAACTGAGGAGTAGTTTGAGCCCCGCTACAAGAGGGGTTGTATGGATACGGTACCCGCCATGTAACTGAGGAGTAGTTTGAGCCCCGCTACAAGAGGGGTTGTATGGATACGGTGCCCGCCATGTAACTGAGGAGTAGTTTGAGCCCCGCTACAAGAGGGGTTGTATGGATACGGTGCCCGCCATGTAACTGAGGAGTAGTTTGAGCCCCGCTACAAGAGGGGTTGTATGGATACGGTGCCCGCCATGTAACTGAGGAGTAGTTTGAGCCCCGCTACAAGAGTGGTTGTATGGATACGGTACCCGCCATGTAACTGAGGAGTAGTTTGAGCCCCGCTACAAGAGGGGTTGTATGGATACGGTGCCCGCCATGTAACTGAGGAGTAGTTTGAGCCCCGGTACAAGATGGGTTGTATGGATACGGTGCCCGCCATGTAACTGAGGAGTAGTAGTTTGAGCCCCGCTACAAGAGGGGCTGTATGGATACGGTGCCCGCCATGTAACTGAGGAGTAGTAGTTTGAGCCCCGCTACAAGAGGGGCTGTATGGATACGGTGCCCGCCATGTAACTGAGGAGTAGTTTGAGCCCCGCTACAAGAGTGGTTGTATGGATACGGTACCAGCCATTTAACTGAGGAGTAGTTTGAGCCCCGCTACAAGAGGGGTTGTATGGATACGGTGCCCGCCATGTAACTGAGGAGTAGTTTGAGCCCCGGTACAAGATGGGTTGTATGGATACGGTGCCCGCCATGTAACTGAGAGTAGTAGTTTGAGCCCCGCTACAAGAGGGGCTGTATGGATACGGTGCCCGCCATGTAACTGAGGAGTAGTAGTTTGAGCCCCGCTACAAGAGGGGCTGTATAGATACGGTGCCCGCCATGTAACTGAGGAGTTGTAGTTTGAGCCCCGCTACAAGAGGGGCTGTATGGATACGGTGCCCGCCATGTAACTGAGGAGTAGTTTGAGCCCCGGTACAAGAGGGGTTGTATGGATACGGTGCCCGCCATGTAACTGAGGAGTAGTTTGAGCCCCGCTACAAGAGTGGTTGTATTGATACGGTGCCCGCCATGTAACTCAGGAGTAGTTTGAGCCCCGCTACAAGAGGGGTTGTATAGATGCGGTACCCGCCATGTAACTGAGGAGTAGTTTGAGCCCCGCTACAAGAGGGGTTGTATGGATACGGTGCCCGCCATGTAACTGAGGAGTAGTTTGAGCCCCGCTACAAGAGGGGTTGTATGGATACGGTGCCCGCCATGTAACTGAGGAGTAGTTTGAGCCCCGCTACAAGAGGGGTTGTATGGATACGGTACCCGCCATGTAACTGAGGAGTAGTTTGAGCCCCGCTACAAGAGGGGTTGTATGGATACGGTGCCCGCCATGTAACTGAGGAGTAGTTTGAGCCCCGGTACAAGAGGGGTTGTATGGATACGGTGCCCGCCATGTAACTGAGGAGTAGTTTGAGCCCCGCTACAAGAGGGGCTGTATGGATACGGTGCCCGCCATGTAACTGAGGAGTAGTTTTGAGCCCCGCTACAAGAGGGGCTGTATAGATACGGTGCCCGCCATGTAACTGAGGAGTAGTTTGAGCCCCGCTACAAGAGGGGCTGTATGGATACGGTGCCCGCCATGTAACTGAGGAGTAGTTTGAGCCCCGGTACAAGAGGGGTTGTATGGATACGGTGCCCGCCATGTAACTGAGGAGTAGTTTGAGCCCCGCTACAAGAGTGGTTGTATGGATACGGTGCCCGCCATGTAACTCAGGAGTAGTTTGAGCCCCGCTACAAGAGGGGTTGTATAGATACGGTACCCGCCATGTAACTGAGGAGTAGTTTGAGCCCCGCTACAAGAGGGGTTGTATGGATACGGTGCCCGCCATGTAACTGAGGAGTAGTTTGAACCCCGCTACAAGAAGGGTTGTATGGATACGGTGCCCGCCATGTAACTGAGGAGTAGTTTGAACCCCGCTACAAGAGGGGTTGTATGGATACGGTACCCGCCATGTAACTGAGGAGTAGTTTGAACCCCGCTACAAGAGGGGTTGTATGGATACGGTGCCCGCCATGTAACTGAGGAGTAGTTTGAACCCCGCTACAAGAAGGGTTGTATGGATACGGTGCCCGCCATGTAACTGAGGAGTAGTTTGAACCCCGCTACAAGAGGGGTTGTATGGATACGGTACCCGCCATGTAACTGAGGAGTAGTTTGAACCCCGCTACAAGAGGGGTTGTATGGATACGGTACCCGCCATGTAACTGAGGAGTAATTTGAGCCCCGCTACAAGAGGGGTTGTATAGATACGGTACCCGCCATGTAACTGAGGAGTAGTTTGAGCCCCGCTACAAGAGGGGTTGTATGGATACGGTACCCGCCATGTAACTGAGGAGTAGTTTGAGCCCCGCTACAAGAGGGGTTGTATGGATACGGTACCCGCCTTGTAACTGAGGAGTAGTTTGAGCTCCGGTACAAGAGTGGCTGTATGGATACGGTGCCCGCCTTGTAACTGAGGAGTAGTTTGAGCCCCGCTACAAGAGGGGTTGTATGGATACGGTGCCCGCCATGTAACTGAGGAGTAGTTTGAGCTCCGGTACAAGAGTGGCTGTATGGATACGGTGCCCGCCTTGTAACTGAGGAGTAGTTTGAGCCCCGCTACAAGAGGGGTTGTATGGATATGGTGCCCGCCATGTAACTGAGGAGTAGTGTGAGCCCCGCTACAAGAGGGGTTGTATGGATACGGTACCCGCCATGAAACTGAGGAGTAGTTTGAGCTCCGCTACAAGAGGGGTTGTATGGATACGGTACCCGCCATGTAACTGAGGAGTAGTTTGAGCCCCGGTACAAGAGGGGTTGTATGGATACGGTACCCGCCATGTAACTGAGGAGTAGTTTGAGCCCCGCTACAAGAGGGGCTGTATGGATACGGTACCCGCCATGTAACTGAGGAGTAGTTTGAGCCCCGGTACAAGAGGGGTTGTATGGATACGGTGCCCGCCATGTAACTGAGGAGTAGTTTGAGCCCCGCTACAAGAGGGGTTGTATGGATACGGTGCCCGCCATGTAACTGAGGAGTAGTTTGAGCCCCGGTACAAGAGGGGTTGTATGGATACGGTGCCCGCCATGTAACTGAGGAGTAGTTTGAGCCCCGCTACAAGAGGGTTGTATGGATACGGTGCCCGCCATGTAACTGAGGAGTAGTTTGAGCCCCGCTACAAGAGGGGTTGTATGGATACGGTGCCCGCCATGTAACTGAGGAGTAGTTTGAGCCCCGCTACAAGAGGGGTTGTATGGATACGGTACCCGCCATGTAACTGAGGAGTAGTTTGAGCCCCGCTACAAGAGGGGTTGTATGGATACGGTGCCCGCCATGTAACTGAGGAGTAGTTTGAGCCCCGCTACAAGAGGGGTTGTATGGATACGGTGCCCGCCATGTAACTGAGGAGTAGTTTGAGCCCCGGTACAAGAGGGGCTGTATGGATACGGTGCCCGCCATGTAACTGAGGAGTAGTTTGAGCCCCGCTACAAGAGGGGTTGTATGGATACGGTACCCGCCATGTAACTGAGGAGTAGTTTGAGCCCCGCTACAAGAGGGGTTGTATGGATACGGTGCCCGCCATGTAACTGAGGAGTAGTTTGAGCCCCGCTACAAGAGGGGTTGTATGGATACGGTACCCGCCATGTAACTGAGGAGTAGTTTGAGCCCCGCTACAAGAGGGGTTGTATGGATACGGTGCCCGCCATGTAACTGAGGAGTAGTTTGAACCCCGCTACAAGAAGGGTTGTATGGATACGGTGCCCGCCATGTAACTGAGGAGTAGTTTGAACCCCGCTACAAGAGGGGTTGTATGGATACGGTACCCGCCATGTAACTGAGGAGTAGTTTGAACCCCGCTACAAGAGGGGTTGTATGGATACGGTGCCCGCCATGTAACTGAGGAGTAGTTTGAACCCCGCTACAAGAAGGGTTGTATGGATACGGTGCCCGCCATGTAACTGAGGAGTAGTTTGAACCCCGCTACAAGAGGGGTTGTATGGATACGGTACCCGCCATGTAACTGAGGAGTAGTTTGAACCCCGCTACAAGAGGGGTTGTATGGATACGGTACCCGCCATGTAACTGAGGAGTAATTTGAGCCCCGCTACAAGAGGGGTTGTATAGATGCGGTACCCGCCATGTAACTGAGGAGTAGTTTGAGCCCCGCTACAAGAGGGGTTGTATAGATACGGTACCCGCCATGTAACTGAGGAGTAGTTTGAGCCCCGCTACAAGAGGGGTTGTATGGATACGGTACCCGCCTTGTAACTGAGGAGTAGTTTGAGCTCCGGTACAAGAGTGGCTGTATGGATACGGTGCCCGCCTTGTAACTGAGGAGTAGTTTGAGCCCCGCTACAAGAGGGGTTGTATAGATACGGTACCCGCCATATAACTGAAGAGTAGTTTGAGCCCCGCTACAAGAGGGGTTGTATGGATACGGTACCCGCCATATAACTGAAGAGTAGTTTGAGCCCCGCTACAAGAGGGGTTGTATGGATACTTCGCGGTGTAATATGGATACGGCACCCGCCATATATCTCAGGAGTAGATTGAGCCCCGGTACAAGAGTGGCTGTATAGATACGGTACCCGCCATATAACTGAGGAGTAGTTTGAGCCCCGCTACAAGAGGGGCTGTATGGATACGGTGCCCGCCATATATCTCAGGAGTAGTTTGAGGCCCGCTACAAGAGTGGTTGTATAGATACTTCGCGATGTAATATGGATAGAGGCCCGCCATGTAACTGAGGAGTAGTTTGAACCCCGCTACAAGAGGGGTTGTATGGATACGGTACCCGCCATGTAACTGAGGAGTAGTTTGAACCCCGCTACAAGAGGGGTTGTATGGATACGGTGCCCGCCATGTAACTGAGGAATAGTTTGAACCCCGCTACAAGAAGGGTTGTATGGATACGGTGCCCGCCATGTAACTGAGGAGTAGTTTGAGCCCCGGTACAAGAGGGGCTGTATGGATACGGTGCCCGCCATGTAACTGAGGAGTAGTTTGAGCCCCGCTACAAGAGGGGTTGTATGGATACGGTACCCGCCATGTAACTGAGGAGTAGTTTGAGCCCCGCTACAAGAGGGGTTGTATGGATACGGTGCCCGCCATGTAACTGAGGAGTAGTGTGAGCCCCGCTACAAGAGGGGCTGTATGGATACGGTGACCGCCATGTAACTGAGGAGTAGTTTGAACCCCGCTACAAGAGGGGTTGTATGGATACGGTGCCCGCCATGTAACTGAGGAGTAGTTTGAACCCCGCTACAAGAAGGGTTGTATGGATACGGTGCCCGCCATGTAACTGAGGAGTAGTTTGAACCCCGCTACAAGAGGGGTTGTATGGATACGGTACCCGCCATGTAACTGAGGAGTAATTTGAGCCCCGCTACAAGAGGGGTTGTATAGATGCGGTACCCGCCATGTAACTGAGGAGTAGTTTGAGCCCCGCTACAAGAGGGGTTGTATAGATGCGGTACCCGCCATGTAACTGAGGAGTAGTTTGAGCCCCGCTACAAGAGGGGTTGTATGGATACGGTACCCGCCTTGTAACTGAGGAGTAGTTTGAGCTCCGGTACAAGAGTGGCTGTATGGATACGGTGCCCGCCTTGTAACTGAGGAGTAGTTTGAGCCCCGCTACAAGAGGGGTTGTATAGATACGGTACCCGCCATATAACTGAAGAGTAGTTTGAGCCCCGCTACAAGAGGGGTTGTATGGATACGGTACCCGCCATATAACTGAAGAGTAGTTTGAGCCCCGCTACAAGAGGGGTTGTATGGATACTTCGCGGTGTAATATGGATACGGCACCCGCCATATATCTCAGGAGTAGATTGAGCCCCGGTACAAGAGTGGCTGTATAGATACGGTACCCGCCATATAACTGAGGAGTAGTTTGAGCCCCGCTACAAGAGGGGCTGTATGGATACGGTGCCCGCCATATATCTCAGGAGTAGTTTGAGGCCCGCTACAAGAGTGGTTGTATAGATACTTCGCGATGTAATATGGATAGAGGCCCGCCATGTAACTGAGGAGTAGTTTGAGCCCCGGTACAAGAGGGGTTGTATGGATACGGTACCCGCCATGTAACTGAGGAGTAGTTTGAGCCCCGGTACAAGAGTGGTTGTATGGATACGGTGCCCGCCTTGTAACTGAGGAGTAGTTTGAGCCCCGGTACAAGAGGGGTTGTATGGATACGGTACCCGCCATGTAACTGAGGAGTAGTTTGAGCCCCGCTACAAGAGGGGTTGTATGGATACGGTGCCCGCCATGTAACTGAGGAGTAGTTTGAGCCCCGCTACAAGAGGGGTTGTATAGATACGGTACCCGCCATATAACTGAAGAGTAGTTTGAGCCCCGCTACAAGAGGGGTTGTATGGATACGGTACCCGCCATATAACTGAAGAGTAGTTTGAGCCCCGCTACAAGAGGGGTTGTATGGATACTTCGCGGTGTAATATGGATACGGCACCCGCCATATATCTCAGGAGTAGATTGAGCCCCGGTACAAGAGTGGCTGTATAGATACGGTACCCGCCATATAACTGAGGAGTAGTTTGAGCCCCGCTACAAGAGGGGCTGTATGGATACGGTGCCCGCCATATATCTCAGGAGTAGTTTGAGGCCCGCTACAAGAGTGGCTGTATAGATACTTCGCGATGTAATATGGATAGAGGCCCGCCATGTAACTGAGGAGTAGTTTGAACCCCGCTACAAGAGGGGTTGTATGGATACGGTACCCGCCATGTAACTGAGGAGTAGTTTGAGCCCCGCTACAAGAGGGGTTGTATGTATACGGTACCCGCCTTGTAACTGAGGAGTAGTTTGAGCTCCGGTACAAGAGTGGCTGTATGGATACGGTGCCCGCCTTGTAACTGAGGAGTAGTTTGAGCCCCGCTACAAGAGGGGTTGTATAGATACGGTACCCGCCATATAACTGAAGAGTAGTTTGAGCCCCGCTACAAGAGGGGTTGTATGGATACGGTACCCGCCATATAACTGAAGAGTAGTTTGAGCCCCGCTACAAGAGGGGTTGTTTGGATACTTCGCGGTGTAATATGGATACGGCACCCGCCATATATCTCAGGAGTAGATTGAGCCCCGGTACAAGAGTGGCTGTATAGATACGGTACCCGCCATATAACTGAGGAGTAGTTTGAGCCCCGCTACAAGAGGGGCTGTATGGATACGGTGCCCGCCATATATCTCAGGAGTAGTTTGAGGCCCGCTACAAGAGTGGTTGTATAGATACTTCGCGATGTAATATGGATAGAGGCCCGCCATGTAACTGAGGAGTAGTTTGAGCCCCGGTACAAGAGGGGTTGTATGGATACGGTACCCGCCATGTAACTGAGGAGTAGTTTGAGCCCCGGTACAAGAGTGGTTGTATGGATACGGTGCCCGCCTTGTAACTGAGGAGTAGTTTGAGCCCCGGTACAAGAGGGGTTGTATGGATACGGTACCCGCCATGTAACTGAGGAGTAGTTTGAGCCCCGCTACAAGAGGGGTTGTATGGATACGGTGCCCGCCATGTAACTGAGGAGTAGTTTGAGCCCCGCTACAAGAGGGGCTGTATGGATACGGTGCCCGCCATGTAACTGAGGAGTAGTTTGAGCCCCGCTAGAGGAGTGGTTGTATGGATACGGTGCCCGCCTTGTAACTGAGGAGTAGTTTGAGCCCCGGTACAAGAGGGGCTGTATGGATACAGTACCCGCCATGTAACTGAGGAGTAGTTTGAGTTCCGCTACAAGAGGGGTTGTAGGGATACGGTACGCGCCATGTAACTGAGGAGTAGTTTGAGCCCCGCTACAAGAGGGGTTGTATGGATACGGTGCCCGCCATGTAACTGAGGAGTAGTTTGAGCCCCGGTACAAGAGGGGTTGTATGGATACGGTGCCCGCCATGTAACTGAGGAGTAGTTTGAGCCCCGCTACAAGAGTGGCTGTATGGATACGGTACCCGCCATGTAACTGAGGAGTAGTTTGAGCCCCGCTACAAGAGGGGTTGTATGGATACGGTACCCGCCATGTAACTGAGGAGTAGTTTGAGCCCCGGTACAAGAGTGGTTGTATGGATACGGTGCCCGCCATGTAACTGAGGAGTAGTTTGAGCCCCGGTACAAGAGGGGTTGTATGGATACGGTACCCGCCATGTAACTGAGGAGTAGTTTGAGCCCCGGTACAAGAGGGGTTGTATGGATACGGTACCCGCCATGTAACTGAGGAGTAGTTTGAGCCCCGGTACAAGAGGGGTTGTATGGATACGGTACCCGCCATGTAACTGAGGAGTAGTTTGAGCCCCGGTACAAGAGGGGTTGTATGGATACGGTGCCCGCCATGTAACTGAGGAGTAGTTTGAGCCCCGGTACAAGAGGGGTTGTATGGATACGGTACCCGCCATGTAACTGAGGAGTAGTTTGAGCCCCGCTACAAGAGGGGCTGTATGGATACGGTGCCCGCCATGTAACTGAGGAGTAGTTTGAGCCCCGGTACAAGAGGGGTTGTATGGATACGGTGCCCGCCATGTAACTGAGGAGTAGTTTGAGCCCCGCTACAAGAGGGGCTGTATGGATACGGTACCCGCCATGTAACTGAGGAGTAGTTTGAGCCCCGGTACAAGAGGGGTTGTATGGATACGGTACCCGCCATGTAACTGAGGAGTAGTTTGAGCCCCGCTACAAGAGGGGCTGTATGGATACGGTGCCCGCCATGTAACTGAGGAGTAGTTTGAGCCCCGGTACAAGAGGGGTTGTATGGATACGGTACCCGCCATGTAACTGAGGAGTAGTTTGAGCCCCGCTACAAGAGGGGCTGTATGGATACGGTACCCGCCATGTAACTGAGGAGTAGTTTGAGCCCCGGTACAAGAGGGGTTGTATGGATACGGTACCCGCCATGTAACTGAGGAGTAGTTTGAGCCCCGCTACAAGAGGGGCTGTATAGATACGGTGCCCGCCATGTAACTGAGGAGTAGTTTGATCCCCGCTACAAGAGGGGCTGTATAGATACGGTACCCGCCATGTAACTGATGAGTAGTTTGAGCCCCGGTACAAGAGGGGCTGTATGGATACGGTACCTGCCATGTAACTGAGGAGTAGTTTGAGCCCCGGTACAAGAGGGGCTGTATGGATACGGTGCCCGCCATGTAACTGAGGAGTAGTTTGAGCCCCGCTACAAGAGGGGTTGTATGGAGACTTCGCGGTGTAATATGGATACGGTACCCGCCATGTAACTGAGGAATAGTTTGAGCCCCGCTACAAGAGGGGCTGTATGGATACGGTACCCGCCATTTAACTGAGGAGTAGTTTGAGCCCCGGTACAAGAGGGGTTGTATGGATACGGTACCCGCCATGTAACTGAGGAGTAGTTTGAGCCCCGCTACAAGAGGGGCTGTATAGATACGGTGCCCGCCATGTAACTGAGGAGTAGTTTGATCCCCGCTACAAGAGGGGCTGTATAGATACGGTACCCGCCATGTAACTGAGGAGTAGTTTGAGCCCCGGTACAAGAGGGGCTGTATGGATACGGTACCTGCCATGTAACTGAGGAGTAGTTTGAGCCCCGCTACAAGAGGGGTTGTATGGATACGGTGCCCGCCATATAACTGAGGAGTAGCTTGAGCCCCACTACAAGAGGGGTTGTATGGAGACTTCGCGGTGTAATATGGATAGAGGCCCGCCTAGTAGCTGAGGAGTAGATTGAGCCCCGGTACAAGAGTGGCTGTATAGATACGGAAAAAAAGTTGCACTTTACAGATGGAGCTAAAATTGGAAAAAACTGGCGGTGAAATCTTGCAAAATCTTAAAATGCAAATATGGCATACAAAGCCCACCATACCGAATACTCTTCAATCTCCTTTTAAGTATGCATGTGAGATATATTATTTAAAAACAAACGCGGAAGTGTCAAGAGTGGACCCGTGAAAAGCCGTATTGCTTTACAATAAGAAGAGGGTAAGTTTTAAATGTAGTTTATATTATTTTACTATGATAACCGTTCAAGAAGCAAAACATTAACCAGTCCTATACAAATTTAATAATTACTAAGAATAATGTGTTTTCGCGACAAGTGCTGCATTTTGAATTGACCTTTTATTTGGTGTAAACTGTGGTAAGTTGAAACATATGCCAAGTATCAATTGGATACCATGTGAAAATCATCATCACCTTACTTGTACACGAATTTAATCAGTATTGATTTTTGAACAGCGTGAATTAATAAAAATGCTGCTCAATTTCCAAAAACTACGGAAGCGTGTATGTGCCACATTTACACACATTTTTCTTGCTTCATTCCACGATCGTTGAAAGCTTGATTCGTACGCTAAAGTCTGGAATACAATTCTCCTTTTTATGTATATTGTAGATGGATGTCTGTCCAATCTGCAAAAAGGTTTTGGACGGTAGCACACCGACAGTCAAGCTTCGAGCAAAAGGTTGCGAAAGGATAAATAAAGCTAGCCTCGAAAGAAAACAAGATATTAGTGTAACTAGAGGACAAGTGGTGCATGTCGAGTGTCGAAGAGATTATATCCATAGAAATACAACCATCGCAACTTCTAGTAGTGACATTACCAGTGATGAGAAGCCAGCAACTAGATCGTGTTTTTCTTTTGACTTTAAGAATAAGTGCCTTTTCTGTGGTCAAGGTGTGAAGTTGTGTAGGGGAAAACATAGTATTGATGCATATCCTGTCCGTACCTTTGACTTCCAGGATGCAATAAAACAGAAGTGTATTGACAGGAATGACGAGTGGTCTCACGACGTTATGGGTAGGCTCGCACTAGCTATTGACTTACCAGCTGCTGATGCTGTATACCATCAAAGTTGCAATGTTAACTTCCGAACATTGCGTAACATTCAAAACTGTTTTTCAGACAGTGAAGCTAGTAGCAGGAAAAGAACACCAGGAAGGCCTACCAGCATTGACACATCAGAGGCATTTCAGGCAGTGCTAAGGTATATGGAAGACAATGTAGATACTGTGTTAACATTAACTGAACTTGTCAAAGTAATGGAAGATATATGTGGGGATCGAGCATATTCAAAGGTACACTTAAATAAGAAACTGAAAGACCATTTTGGAGATCAGATCTCAATAAGTACACTTGCTGGTAAAGAAAGCAAGATAACTTGGACTCCAACATCATCAACAATCATTCATGAATTTTATAAAACAAATGCTGGTATAACACAAGATGAACAAAAGCAAAATATAATAATGACTGCAGGAAAGTTAATCAAAGCTGACATAGCTGATATAGAGTCAAACAAGATCAATTATCCATCATTTGATACAGTAGCTTCAGTTCAAGAAAACACGGCATTCATCCCAGAAAGTCTGCGATTGTTTTTGTCTTCAGTTTGTCAAAATGCCAATGAGGTAAAGTTAGCGGCAATAGGACAAGCCATAATTCAAGCCTGTAGGCCTAAAGGTATGATTGCCCCATTACAGATTGGATTAGGTGTACAGCTTCACCACCACTTTGGATCAAGGTTTCTGATCGATACACTCAGTAGTTTATTGACATAGCAGCGAATAGTAGTGGACATGAACATGTTAACATGTCAAGTGTTACTGAACCTGAAGTAGATAAACAACAACAGACGATGACACAGTTAGCGAAACTCTATGAAGGACTTTTAGAGGACAGTGTTTCCAGAGATGAGGTGTGCAAAAGTGAAGCCTTACGGGACGTTTCCAAACAACTTGCTGCTGCTAAGTCAGCGCTACAGAAAAGCCGAACCGGGTGTCTTTGGATTCAGTACATGGAAATGGTTGAAATTTTGCAACAGTTCATTAGAGCAGAGAGAACTGGTGATTGGTTAGGACACTTGCATACGCTTCAAAAAATGCTTCCATATTTTGCAGCTTCTGGTCACTCTCTGTATCTAAAGTCAGCATACATATATTTACAGAACATGTTAAAAATTGAAGCTGATCACCCAGAAGTATATCAACAGTTTATAGCTGGAAACCATTCCTTAAAAAGAAGTAACAAACATTGGGCTGGTTTATCAACAGATCTCATGATCGAACAAGTCCTAATGCGATCACTAAAAACCACTGGAGGACTAACTAGGGGAAGAGGTATGTCAGAAGCACAGCGGTCACTATGGTTGATGTCAATGCCAGCTAACGCGGAAATGAACAATGCAATGCAGCACGTCTCTAATACTGAGTATGCAACCAGTGAGCAGCACAAGGATGTCGGTAAAGCTAGATCTGCCCGTGACAGTAAGGACACTAAACAAGTGTTGACATTTCTTCTTCAGCGATCTCCTTTTGATGAGACAGATACAGCGTTGAGGAATATTGAAACAGGAGTTACTGCGGGTGACGAAGTAAATGTCGACAAGGCAAAGGAAATTGGAGAAGGAATCGTTGAAGATATGGTTGGTAAATCTTCAGAGGAATACACATTTAAAAGATCTAGGCAGGTCATAACGCTAAATGACAAAAACAATGTTAAGGTGACAGGTGAAACAGTAGAAATTGATCCTCAACTACTTTTTCAGAGATTAACAGCAGTTGCTGATAGACAAGTTGAAGATATTTCAACACTATTCATGTATGAGCTCAGTAGCCTTCCATCAGCTTTGTTTGAAAGCAATGGACTACCGCGTGTGCCACAGAAGTCAAGTCTGGCAGACGCTATTTGGGCACTTGGAGACTGCAGACTCAGCAATGAAGAGGAACAATCTGATGCACAGACATGTTATGTGGTAGATGGAGGTTCCCTCCTACAAAAGATTCCCTGGCAAAAGAATAAAACATTTGGTGATATTTGCCAGCAATATCACAATTATTTAAAAAAATACACAAATGTCACAGTGGTGTTTGATGGATACTCCCACGAACCATCTACAAAAGACGTGACCCATTACAGGCGAGGAAAAGGTATAGTTGGAACTGAAGTTAAATTCACATACAACACGCCATTCAAATCAAAGAAAGATGTATTTTTGAAAAACCTGAACAACAAACAAAACTTTATTACACTCCTAGGAGAATTCCTGACGTCAATCGGCATTGACATCAGATATGCATCCAGTGATGCAGATACACTTATTGTCAATGTGGCACTTGAGCTTGCAGCAACACAAAACACTTTCATTATTGGTGAAGACACAGACTTACTGGTTCTCTTATGTTACTATGTGAGGCAAGATTCGAGGCAAACTGCGGTAAACAGAAACAAGATATGGGATATTCAAAAGACCCAAAATGTTCTGTCGAGAGAAATATGTGATCTTCTTCTTTTCTTTCATGCCATGACAGGTTGTGACACAACATCTCGAATGTATGGCATTGGAAAAACGTCTGCTCTTAAATGCATTCGAGAAAAGCCAAAACTTAGAGAAGTTGCCAAACATTTCATTGAAAGTTCTGCACAGCATGATGTTGCAAAATTTGGCGAGTTAGCAGTCATTCTTTTTATTGATAGTGACTTTACTGAAAGTCTGGACACAGCCAGGTTTAAGAAGTTTTCGTCAAAGGTTATGACAAATACTTCATTTGTACAGGTTCACACCCTTCCGCCCACGTCTGCTGCCTTGAGATTTCATAGTTTACGTGTTTTTTACCAAATACAAGTGTGGAAATGATCCGAAGAACTTCGCCCAGAATATTGGGGTTGGGAAGTTGTCAGTGGAATGTTCATGCCAGTGAAAACGAGTCTCCCTCCTGCTCCTGAAAGTCTTCTGAACATTATACGCTGTAAATGCAAAGCAAACTGTGACAGCAAACGTTGCACATGTCGAAAACATGGATTACTGTGTTCTGTGGCGTGCGGAGCTTGTCGAGGCGTTGGTTGCTCAAATTCGCCTACTCTTGCTGAATTACATATCGAGGAATTGGGAGAAAATTGTTGTGATGAATAGTTAGAGAGTTGAATTTAGGTAATGACTAGTTTGATACATTCTACAAACTAAAGGGCTCTGTCATTGCACACTGATGATATGTTGACCGTCGCGATAAAATTGTCCTTTGGACAAAATCGCTTTTGCAAAAGCATAGAGCCAACATATTCGAATGCGTGATATCATATTTGAGTGATACCATCTATTCAATATTGTTGATACAATCATATAATATAGTTGAATATGTGATTCTTAGGCATAGTTCATATTCGATAAATACGATTCACATATTCAAATATGTGATACCAACAATCTGATTTTGTATATCACATTTCGACTATTTATAATATATTGGTTCCATAATGATACTGATATGACATTTTTGAAAGGTTGATATGGAATTCTTGGCACTCACTATCGAGTAAGTGTAATTGATATAATGATTTTAACTATGTGACAATTCTAGAATATATATATAGTTGTAAAATGTGGATCATAATAGTCCTAGTACATATTCGACAGCGTGATTTCAACTATTTGAATGGTAGGAATAACTAACTAACAAACAATCATTACATTTAAAAAATATATTCAGTTTGTATAAAGCATACATGTACGTGTGGATCTACTTACATATGAATTATATTCAAATCTTAATCCAGTTAAAATACATGTTCTAACGTGTATAAATAGTGGGTGGGGTATTTCAACCCTCTATAAACGCAGAACATTTCTATTTCACATGCCAGAATGTCTTATATAGGCATTTGTCATATGCAAATGGAGTATTTATTATTAATTGACAAAATGAATTCAAGGCACCCGACATCCGGGTGCATTTAAAGTGTAGATCAACTGGCATACTATCGATCAAATAGCCGTATCAAAGTGGTCACTATTTACATATGGCAATTTTAACCAGTTTTGACAGTATAACAAGTAACTATAGCTGTTAATATATTACACTTGACCCGGCCCTCATATCAGAAAATCAGACGCATGTTCTTTTGCTGCCACTTTGATGCATAGCAATATTGGTAGTGGGTGGGGTAACTTTACCCCCGAAAAAGTCTTATTGTGTCAACCATATTAGTTTTATTTATGCCATTTACATAAAATATGGCTAGTTACCTTATACATGTAATTGAACGTAAAGAAAATCTAACGAATTGAAATAGCAATGCTACGGAACGCTGTTACTGCACACCGAATGCTCAGAATAAATGTCCTGATATTTCGTCAGTAGTCTCTTTCTAGGACATTTTTGACCAATTTTAGCTTATTGTACAGATTGCAACTTTTAGTGTCGGATGCTTCACATATCATCATAATCAAAACTGCTAAAATAAATCCTTTTGCAATTAGTTTGCACTTAGATGCCAATTCCAGCTACCTTGACTGGACTATATGCTGTATGCCTGTATACTCTATTTGTGCATCCTAGCTGTTTATGTTTTTATGCTTTGATTTATAGTTATATTTGCTACCCCTTGTAAACTGGAGCATGCTTGCCTTGTGCTAAGTTATAATCTAATTTACAAGTTATGTATTAATCATTTGAGTTTAAAATGCTAGACATCTCAAATACTTTTTCATTTCAGGTATATATACATTTGTTAAACTTATACTATATGTTTATCATGTCGGTTAATAGCTATGCATAGCTAATGTTCATTGTTTAATCATGCCGACTCAAAATAAATTTTGTATCTTGTATCTAATGTTACCAACAAAATAAGACACCGTTTTCTTCCTTCTTACGGCGGTGAATCTATCTCGTGTTGACCTCTCAGTTTCTAATGTACCTGTTTGGTTTTGCGATTCAGTGTTAGGAACGAACTGCACAGTTTTGCGGTCATGCTTATGGTTGCCGCTTGTTATGTTGCTATACGAATGGCTTGGAGGTATGCACGTGGACGATTCACCAAGTATTTCAGTGGAATTCAATACTGGCTATTGTCGTTTGAATTACAACTTACTGGTGGACTGTAAGAGGTAGGATCAATGCTATTTACCATGGAGGATCTCGGTATAGTTGCTTTCGGTGGTCGGACGTCCAACGTCTGTGGGTTAGGTTCGATAGACTTATTTGGTTCAGTGCCAGCCATATATATACGTGTAGTGTCAGTTTTTGGCTGTTGCTGCTGAGTAGATGTTCCCACCTCAGGTGATGTCTCTATCCGATTTTGAACGCTATCAGAATAGGTACGAATACGTTCATGTTGCTAGCTTATTGTATACGTTATATAAATACATTATGTTCCGTTCATGTTGCTAGCTTATTGTATACGTTATATAAATAAATTATGTTCTGTTCATGTTGCTAGCTTATTGTATACGTTATATAAATACATTATGTTCTGTTCATGTTGCTAGCTTATTGTATACGTTATATAAATACATTATGTTCCGTTCATGTTGCTAGCTTATTGTATACGTTATATAAATAAATTCTGTTCATGTGGCTAGCTTATTGTATACGTTATATAAATTAATTATGTTCTGTTCTGTTCATGTAGCTAGCTTATTTTATACGTTATATAAATACATTATGTTCCGTTCATGTTGCTAGCTTATTGTATACGTTATATAAATAAATTCTGTTCTGTTCATGTTGCTAGCTTATTGTATACGTTATATAAATTAATTATGTTCTGTTCTGTTCATGTAGCTAGCTTATTTTATACGTTATATAAATAAATTCTGTTCCATTCATGTTGCTAGCTTATTGTATACGTTATATAAATAAATTATGTTCTGTTCATGTTGCTAGCTTATTGTATACGTTCTATAAATAAATTATGTTCTGTTCATGTTGCTAGCTTATTGTATACGTTATATAGATAAATTATGTTCTGTTCTGTTCATGTTGCTAGCTTATTGTATACGTTATATAAATAAATTATGTTCTGTTCATGTTGCTAGCTTATTTTATACGCTATATAAATAAATTATGTTCTGTTCATGTTGCTAGCTTATTGTATACGTTATATAAATAAATTATGTTCTGTTCATGTAGCTAGCTTATTTTATACGCTATATAAATAAATTATGCTCCGTTCATGTTGCTAGCTTATTGTATACGTTATATAAATAAATTATGTTCCGTTCATATTGCTAGCTTATTGTATACGTTATATAAATAAATTATGTTCTGTTCTGTTCATGTAGCTAGCTTATTGTACACGTTTTATAAATAAATTATGTTCTGTTCATGTTGCTAGCTTATTGTATACGTTATATAAATAAATTATGTTCAGTTCTGTTCACGTTGCTAGCTTATTGTATATGTTATATAAATCACCTTCTGTTCTGTTCATGTTGCTAGCTTATTGTATACGTTATATAAATCATCTTCTGTTCTGTTCACGTTGCTAGCTTATTGTATACGTTATATAAATCACCTTCTGTTCTGTTCATTTTGCTAGCTTATTGTATACGTTATATAAATCACCTTCTGTTCTGTTCACGTTGCTAGCTTATTGTATACGTTATATAAATCATCTTCTGTTCTGTTCACGTTGCTAGCTTATTGTATTCGTTATATAAATAACTTATGTTCTGTTCTGTTCACGTTGCTAGCTTATTGTATGCGCTATATAAATCATCTTTTGTTCTGTTCATGTTGCTAGCTTATTGTATACGTTATATAAATCATCTTCTGTTCTGTTCACGTTGCTAGCTTATTGTATATGCTATATAAATCACCTTCTGTTCTGTTCACGTTGCTAGCTTATTGTATACGTTATATAAATCATCTTCTGTTCTGTTCATGTTGCTAGCTTATTGTATACGTTATATAAATCATCTTCTGTTCTGTTCACGTTGCTAGCTTATTGAATACGCTATATAAATCATCTTCTGTTCTGTTCACGTTGCTAGCTTATTGTATACGCTATATAAATCATCTTCTGTTCTGTTCACGTTGCTAGCTTATTGTATATGCTATATAAATCACCTTCTGTTCTGTTCACGTTGCTAGCTTATTGTATACGTTATATAAATCATCTTCTGTTCTGTTCATGTTGCTAGCTTATTGTATACGTTATATAAATCATCTTCTGTTTTGTTCACGTTGCTAGCTTATTGAATACGCTATATAAATCATCTTCTGTTCTGTTCACGTTGCTAGCTTATTGTATGCGTTATATAAATCACCTTCTGTTATGTTCATGTTGCTAGCTTATTGTATACGTTATATAAATAAATCATCTTCTGTTCTGTTCACGTTGCTAGCTTATTGTATACGTTATATAAATCATCTTCTGTTCTGTTCACGTTGCTAGCTTATTGTATACGTTATATAAATCATCCTCTGTTCTGTTCACGTTGCTAACTTATTGTATACGTTATATAAATCACCTTCTGTTCTGTTCACGTTGCTAGCTTATTGTATACGTTATATAAATCATCTTCTGTTCTGTTCACGTTGCTAGCTTATTGTATACGTTATATAAATCACCTTCTGTTCTGTTCACGTTGCTAGCTTATTGTATGCGCTATATAAATAATCTTTTGTTCTGTTCACGTTGCTAGCTTATTGTATACGTTATATAAATCATCTTCTGTTCTGTTCACGTTGCTAGCTTATTGTATATGCTATATAAATCACCTTCTGTTCTGTTCACGTTGCTAGCTTATTGTATACGTTATATAAATCATCTTCTGTTCTGTTCATGTTGCTAGCTTATTTTATACGTTATATAAATCATCTTCTGTTCTGTTCACGTTGCTAGCTTATTGAATACGCTATATAAATCATCTTCTGTTCTGTTCACGTTGCTAGCTTATTGTATACGCTATATAAATCATCTTCTGTTCTGTTCACGTTGCTAGCTTATTGTATATGCTATATAAATCACCTTCTGTTCTGTTCACGTTGCTAGCTTATTGTATACGTTATATAAATCATCTTCTGTTCTGTTCATGTTGCTAGCTTATTGTATACGTTATATAAATCATGTTCTGTTCTGTTCACGTTGCTAGCTTATTGTATGCGCTATATAAATCATCTTCTGTTCTGTTCATGTTGCTAGCTTATTGTATACGTTATATAAATCATCTTCTGTTCTGTTCACGTTGCTAGCTTATTGTATATGCTATATAAATCACCTTCTGTTCTGTTCACGTTGCTAGCTTATTGTATACGTTATATAAATCATCTTCTGTTCTGTTCATGTTGCTAGCTTATTGTATACGTTATATAAATCATCTTCTGTTCTGTTCACGTTGCTAGCTTATTGTATGCGTTATATAAATCACCTTCTGTTATGTTCATGTTGCTAGCTTATTGTATACGTTATATAAATAACTTATGTTCTGTTCTGTTCACGTTGCTAGCTTATTGTATGCGCTATATAAATCATCTTTTGTTCTGTTCATGTTGCTAGCTTATTGTATACGTTATATAAATCATCTTCTGTTCTGTTCACGTTGCTAGCTTATTGTATATGCTATATAAATCACCTTCTGTTCTGTTCACGTTGCTAGCTTATTGTATACGTTATATAAATCATCTTCTGTTCTGTTCATGTTGCTAGCTTATTGTATACGTTATATAAATCATCTTCTGTTCTGTTCACGTTGCTAGCTTATTGAATACGCTATATAAATCATCTTCTGTTCTGTTCACGTTGCTAGCTTATTGTATACGCTATATAAATCATCTTCTGTTCTGTTCACGTTGCTAGCTTATTGTATATGCTATATAAATCACCTTCTGTTCTGTTCACGTTGCTAGCTTATTGTATACGTTATATAAATCATCTTCTGTTCTGTTCATGTTGCTAGCTTATTGTATACGTTATATAAATCATCTTCTGTTTTGTTCACGTTGCTAGCTTATTGAATACGCTATATAAATCATCTTCTGTTCTGTTCACGTTGCTAGCTTATTGTATGCGTTATATAAATCACCTTCTGTTATGTTCATGTTGCTAGCTTATTGTATACGTTATATAAATAAATCATCTTCTGTTCTGTTCACGTTGCTAGCTTATTGTATACGTTATATAAATCATCTTCTGTTCTGTTCACGTTGCTAGCTTATTGTATACGTTATATAAATCATCTTCTGTTCTGTTCACGTTGCTAGCTTATTGTATACGTTATATAAATCATCCTCTGTTCTGTTCACGTTGCTAACTTATTGTATACGTTATATAAATCACCTTCTGTTCTGTTCACGTTGCTAGCTTATTGTATACGTTATATAAATCATCTTCTGTTCTGTTCACGTTGCTAGCTTATTGTATACGTTATATAAATCACCTTCTGTTCTGTTCACGTTGCTAGCTTATTGTATGCGCTATATAAATAATCTTTTGTTCTGATCACGTTGCTAGCTTATTGTATACGTTATATAAATCATCTTCTGTTCTGTTCACGTTGCTAGCTTATTGTATTCGTTATATAAATAACTTATGTTCTGTTCTGTTCACGTTGCTAGCTTATTGTATACGTTATATAAATCATCTTCTGTTCTGTTCACGTTGCTAGCTTATTGTATATGCTATATAAATCACCTTCTGTTCTGTTCACGTTGCTAGCTTATTGTATACGTTATATAAATCATCTTCTGTTCTGTTCATGTTGCTAGCTTATTTTATACGTTATATAAATCATCTTCTGTTCTGTTCACGTTGCTAGCTTATTGAATACGCTATATAAATCATCTTCTGTTCTGTTCACGTTGCTAGCTTATTGTACACGCTATATAAATCATCTTCTGTTCTGTTCACGTTGCTAGCTTATTGTATATGCTATATAAATCACCTTCTGTTCTGTTCACGTTGCTAGCTTATTGTATACGTTATATAAATCATCTTCTGTTCTGTTCATGTTGCTAGCTTATTTTATACGTTATATAAATCATCTTCTGTTCTGTTCACGTTGCTAGCTTATTGAATACGCTATATAAATCATTCTGTTCTTTCACGTTGCTAGCTTATTGTAACGCTATATAAATCATCTTCTGTTCTGTTCACGTTGCTAGCTTATTGTATATGCTATATAAATCACCTTCTGTTCTGTTCACGTTGCTAGCTTATTGTATACGTTATATAAATCATCTTCTGTTCTGTTCATGTTGCTAGCTTATTGTATATGCTATATAAATCACCTTCTGTTCTGTTCACGTTGCTAGCTTATTGAATACGCTATATAAATCATCTTCTGTTCTGTTCACGTTGCTAGCTTATTGTATACGCTATATAAATCATCTTCTGTTCTGTTCACGTTGCTAGCTTATTGTATAGTATATAAATCACTTCTGTTCTGTTCACGTTGCTAGCTTATTGTATGTATTACTTCTGTTCTGTTCACGTTGCTAGCTTATTGTATACGCTATATAAATCATCTTCTGTTCTGTTCACGTTGCTAGCTTATTGTATATGCTATATAAATCACCTTCTGTTCTGTTCACGTTGCTAGCTTATTGTATACGTTATATAAATCATCTTCTGTTCTGTTCATGTTGCTAGCTTATTGTATACGTTATATAAATCATCTTCTGTTCTGTTCACGTTGCTAGCTTATTGTATGCGTTATATAAATCACCTTCTGTTATGTTCATGTTGCTAGCTTATTGTATACGTTATATAAATAAATCATCTTCTGTTCTGTTCACGTTGCTAGCTTATTATATACGCTATATAAATCATCTTCTGTTCTGTTCACGTTGCTAGCTTATTATATACGCTATATAAATCATCGTCTGTTCTGTTCACGTTGCTAGCTTATTTCAACGTTCTACTAAATGTTGCCGGCAGTGTTATAAAATAAATGTAAATATTTACAGAGGGCACATTGAAAACAAAAATCAATTAATGAATTGGTTTATTGATGTGGACGCGGGTTATGTAAAATAAAAATACACATAATTACATATCAAATGAAGGTATTGTCCGCCGTATAGCCGCGTTGTTGTAAGTCCGAGCCCCATCAGAGGCACAGTGGTGGTGTCCTTTTTGATAATATTGTATTGCTGTATATACATGTATGCAACAATTACAAACAAATTACAAATACATAATTAGCAAATGGGTTTGGCCACATGTTCTAATAACATTAGTGATTGGCCCTCCCAATAGAAGTGATTTGAACACTACATAACTGAAACATGTATATAACGCAGTTTACGAGATACAATATATGTAGTACATGTATTAGTCTTTGACATGTTCAAAGAAATGTACTAGTCTGCACACTCCATTGTCCAGTTTCCCCACGAAGTGCACCCCAGGACCAAGACCTACGCAAAAGAAGAACACGAAAAGGATTGGAGAGTTGCTAACCCAAGGGGCATAACCACACAATTAATATAAAGTAATTATTTATATGTTAAAATATACTTTGTTTAATCACAGGAGCTTTAATAGAGAGATGGATGTCCTAGGATAGAGGCACAACACCTTTGGTGGCTTGTGGATAAAATGTCAAGTTCCTGTGGTTTAATAAATGTCAGTACTGCTGTGAACATTACACTGTTGTCTTCAAAGACTCTCTATCTAATAATAATATATATTATCATTAAGTTGATGATACAATCTTGTATCGTGAAATAAAACAGACCATGCACATAAAACTTCTCTCTCCAACATGACGATGGATACCATCAGGAGTGAGTTTCGAGAGCGATTAATCTAATCTTGTAGGAATTGGTTTCATAATCGACGGATCTGTAGTCCAGTGGTAACACGCTGGACTGGTAATCCAGGGATTGCAGGTTCGACCCCCTTCTGACCCTAATAAAATTAACAGTCTTTCAGGAGTGAGTCTCGAGAGCGATTGATCTAATGTTGTAGAAATTGGTTTCATACTCGACGGATCTGTAGTCCAGTGGTAACACGGTGGACTGGTAATCCAGGGATTGCAGGTTCGACCCCCTTCTGACCCTAACACAATTAACAGTCTTTCAGGAGTGAGTCTCGAGAGCGATTAATCTAATGTTGTAGACATTGGTTTCATACTCGACGGATCTGTAGTCCAGTGGTAACACGCTGGACTGGTAATCCAGGGATTGCAGGTTCGACCCCCTTCTGACCCTAACACAATTAACAGTCTTTCAGGAGTGAGTCTCGAGAGCGATTAATCTAATCTTGTAGGAATTGTTTTCGTAATCGAACTGACAGAAATGTGCATACAATGTAAACCAATATTGACAACTGAAAACTAAATTATTTCTTTAGGCTAGTATGGATAACAAAATGAAACAAGAATAGTCTGAACATTCAGATAACTCGGTGACTCAGAGAACATTACATGTAATATCGACATGCAAACGTTTATTCAAATAATATATCAAACATGTACATGTTCTCACGATTTCACTAATAGCAGCCTTTATTCACTATTATAACTACAGCTGTTCCGAAAATAATGGCCAACATCCCTGAGTCTGTTATACTTGCACCGTTACCTGTAGATATAAAATATCAGACACATGTACCTATTGTAATAATGCAATATGTCCGCCTCCGTTGTCGAGTGGTTAAGATCGCCGACTTGTATACCACTGTAACCTATCATCACTGATGGTCACGGGTTCGAGCCCCGCTCAGGCCGTGTCTCATTTATATGAAAACGTTGGCAGTTTCTTACGGAGGTTGGTGCAACCAAGTACTGGTTAACCGCTGGAGCCTGCCCAGGAAAGGTGTTGTTAAGTAAACTGCCCGCCGGCGATATAGCCCGAAATGGTGCTGATGCAGGTGTAAAACCCGAAATATAAATAATGCAATATACGAATTGTATCAATGACAGGTGACCCGATCTACATGTAGCAATGACAGGTGACCCGATCTACATGTATCAATGACAGGTGACCCGATCTACATGTAGCAATGACAGCTGACCCGATCTACATGTAGCAGTGACAGGTGACCCGATCTACATGTAGCAGTGACAGGTGACCAATGACAGGTGACCCGATCTACATGTAGCAATGACAGGTGACCCGATCTACATGTAGCAATGACAGGTGACCCGATCTACATGTAGCAATGACAGGTGACCCGATCTACATGTAGCAATGACAGGTGACCCGATCTACATGTAGCAATGACAGGTGACCCGATCTACATGTAGCAATGACACATACTACAATATGTATGCATGAATAACCGATGACGCACTCTACCGGTTACCCATATGAGCGACGCCTCCTGAAGAGATTAGTCATTTTAGATTTTTGGAGGATAGTGCAATGATACAGACAGAGACCCATTCCAGAGTCTCCTCTGGTTCTTTTACGTGCACGGTGTAAATCACCGACACGAGAACTCTGTTTAAAGTCCCATCTGAAAGATTGTATTAGGGTCAGACGGGGATTGTGAGATATAGGTGTCTCACCTTGTGTAGTTGTACTTGGCGCGGCTGTAGTAGCTGGCGCGGCTGTAGTAGTTGGCGCGGCTGTAGTAGTTGGCGCGGCTGTAGTAGTTGTGGTGGCGGTTACTGTGGTTGTGACTACCGTTGATGTACCTTCCACAACTCTGCTCACTGGAAAATAGACACTATGTTTGAAATAAATTATCAAACAACATGTGTATCCGATTATCCACGGTCTACAAGAACAAGCAAAAGTCAGATCCAAATGGTTAAATTATGTAAACAAATATAATATTTGTAAATGGATATGGTAATATATGGGAACAACAGCAACTTACAGAACAACAGAAACTAGTTCCCGGTAGCATTTAAGCAAACACCCAACGATCAATACTTGCAAAAATGGAACGATTGGTTGTGTATTAACGACTTTATTTGGTTATGTAGTAACGACTTTAGTAGGTTATGTATTAACGACTTTATTTGGTTATGTATTAACGACTTTATTTGGTTATGTATTAACGACTGTATTTGGTTATGTATTAACGACTTTAGTTGGTTATGTATTAACGACTTTATTTGGTAATGTATTAACGACTGTATTTGGTTATGTATTAACGACTTTAGTTGGTTATGTATTAACGACTTTATTTGGTAATGTATTAACGACTCTATTTGGTTATGTATTAACGACTGTATTTGGTTATGTATTAACGACTTTAGTAGGTTATGTATTAACGACTTTATTTGGTTATGTATTAACGACTGTATTTGGTTATGTATTAACGAATTTAGTTGGTTATGTATTAACGACTTTAGTAGGTTATGTATTAACGACTTTATTTGGTTATGTATTAACGACTGTATTTGGTTATGTATTAACGACTTTAGTAGGTTATGTATTAACGACTTTAGTAGGTTATGTATTAACGACTTTATTTGGTTATGTATTAACGACTGTATTTGGTTATGTATTTACGACTTTATTTGGTTATGTATTAACGACTTTAGTAGGTTATGTATTAACGACTTTATTTGGTTATGTATTAACGACTTTAGTAGGTTATGTATTAACGACTTTATTTGGTAATGTATTAACGACTTTATTTGGTTATGTATTAACGACTGTATTTGGTAATGTATTAACGACTTTAGTAGGTTATGTATTAACGACTTTATTTGGTAATGTATTAACGACTTTATTTGGTAATGTATTAACGACTTTATTTGGTTATGTATTAACGACTTTATTTGGTTATGTATTAACGACTTTATTTGGTTATGTATTAACGACTTTATATGGTTATGTATTAACGACTTTATTTGGTAATGTATTAAGGACTTTATTTGGTTATGTATTAACGACTTTATTTGGTAATGTATTAATGACTTTATTTGGTTATGTATTAACGACTTTATTTGGTAATGTATTAAGGACTTTATTTGGTTATGTATTAACGACTTTATTTGGTAATGTATTAACGATTTTATTTGGTTATGTATTAACGACTTTATTTGGTAATGTATTAAGGACTGTATTTGGTAATGTATTAACGACTTTATTTGGTAATGTATTAACGACTTTATTTGGTTATGTATTAACGACTTTATTTGGTAATGTATTAACGACTTTATTTGGTTATGTATTAACGTCTTTATTTGGTTATGTATTAACGACTTTATTTGATTATGTATTAACGACTTTATTTGGTTATGTATTAACGACTTTATTTGGTTATGTATTAACGACTTTATTTGGTATGTATTAACGACTTTATTTGGTAATGTATTAACGACTTTATTTGGTTATGTATCAACGACTTTATTTGGTTATGTATTAACGACTTTATATGGTAATGTATTAACGACTTTATTTGGTTATGTATTAACGACTTTATTTGGTTATGTATTAACGACTATATTTGGTTATGTATTAACGACTTTATTTGGTAATGTATTAACGACTTTAGTAGGTTATGTATTAACGACTTTATTTGGTAATGTATTAACGACTTTAGTAGGTAATGTATTAACGACTTTATTTGGTAATGTATTAACGACTTTAGTAGGTTATGTATTAACGACTTTATTTGGTAATGTATTAACGACTTTAGTAGGTTATGTATTAACGACTTTATTTGGTAATGTATTAACGACTTTAGTAGGTAATGTATTAACGACTTTATTTGGTTATGTATTAACGACTTTATTTGGTAATGTATTAACGACTTTAGTAGGTTATGTATTAACGACTTTATTTGGTAATGTATTAACGACTTTAGTAGGTTATGTATTAACGACTTTAGTTGGTTATGTATTAACGACTTTATTTGGTAATGTATTAACGACTTTAGTAGGTTATGTATTAACGACTTTATTTGGTAATGTATTAACGACTTTAGTAGGTAATGTATTAACGACTTTATTTGGTAATGTATTAACGACTTTAGTAGGTTATGTATTAACGACTTTATTTGGTAATGTATTAACGACTTTAGTAGGTTATGTATTAACGACTTTATTTGGTAATGTATTAACGACTTTAGTAGGTAATGTATTAACGACTTTATTTGGTTATGTATTAACGACTTTATTTGGTAATGTATTAACGACTTTAGTAGGTTATGTATTAACGACTTTATTTGGTAATGTATTAACGACTTTAGTAGGTTATGTATTAACGACTTTAGTAGGTTATGTATTAACGACTTTAGTTGGTTATGTATTAACGACTTTATTTGGTAATGTATTAACGACTTTAGTAGGTTATGTATTAACGACTTTATTTGGTAATGTATTAACGACTTTAGTAGGTTATGTATTAACGACTTTATTTGGTAATGTATTAACGACTTTATTTGGTAATGTATTAACGACTTTAGTAGGTTATGTATTAACGACTTTATTTGGTAATGTATTAACGACTTTAGTAGGTTATGTATTAACGACTTTATTTGGTAATGTATTAACGACTTTATTTGGTAATGTATTAACGACTTTAGTTGGTTATGTATTAACGACTTTATTTGGTTATGTATTAACGACTTTAGTTGGTTATGTATTAACGACTTTATTTGGTAATGTATTAACGACTTTATTTGGTTATGTATTAACGACTTTATTTGGTAATGTATTAACGACTTTAGTAGGTTATGTATTAACGACTTTATTTGGTTATGTATTAACGACTTTATTTGGTTATGTATTAACGACTTTATTTGGTTATGTATTAACGACTTTATTTGGTTATGTATTAACGTCTTTATTTGGTAATGTATTAACGACTTTATATGGTTATGTATTAACGTCTTTATTTGGTAATGTATTAACGACTTTATTTGGTTATGTATTAACGACTTTATTTGGTAATGTATTAACGACTTTATTTGGTAATGTATTAACGACTTTAGTAGGTTATGTATTAACGACTTTATTTGGTAATGTATTAACGACTTTAGTAGGTTATGTATTAACGACTTTATTTGCTTATGTATTAACGACTTTATATGGTTATGTATTAACGACTTTAGTTCGTTATGTATTAACGATACTCGTTTCATAATGACATAATATTCATGTAGAATGTATCACAGAAAGAGTACTGATACAATGTAACGTAGGAACTGGATATAGAACATGAGTGTTTACGTTTATTTATCGTCGCTACAGGTTACCCATGCGAGCGACGGCTCCTGAAGAGATTAGTCATTTTAGATTTGTGGAGGATAGTGCAATGATACAGACATAAACCCATTCCAGAGTCGCCTCTTGTTCTGTTACGTACACGATGTAAAGCACCGACACGAGACCTCGGTTTAAAATTCCATCTGAAAGACTGTTAATTGTATTAGGGTCAGACGGGGGATCGAACCTGCGATCCCTGGATTACCAGTCCAACGTGTTTACCACTGGGCTATACAGATCCTTCTGTGTTAGAACATGAACTAGAAAAGGACACATTTATAGAGGGTCTTCCGTAGAACTAGACAAGGACCTGTTTTCTTGAGGGGTCTTCTAGCTGGATCCTATAGTACCACTTTAAACACCAAGTACAAAGCAACACCTATTTATATTATTCACATTTAATTTAGCTCGATTGCGAAACAAGTTATTACAACTGATATTAATCGCCATCGAGACCTCATTCCTGATGTAATCTATCGCCATGAGGAGAAAGAAGAGGCACTGTGGAATTTAAATGCCTTGCCTAAGGGCACAAATCGTAATGGCTCCAGCGAACTATTTAATGTGTGCCAATACCAGTGGTAACACGCTGGGCTGGTAATTCAGGGATCGCAGGTTCGATCCCCCGTCTGACCATAATAAAATTAACAGTCTTTCAGGTGGGACGTTAAACCGAGGTCTCGTGTCGGTGCTTTAAACTGTGCACGGACAATAACCAGAGGAGGCTCTGGAATGGGTCTCTGTCTGTATCATACACTATCCTCCAACATCTAAAATGACTAATCTCTTCAGGAGGCGTCGCTCATATGGGCAACCGGTAGCGACGATAAATAAACGTAAAACACACACTGTCACGATTTCTAAACATGTTGTGATCTCAAAATAATTGTATTGTTACAAACGCATTATAATCGAACACAATTGAATAGTCTTTTATATAAACATCTTATTAGAATTTGCTTTGTGTGTTTAATGTCGCATCGACAGCTTAGGTCATATTGCGGTGACACTCCTGCTAGTATTGGTTTGAAGAAGATCCAGGGTGCCTCACCAAGTTTCCGGCACTGATGAACCAACGACCTGCGACGTTATGCCCCTAAATCAAACAAACAAATAATAAACGTACGTACATTGTGACTGTAAAGGACTTGATGACTGGCGTCCGTGATCCAGTGGTAGAATGTCGGATTTGGAATCGAACGGTCCCGGGTTCGATACTCGGTCAGGCCACGTATGTAGTGTCATTGAGCAAGGGACCTCACACACATTGCTTAGTACTGTACTTAGTATAGGTTAACCACTTAGGTCGGCTAAGCCTGCCCAGGAAAACATGTCTAGGTCCCCGAAAGGGGTTTGATATTAATGGAACATACATACATCAAAGATATATCACATCTTTATTACAAAACACAAACTGAACAACTAAAATATTCCAACATGTTTAAAACTATCTATTTATATGATATATATGGGTACAACATCGATATTTTCGAAGTGTTTGGTGGTTTAACTAGCTGCGAACCCTTATCGAGTACTAGAGGTCATGTAACAGCACACTTATCCGAAGTGTGCGTTATCTCTGTCCTCTAGTATATAATAGAAGACATGACAATTTCAAGAAAAGCAAACGGGTGTGACCACAAGTTCTAGCAACATTCGTTACGGCCCTTCCCGGTTTTATCACATCCCATTTCATTAACGTGTTGTTGATGTGTTTTATCACTGCGCTATTATCTGTCAGTTGTTAAGCTCCAGAGTGTATCAAAACGTTATAAGTAAGTAAGTAAGTTTTTATTAAAGTGACCTAATATTTGTAATCATAACCATTCAATACAAAATATTTACCCAACTTTAAGATGCACCCGGTCCGGTGGGCATATTTAGTTTAAACAATATTTTATTCAATGAATATACATAGTATAATGATCACAATAAGAAAATACATGTAGGATTGAGGAGAAAGCAACTTGCTTATATGGTTACCTCTTTCCTACGAATCATTTACAAAACATACCGTTAGAATTAAGCAACAAAATTACTGTCAAATATTGAGTAACTCATTAATTTTAGAATGTGAGAAAATGATACTAATTTTGAAATATATGTTAAGATATGATGGTGATTGTGCAACAGGATGACCAGCTACACTATATCATCCAATTACATCACCACAATTGGCTATGATGATATTTTATTGGAGAAAGAAAGAAAAACAATTTGGAGGAGAGCGTTTCAGAATCAGA
>CM026393.1:62899954-62937695 GCA_014843695.1 Archivesica marissinica | reverse complement strand
TCGGGAAGCATTCTAGACATGTACGGAAAACGTTCGGGAAGCATTCTAGGAGCATACGACATGTACGGAAAACGTTCGGGAAGCATTCTAGACATGTACGGAAAACGTTCGGGAAGCATTCTAGGAGCATACGACATGTACGGAAAACGTTCGGGAAGCATTCTAGGAGCATACGACATGTACGGAAAACGTTCGGGAAGCATTCTAGACATGTACGGAAAACGTTCGGGAAGCATTCTAGGAGCATACGACATGTACGGAAAACGTTCGGGAAGCATTCTAGGAGCATACGACATGTACGGAAAACGTTCGGGAAACATTCTAGGAGCATACGACATGTACGGAAAACGTTCGGGAAGCATTCTAGACATGTACGGAAAACGTTCGGGAAGCATTCTAGGAGCATACGACATGTACGGAAAACGTTCGGGAAACATTCTAGGAGCATACGACATGTACGGAAAACGTTCGGGAAACATTCTAGGAGCATACACATGTACGGAAAACGTTCGGGAAACATTCTAGGAGCATACGACATGTACGGAAAACGTTCGGGAAGCATTCTAGGAGCATACGACATGTACGGAAAACGTTCGGGAAACATTCTAGGAGCATACGACATGTACGGAAAACGTTCGGGAAACATTCTAGGAGCATACGACATGTACGGAAAACGTTCGGGAAACATTCTAGGAGCATACGACATGTACGGAAAACGTTCGGGAAGCATTCTAGGAGCATACGACATGTACGGAAAACGTTCGGGAAGCATTCTAGGAGCATACGACATGTACGGAAAACGTTCGGGAAACATTCTAGGAGCATACGACATGTACGGAAAACGTTCGGGAAGCATTCTAGACATGTACGGAAAACGTTCGGGAAGCATTCTAGGAGCATACGACATGTACGGAAAACGTTCGGGAAACATTCTAGGAGCATACGACATGTACGGAAAACGTTCGGGAAGCATTCTAGGAGCATACGACATGTACGGAAAACGTTCGGGAAGCATTCTAGACATGTACGGAAAACGTTCGGGAAACATTCTAGGAGCATACGACATGTACGGAAAACGTTCGGGAAGCATTCTAGGAGCATACGACATGTACGGAAAACGTTCGGGAAACATTCTAGGAGCATACGACATGTACGGAAAACGTTCGGGAAGCATTCTAGGAGCATACGACATGTACGGAAAACGTTCGGGAAACATTCTAGGAGCATACGACATGTACGGAAAACGTTCGGGAAGCATTCTAGATATGTACGGAAAACGTTCGGGAAGCATTCTAGGAGCATACGACATGTACGGAAAACGTTTGGGAAACATTCTAGGAGCATACGACATGTACGGAAAACGTTCGGGAAACATACGTCTAGTCCATGTTGCATTCGGAATGTAACTTTGGAGGTATGCTTTCCGAACACCCCGAATGGACCTAGAAATTATGAATTATGTCCGAACGTTTCCAGAGTAAGTCCGGTTGGGAATGCGTGTGGAAAGTATACGGAAAGAGTTATGTCCATCCTATGCCGATTTTGTGGAAGTCGTGATAGTGCAGTGGATGCCCGTTCGCTTCAGGTGCGAAAGGTCCGGAGTTCGAGCCCCGCTGGAGCCGTTACGATTGTGCCCTTAGGTAAGGCATTTAAATTCCACATGCCTCTTTTCTCTCCTTCATGGCGATGGATTACATCAGGAATGAGGTCTCGAGAGTGATTAATATAAGTTGAAAAAACTTTTCGCAATCAAGCTAAAATAAATTTGTATAAACTATGCCGATTCGCCGTGTTCTGAAAGCATTTGGAAAGGAAACCGTTCCTCCGCTATAACTTCCCAGCTAGTTCCTCCGTTACAGACGCAGTAGATATATCTACCCAGCTAGTTCCTCCGTTACCGACACAGTATATATAACTCCCCAGCTAGTACCTCCGCTACAGACGCAGTAGATATATCTACCCAGCTAGATCCTCCGCTACCGACGCAGTAGATATAACTCCCCAGCTAGTTCATCCACTACCGACACAGTAGATATAACTCCCCAGCTAGTTCCTCCGCTAGCGACGCAGTAGATATATCTACCCAGCTAGTTCCTCCGTTACCGACACAGTAGATATAACTACCCAGTAGTTCCTCCGCTACCGACACAGTATATATAACTACCCAGCTAGTTCCTCCGCTACCGACACAGTAGATATAGGTACCCAGTAGTTCCTCCGCTACCGACACAGTAGATATAACTCCCCAGCTAGTTCCTCCGCTACCGACACAGTAGATATAACTACCCAGCTAGTTCCTCCGCTACCGACACAGTAGATATAGGTACCCAGTAGTTCCTCCGCTACCGACACAGTATATATAGGTACCCAGTAGTTCCTCCGCTACCGACACAGTAGATATAGGTACCCAGTAGTTCCTCCGCTACCGACACAGTAGATATAGGTACCCAGAAGTTCCTCCGCTACCGACACAGTAGATATAGGTACCCAGTAGTTCCTCCGCTACCGACGCAGTAGATATAACTCCCAGCCGCATGTTCCTCCGCTACCGACACAGTAGATATAACTCCACAGCTAGTTCATCCGCTACCGACACAGTAGATATAACTCCCCAGCTAGTTCATCCGCTACCGACACAGTAGATATATCTACCCAGTAGTTCCTCCGCTACCGACACAGTAGATATATCTACCCAGCTAGTTCCTCCGCTACTGACGCAGTAGATATATCTACCCAGCTAGTTCCTCCGCTACCGACACAGTAGATATAGCTACCCAGCTAGTTCCTCCGCTACCGACACAGTAGATATAACTACCCAGTAGTTCCTCCGCTACCGACACAGTAGATATAACTACCCAGCTAGTTCCTCCGTTACCGACACAGTAGATATAACTACCCAGTAGTTCCTCCGCTACCGACACAGTAGATATAACTACCCAGCTAGTTCCTCCGTTACCGATACAGTAGATATAACTACCCAGTAGATCCTCCGCTACCGACACAGTAGATATAACTACCCAGCTAGTTCCTCCGTTACTGACACAGTAGATATAACTCCCCAGCTAGTTCCTCCGTTACCGACACAGTAGATATAACTACCCAGTAGTTCCTCCGCTACCGACACAGTAGATATAACTACCCAGCTAGTTCCTCCGCTACCGATACAGTAGATATAACTACCCAGTAGATCCTCCGCTACCGACACAGTAGATATAACTACCCAGCTAGTTCCTCCGCTACCGACACAGTATATATAAATCCCCAGCTAGTTCCTCCGCTACCGACACAGTAGATATATCTACCCAGTAGTTCATCCACTACCGACACAGTAGATATAGGTACCCAGCTAGTTCCTCCGCTACCGACAGAGTAGATATAACTACCCAGCTAGTTCCTCCGCTACAGACACAGTAGATATAACTACTCAGCTAGTTCCTCCGCTACCGACACAGTAGATATAACTACCCAGCTAGTTCCTCCGCTACCGACACAGTAGATATAGGTACCCAGTAGTTCCTCCGTTACCGACACAGTAGATATAACTACCCAGTAGTTCCTCCGCTACCGACACAGTAGATATAACTACCCAGCTAGTTCCTCTGTTACCGACACAGTAGATATAACTACCCAGCTAGTTCCTCCGCTACCGACACAGTAGATATAGGTACCCAGTAGTTCATCCGCTACCGACACAGTAGATATATCTACCCAGTAGTTCCTCCGCTATCGACACAGTAGATATAGGTACCCCGTAGTTCCTCCGTTACCGACACAATAGATATAACTACCCAGCTAGTACCTCCGCTACCGACGCAGTAGATATATCTACCCAGCTAGTTCCTCCGCTACCGACAGAGTAGATATAACTCCCCAGCTAGTTCATCCACTACCGACACAGTAGATATAACTCCCCAGCTAGTTCCTCCGCTACCGACGCAGTAGATATATCTACCCAGCTAGTTCCTCCGTTACCGACACAATAGATATAACTACCCAGCTAGTTCCTCCGCTACCGACGCAGTATATATATCTACCCAGCTAGTTCCTCCACTACCGACACAGTAGATATAACTCCCCAGCTAGTTCATCCACTACCAACACAGTAGATATAACTCCCCAGCTAGTTCCTCCGTTACTGACACAGTAGATATAACTCCCCAGCTAGTTCCTCCGTTACCGACACAGTAGATATAACTACCCAGTAGTTCCTCCGCTACCGACACAGTAGATATAGGTACCCAGAAGTTCCTCCGCTACCGACACAGTAGATATAGGTACCCAGTAGTTCCTCCGCTACCGACGCAGTAGATATAACTCCCAGCCGCATGTTCCTCCGCTACCGACACAGTAGATATAACTCCACAGCTAGTTCATCCGCTACCGACACAGTAGATATAACTCCCCAGCTAGTTCATCCGCTACCGACACAGTAGATATATCTACCCAGTAGTTCCTCCGCTACCGACACAGTAGATATATCTACCCAGCTAGTTCCTCCGCTACTGACGCAGTAGATATATCTACCCAGCTAGTTCCTCCGCTACCGACACAGTAGATATAGCTACCCAGCTAGTTCCTCCGCTACCGACACAGTAGATATAACTACCCAGTAGTTCCTCCGCTACCGACACAGTAGATATAACTACCCAGCTAGTTCCTCCGTTACCGACACAGTAGATATAACTACCCAGTAGTTCCTCCGCTACCGACACAGTAGATATAACTACCCAGCTAGTTCCTCCGTTACCGATACAGTAGATATAACTACCCAGTAGATCCTCCGCTACCGACACAGTAGATATAACTACCCAGCTAGTTCCTCCGTTACTGACACAGTAGATATAACTCCCCAGCTAGTTCCTCCGTTACCGACACAGTAGATATAACTACCCAGTAGTTCCTCCGCTACCGACACAGTAGATATAACTACCCAGCTAGTTCCTCCGCTACCGATACAGTAGATATAACTACCCAGTAGATCCTCCGCTACCGACACAGTAGATATAACTACCCAGCTAGTTCCTCCGCTACCGATACAGTAGATATAACTACCCAGTAGATCCTCCGCTACCGACACAGTAGATATAAATACCCAGCTAGTTCCTCCGCTACCGACACAGTAGATATATCTACCCAGTAGTTCATCCACTACCGACACAGTAGATATAGGTACCCAGCTAGTTCCTCCGCTACCGACAGAGTAGATATAACTACCCAGCTAGTTCCTCCGCTACAGACACAGTAGATATAACTACCCAGTAGTTCCTCCGCTACCGACACAGTAGATATAACTACCCAGCTAGTTCCTCCGCTACCGACACAGTAGATATAGGTACCCAGTAGTTCCTCCGTTACCGACACAGTAGATATAACTACCCAGTAGTTCCTCCGCTACCGACACAGTAGATATAACTACCCAGCTAGTTCCTCTGTTACCGACACAGTAGATATAACTACCCAGCTAGTTCCTCCGCTACCGACACAGTAGATATAGGTACCCAGTAGTTCATCCGCTACCGACACAGTAGATATATCTACCCAGTAGTTCCTCCGCTACCGACACAGTAGATATAGGTACCCAGTAGTTCCTCCGTTACCGACACAATAGATATAACTACCCAGCTAGTACCTCCGCTACCGACGCAGTAGATATATCTACCCAGCTAGTTCCTCCGCTACCGACAGAGTAGATATAACTCCCCAGCTAGTTCATCCACTACCGACACAGTAGATATAACTCCCCAGCTAGTTCCTCCGCTACCGACGCAGTAGATATATCTACCCAGCTAGTTCCTCCGTTACCGACACAATAGATATAACTACCCAGCTAGTTCCTCCGCTACCGACACAGTAGATATAACTACCCAGCTAGTTCCTCCGCTACCGACACAGTAGATATAACTACCCAGCTAGTTCCTCCGCTACCGACACAGTAGATATAACTACCCAGTAGTTCCTCCGTTACCGACACAGTAGATATAACTCCCCAGCTAGTTCATCCGCTACCGACACAGTAGATATAACTACCCAGTAGTTCCTCCGCTACCGACACAGTAGATATAACTACCCAGCTAGTTCCTCCGCTACCGACACAGTAGATATAACTACCCAGTAGTTCCTCCGCTACCGACACAGTAGATATAACTACCCAGCTAGTTCCTCCGCTACCGACACAGTAGATATAACTACCCAGTAGTTCCTCCGCTACCGACACAGTAGATATAACTACCCAGCTAGTTCCTCCGCTACCGACACAGTAGATATAACTACCCAGCTAGTTCCTCCGCTACCGACACAGTAGATATAACTACCCAGCTAGTTCCTCCGCTACCGACACAGTAGATATAACTACCCAGTAGTTCCTCCGCTACCGACACAGTAGATATAACTACCCAGTAGTTCCTCCGCTACCGACACAGTAGATATAACTACCCAGTAGTTCCTCCGCTACCGACACAGTAGATATAGCTACCCAGTAGTTCCTCCGTACCGACACAGTAGATATAACTCCCGAGTTCCTCCGCTACCGACACAGTAGATATAACTACCCAGCTAGTTCCTCCGCTACCGACACAGTAGATATAACTACCCAGCTAGTTCCTCCGTTACCGACACAGTAGATATATCTACCCAGTAGTTCCTCCGCTACCGACACAGTAGATATAACTACCCAGCTAGTTCCTCCGCTACCGACACAGTAGATATAACTACCCAGTAGTTCCTCCGCTACCGACACAGTAGATATAACTACCCAGCTAGTTCCTCCGCTACCGACACAGTAGATATAACTACCCAGTAGTTCCTCCGCTACCGACACAGTATATATAACTACCCAGCTAGTTCCTCCGCTACCGACACAGTAGATATAACTACCCAGCTAGTTCATCCGCTACCGACACAGTAGATATAGCTACCCAGCTAGTTCCTCCGCTACCGACACAGTAGATATAACTACCCAGCTAGTTCCTCCGCTACCGACACAGTAGATATAACTACCCAGCTAGTTCCTCCGCTACCGACACAGTAGATATAACTACCCAGCTAGTTCCTCCGCTACCGACACAGTAGATATAACTACCCAGCTAGTTCCTCCGCTACCGACACAGTAGATATAACTACCCAGTAGTTCCTCCGCTACCGACACAGTAGATATAACTACCCAGCTAGTTCCTCCGTTACCGACACAGTAGATATAACTACCCAGCTAGTTCCTCCGTTACCGACACAGTAGATATAACTACCCAGTAGTTCCTCCGCTACCGACACAGTAGATATAACTACCCAGCTAGTTCCTCCGCTACCGACACAGTAGATATAACTACCCAGCTAGTTCCTCCGCTACCGACACAGTAGATATAACTACCCAGCTAGTTCCTCCGCTACCGACACAGTAGATATAACTACCCAGCTAGTTCCTCCGCTACCGACACAGTAGATATATCTACCCAGTAGTTCCTCCGCTACCGACACAGTAGATATAGGTACCCAGCTAGTTCTCCGCTACCGACACAGTAGATATAACTACCCAGCTAGTTCCTCCGCTACAGACTCAGTAGATATAACTACTCAGCTAGTTCCTCCGCTACCGACACAGTAGATATAACTACCCAGCTAGTTCCTCCGCTACCGACACAGTAGATATAGGTACCCAGTAGTTCCTCCGTTACCGACACAGTATATATAACTACCCAGTAGTTCCTCCGCTACCGACACAGTAGATATAACTACCCAGCTGGTTCCTCCGTTACTGACACAGTAGATATAACTACCCAGCTAGTTCCTCCGTTACTGACACAGTAGATATATCTACCCAGTAGTTCCTCCGCTACCGACACAGTAGATATAACTACCCAGCTAGTTCCTCTGTTACCGACACAGTAGATATAACTACCCAGCTAGTTCCTCCGCTACCGACACAGTAGATATAGGTACCCAGTAGTTCATCCGCTACCGACACAGTAGATATATCTACCCAGTAGTTCCTCCGCTACCGACACAGTAGATATAGGTACCCAGTAGTTCCTCCGTTACCGACACAATAGATATAACTACCCAGCTAGTACCTCCGCTACCGACGCAGTAGATATATCTACCCAGCTAGTTCCT
The DNA here is from genome assembly GCA_014843695.1 of Archivesica marissinica. NCBI lineage: Eukaryota > Metazoa > Mollusca > Bivalvia > Venerida > Vesicomyidae > Archivesica > Archivesica marissinica. The sequence continues at coordinate 62,929,589 of CM026393.1, read as the reverse complement.
CCGCTACCGACAGAGTAGATATAACTCCCCAGCTAGTTCATCCACTACCGACACAGTAGATATAACTCCCCAGCTAGTTCCTCCGCTACCGACGCAGTAGAAATATCTACCCAGCTAGTTCCTCCGTTACCGACACAATAGATATAACTACCCAGCTAGTTCCTCCGCTACCGACGCAGTATTTATATCTACCCAGCTAGTTCCTCCACTACCGACAGAGTAGATATAACTCCCCAGCTAGTTCATCCACTACCAACACAGTAGATATAACTCCCCAGCTAGATCCTCCGCTACCGACGCAGTAGATATATCTACCCAGCTAGTTCCTCCGTTACCGACACAGTAGATATAACTACCCAGCTAGTTCCTCCGCTACCGACGCAGTAGATATATCTACCCAGCTAGTTCCTCCGCTACGACACAGTAGATATATCTACCCAGTAGTTCCTCCGCTACCGACACAGTAGATATAACTACCCAGCTAGTTCATCCGCTACCGACACAGTATATATAACTACCCAGTAGTTCCTCCGCTACCGACACAGTAGATATAACTACCCAGCTAGTTCCTCCGCTACCGACACAGTAGATATAACTACCCAGCTAGTTCCTCCGCTACCGACACAGTAGATATAACTACCCAGCTAGTTCCTCCGCTACCGACACAGTATATATAACTACCCAGCTAGTTCCTCCGTTACCGACACAGTAGATATAACTACCCAGTAGTTCCTCCGTTACCGACACAGTAGATATAACTCTCCAGCTAGTTCATCCACTACCGACACAGTAGATATAACTCCCCAGCTAGTTCCTCCGCTACCGACGCAGTAGATATATCTACCCAGCTAGTTCCTCCGTTACCGACACAGTAGATATAACTACCCAGCTAGTTCCTCCGCTACCGACACAGTAGATATAACTACCCAGCAAGTTCCTCCGCTACCGACACAGTAGATATAACTACCCAGTAGTTCCTCCGCTACCGACACAGTAGATATAACTACCCAGCTAGTTCCTCCGCTACCGACACAGTAGATATAACTACCCAGCTAGTTCCTCCGCTACCGACACAGTATATATAACTCTCCAGCTAGTTCCTCCGCTACCGACACAGTAGATATAACTCTCCAACTTGTTCCTCCGCTACCGACACAGTAGATATAACTCTCCAGCTAGTTCCTCCGCTACCGACACAGTAGATATAACTCTCCAGCTAGTTCCTCCGCTACCGACACAGTAGATATAACTCTCCAACTAGTTCCTCCGCTACCGACACAGTAGATATAACTCTCCAGCTAGTTCCTCCGCTACCGACACAGTAGATATAACTACCCAGCTAGTTCCTCCGCTACCGACACAGTAGATATAACTCTCCAGCTAGTTCCTCCGCTACCGACACAGTAGATATATCTACCCAGTAGTTCCTCCGCTACCGACACAGTAGATATAACTACCCAGCTAGTTCCTCCGTTACCGACACAGTAGATATAACTACCCAGTAATTCCTCCGCTACCGACACAGTAGATATAACTACCCAGTAGTTCCTCCGCTACCGACACAGTAGATATAACTACCCAGCTAGTTCCTCCGTTACCGACACAGTATATATATCTACCCAGCTAGTTCCTCCGCTACTGACACAGTAGATATAGGTACCCAGCTAGTTCCTCCGTTACCGACACATTAGTTATAACTACCCAGTAGTTCCTCCGCTACCGACACAGTAGATATAGCTACCCAGCTAGTTCCTCTGTTACCGATACAGTAGATACAGCTACCCAGCTAGTTCCTCCGCTACCGACACAGTATATATAGGTAACCAGTAGTTCCTCCGCTACCGACACAGTAGATATAGGTACCCAGTAGTTCCTCCGCTACCCACACAGTAGATATAGGTACCCAGTAGTTCCTCCGTTACTGACACAGTAGATATAACTACCCAGCTAGTTCCTCCGTTACCGACACAGTATATATAACTACCCAGCTAGTTCCTCCGCTACCGACGCAGTAGATATATCTACCCAGCTAGTTCCTCCGCTACCGACACAGTAGATATAACTACCCAGCTAGTTCCTCCGCTACCGATACAGTAGATATATCTACCCAGCTAGTTCCTCCGCTACCGACACAGTAGATATAACTACCCAGTAGTTCCTCCGCTACCGACACAGTAGATATATCTACCCAGCTAGTTCCTCCGTTACCGACACAGTAGATATAACTACCCAGCTAGTTCCTCCGCTACCGACACAGTAGATATATCTACCCAGCTAGTTCCTCCGCTACCGACACAGTAGATATAACTACCCAGCTAGTTCCTCCGCTACCGACACAGTAGATATATCTACCCAGCTAGTTCCTCCGCTACCGACACAGTAGATATAACTACCCAGTAGTTCCTCCGTTACCGACACAGTAGATATAACTACCCAGTAGTTCCTCCGCTACCGACACAGTAGATATAGGTACCCAGTAGTTCCTCCGCTACCGACACAGTAGATATAGATACCCAGCTAGTTCCTCCGCTACCGACACAGTAGATATATCTACCCAGCTAGTTCCTCCGTTACTGAGTAGATATAACTACCCAGCTAGTTCCTCCGTTACCGACACAGTAGATATAGCTACCCAGTAGTTCCTCCGCTACCGACACAGTAGATATAGGTACCCAGTAGTTCCTCCGCTACCCACACAGTAGATATAGGTACCCAGTAGTTCCTCCGTTACCGACACAGTAGATATAACTACCCAGCTAGTTCCTCCGCTACCGACACAGTAGATATAACTCCCCAGCTAGTTCCTCCGCTACCGACACAGTAGATATAGGTAACCAGTAGTTCCTCCGCTACCGACACAGTCGATATAGGTACCCAGGAGTTCCTCCGTTACCGACACAGTAGATATAGCTCCCCAGCTAGTTCCTCCGCTACCGACACAGTAGATATAGGTACCCAGTAGTTCCTCCGTTACCGACACAGTAGATATAGCTCCCCAGCTAGTTCCTCCGCTACTGACACAGCATATATAACTTCCCAGCTAGTTCCTCCGCTACTGACACAGTAGATATAACTACCCAGCTATTTCCTCCGCTACTGACACAGTAGATATAACTACCCAGCTAGTTCCTCCGCTACCGACACAGTAGATATAACTACCCAGCTAGTTCCTCCGTTACCGACACAGTAGATATAACTCTCCAGCTAATTCCTCCGCTACCGACACAGTAGATATATCTACCCAGCTAGTTCTTCCGCTACTGACACAGTAGATATAGATACCCAGCTAGTTCCTCCGCTACCGACACAGTAGATATATCTACCCAGCTAGTTCCTCCGCTACTGACACAGTAGATATAGGTACCCAGCTAGTTCCTCCGCTACCGACACAGTATATATATCTACCCAGCTAGTTCCTCCGCTACCGACACAGTAGATATAGCTACCCAGCTAGTTCCTCCGTTACTGACACAGTAGATATAACTACCCAGCTAGTTCATCCGTTACCGACACAGTAGATATAACTCCCCAGCTAGTTCCTCCGTTACCGACACAGTAGATATATCTACCCAGCTAGTTCCTCCGCTACCGACACAGTAGATATAACTCCCCAGCTAGTTCCTCCGCTACCGACACAGTAGATATAACTACCCAGCTAGTTCCTCCGCTACCGACACAGTATATATAGGTACCCAGTAGTTCCTCCGCTACCGACACAGTAGATATATCTACCCAGTAGTTCCTCCGCTACCGACACAGTAGATATAACTACCCAGCTAGTTCCTCCGCTACCGACACAGTAGATATATCTACCCAGCTAGTTCCTCCGCTACCGACACAGTAGATATAACTACCCAGCTAGTTCCTCCGCTACCGACACAGTAGATATAACTACCCAGTAGTTCCTCCGCTACCGACACAGTAGATATAACTCCCAGCCGCTAGTTCCTCCGCTACCGACACAGTAGATATAGTTACCCAGTAATTCCTCCGCTACCGACACAGTAGATATAACTCCCAGCCGCTAGTTCCTCCGCTACCAACACAGTAGATATAGTTACCCAGTAATTCCTCAGCTACCGACACAGTAGATATAACTCCCCAGCTAGTTCCTCCGCTACCGACACAGTATAATTATATAGCTACCCAGTTTCAGTGATGATGATTTGGAACACCTTGGCCTAATACAGTTCATATAGGACAAGGTGGGCGGCATGTAATCCGATTTCGCAATAGTTTTACAATAAATAAATAAAGTTTATTTTACGAACAAAATCCAAATTAACCCAGACTTTATTGATTTTATCACGGCTTATATCTGTCTAGCAGGGTAAGTTGGAGTACATTTCAAGTATTTGGGGTGCTCATCGAGTCATCGGTAACAGTTTATGAAGAGACCATAACAGGGTTGGTTAAACATTTGATTACAAAATTGTTTGCCCACCGATAAAAATAATGTACTCATCGTTTGCATACTGTAGTTGTACCACCTCTCCTTCGCGCAGATGGAAGCGTATATGTGGTCGTTCGTGTGGGAGGAAACCGGAGTACCAGGAGAAAAACCACCTGTCATATTTAGAAACCACCGTACACCCTCACATTGCAAATAGTAGATATAGAAATAATGCTAATATTGGTGAGTTTATCGTTGCATATACGTGATTAGGCAGAAGTGCATCCGCCGTCGAATGTAGTCCCAATAACTAATATAGTTCATTTTTTCTGTTGGTAAAAATGCATTTTCATGATAGTCAGTGTATTGCTTTTGTGTTTTTTGAGAAATTATGTGACTTGAGAAGACGTCAGACTGATTGATGTGTAGAAAAGATGTGGTATAATTCAGGCCAGTGCAAACTGAAGGTTGGTGAATTGTATTATTTGGCGGAGGAATACAGTGTGTAAACACAGTGACGTTATTCACAGATGAGCGCTGGCTATGCGCAATTTTATATTTGGAAGAGTTTTGCTCTTTTACAGTTTGGTTTGAATACTTGAATACATCTTCACAGTGGATGTGGTATCAGAAGAAATGAAAGATTGGAAATATAAATGAACAGACTGTATGTTCTTACTTTTTACTATGTATATAATAGGTAATATATTTGTTGTTTTACAACATGAATAGGGTAAAGAACAGCAAAGCACCAGCTACAAGTCCGAGAGGAAACAAATGATTATCTTGTTTCACTTCAAAAGCCTAACATTGTGCGTGTCGCATGTTGAATTAGGAATGTCCTTAACATGTACGTCATTGTAGTCTTATAATGCGCATCCCCGGATGACGAGATGGAATATTTACCGGTGAGTAGCAATGTTTATGATATTACCGGTGAGTAGCCGTGTTTATGATATTACCGGTGAGTAGCCGTGTTTAGCCGTGTTTATGATATTACCGGTGAGTAGCCGTGTTTATGATATTACCGGTGAGTAGCCGTGTTTATGATATTACCGGTGAGTAGCCGTGTTTATGATATTACCGGTGAGTAGCCGTGTTTATGATATTACCGGTGAGTAGCCGTGTTTAGCCGTGTTTATGATATTACCGGTGAGTAGCCGTGTTTATGATATTACCGGTGAGTAGCCGTGTTTATGATATTAGAGTTTATGAAAGACAATTCCACAAGAGGTGCCACATTCACTTTGTATGTTGGTATATAAATAATAGAACCGTTGTAGAAAACGTTTCGCTCTCGGCTAAATAGTCTTAGACCATATTCAGACAGGCGTCTAAGCACCGCCAACCTATGTCTGCGAGTTAATTCCTGGAGCGGCACTAACTGCTTCATATAATCATTGTATATTTCTTCTTTCGATTTTCCGTTAGCATCAACTGTAACTGGAATGTCATTGTCGTAGAAGTGAAGCTCCACTTGCAGCTGTCGCACGTGATTAAATGACCCACTTTGTAGCATCTGATTAAACGAGTTCCACTCTCCATTTTCAATATCAACCTTCAGGACATCAATGAGTTCCTGCAAGTGTGAATGCAACAGATTAAGCTTACATATATATGGGTTTTTTTAATTTAAGTGTATTTAACGTTGCTACCAGTTGCCCATTTGAGAGACGGACAGTTTACCTCCTAACAACGCATTTCCTGGGCCGGCTCCAGCGGTTAACCAGTACTTTGTGCACCAACCTCCGTATGAAGCTGGCATCATTTTCATATACAGACACGGTCTGAGCGGGGATCGAATCCGTGATCAGCAGTGATGATAGGTTACAAACCACCTTAAGCACTTGACCACGCAGGCGGACTACATATATACATCAAAACATGTTAAACATGTCAAAACATTACTTGTGATAAATAAGTATGATATAAATGTGTTCATATTTGAGTGTGTGCATCGGTATTAGGCCATAATAAAATATTTCCTAGATTTTCATCCCCGCCCGCCCCCGTTTTTAGGGCCCGCCCCGATTATTTTTATTACTATTTGAAAAAAAAAAAAAAAAAAAAAAATCTTGTCAAGTTGAATCTTGTCAAAACACCATTTTATCAGCATAAATATCGATATCCTGAAAATATAAAATAAAAATAAAAATTTCACCCCCCCGCCCCCATTTTCAAAAAAATTTGGATGAAAATCTAGGATTTATTTTATTATGGCCTTATATTGTTATGCTATATATTGGTATATATATGTAATGTTGTTTTAAATACTTTATGCGCAATGATGAGATATATAGATAAGGCCTACTATGATGAGATATATAGGTAATTGCCTACACTGATGGGATATATAGGTAAGGCCTACAATGATGAGATATATATGTAAGGCCTATAATGATGAGATATATAGGTAAGGCCTACAATGATGAGATATATAGGTAAGGCCTACAATGATGAGATACATAGACAAGGCATACAATGATGATATATATAGATAAGGCCTACTATGGTGAGATATATAGGCCTACAATGATATGATATATAGGTAAGGCATACAATGATGAGATATATAGGTAAGGCATACAATGATATATATATAGATAAGGCCTACTATGGTGAGATATATAGGTAAGGCCTACAATGATGAGATATATAGGTAAGGCATACAATGATGAGATATATAGGTAAGGCATACAATGATGAGATACATAGACAAGGCATACAATGATGATATATATAGATAAGGCCTACAATGATATGATATATAGGTAAGGCATACAATGATGAGATATATAGGTAAGGCATACAATGATGAGATACATAGACAAGGCATACAATGATGATATATATAGATAAGGCCTACTATGGTGAGATATATAGGCCTACAATGATATGATATATAGGTAAGGCATACAATGATGAGATATATAGGTAAGGCCTACAATGATATGATATATAGGTAAGGCATACAATGATATGATATATAGGTAAGGCCTACAATGATATGATATATAGGTAAGGCATACAATGATGAGATACATAGACAAGGCATACAATGATATGATATATAGGTAAGGCCTACAATGATATGATATATAGGTAAGGCCTACAATGATATGATATATAGGTAAGGCCTACAATGATATGATATATAGGTAAGGCCTACAATGATATGATATATAGGTAAGGCATACAATGATGAGATATATAGGTAAGGCCTACAATGATGAGAAATATAGGTAAGGCATACAATGGTGAGATATATAGGCCTACAATGATATGATATATAGGTAAGGCCTATAATGATGAGATATATAGGTAAGGCCTACAATGATATGATATATAGGTAAGGCATACAATGATGAGATATATAGGTAAGGCCTACAATGATGAGATACATAGACAAGGCATACAATGATGAGATATATAGATAAGGCCTACTATGGTGAGATATATAGGTAATTGCCTACACTGATGGGATATATAGGTAAGGCCTACTATGGTGAGATATATATGTAAGGCATACAATGGTGAGATATATATGTAAGGCATACAATGGTGAGATATATATGTAAGGCATACAATGGTGAGATATATAGGTAAGGCCTACAATGGTGAGATATATAGGTAATTGCCTACACTGATGGGATATATAGGTAAGGCCTACTATGGTGAGATATATATGTAAGGCATACAATGGTGAGATATATATGTAAGGCATACAATGGTGAGATATATAGGTAATTGCCTACACTGATGAGATATATAGGTAAGGCCTACAATGATGAGATATATATGTAAGGCCTATAATGGTGAGATATATAGGTAAGGCCTACAATGATGAGATATATAGGTAAGGCCTACAATGATGAGATATATAGGTAAGGCATACAATGATGAGATATATAGGTAAGGCCTACAATGATGAGATATATAGGTAAGGCCTACAATGATGAGATATATAGGTAAGGCCTACAATGATGAGATATATAGGTAAGGCCTACAATGATGAGATATATAGGTAAGGCCTACAATGATGAGATATATAGGTAAGGCCTACAAGGATGAGAAATATAGGTAAGGCATACAATGGTGAGATATATAGGCCTACAATGATATGATATATAGGTAAGGCCTACAATGATGAGAAATATAGGTAAGGCATACAATGGTGAGATATATAGGCCTACAATGATATGATATATAGGTAAGGCCTACAATGGTGAGATATATAGGTAATTGCCTACACTGATGGGATATATAGGTAAGGCCTACAATGATGAGATATATATGTAAGGCCTATAATGATGAGATATATAGGTAAGGCCTACAATGATGAGATATATAGGTAAGGCCTACAATGATGAGATATATAGGTAAGGCCTACAATGATGAGAAATATAGGTAAGGCCTACAATGATGAGATATATAGATAAGGCCTACAATGATGAGATACATAGACAAGGCATACAATGATGAGATATATAGGTAAGGCCTACAATGGTGAGATATATAGGTAAGGCCTACAATGGTGGGATATATAGGTAAGGCCTACAATGGTGAGATATATAGGTAAGGCCTACAATGGTGGGATATATAGGTAAGGCCTACAATGATGGGATATATAGGTAAGGCCTACAATGATGGGATATATAGGTAAGGCCTACAATGGTGGGATATATAGGTAAGGCCTACAATGTTGAGATATATAGGTAAGGCCTACAATGGTGAGATATATAGGTAAGGCCTACAATGGTGGGATATATAGGTAAGGCCTACAATGATGGGATATATAGGTAAGGCCTACAATGATGAGATATATAGATAAGGCCTACAATGATGAGTTACATAGACAAGGCCTACAATGATGAGATATATAGGTAAGGCCTATATATAAGGCCGTCACGAGCCGGCTCATCTGAATCTACACTTTTTGTAAGCCAATTTAGAGGTCTGTCGTGTTGAAAGGGTTAATTGTTTTCCGTTTCTGTGTGCATATTTGGATTTTTTTAAACACATATTGGAAATTATATTCTTTAAATAGCTCGTACGTTTTTACCAAACAACATCCTTTATTCCGAGATAATGTAACTTTAAACACGATTGTGAACGAGAATAATGCATACGATGATATTACCTATCATATCTGGATTTTGTAAATATATATAGAGTTGCTTGTCCATGTATCTTATTTCATTAGTATATATATATAACCTTGATTCTTTCTCATCCGCAGCTGCTAATAAGTTCTCCCTCGATCTAAAGAGGTGTTGATAACCTTGATAACTTGTCTTTTATAATAACAATATTTAATTGCGTGTTAGTGTCTGATTACCTTTCAGGGCAATCTGGTAGTTTGAATACACCAGCAGCAACTGTTGCTCGGTTATACCTTGTATATGTTTTGTTTGGTGGAATATGATAGTATATGTGTGTTTGGTGGAATATGATAGTATATGTGTGTTTGGTGGAATATGATAGTATATGTGTGTTTGGTGGAATATGATAGTATATGTGTGTTTGGTGGAATATGATAGTATATGTGTGTTTGGTGGAATATGATAGTATATGTGTGTTTGGTGGAATATGATAGTATATGTGTGTTTGGTGGAATATGATAGTATATGTGTGTTTGGTGGAATATGATAGTATATGTGTGTTTGGTGGAATATGATAGTATATGTGTGTTTGGTGGAATATGATAGTATATGTGTGTTTGGTGGAATATGATAGTATATGTGTGTTTGGTGGAATATGATAGTATATGTGTGTTAATGGTGGAATATGATAGTATATGTGTGTTTGGTGGAATATGATAGTATATGTGTGTTTGGTGGAATATGATAGTATGTGTGTTTGGTGGAATATGATAGTATATGTGTGTTTGGTGGAAAAAAAAATATGATAGTATATGTGTGTTTGGTGGAATATGATAGTATATGTGTGTTTGGTGGAATATGATAGTATATGTGTGTTTGGTGGAATATGATAGTATATGTGTGTTTGGTGGAATATGATAGTATATGTGCTAGTTTGTTTACTCATATATGTTGCTATTTTACTATTACATTACATACATATATGACAAAGCAAAGAAAAACGTAAAATGGGTTGGGTAACACGTTCGATTTTGTATCAACAGTCTCTTCTAATTATTTGCTAACGAAGCTCGATGAACTATCGAAACTGCGTTTTATATTATGAGTTTATTCGATTGTACATATATGAGTTTATTCGATTGTACATATATGAGTTTATTCGATTGTACATATATGAGTTTATTCGATTGTACATATATGAGTTTATCCGCGTGTACATATATGAGTTTATTCGATTGTACATATATGAGTTTATTCGATTGTACATATATGAGTTTAGTCGATTGTACATACATGAGTTTATTCGATTGTACATATATGAGTTTATCCGCGTGTACATATATGAGTTTATTCGATTGTACATATATGAGTTTATTCGATTGTACATATATGAGTTTATTCGATTGTACATACATGAGTTTATTCGATTGTACATATATGAGTTTATTCGATTGTACATATATGAGTATATTCGATTGTACATATATGAGTTTATCCGAGTGTACATATATGAGTTTATTCGATTGTACATATATGAGTTTATCCGCGTGTACATATATGAGTTTATTCGATTGTACATATATGAGTGTATCCTATTGTACATATATGAGTATATTCGGGTGTACATATATGAGTATATTCGATTGTACATATATGAGTATATCCGATTGTACATATATGAGTTTATTCGATTGTACATATATGAGTTTATCCGATTATACATATATGAGTTTATCCTATTGTACATATATGAGTATATCCGAGTGTACATATATGAGTATATCTGATTGTACATATATGAGTATATCCGATTGTACATATATGAGTATATCCGAGTGTACATATATGAGTATATCTGATTGTACATATATGAGTATATCCGATTGTACATATATGAGTATATCCGAGTGTACATATATGAGTATATTCGATTGTACATATATGAGTTTATTCTATATATATTAAGTAAAATTGTACTGTGTTAAGCATAGAAATGCTATAGCTAAGCTAAGATTATCATCTCACCAAATGAAAGAAAATGTACTTTATGTGAACGAAATGACATTGAAGATGAATATAATTTTGCATTAATCTGTCCAGTATATGATATTTTAAGAACACATTACATTCCAGGTATTATTTTAATCACCCAAGTATGTGGAAGTGTATTGAACTGTTGAATACAACTAGCGCAGTATTACTAAATAAAAACAATTACTAAACAGGCTATTTTGTATTATCTTTGACAAATATGGTTTCCAACGGTCAACATTATCCCACAATAGAGTGTCGTAACTGTGACAATCTGGTGTCGAAGTCAGCGATGTCTTACATGGGAGTGATTTAACTTTGACAGTATGGTATCAAAGGTTAACATTCGCCAGTTGTTCTTGGTCACATAATTCCTTGCAGCTAGTCCAATGGGGAAGAATGTACATCCGTGTGGCGTTAATATCCCCTCTGACGTCATATTGGTCATACTGAAAACCATGCGAAGATGCGTTTTTACTTTTATTAGTTCTAATACCACATGTCTTTTATTTTAGTTGATTGTGTATGTCATGTTTTATATATGAGCCCATGGAAGATTAGCTTTATTAAATGGGTTAGTGAAAGTCGTGATAGCGCATCGGTAGCGCGTTCGCTTCAGGTGGAAAGGTCCGGACTTCGAGCCCCTCTGGAGCCGCTATGATTGTTCCCTTAGGCAATGCATTTAAATCCCATAGTGCCTTTTCTCTCTCCCTCCTGGCGATGGATTCCATCAGGAATGAGGTCTCGAGAGTGATTAATATAAGTTGTAAGAACTTGTTATGCTAAAATAAATTTGTATAAACTGACAAACATGAATTCTTTACGCTTAATTATCACCTTGGATACTTAGAGAATGGAATCATTTTGGGGTCTATCGGGTTATGAACGGCGATCACATGGGCTGAACCAGCCAATCAGAATCGCGGCATTGCAATATGTTGTTTGTATTGTGATACAACATAATCTGTCTGAAGCAGCCATCCAAGGAAATGAAGGAAGTTGCTGCTTAGCATAGGGGGGTGCTTAATAAAAGGCTCATGTATAACAAAACAACATATCGGGAATATGGGAAGTAGCTGCTTACTACAGGTTGTCTGCTTACTGGAGGTGATCATGAACACAGGTTTGACTGTATATACATGTCCGAGGAGCTGATGCACATGGATACACGCTTGTGACGTCACTAGTATGCTGCTACCACGTGACCAACTTACTTACAATACAATAGTACTGTTATTACCTCAATATTTTCCTTCCAGACCCCAAAAATGGAAATCAAATGGAACAGAGCTCGGTTAGATAATTTTACTCAATTCTTATTTTATCAAATGGACACCAATGCCTCGTTCTTTCTTTTGTTATGTTATATATCGGGTTTTACGCCTGCATCAGCACCATTTCGGGCTATATCGCCGGTGGGCAGTTTACCTAACAACACCCTTTCCTGGGCAGGCTCCAACGGTTAACCAGTACTTGGGTGCACCAACCTCCGTAAGAAACTTCATATAAATGAGACACGGTCTCCTTTCCTTTGTACCGGCTAATAATTATTGTTGGACTATTCTGAATTCATTTATCCCTAAACTATAGTTTACGAAAGCGCAATGGTTATCGCACTCGCTTCTCAGCAATGCGATCCGGGTTCGATCCTCGGACCGGGAAGTATGTGAGATGGTACGGTGGTCGCCAGATCGGATATGTGGGTTTCTCCGGGTACTCCAGTTTCCTCCCACACGAATGACCACATTTACGCTTTCATCCGCGTTAACGAGAGTGATTAATATAAGTTGTTAAAGCTTGTTTCGCAATCGTTGTAAAATAAATAATGTTTAAACTATAGTTTACGAAATTCGCTTACCTTGGATCAAATGTATACACCTTGCATTGAAACTGTTCAATGATTCCCTGCTCGAATGTGAAATCATTAGCAGACCTGGAACATAACAATGTAGTCAATGAGTTGTCATGCTCTCTTGAAATACAAATGTAAAGGCTGAGTCGCTCGGGTATGCTGTCGGGTTCACAGCCAATACCAAATAGTATCGGCCAGCAAGAATGAAAATATAACCCCCCCCCCCACAATTTGCATTTGCACTTCATTCACTACTAGAATACATCACTCACTGCTGGAATACACCACTCACTGCTGGATTACACCACTCACTACTGGAATACACCACTCACTGCTGGATTACACCACTCACTACTGGAATACACCACTCACTGCTGGAATACACCACTCACTGCTGGATTACACCACTCACTACTGGAATACACCACTCACTGCTGGAATACACCACTCACTGCTGGATTACACCACTCACTACTGGAATACACCACTCACTGCTGGAATACACCACTCACTGCTGGATTACACCACTCACTACTGGAATACACCACTCACTGCTGGAATACACCACTCACTGCTGGATTACACCACTCACTACTGGAATACACCACTCACTGCTGGAATACACCACTCACTGCTGGATTACACCACTCACTACTGGAATACACCACTCACTGCTGGAATACACCACTCACTGCTGGATTACACCACTCACTACTGGAATACACCACTCACTGCTGGAATACACCACTCACTGCTGGATTACACCACTCACTACTGGAATACACCACTCACTGCTGGAATACACCACTCACTGCTGGATTACACCACTCACTACTGGAATACACCCACTGCTGGATTACACCACCCACTGCTGGATTACACCACCCACTGCTGGAATATACCACTCACTGCTGGATTACACTACCCACTGCTGCACTACGCCGCTAGTACATTAGCCCACAGCTCACTGCCAGCAGTAGAGCAGTACAGTATAGCTAATTTGCTAAAAAATAAAAAATAAATTGTTGGGGGCAGCATTTGCATTTACACATCATTCACTACTAGAATACACCGCTCACTGCTGGATTACACCACTCACTACTGGAATACACCGCTCACTGCTGGATTACACCACTCACTACTGGAATACACTGCTCACTGCTGGAATACACCGCTCACTGCTGGATTACACTACTCACTGCTCACTGCTAGCAATACAGCAGTGCACTGGCAGTACACATCCCACTGCTAACTTCACCCACAATAAATAAACTTAAAATAATAATAATAATTGATATGGCGAATTTCCAGCTCCATTGGTGGAGGAAGACACATCGCCACCGAGCAGTATTTCAAGCTCGGGTGGACTCCCGGGTATAACCACCGACCTTCCACAAGCCAGCTAGATAGCTTCCTCACTTGAAAGAATTCGACACCATCCCCAGTGGTATTCCGAACATACAGCGGTGTGTGGCAAGTGCTTTGAAGTCAATGACCTTAACTACTCGGCTACAAAGGCCCCTTTTATATACAGCTATAAATACGAGAAAAAGTGCATTCTACGCATGTTGACAGTGAAATTGTCTAGTTAGTTTTCGTTACTAATTTAGTCTATACACATTTAATTTAGATCGATTACGAAACAAGTTCTTACAACATATATTAATCACTCTCGAGTCCTCATTCCTGATGGAATCCTTTGCCACGAGGGAGAGAGAAGAGGCAATGTGGAATTTAAGTGCCTTGCCTAAGGGCACAATCGTAACGGCTCCAATGGGGCTCGAACTCTGGGCCTTTCGCACCTGAAGCGAACGCTAAATGGGTTAGTGGAAAGGGTGGGTCATACAGCTAATAAGAATGATTTGTTCTCACTTTCCAGTTAAATTCTGAACGACGATTTATTTGTTTAATGATAAATCACGTCTTGAGACTTGGTTTCATTTTCTTTCGAGTCTACATATAGGATATGTTAGTTAATGGCTTGTTTATAAACTTGCTTGGAGAAAACCATAGCTATAGTAATTACCCAAAAGAATAAACAATGCAGTTCTTCCTAGGTCTGACGTCACTGTCAACGCAAATCTCCTTGCCACCATCACCTAGGTTACCAATGCGTTGCTGGTTTCGACACAAACCCTGAAATGAGTGTGTGTACCTAAACACAATACAGTAAGTAGGTTGAACATAATTATACATGTATGTACAGTATCGCATACCATGCCGAGTGATCTTAAGCATACACTCAGTAGTAGTGAGGTCCATACGGGGAATGTACCCAAGGAACAAATACAGTCAACCTGTCTTAAGCAGCCAGCCAGGGGAATCACAGAATGTGGCTGCTTAGCACAGATGACTGCTTAATAGAGGTAAAATGTATAGTAAAACAACATATTGGGAATCTGGTTGCTTAATACTGGTTGGCTGCTTAATGGAGGTGACCACTAACACCGGTTTGACTGTACAGTTAAGTTATGCTACATATGCTCGCATATAAGGTGCTATTTCGTATACTAGTGCAGCTGATCTAAAGGAAGACATGGCAAATATAACGCATACTCAACCTTTTAAATGTATAAAGGAGATCCTCATTTGACATTGCCTTCAACTCTCTGTCTGGTGGAATTTTAAATACGTCATCTTCATGTTTATATGGGTGCACATGTCCGTTATGCTTCGCCCCGTCTATTGTCAATGTGGCACCTTGTGTTGCGTTGCCTGTGTGCAATTCTTCTACTGAGCTGGTATACACGGGCTGGTTGCTGTGTATCATTAGCATATACCTCCATGCGAATAAATCTAAACAAATATATGATTATTGGTACTATAATAGTGGAGCGTGTCTATTCTATGGTATTCTTGATATCGGGCAGAAATAATTTTAATAGACAGACAGACGAACGGGCGGACGGAGGAGTATTTCAGGCATGGACGGCTACACTGGTAGAACCACCGACCTTCCACAAGCCAGCTGGATAGTGTTCTCACATGCAATAAGTCGACACCCCAGTATGATACGAAGTAGCAGCGGCGATGGACAAGTGATTTGAAACTACATACTTTAAGCACTCGGCCACGGCATGTCACATGTATGAAGATACCAGGGATATACTATTTGGAAGAGCTTCCATTATCTGTGATAGTTATTCTTACGTTGTCTAAAACGACTAACTTGATCACCGGCATTAATACGCATATGTGCCAAATCCTGCTTTGATATTTGACAGCATCGTAGTTTGTATTCATATAAATAATATGTGAATAACTGTCTGTATGTGAATGATGTACTATGTAACAGCTGCTTATTCGTCAATCCCTCATCTGATGGTGTTCTGCTTTATGTATTAATTTCGCGATTGTGCACGTTTACCATGTCAGAATCATAAACATCAGTATTTCGCGATTGTGCACGTTTACCATGTCAGAATCATAAACATCAGTATTTCGCGAGTGTGCACGTTTACCATGTCAGAATCATAAACATCAGTATTTTAAATAAGTCGTAGTGTCATGATTGCGAATATTACACAAATTATAGAATGTAATAAATGTTTCACGCATTGTAAAATACTATTTTCTCTTATAATTGTTATGATCGGGGAGTTAAGGTCGCACCAACAGTTTAGATCAAATGACGACTCCCTCCGAGCAGTATCGCAGAAACGATGTATTCTCAAAACACCGACTTACCACAAGCCAGCTGAAATAATTCAACACCGCGGCAGTGGGATTCGAACCTACAACGGTGAGTGGCGAGTGGTTTGAAGTCAACGATTTAACCACTACACCCCCCTAGATGAGACCAAAAATATATATACTCTATAAGTAAGTAAGTAAGTAAGTTTTTATTAAAGTGACATGTGCACATTTCAACAAATATATATAGCACATATTAAATAACAAGAAGACACACCTGGCCCCTTGGGCCTATAAGTCACCTAATAATATGCATTCAATAATAATTATATAGTGTGAACAGAAGCGATCTGATCATTAGATTATTGAATTGAAAAATATGGCGCTATTCACAAATCATATGTACAAAGTAATTAAGAACGTGTCCATAGGACACAGGTGCCCCAGCTTCTTCTCTTATCAACAATGACAAGGTCCATTACTGTGACATAATAGCGCGGTAGTACAAACAACCCAGTCGAGCGCACGCACGCACAAGAGCAGATGTGAGTCTCTAACTATTGGGGCACAACAATAATTGCAATGGTATACAATGGTATACAATGGTACACAATGGTATACAATGGTACACAATGGTATACAATGGTACACAATCGTATACAATGGTATACAATGGTATACAATGGTATACAATGGTACACAATGGTATACAATGGTACACAATGGTATACAATGGTACACAATGGTACACAATGGTACACAATGGTACACAATGGTACACAATGGTATACAATGGTATACAATGGTACACAATGGTACACAATGGTATACAATGGTACACAATGGTACACAATGGCATACAATGGTATACAATGGTATACAATGGTATACAATGGTATACAATGGTACACAATGGTATACAATGGTATACAATGGTATACAATGGTATACAATACAATGGTATACAATGGTATACAATGGCATACAATACAATGGTATACAATGGTATACAATGGTATACAATGGTATACAATGGTATACAATGGTATACAATGGTATACAATGGTATACAATGGTATACAATGGTACACAATGGTATACAATGGTACACAATGGTACACAATGGTATACAATGGTATACAATGGTATACAATGGTATACAATGGTATACAATGGTACACAATGGTATACAATGGTACACAATGGTACACATTGGTATACAATGGTATACATTGGTATACAATGGTATACAATGGTATACAATGGTACACAATGGTATACAATGGTACACAATGGTACACAATGGTATACAATGGTATACACTGGTATACAATGGTATACAATGGTATACAATGGTATACAATGGTATACAATGGTATACAATACAATGGTATACAATTGTATACAATGGCATACAATACAATGGTATACAATGGTATACAATACAATGGTATACAATACAATGGTATACAATGGTATACACTGGCATACAATGGTATACAATGGTATACAATACAATGGTATACAATGGTACACAATGGTATACAATGGTATACAATACAATGGTATACAATACAATGGTATACAATGGTATACAATGGCATACAATGGTATACAATGGTATACAATACAATGGTATACAATGGTACATAATGGTACACAATGGTATACAATGGCATACAATGGTATACAATGGTATGCAATACTATGTATCAAAATGGTAGCAAGGCATATTATTATATAGTGAGTACAGATATGGTTAAGAAATATATTAATTAAACTCACTTCCAGTAATAAGAATTCCAAGGACGAAGTATCGCAACATCCTGTTTGTTATTGTCATGACAACGAGTTACTCCTAATTGTTCAATGCAATGTCTTTTATATAATTATATATATTATTTTTCCGTGATAATCTAATTAGTTCATATTTCAAACACTGATTAAATTATATTTGTTATAAATACATTGCTGCACTAGTTAATAATGACAACAACGAAACTAGTACATGTATAAAACGTGTATTTCTATTGTAAATTAGAACCGGAGCACTGAAAATGGTTGCATCACAGCATAGCGTATAGATAGTCGGTAATTGCCAATCAACCAAACCAAACATTCACAAGGAAGTGAATTGAATATAATGAAATACATGTCAATCTAACCATCAGTGAGCTGTCATTCACATACATAAAGATCTATATCAGATACAATTAACGCGACATCTATAACAGCCTAGAATCATATAAAGATGTACCATAAAACAGTGAGGCTTTAATTCTACTAATAAGATCTAGATCTATATCTCACCAATCTGCGAGCATTACTTGTTTTATATGTATACACTGGGACAATTGTCAGGAAGTGTGAATGTTGGAGGCATGTTTGAGGAAAAGTTGGCAAACAACTTTTTCCAATGGATTTGGGTATGCTAAAAATGAATATTTTTTTACCAAGCTCAATTTTGATATTTTGGTACCCAAATTGCTAAAAACAAAAATGGCCGCCATGGAAAACTTAAAACGTCCATAACTTTTGAATGAAGGGTGATAAAGCAAAGGTGTTTGCACAAAATACCATGTTGTTGATGCCTACTAACACACTGAACATACCATAATGGAGCTATGATCAATATATATCAGTGAAAACTAGTGTAAGTGGCATTTCTATTGAAAACTGACATATTTGAATGGGACAATTGCATTTGGGACATTGCACAAGATCTTGTCTACAGTGTCAGTGGGGGAAAGAAAATGACTCCAAAACATGTTGGCCTTGGATCAACTCTGCACCAGGCAACTAGATCCAAACAACTGGTGGAGTTATTTCACAGTGCTGGCCACATTGTTAGCTACAGAGATATCCTCCGGATTGACACAGCATTAGCCGAGAGCACATTGGAAAACATGAACTGTGATAATGGAGCTGTAGTCCCACCTAACTTAGTGCAGGGAAGGTTTGTTCACTTCTCAGCAGACAACATAGACATAAATGATTCAACTGTAGATGGCAAGAATACTTTTCATGCCACCCAAGTTGCAGCTTGGCAGAGAGGGCCAGCTCCTGACGACTTGTTGAAGAACATAGAACCCTCCAAACATACATCTTTGAGTGTTCCAGAAACAATGGAAGCTATCATCCCAGTCAACATCAATGAAGGCACCACCGAACCACAGTTTGGGGAATTGAAAGCGGAATTGTTTGAGAAATCCAATGATATTCCCACATCGGCATTGAAAGCTAAAGCTACAGACAAAGCATTTATGTTTATACGTCAACACGAAGAACCTAAATCCACCTGGACATCTTTCTTTTAACAGAAGGCAGAGTCAAATGGATCCAGAAAAAAACAACTGTTGGATACATGCCTATCATTCACGCACCAGCACATGAGATCCAAACTTTGAACACAATTGTTCAAAGAGTTCTACATGTAACAGCCTCTTTACAGCAAAAGCATGCCGTGATTACAGTAGACCAGGCTCTCTTCCCTGCACTGATGGAGCTGAAATGGACAATACCACAGTACAAGGATCTTCTGATACCCAGATTAGGAGGCCTACATACGGCGATGAACTTTCTGAAGGTCTTGGGACAACACACTGCAGATTCTGGTTTGGCAGACGTCTGGATAGATAGTGGAATTTTGGGACCAAATTCAACAGAGAAAGCAATGACTGGAAAATCATATGCTAAGGGAGTGCGTGCGCACAAACTAACCCTGCAAGCTATGTGGCAACTTGTGCTTCCACAACTCCTGCCGTATATAGAGAAGAAAGAGCATGAGCTGAAAGATGATATATTGAAAGCAGTATGGTCAGATGCTCCACAAGATTATGATGCACTGGTGACAACACTGGCATCCACACGATTTTGCAATCTCATGGCTGAATTTGTTCTTAGCAAAGAGCAAGATGTCAACTTCCAGTACTGGTGGCAGTATATGAACATGGTATGTATACTACTCCTGTTCATCAGGGCCCAGCGTGATGGTCTCTGGGAGCTTCACCTCTATGCTTTTAAGCAAATGCTTCCATACTTCCACCGCTATGACCACATAAACTATGCCATGTGGGGTACTGTGTACTTAGCCGAGATGAACCAGCTACCTGATGAAGTCAAAGAGGAATACTACAAAGGCAACTTTGTTGTGAAGGGATCAGACCAGAGATTCAACCAGGTTGACCCACACCACAGCCAAGAGTGGCTAAATGGCACAGGGGAAAAGGGTGGTGGTATCACTGGAATTACCAAAACCACAGCAGCATTGAGCCGCTGGGCCTTGTCATATAATCTCAGGGCCTGCATTGCAACCAAGACAAGGGCACTGTTTATGGTTGGACATGAAGACCAAATGATTCACAATGAAACCACTACTGCTAGAATGAAACGGGACACCGAGGATGAAGACAAAATCATGTCAGTTCTACAAAGAATGAAAGTTTTTGCACTAGACACATCCTGTGATGTGCTCCAGAATGTTTCTACCAAGGATTTTGCAACTACTGATATCAAAGAATGTCTTCTGAAAGCTGAGCATCTGGGCCAGGTACAACTCAATACATTCGTGAATGAGAGATTGGTTGCCTCTGGTGGCGGCCAGTTCAGAGTCAAGCTCAGAGATCCCATACATAAGTCAAAGGCACTCACCTTCTCATCTCTATATGTGGCACAGAAAGACTCCAAGGGTAAAGAATCCGCCATGAAGGCAGACCGGAATATACTTCAGCGCCTCATCATTGCCTACCAGGCTGGCAGGAAGGTGGATCTTCACAATGTATTACAGCATGAACTGATGACTGTACCAGTTGCAATTGCAAACACAAATGGCAGTCTGCGGGTTGGTAATAAAGCTATCCTAACTGATGCGATGACCAAAGATGTGACCTGTCCACCAGAGATTACCCTTGACAGAACATCATGTCTGGTGATAGATGGCCAAGCCCTAGTAGTGGCACTTGGGAAACCTTCAGGTGTTAATAACTTTGGTGAACTGGGAGATGCATTTGTGCTGAATGTCAGTCATGCTGGGAGATCTTTTGACAGGATCGATGTTACCTTTGATCGGTACAGAGAAACATCAATCAAGGCTGGTACCAGGAAGAAACGTTCAAAACATTCTCGTCCGATCAGAAGAGTTGTCGAGGACAGTTATGTGCCAATCCCCAACAACTGGAATGATTTTCTGGCTGTGCCTGCTAACAAGGCAGACCTAGCAGATTTCCTCTCAAAACAGTTGATCGCAAATGCTCCTCCAGGGAAAATACTGGTAGTCTCTGGTGGATTCCAGAGGGAGGACAAAGTTTGGACATCTGACCCGGAATTGGACATTCATCTGCTTGAGGCCAGCCATGAGGAGGCATATACACGGCTTGCCTTGCATTGTATGCACACATATGCAGAGTGTGGTTGTGTCAGCGCGAGACACAGATGTCTTGGTGCTACTGCTATCACATTTCCCCAAAATGAATTGCAGAAAGTTGTGGATGAAGGCAGGCACATCAAAACGTCGGAAATACATACCTGTGCATGATATCAGGCATAATCTTCCATTCAGCAACTCAGTGTTTGAAACCCTCATCCCATTCCATGCAATAACGGGCTGCGATACTGTGTCCTACTTTGCTGGACATAGCAAGAAAACTGCATGGAAACTGTTCACCACAAACAACCATCTCCTCAAAGACCTTGGAACAGGAGAACTGACACAAAATACAATGAAGGATGCAGAACAGTTTGTGTGCAAGTTGTACAACGTTCAAGAAGTAGCCAGCTGTGACAATGCTCTTGTCAAATTGTTCTTCAAATGTAAATCGCAAGATGCATTGCCTCCTACATCAGATGCACTACAATTTCCTGTTCAGTGAGCACACTTCCAAAGTATGGTTTGGATGCAGGCTACCAATCCACAACCAGTCCTACCCTCACCTGCAACCATGGGCTGGACATTGGAAGGTGGACAGCTGTCACCAAAACTTGTGTCCCTCGCTCCAATTCCACAGTCATGCAAGGACATTGTTGCATGTGGATGCACAAAAGGCTGTAAATCACAGGGTTGCACCTGCAGAAATGGCAAACTGACATGCACTGGAGCCTGCAAGTGTGTAGACAGTGACAACATTTGCATGAACAAATGAAGCTGAAAGAAATACTTCAAAGACTTGCGATACAGTACACTGTTATAGACATTTACTATTTAAACATAATATAATATGCTGAATAACATTACGGCCTAGTTTTCCTACTATGTATAATATATGTTGGACAGTTTATAAATCATGTAAAATACACTTATTAATATTATCAGTCACTATGTGCCATGCTTCTGGTAATATAAAGGCATTTCATGATCTAACGTTCTGATTTTGTTTATTATTTGTCAGTTTTCAAATGAAATGCCACTTATATTATTTTCAACCCATTTATATTGAACATAGCTCCATTATGATGTGTTCCGTGTGTTCGTAGGCATCACAACATGGTATTTGGTGCAAACAATTAAGCTTTATCACCCTTCATTCAAAAGTTATGGGCGTTTTAAGTTTCCCATGGCGGCCATTTTTGTTTTTAGCAATTTGGGTACCGAAAAATCAAAATTGAGCTTGGCAAACAAAATATTCATTTTCTAAGCGCCAACATTTCGCTGAAATTGTCCCAGTCTAGTATACAATTATTGATGTACTATGTATTTTCTACGCTTATTTATCGTCGCTTCGGGTTGCCCATATGGGCGACGCCTCCTGAAGAGATTAGTCATTTTAGATTTTTGGATGATAGTGCAATGATACAGACAGAGACCCATTCCAGAGTTTCCTATTGATGTTCTGTGATTCATATCCTAGATATATTCGTATCATATACTAGAGGACATAGAAAACGCACACCTATATTATATACTAGAGGACATAGAAAACGCACACCTACATTATATACTAGATGACATAGAAAACGCACACCTATATTATATACTAGAGGACATAGAAAACGCACACCTACATTATATACTAGAGGACATAGAAAACGTACACCTACATTATATACTAGAGGACATAGAAAACGCACACCTACATTATATACTAGAGGACATAGAAAACGCACACCTACATTATATACTAGAGGACATAGAAAACGCACACCTACATTATATACTAGAGGACATAGAAAACGCACACCTACATTATATACTAGAGGACATAGAAAACGCACACCTACATTATATACTAGAGGACATAGAAAACGCACACCTACATTATATACTAGAGGACATAGAAAACGCACACCTACATTATATACTAGAGGACATAGAAAACGCACACCTACATTATATACTAGAGGACATAGAAAACGCACACCTACATTATATACTAGAGGACATAGAAAACGCACACCTACATTATATACTAGAGGACATAGAAAACGCACACCTACATTATATACTAGAGGACATAGAAAACGCACACCTACATTATATACTAGAGGACATAGAAAACGCACACCTACATTATATACTAGAGGACATAGAAAACGCACACCTACATTATATACTAGAGGACATAGAAAACGCACACCTACATTATATACTAGAGGACATAGAAAACGCACACATACATTATATACTAGAGAACATAGAAAACGCACACCTACATTATATACTAGAGGACATAGAAAACGCACACATAAATTTATACTAGAGGACATAGAAAACGCACACCTACATTATATACTAGAGGACATAGAAAACGCACACCTACATTATATACTAGTGAACATAGAAAACGCACACCTACATTATATACTAGAGGACATAGAAAACGCACACCTACATTATATACTAGAGGACATAGAAAACGCACACCTACATTATATACTAGAGGACATAGAAAACGCACACCTACATTATACGATTATTATTACATGAAAACGAAATACGAGGGATGCCATCAAAGATACATCACATCTTTATTACAAAACACAAACTAAACAACTAAAAATATTCCAAAATGTTTAAAACTATGTATTTATATAGTTATTGTTTTTCATATAAAACACATTTATCCGAAGTGTGCATTTTCTATGCCCTCTATACATCTGCATTGAAATGGAGTTTGACCAATGTGATTCTGTGTGATGGATGTCCTATCCTTCAGGATATAACTCATTGGTGAAATGGTCATATACGGGTCATTGGACCGCATAACTGAATATGCACCGTATATGCGACACTGCTACCGGACAATAAACTACGCAACAATATCTTCTGGGGTTGTTTCGTCGAATATTTTATCTTTTACTTCATACTGCCGAACAATCAGTCATGATTATGATTGGCAGGCGCAGTCTAGAAGAGTTAGTTAATCAATCTAAAATGCTATGTGCAAGTTAAAAAGATAAAAGGATCTGCAAAGCTATAGTTAAAAGCAGACAGTACAAAGGTTAGAGAGAGTTCGAGTCCAGTCTGCTAATTTTACCCGAATTTAAGATTTACAGTGTTGTTAGTGAAGTCGTAAATCAGCTTAATAATATATGATTTCATTCGCGAAATAAAGTGATTTACAGTAATTATATGTCAGCAAATAGAACCATCATGTGTGCATTCTTGTATCCAGGTAAACACGAGTCCTACACGTGGTATCTAGGGAAACACGAGTCCTACACGTAGTATATAGGTAAACACGAGTCCTACACGTGGTATCTAGGGAAACACGATTTATACACGTAATATATAGATAAACACGAGTCCTACACGTGGTATCTAGGGAAACACGATTTATACACGTAATATATAGATAAACACGAGTCCTACACGTGGTATCTAGGGAAACACGATTTATACACGTAATATATAGATAAACACGAGTCCTACACGTGGTATCTAGGGAAACACGATTTATACACGTAATATATAGATAAACACGAGTCCTACACGTGGTATCTAGGGAAACACGATTTATACACGTAATATATAGATAAACACGAGTCCTACACGTGGTATCTAGGGAAACACGATTTATACACGTAATATCTAGATAAACACGAGTCCTACACGTGGTATCTAGGGAAACACGATTTATACACGTAATATATAGATAAACACGAGTCCTACACGTGGTATCTAGGGAAACACGATTTATACACGTAATATCTAGGTAAACACGAGTCCTACACGTGGTATCTAGGGAAACACGATTTATACACGTAATATATAGATAAACACGAGTCCTACACGTGGTATCTAGGGAAACACGATTTATACACGTAATATATAGATAAACACGAGTCCTACACGTGGTATCTAGGGAAACACGATTTATACACGTAATATATAGATAAACACGAGTCCTACACGTGGTATCTAGGGAAACACGATTTATACACGTAATATATAGATAAACACGAGTCCTACACGTGGTATCTAGGGAAACACGATTTATACACGTAATATATAGATAAACACGAGTCCTACACGTGGTATCTAGGGAAACACGATTTATACACGTAATATATAGATAAACACGAGTCCTACACGTGGTATCTAGGGAAACACGATTTATACACGTAATATATAGATAAACACGAGTCCTACACGTGGTATCTAGGGAAACACGATTTATACACGTAATATATAGATAAACACGAGTCCTACACGTGGTATCTAGGGAAACACGATTTATACACGTAATATATAGATAAACACGAGTCCTACACGTGGTATCTAGGGAAACACGATTTATACACGTAATATATAGATAAACACGAGTCCTACACGTGGTATCTAGGGAAACACGATTTATACACGTAATATATAGATAAACACGAGTCCTACACGTGGTATCTAGGGAAACACGATTTATACACGTAATATATAGATAAACACGAGTCCTACACGTGGTATCTAGGGAAACACGATTTATACACGTAATATATAGATAAACACGAGTCCTACACGTGGTATCTAGGGAAACACGATTTATACACGTAATATATAGATAAACACGAGTCCTACACGTGGTATCTAGGGAAACACGATTTATACACGTAATATATAGATAAACACGAGTCCTACACGTGGTATCTAGGGAAACACGATTTATACACGTAATATAGATAAACACGAGTCCTACACGTGGTATCTAGGGAAACACGATTTATACACGTAATATATAGATAAACACGAGTCCTACACGTGGTATCTAGGGAAACACGATTTATACACGTAATATATAGATAAACACGAGTCCTACACGTGGTATCTAGGGAAACACGATTTATACACGTAATATATAGATAAACACGAGTCCTACACGTGGTATCTAGGGAAACACGATTTATACACGTAATATATAGATAAACACGAGTCCTACACGTGGTATCTAGGGAAACACGATTTATACACGTAATATATAGATAAACACGAGTCCTACACGTGGTATCTAGGGAAACACGATTTATACACGTAATATATAGATAAACACGAGTCCTACACGTGGTATCTAGGGAAACACGATTTATACACGTAATATATAGATAAACACGAGTCCTACACGTGGTATCTAGGGAAACACGATTTATACACGTAATATATAGATAAACACGAGTCCTACACGTGGTATCTAGGGAAACACGATTTATACACGTAATATATAGATAAACACGAGTCCTACACGTGGTATCTAGGGAAACACGATTTATACACGTAATATATAGATAAACACGAGTCCTACACGTGGTATCTAGGGAAACACGATTTATACACGTAATATATAGATAAACACGAGTCCTACACGTGGTATCTAGGGAAACACGATTTATACACGTAATATATAGATAAACACGAGTCCTACACGTGGTATCTAGGGAAACACGATTTATACACGTAATATATAGATAAACACGAGTCCTACACGTGGTATCTAGGGAAACACGATTTATACACGTAATATCTAGATAAACACGAGTCCTACACGTGGTATCTAGGGAAACACGATTTATACACGTAATATATAGATAAACACGAGTCCTACACGTGGTATCTAGGGAAACACGATTTATACACGTAATATATAGATAAACACGAGTCCTACACGTGGTATCTAGGGAAACACGATTTATACACGTAATATATAGATAAACACGAGTCCTACACGTGGTATCTAGGGAAACAGGATTTATACACGTAATATATAGATAAACACGAGTCCTACACGTGGTATCTAGGGAACACGAGTCCTACACGTAATATCTAGGGAAACACGATGTATACACGTAATATATAGATAAACACGAGTCCTACACGTGGTATCTAGGGAAACACGATTTATACACGTAATATCTAGGTAAACACGAGTCCTACACGTGGTATCTAGGGAAACACGATTTATACACGTAATATATAGGTAAACACGAGTCCTACACGTGGTATCTAGGGAAACACGATTTATACACGTAATATATAGATAAACACGAGTCCTACACGTGGTATCTAGGGAAACACGATTTATACACGTAATATATAGATAAACACGAGTCCTACACGTGGTATCTAGGGAAACACGATTTATACACGTAATATATAGATAAACACGAGTCCTACACGTGGTATCTAGGGAAACACGATTTATACACGTAATATATAGATAAACACGAGTCCTACACGTGGTATCTAGGAAACACGATTTATACACGTAATATATAGATAAACACGAGTCCTACACGTGGTATCTAGGGAAACACGATTTATACACGTAATATATAGATAAACACGAGTCCTACACGTGGTATCTAGGGAAACACGATTTATACACGTAATATATAGATAAACACGAGTCCTACACGTGGTATCTAGGGAAACACGATTTATACACGTAATATATAGATAAACACGAGTCCTACACGTGGTATCTAGGGAAACACGATTTATACACGTAATATATAGATAAACACGAGTCCTACACGTGGTATCTAGGGAAACACGATTTATACACGTAATATATAGATAAACACGAGTCCTACACGTGGTATCTAGGGAAACACGATTTATACACGTAATATATAGATAAACACGAGTCCTACACGTGGTATCTAGGGAAACACGATTTATACACGTAATATATAGATAAACACGAGTCCTACACGTGGTATCTAGGGAAACACGATTTATACACGTAATATATAGATAAACACGAGTCCTACACGTGGTATCTAGGGAAACACGATTTATACACGTAATATATAGATAAACACGAGTCCTACACGTGGTATCTAGGGAAACACGATTTATACACGTAATATCTAGATAAACACGAGTCCTACACGTGGTATCTAGGGAAACACGATTTATACACGTAATATATAGATAAACACGAGTCCTACACGTGGTATCTAGGGAAACACGATTTATACACGTAATATATAGATAAACACGAGTCCTACACGTGGTATCTAGGGAAACACGATTTATACACGTAATATATAGATAAACACGAGTCCTACACGTGGTATCTAGGGAAACACGATTTATACACGTAATATATAGATAAACACGAGTCCTACACGTGGTATCTAGGGAACACGAGTCCTACACGTAATATCTAGGGAAACACGATGTATACACGTAATATATAGATA